>CM034150.1:406960672-408160672 GCA_019776745.2 Taxus chinensis
TTAGATTGAATTAGCAATGTTGTAGATAACTTGAGTGGAGGAGTAGGACCATCAGTAAGAGGAGGTTGAATGGGTTGAGTGGGTTGAATAGGTGACACTTGAGTGGCTGAAGAAGGCAACTTATAAGTGATAACATAATGCTCATTAGACATAGGAGCAGGTTTAAGAGCCCATTTGGATGCACCATTTATACACGGGCATGCAACAAAATGTTTTACAATGAATGAGATAAAAAATTTATGCTTAAGATGCTTGATTCTGCGTCGTAAAGCATAAAAATCATTGTCATTATGTTTGTTGATTCAATGATAATTGTAATATGGGTGACAGTGATATTTCACAAGTTGGTAAGGAGGATAGCCTTGAGTAGATGGTAAAGTGATGAATTGATGACTAAGGAGCTCAGTAAGAATATCATGTTGTTTAGTATTACAACCAAAGGTGAGAGGTTCTTTTAATGACAAGACTTGAGGTTCACTAATATGAGCACATGTAGAAGACATAAAATGAAGATGCGATGTAGAGGGAGAACAAACACGAGCCTGAAAAGTGTCCTTAAAATGTTGGATTTCAGATTGTAGAGATGTAATCGTGGATTCCATAGCCTGAAATTTATCGTAAAATAGAGTATGTAAAGCTTAAATTGACTCTAATATGGTTTGATTGGATGGAGGATCATGAAGACTAGGGTTGTCAGATAGACGATCAAAGATCAAAATTATTTTGTGTGGCGACGTATCATTAGGAAGATACATAGGGTCTAAAGTTTTTTACATGACAACTTGGCAATTGGGATGTATCTTAAGTAAATCAAACAAATAAATTTGAGGAATTTTAGGATCCATGATAGAAAAAATGATGTGCAAAAGAAGGATATGAATGATCAATCATGATTGGGGTTCACCAAAATGATTAAGCTAATATGTAAATACACAAGCCTAATCTAAATGCAAGATTGCAGTAAATGAATGATAAATTGAGTACATCAATTTACCAAAGTAATAAATAATGAAACCCTAATTGTAAAGAGAGGGTATAAATTCTTAGATGATTTATAGAGTTATGGAGAATTCATAGAGTTATAAAATAGAAAAAGATGAAGCACTGACCATTGCACCGAAGCTTAGAAAAATACAGAACTGGAGGGAAAGCCTAGACTGGGGGCACCTAGAGAGGGATAGGGGCACCCGTGGGCACCCTAGGCCTATTTTTGGGCACCTGGGTCTACAGAAATTCTTAGAAAACCTCCTTTGAGGTGTCGCAAGATGTTAACCTTAAGTCTCCTTTGGTCACTCTGAGGTCGCACCAAGATCGCCGAGGTCACTGTAAACCTGCAATGAAATATGAACTTAAAAAACTCTCAAATAGAAATCAAATCTAAAAAAAGAAAGATGCAAAATGAGTGGTTTGACTTTCCTTAGCTGTCACAATGGTGAACTTACGACTGAGCACTACACTACATCTCAGACCCAATGTAGTTTTGTGTGTGTATGTGTGTGGAATTGTGCCCTAGGTTACTCTTGTGTCAGTCAAACTTGGATAGGGAAAAAGTAGCTAGATGTAGAATGTAGTAAATGTGTGCATGAAATAAAATAAACTAGATAGATGAAATGAAGCTCTTAGATGCCTTGATGGATGTAATCTTAGGTGGTGATAGATAGTGCTTAGTGCTTGATCCCTTAGTATGATCATATAGTTTTATATTTCTATGATTCCTTTCCTTGAATTTCATTATTAACCCAAAAAAGGTTGACCACCAAAAAGATAATATGCTCAAATGGCTAGAAAGGACCCAGAAAGTGTGATAAAAGTACAAAGGGGTTAGGGGCACCCAGAGAGGACGAGGGCACCCGGTGCTGGCATCCTACCTAGGCACTGGTGTCCAGGATGATAAATGCCAAAGTATAAAAAGATAGACTAAGCAAGTAAGGGTACAAGACCATAAGTGACAATAGAAGATAAAGAAAGGTGGCCAAAGATATGTGTTAGTTAGTACTTTTCTTACTTAGGAATCATATGAATAATAGTATGTAATTAGGACTATATAATTAGCCCAAAGTGCATGATTTTGTGTCAACACTAACCTTTTCACCTCTTCCATCTTAAAATTCACTTTGCTAAGGGTTGATCTTTCAAACCTCTTCACCTATTCCATCTTAACAATTCACTTTGCCAAGGGTCGATATTTCAAACCTTTGCCCCTCTTCCATCTTAGAATTCACTTTGCTAAGGGGTGAGTTCTTCATAACACCTTTCTTCATTCTCCCCCATTTTTCATTACAATGGTGGATTCACACAATTCATCATTTTCTCAGGAATAGAAAATGATGAAAGACACCATTTTGGGTATGTAGAAACAACACAAACAATTCAACTCTAATGAATTGTGTTCTTACCCTTTCAACACGGACATCTTATGTGTACCCTTTCTAAAATATTTGAAACACCCAAGTTCAAAAAATACAAGGGAAAATCCGATCCTAGAGAGCATATCAAAGAAATTTTCATAGCATGCCACGAAGTGGCATAGAATAATATCTTTCTCTTATGCCTTTTTCCTAGAAGTCTAGGAGGACAAGCTTTGGAATGGTTCTTTCAAATTCTAAAGGGATCTATCACCACCTTTTTGGACCTCTCGGAAGTTTGTCAAACATTTTTTATTTCAACCTCAATCATAATAACCATACTAACGATCAAAACCATCCTAGCAGTTATCACAATGAATCTTGGTATGTGAACTGAAATCACCATGTCGTCACTTTAGATATCATAGATAATCGAAATGTGCACAACATACATGAACAATCAATGAAAAATGCAACCAAACAACCTAGAGAAGACACCAATCCATGCAAAGATAAATGAAATGTACACCTCTCAAAGAAATTCTCTCTAGTGTTTTTCAACAGCTAAAAGAGGTTAGGATGATAAAATATCTGTTTATAAGACCTTGGGTTGAAGGATAACCTAAGCCCTAATGGTACAAACCTCATACGTATTTTTATTTTCATTACATTGATGGCCATTCAATAGATAAATGTGTGTGTTTTAAGAATTATTCCCAATACTTAATTGACAACAGAGAGATCTTTGTAGAACTTGACTACAAAGCTATAGCAACCAAAGACACATTAGCTACCACAACTTCTTGAGAAGAGCTGGATGTTGTCTAAACCATAATGTAATTACTTGTATAAATCTGATTATTAGCTGCAATATAACACCAATGAACACAATATTTCAGATAAATGATCTCAATTTGCAAGAAGAATAGCTTAGACACTTCAAGGGGGAACCTCCAAACCAGACAATAAGACTCAAATGCTGAATATGATGATCAACTAATACCTACTAACCCCTATATATACTATTCCTATGCTATGGCCAACACCAAGGTCGACCCACTAATGAAAATATAACATATATGAAAGAGATACATAATGCTAAGAAGTTATGATAGCCACAAGTCGACTATATACATCCAATATAAGATATATGATTAAGGGCGTAGCATGCCCCTCCCATTCAAAGCAACATTATCCCCAATGTTGAGAATATTTGGATGCTGCTATAGGAAATTTACATCCTCCCAAGTTGCGTCTTCATTGTCTAGATTTTTCCACTTGATCAAATACTCAGTGATGACCCTTATCCTCAATCGCTTAGTGTGTTTCTGAAGGATGCATTCTGGTTCCAGGATGATTCTACCCTTTTCATCAATCTTGGGTAACACTGTTTGGGTTGATATTATCTATCCAATTACCTTCTTTAGGAAAGATACATGGAATACTGGATGAATTCAAGTAGTCGGAGGAAGTTCCAGTTTGTATGCTACATTGCCAATCTTCTGTAACACTTGATAAGGACCATAATACTTAGGTGAAAGCTTGTTGTCCTTTTTCTGTTGTTTTAAGGACATTTGCTTATATGGTTGTAAACGCACAAAAACCCAACCACTGACTTCAAAATGTCTTTCACTGTGATGTTGGTCTGCCTACTGCTTCATGTGGTTTTGTGACATGGCTAAATTCTCCCTGAGACTAGAAATCACCTCTTGTTGGTGTTGAATATGTTCTTCAACTACTCGAACCTTTGGCTAGACTCTCAAAGATGAAGTGATAGATGGTGGATGGTACCCATATAATGCCAAGAAAGGAGACATTTAGATGAAGTATGAAAGGAGGTGTTATACCACCATTATGCTAGTGGTAACCATTGGACCCATCTCACTTTCTTATCTAATGTAAAACAACGAAGATATTCCTCCAAGCACTTGTTTACCACCTTTGTTTGCCCATTAGACTGGGGATGATAAGAGGAACTATGAGCTAGTTGTGTGCCCAATCATGAGAATAAGTCATTTTAGAAATTGCTAGTAAAGATAGGGCCTTGATCACGTACTATAATCTTTGGTGTCCCATGTAGCTTCTGAATTATATCCCTGAAAGCTGTTGCTACTGTAATCGCAACAAATGGATGTGATAAAGCACAAAAATGGGCATATTTGGTGAGTCTGTCCACCG
Organism: Taxus chinensis; assembly: GCA_019776745.2. Classification (NCBI taxonomy): domain Eukaryota; kingdom Viridiplantae; phylum Streptophyta; class Pinopsida; order Cupressales; family Taxaceae; genus Taxus; species Taxus chinensis. Next base: position 406,965,196 of record CM034150.1, read on the forward strand.
CCACCATGATTACATTTTTACCTTTTGATTTAGGAAATCCTGTGATGAAGTCCATGGACACCTCTTCCCACCTCTGGCTAGGAATTGATAGAGGTTATAAAAGACTTGGGGACTTAATTGTTTCGCCCTTATTTTGCTTACAAACCATGCATTCTGCCACAAAATTTTGGACATATCCTTTTAGCCCTTCCCAGAAAAAATCATGCTCGAGTCGATGATACGTCTTTAAGAAGCTAGAATGACCCCCTAATGGATAAGCATGGAGCTCAGATAGAACCCTATTTTTAAGGATTGAATTCTTACATAGATATAATCTATCTTTATACTATAAAACATCTCCTTTCCATACAAAATTTGCTGACATGCTTGGATCTTGTTGGAGATTCTGAATGAGATTTTGTGTACCTGGGTCATTTTTCCATTCAGACCTTGCATCCTCTATCCAATCCTCCTGTAATATAGATATGGCACACAACAATGCCTGGGCAGATTCATCCTTCCGAGATAAAGCATCATCAACTACATTCTCTTTCCCTTTCTTGTATATTATCTCAAAATCATACCCCAACATTTTTGAGACCCATTTTTTTTGTTCTTCTAATGATAAACGTTGCTCTAAGAAGTATTTCAAACTATCATGATCTATCTTTACTTTGAAATGTCGTCCCATTAGATATGGTCTCCATTTATTCACTGCATGAAGTATTTAACATTTCTTTCTCATAAAATGGTTTAGAGATATTATTACCTTTGAATTGGTGGATCTCAAAGGCAATGGGTCACCCTTCTTGTATGAGTACTGCCCCCATACCATACCCTGAAGCATCACATTCAATAATGGATATTTTTGAAAAATCTGGAGTGGCTAGAACTGGAGTGGTGCACATGGCCTCCTTCAACTTCTCAAAGACCATAGTAGCTTGCTCGTTCTAATGGAAAGAGTCCTTCTTCAATAAAGCTATGAGTGGTGCTGCAGTGCTACCATAATTCCTTACAAATCTACAATAATAACCTGTAAGCCCAAAAAATCCTCGAAGATTTTTTAGGGTTTTGGGAACCTTCCATTCAATCATGGCTTTTATATTGTTAGGATTCACTTTAACACCTTTATAAGAGACAATATGACCCATATATTCAACCTCCTTGACACCAAAAGAACACTTAGAAGGATTTGCATAAAGTTGATGTTGTTCAAGAGTTTCCAACACCTTATATACATGATGCAGGTGTTCCTCCCATTTTTTACTATAGATTAATGTATCATCAAAGAACACTAAAATAAAATTTTGAAGAAATGGCTTAAAGATGGAATTCATCAAGCTTTGAAATGTAGAGGGTGCATTTCTTAGTCCAAAAGGCATTACCAAGAACTCATAGCGTCCTTCATGTGTCTTGAAGGCTGTTTTATGAATATCTTCATCCCTGATTCTAATATGATGATATCTAGAACGAAGATCAAGTTTTGTAAAGTAAACAACACCATGTAACTCATCTAGCAAATCATCAATTACAGGAATAGGAAACTTATCTTTAACTGTGTACTTATTGAGTTCCTTGTAATCTGGACACTCATCTTTTTTCCGTACCATCACTATAGGAGAAGAGTAAGCACTTTGACTATGACAAATAAGTCATGCTTCTAACATCTCTTGAACTATCTTCTCAATCTCAGTCTTTTGCATATAGGGGTACCTATAAGGTCTGTTGTTGGGTGGTTGACTCCCTGGTACTAGCTGGATGGCATGGTCATGGTCTCTTTTCAGAGGTAGACCCTTGGGCATTTCTCCAAACACCACTGAGTGCTCATCTATAATTGCTTGCATATCTGCAGGTATAAATGTATTAGAATGATGTGCTTCTAATGAAAATAGCTATGCCACAAACCCTTCTGCACCCTTTCTAAGCAATTTTTTCATTTGATGAGAACTTACCATATGTGGGGACTTTGCTCTTAGTCCTTTTAGTTTAAAAGTCCTCCCTTTTGACTGAAATTGCATGAACAACTCTTGGAAATTCATTTCAATGGTTCCCAAGGTGGTAAGCCATTGAACTCCTAACAAAATGTCTGCTCCTCCCATGGTAATGGCATACATATTGCTAGTTATCAAGTAATCTACCATGGCGAGATTAATGTTATGGCATTTTCCTAAACAACTAATAGTTTTCCCATCAGCGATCATAACTTGACATTCTGGAGCTAGATAAACAAAGAAGTTCAAGTGTACCGCCAACTTATGATTGATGAAATTGTGAGTACTTCCCAAATCAATCAACACTGTTACCCTCTGTTTTTTTAAGAATCCAACTACTTTGAGACTTTGGGGAGTGCTAATACCGGAAATTGCATAGCATGATATTGTTGGCTAGGGATCTCCTAATTGCTCCTTTGGCTCTACCTCTTCGTCTTCTTCATTTTCTTCTTCTTCAGTAGGTCCCTCAATGTAGAACAATTTATTTTCAGCACACTTATGTCTTGGTCAAAATTTGTTGTCACAATTAAAACATAACCCTTTGGCTCTCTTTTCTTCAATTTGTTGAGGTGTCAGTCTCACTGGCCAAGGGAGTGATGGTGGAAGGGTGCTACGATCTCTGATATTACTAACAGTTTGTTTCCTAATGGAAAGAAATTTTTCCTCTGCCCTACGTGCCATGATCATAGGGTCTGAAACCTTATGAGGATTGAACATACGCACCTCAATCTCAATTGTTTCTTTAAGACCCCCAAGAAATAAGTCATTCAAATTATCTTCAGGAATATTTTCCACTCGTAAGGAAAGGTTTTAGAATTAATGGATGTAATATTTGACTGTTCCTGTTTGTCTGAGCTTTGCTAATTGACTGAAATAATTATTTGACACACTAGAAATATAGTGCAATTACAACTCTTCGGTGAATATTGTCCATGTAACATTGAGGCCACTCTTTTTCCTTTGAGCACATAACCATCGATACCAAATGAATTGGTCAGGTTCAAGATACAACGATGCCATGGTAACCTTTTGTCCTGATGGAATCTGATGAAGATCAAAGAAATTCTCCATCTGGTTAATCCAATTGAGTGGAACCTTTCCATCAAACTTAGGCATTTCCACTTTTGGGATCATGTTACGGGCTTGCAAAGTGTTTGTATTTAGATTGGTCATGTTTGCAGATCCACCCTGGCTAGTTTGTCTATTACTTTGACCTAAAGATCCACCTTGGTTAATATGAGTATGATTGAGTTGTGGCTGATTAGGAAGGATATGATGACCCATGATATTGTAATTAAATTGGTGAATGAAATCCTCCAATCGTTGTCCAATCTTTTCTACATCTTCTTTACTGGCCACTCTACCCTTGAGGTTTTGCAACTCTAACTCAAGATAGCTGACCTTATGGTCAGTTGAAGTAAACCCTAACCCCAAGGACTCTGTAGATACCCCTTCTGACTCTAACTCCTCAACTATTATCTCATCCTTATCATGGGTTTTACCTAGAGTGATGGGATTCTTTTTGCCTCTTGTTGAAGGCCCAACCATGATGCCCCAAAATGATAAGATTTAAGGATCAAGGTTGAAATTTAGGGTTTGGGATTTCAATAGGAATTTAGCCAAATTTTATAAAACTCAAAGAATGAACTCAAACTAATTTTTTAATCTTCTTTTTGGAAATGTAAATAACTTTGAAAAAACATAAAACTGCTATAACTTTTGTAAAAACATAAAACCGCTATAACTTTTGCAAAACAAGTAAAAAATTCTTAAAATTTGGAGGGAAGCTTACTTGAATGATTTTGCCACATCATAGAAAAAATTGCAGAAAAATTCACTACTGATTTTGAGATATAGATGAACCTTCACAATTAGGGTTTGACACAACGCTGGCCGAGTTCAAGCTCTAATACCACTTGCAATGTAATTACTTGTATAAATCTGATTATTAGCAAAAATATAACACCAATGAACACAATATTTTAGATAAATGATCTCAATGTGCAAGAATAATATCTTAGCCACTTCGAGGGGGCAACCTCCAAACCAGACAATAAGACTCAAATGTTGAATACGATGATCAACTACTACCTACTAACCCCTATATATACTATTCCTATGCTATGGCCAACACCAAGGCTAAAATAATAATGAAAATATAACATATATGGAAGAGATACATAATGATAAGAAGTTATGATAGCCACACAAGTCAACTATATACATCCAATATAAGATATATGATTAAGGGCGTAGCACAAACTCTTTTACATACTAACACTCAACAAGATCATGATGACAAAATTCAACTATCTCAAACTCAAAACAAATAAAAATATTCTCCATATTTTCTTCCTAACACTCAATGAGATCATGATGATGAAGTTCATATATCTCCCAATCAGAACCAATTAATCTCCTCTAAATATTTTCTTCCTACAGTTCAAACATACATTGAAACAATTTTGAATAGCAACCTTCCAACATAAAATGAGAGCTTGACCTTACTTTAAGATTCCCTTCCAACCCTTTCCATAAATGTGAACACTACAAAATATGGTTAATCATGAAGCACCATTGAGATTGATTCTATTCTTTCATCTTCGACTCCTATGCCTAATATCTCTAGTATTGTTGTAAAAACACAACCACAACAAGTTTGTACACTTGCGACAACACAACCTTCCATGTCCATAATCCCTCAAATGCAAAATATTGTATGCATCTCATCAATGATGGTTCTTACATGTCAAGACATTTACATGTGTGTATTCCATGAGTTACGTATACCTAGGAATATCCTTACACAACATTTTCAAGCTTTAATCTCAAATCTATCATCAAAAAAATTAATTCACAACCTCGATGGAGCAACATTGAATATTTTCTCTCTATGGCCTATAAGGAGCCTCAACTATACATCTAGATATCAATCCTTCTTTACTCACAATCTTCCACTCACGGATGAATATGAATCTCAACATATTCTCCACATTGACGATCCTTATCTAACATTACATAGGTCTTTCGATCCCATCGAAGGAGTATCTAATCATACATCCTTTGACTTGGCTCTTGTCTGCCCAAGTCTCATACATTAGGACTCATTGAATTATTTGATTCACTCTGTTGACTTGGACCTTATCCAGCCAAGTCTCATAAATCGAAACTTCTTGAATATTTTGATTCACTCCTTTGACTAGGATTTTATTTTCCCATGTCTCATAAATTTTGACTACTTCCATCTATCATTCATAAAAAATATTGTAATCCTCTCCTTTGACTTGGAACTCATCCACCCAAGTCATGTAAGTTAGGACCATTTAATAAATTTGAACCTCTCTCTCGATGAGTCCATTACAAACCTTCATCTGTTAAAATTCAGAAAAATTCAAAAGCATAAAAAGAAAATAAAACTTCGTATTAAACCTTTTCTTAAAGCACTATTTGAAAATAAAAAGGTGGAAAATTAAGTGCAAATAACGTTAAATATTCCATTTGTTGGAAGATATCTTAATCATACCATTATCATATCTTTGCATTCTTCACCTATCTCGACACAGGTTAACTTTTTTCATATTGGGCAATGTGTGTCTCATCCCTGTTATGGTTCTTACCATTTCATATCTTTTTTACTTACTATTTTATCTCAAAGCTTACTGATAAAAACCCCTCATCTTAAATAAGATATATTTAACAAAAAGATCAAACTTCTTTACCTGGACCTTTTTGATCATCCATCTCAGTCTACAGTGTTGAACCCTTTCATCCTACTAGTCGTATGCGGGTGAGACTTAGAGCCAAAATGTTCCTTCCCAATAAGCAAACTATCGACATACAAGGAAAAATCAATCTAAAATACAAAAAAAAAATTAATCACTACACCTTTCATCCTTTATAGTCTTCGGTGATGAGCCCATACTTCTTACTAGTAGTATGAGACTGAGAATGGGGGCAAGTGCCCTTACTCGCCTATAATTTGTCTTCGGTGTTGAGTCCTTGTCTCTTATTGGTGGCATGGGGAAACATGTAGGGGGTCCTTCACAAAAAAAAATTAACCAAAAAATAAATCCTTTAGAATTAAAAGTGCTTAATAAAAAATATCCCAAGAAGTAATTTAGTTGTTCATGTTAAAAGAGACAACAATTCCTTCAACCGGATTTTGCCAATCAGTAGGCCATCTAAGGATCTAAGTCGAGTCTAAACCTATAAAGTGGAATCATCTTGGAATTAGTCAGTTAATCTTGACTGGAGATGCGCTACATTTTTCTTAGGTGGATCATTGATACACCTTGTGTCTTATCATCCATCATATTCATTTTCATATCACTATTCACCTCGTCGTTGCGTCCTTCTTGGCTCTCAATGATGAGCCCTTGCATCTTCCTTGTTGCATGGAGCCACAAGTGGATTGAAACACCCTATCGTTTTATCATCTACATTTATGCCAATGGAATGGAATGCTTCTAATTATTTGTAATTGCGTTCTAATAGTGCAACTCTTTACCGAGTCAAAAATATAAAAACATTTAAAAATGTTCAAAAATTTAAAAACATTCAAATATGTTTCCAAAACATCAAAAACATTCAAATATGTTTCTCAAAAACACAAAAAACATTCAAATATGTTTTCAAAACTTCAAAACAATATAAAATTGTTCAAAAATACCAAAAACAGTATAAAGCTGTCCAAAAACAAAAGTAGTGTAAAACTAGCAAAAATCAAAACATTCATACATTGTTTGACCAAACTATCAACAACTGGATAACATAGTTCAAAAATTTCATCATTTGACAGTGCTTTTCATGATCGTTCTAGACCATCTTTCACTAATCAATTATCCTTTCACAATATAACTTTTCTTGGGGCACACTTGGATTTCACTATTTAATCCAATATAGAACAAACTTCAATGGATTTGACAATAGTATCTTTTAGAGTATCTAAGCATCATTCTGATCTTTGACTTTATCCAATCCTCTTGCATTCTAAGATATCACTCGGGGGCATTCAAATCTTTCTATCCCTTCGATGTGGAACATATGCAGAGTGTCATTAGATGTGTTGTACTGTTGCAGTTTGTCACCATTGTGATGATACTTTTGCCTTTGTTAGTTTGTTATTTTTTGTACTTTGTTTACCTTTACCATAGACTAATTGCGAGAAAAATCTTGGCATCTTAGTTCACATATAACTTTGGTGTCATTCATTCCTATTCATATTTTGTTTGTTTGCAACCTTTGCTTGTGTCTTTTGACCACTTGCACATGTTGTGTTTTCCACCTGGCTTATTAAATAAGCCATGGTGTGTTTTCCTTTTTGTTGTGTATTCAAGTTTGTTTACATTTATTTGTATCTGTGCTTCAAATTTCTCAAAAATTTGTAAAACCATAAAAAAATCATATATTCAAAAATTAAAAAAATCATATATTCAAAAATTCAAAAAAAATCATATATTCAAAAATTCAAAAAAAGCATATATTCAAAAATGAAAAAAATCAGAAAAATCATAAAACTTTTTCGAACAAACATTCACTTATCATCAACATCCTACAATTGGAAAATATTGACATGAATATTTCAACATTTCAACATAGTCTTAATAAATTCATACTGTTATATACTACCCTAGTGATCGTTCCAATCTTACAACAATTAATTTCTTCCCTTTGTACGATTAATTGCTCTTGGGGCAAGTCACCAAATTATTTTCCCCTTGTGATATAAATTTGTCTGGGGAAATTTCTCTAAGATCATTTGCACAAAGGATCCAACAAGAGTCTCATGAGGAGTAGCTTTACTCTGCTCTTCAGTCTGATCCTGTTCCCACCTTAGGAGCATTTACATCTATTTAACCATCATTTTGGCACACATTAGGGGCATAACTATTTGTCTTCTTTTTTGACTTTGTGTTACATTGTTGAAGTTTTCTTCTTTGACAAATTTTAAGTTGTGTGATAACATCTTGGTTTTTTTTATAACCTTTATGCATGCACCTACTATTCATATTGGGCTTGTTTTCCTTTTTATCTTTTCTTTGTTATGCGCGTGTTTGTTTATGCACATCTGGGTTAAACATATTGATTCTTTCATAATCATGGAGATAACTCTATTGTGCAACAGAAATTTTTTTTTATCTTACATTCACGCTCTCCAAATGACACTCATGCTACGAGCACAATTTCTCCCATCCTAATTGTTCAAATTCCTTGTCTTCTTCCTATTAAGTGGTCATCCACTACCTTAGTGTGTCATCCAGCGACTTAAGGGGGCATTTCTCTTCTATTCTACTCATCGGGGCATCCAAATGCTTCAATGTTTTCTCCTCATTTATCTACATGCATCTACTATCATTAAAACACTATTACATCGCAATAACACTTTAAAGAGGGGTAAATATAGACATCCCAAAATTACATACTAATTCCTAGTATTATCCCAGTTCACTTCCTAGCTCATATCCCCTTTGTGATTAATTAATCATGTGTATACACCCCTTGGATTAATTAAATTAGTCCATAAGAGACTTTAACTAAGTTAATTATCATTTATTGAACAAATGATTAATTAATTATGTTGCACATTATAGCTAATTAAATTAGTTACTTAATTCGGAAAATCCACCTATTTTCCTAGTCAACTGCCACTCCACTTCCGCATCCCAGTTAACCCAACTTGAACTCAAATTCCTCATTTGAGTCAATTGCACTTGGAACTCAACTTCCCTACTCAACTTGGAATCCAATTCTAGATTCATAGAAGTGTGGGGGAAATTGGATTGTACATACAATTCAATTACCAGATTTAAATTCTTCCATTCCAAATGTGTATTGCCCCTTGAAAAGCTGCAACTCCTAGAATCGGTCTACTTTTCTATTCCTGGGCGATTGTAATCAATAACCTAGAGCTTAGTCAAAACTCCAACCACTACTCCACCTCTATAAAAGTGCATGCCTATTCCTTTACAAATCCTCTTGGATTCTTGCACAATAATGTTGTCAGTTTTTTTATCCAATATATGAATACTGGAAGCCATATCCAAGCCAAATCTATTCGTAGCATGGTCAAATCCACATTTGGGGATTGAATCAAGAGTGCCCACGAATCACAGTTTACAAGACCACACAAGCTCAAAAGCTTCTACAATCTTATTGAAAGTTTTCAAGGAAGAAATGATTGGAAGGTTTGTAGTTATTGTTATTACTTGTCTTTTTGTTTAGTTAGTTTTTCATTGTTCACGATAACCATCTTGAATTGTTCATCTCTTAGACACAATTGTCTTTATCAAATTCAACATTGAATGTTGCTTTGCTATTTCGCTAACTAACAAAGGCTTCTTCTTGAAACCTAGTGCTTACACATATCATAAATGTTTTTGATGCCTTCGTCTGTAATTTCTAGTAGAGTTTGAGAAGTTTTTTAATCACATTGTAGCCTAAAATAAAACTTAGTAATTAATGTTTCAATTGATTTGTTTACAATTTTATGTCATCTTTGTCCTAAATAATGGTGTATATTACATCTAATTATTAAAATTTCACTTTTTAAATAAAAATATATTTCTTAATTTAACTTACAATTTTAAAAATAGTTATAAATAATTTAAATTTTATTAAAGTAAATATATATCTATATTGAATTATGACCTAATGGTATGTTTCTTTTTAATTGTGTCAAATTTTTTAATATCTCTAAATCAATATACATTATCACTTAAAAAACAATATCATAAAATATTACAATAACAAATTTGATATTTTCTAGACAAATTAATATGTATTATTAATTCTAAATTTAATATGATTATTATCTCTATTTATTATATAATGGTGATGGATTGTCTCCAGACATAGTAGATACATCTCAAATATTGATATTAAATCTTAAAAAGTAAAAAAAAAACCTTCAACCGTTTAGTTTTTTAATAAGTATATTCTTTGTTTGTAAATAGTGTGTTTTCCTAATGTGGTATATATTTTTTTTTATAATTTTTTATTTAAAACTTGGGATAACGGTGTGAGAACATCCAATTTAACCTATCACTACCTACATTTACACAAAATTATTATTTCTTATTATTTCTTCAAGTAACAATTGTTTATCATTCTTTTCAAATTACTCTTGCATACATGTGCATGCATGGGTGGGCATAAAACACATACATGGGAGTGCCCCACGACCACCTGTCATTTCATTGGCAGAATATTTCAATAATAAATCAGTTTGAAAACATAAGGTTGCATCTGTGAAGCTGTAACTTGATCGATGTGCAAGAGCATTCACATCATGCAGGTCCCCAGTTTGAATCTTGTAACCATTGCATTATATTTTTCAACAATGTTGAAAAACACACTGTGTTTTTCAACACAAAAAAATTACAAAAAAAACTAAGTACCCGCATGCCTGCCACGTGGAACCAGATGGGCATTAGATGGATGTATATATATTTAATGGGATAGTGGCTATTCTGTCGATAGAATGCAATGGGGACCATAAGAGACACATGCATCCATCCTATGCCAATCTAATGACACATGGTAGGTGCACCAATACTTTTTTTTTCAAATTTCTATTGTTGAAAAACACTCAGCATAGTCGTTTGTGGGATTCGAATTGAATACCTACCATCTAACAATGCATGTTCCCAACAATTCAACTATGATTTAACACATGAAATTACACCATTCCAAACTCGTACATTTAAAAAACAATCTGCCCATGATTTGATAGTTTACAACGGGGCTCACCCATGCATGGTATGAATGTGTTGATGGGGTATTTTACATGGCATGGAGCGGAGGCTATTCTCTTGATAAAATTCACCACTTGACATCCATGCCCCATCATCAACGCATGCATACCATGTATGGGAGGGCCCCACATAAACATGTCAAATCATGGACAGAAATTTATTTAAATGCATAGGTTTCAAATGATGTAATGACATGTGATAAGCGATAGTGGAAATGGTGGACGCATGCACTGTTTAGGTATTCAGTTTGAATCACAGAACCAACTGTGTGAAGTTTTTTCAATAATGTGTACAAACTCTGCACAGTTGGTTATGTGATTTGAAATGAAGACCTGCCAATTAATAACACACACGCCCACCATTTCCACTATTGCTTGCCACATGCCATTACATCATTTGAAACCTATGCATTCAAATAAATTTCCACCCATGATCTGACAAGTTTAGATGGGCCCTCCTATGCATAATATGTATGAGTTGATGATGGGGCATGGATTTCAGGAAATGCATTTTATCGGAAGAATAACCTCCACCTGTATTAGTGGGCCCCATCAAACCCTATCAAATCATGGGTAGATTTTTTATTAATGTATAGGTTTCGAATGATGTAGTTGCATGTGTGAAGTTAAAGTTGAACCAGTGGGATATTGCGTTGTTAGATGACATGTATTCAATTCAAATTCCACAAACAACTATGCGGAGTTTTTACAAAAATGTTGAAAAACATAGTGTGTTTTACAACAACAAAATTTACAAAAAAACACTAACTATTGAGTGCACCTACCACATGGCAACACATGGACATAAATGGATGCATCAATGTTTTTATGTAGGGCAGTACATTCTATTGGGAGAATAACCTCTGCTATTAATGTATGGCCAGTGCATTCTATTGAGAGAATAGCCTATGCACCTATCACTATCATTGTTTACCAACATTTACATGTAATCACTCTTCCAAATATTGTCTTGAAGTAAAAAAATTTATCATTCATAAATGATATTTATCTAAACAAAAGTTCAAAAGTGTGAAGGGGTTGAATCTCCTTTTTATTTTATAAGTTGTCAATTGAAGAATCACAAGCTAAAATACTCAGCCATGGAGAAAAATACATTCACGGTTGTCAAAGCCATTATACATTTCAAGTTTTATATCCTAAACTCACATATAATAGTATTTTTTCCTGAAACTGTGGTGAAGTCAGTTCATACTCAACAATAATTGGGATCTAAAAGAGGCAATTGGACTGCCAAGGTTCAAGAGTATGATTTTGAGATCCACCCATTGAAGCTTATAAGAGGTAAAGGCTTATGCCAACTTATCACTAAATACAATGCAAATAAAAGTTAATAAGTGGAGACATATTCATGAAACGCTGACTTAGATGAAGGATTTCCCACAATACTCTTTATAAGTACCATCTTTGAATGTTATAATCACATTGCTTATTTCTTTACATATGGTGACTTCCCACCCCATCTAAACAGGAAATAAAGAAGAACCATCAAACTTATATTAGCAAGGTTTGTGGTCTGGAACCATGTATTATATAAGAGAGTATTGGATAGTTATTTTTTTATGGTGTGTTGATAAAGAGAAACAAGAAAAGTTACTCAAGGCATATCATGCCCAAGCTTGCAGTGGATACTTTTCATCCTTGGTCATGGCTCACAAGATCCCAAGACAAAGATATTATTGGTCTAATTTGTTATGGGATGCTCAAAATTAGGTAGCTAAATGCAAACCATGTCAATAATTTGTTAGAATACCTCAATTAGTTATGTTACCTCTCAGGCATGTGGTTATTGAGGTCCCATTCCAACAGTGGGGTCTAGAATTCATAGGTGTGCTAAATCCACATTCTAGTGTAGGTCATACTTATGTACTCACTACTACAGATTACTTCACTAAATTGGTTTAGGCCATCCCAATCAAGCACACAAACACTAAAATAATATACAAATTTCTCAAGGAGAACATCATAGTTCGCTTTGGTGTTCCACAAAAAAATGTTACATACAATACTACCTATTTCTCTTCCATGGAACTAATTGATTTCTAATACAAACATGGTAGCTCTCTCCCTCATTCATCTAATTATTATCCTCAAGGTAATTGTTAGGTAGAATTTAGTAATAAGAATATTGTAATAATCATCCATACATTAGTAGATCATAATCAAAATAATTGGCACAAGAAACTATATGATGCAGTATGGGATGATTAGATCACACCTAAGAAAGTAATAAGTAAGTTTTCATTTCAGTAGTTGTACAAAATAGAGGTATAAGTACCTATATCAGTTGAGTTACCCATCTTGTAGTTGATAAAATTAGTTGAAGATAACCAATTTTGTGATACCTTGGATAAAATGATATTGTATATCAAGAATCTCAATGAGGAAAGATTCATGTTGGTTGATAGGAGTAAATAACATCAAATGAGGGTGAAGAAGTTTTTTAATCAGAAAAAACATGAAACAACATTCCAGAGTAAAGAATTTTTCCTACTTTGAGACAAGAGAAGAGAACCAAAAGGTAGCTATGGTACGTTTGATTCTATGTGGCTGGGACCATTTAAGGTCAATATTTTTGTGGCAATAATACATTCTACTTATCTTATGTAGACAATACACCCTTAAAATTTCCCCGTGGTGGAAAATAATTGAAATTGTATAAGTAGTTAAAGTGGGTTGTCCCCCACCTGTGCCATAGGTGATTTATGTTTTTTGTCATTTGGCGTGCTTCCATTTCACACTGTGTGATTTGTTTCTCTCCTTATTTTTTGTGTTCATCTCTTTTCATTCCATGTCCCTTCTGAGTCTGTTTTTCCCAATGGATAAGGCATTATTCTACTAAATGTTATGATATTATAGTGTTCATTCTTGCCTCATTTTTTTTAATCCAAACAAAGTCAAGTCCCTGAATATGAGCCAGTTGTTGGCATGTAAAATGTCTCTGCATTTTACTTGACAACCCTACGAAATGTTTTGTCACTTTTCGGTCAAGTGGGTAAAAATTGTCAAATTGTCTCTTTTCAAAGATCAACTTCTACGAAATATTTTGGGAGCCTTGGGTGGTTTCAAAAGCTTATATTACAGTCAATGAAAATGTATCTGAGTCTACTTCATGATAGTGTGATTTAGGAAAGGTTTTAAGAGCTTTGAAATAGCCTTGGGAATACATTCACTTCTGGTGATTTTTTGGGAAAAGGTTCTCTTGGTTGTTAAAGGAAGATCAACTTGTGCAGAAGGTTTTAGGATCCTAGGATGGCTTCAGAATCCCAAACCATAGTCAATAGAAATCTATAGAGGCCTAATACATCATGCAATATTCAAGAGAAGGTTTTTTGAGCATCTAAAGTGGAAACCTTTCAAACACTAAATCACAAGGGACTTTTTGGAAGAGAGAAATTACACTAAAGGTTTTAGGAACCTTGAGAAGATTTATGAGCATAAAAAAGGTCAAATTGAATCACATTGAGTCCCCTCCATGGTCCATGAGTTAATTTTTTTCATACCCATCTCAAACCCACGTATAAAATTTGCTCACTGTTATGTTTCCCTAGGCAAAATGGTGACTTAACGAAAAACTCAAGTGTAACTAATTTTCAAGGTTTTTAAATGCTTCCATTGGATGTTTTGGCCCATTTCTTGTCAAATTCATATATTATATACCTTGGAAATGTTAAGTTTTGGTCTCAGGACAAAAAGTACATCCCACATTCTAATGCTCTTTCCAGATGATGATGTCAGCATCTTAAGTCTACTTAGCACACTTTGGGAGCTTGGAAACCTTTTCTATGTTCAAAACAAGTTTTTAAAGTGTCATTTGAAATCCCTTCAACAAGAGTTCCCTCGTCCTATTGGATGATGGAAAAAGTAAAAAAGTAACAAGGAAATAGAAAAATGAACTTGTTTCTTGTGTTGTACAACCCCCATGTCAACCTATGGTGCATTTTTGAAGGCTCCAAGGAATTGGTGTAATTTGGTGTGCTATTTGAACCTCCAAAGTGTGACCAAGCCTGATTGAATAACATTTTGGATGAGGAGGAGAGTAAAGTAAATTCCTTTTCCTCTTTGCACCAACATAACAAAAACCCATCCACCATTCATGTTGTTTTTAAAACATGATTTTCCTTCCCAAAATATCATCTAAAAAATATATAAAGTGCATCTGAAAACTACATTAAAATTATTTTTTCCCTCCTTTCATCACCACCAAACTAGCTGTGTGCCCTATTTTTACGAGACCTTGTTTTGCTCATATCTCATGATACCATGGTAAAAAAGCTCTAAAATTTTGAGCACACATTCCCCTTAGAGAAACCTTCAAGATGATCTAAGTAGAAAAGTGTTTTATGGATTAGTTTAATTTTTTTATTCACTTGAATCTTGTTGTCACAAAAACCCTTATTTCATATGTTTTCCTCTAAAACATCAAACAAACATAACTTAAAAACCTGAAGATCAAAGCTTGTAAAAATTTGTCCATGAAATCTCATCCAAAGCACCCTCATTTGGTAATTCAAACATTTTTTTCTACTTGTTCCATTTTCTAAGAAAATCGTGGAACTAGAGATCATTTCATCATTTCTCATTGATTCTAACAAGAGATCATCAAAAAAATTGGAGCATCTCTTCATCTTGGAAACACCTTCCTGAGAAATAAAGTCTCATCCAATTTGGATATTTTTTTTCTTGCATAATGGCCTAAACAATATTTCAGCCTGTAAAACCATTAAAAACCATTAAAAATCTTGAATTCTCGTAAAACGAATTGAAATATATTTCTGTTTGTCTCTTCAAACTCCACCAACATTATCAAACCCTTGAATACCAAAAAACCACAAGATGAAATTACAATATTCTAGATACAATCCGATCTTGGTATTGGTCTTTAAATATTCAGATATTGGAGATAACAATGTTGAACACATGGATTTTGACAACCTGAAATAGAGGATGGAAGAAGGAACCCACACCATCCTGTCTAAAGAATATTTCACATCTAACTCTATTGAACCTTTGGGTCCCCATTTGCAATAGAAGAAATTAATTTTGTCTTCACATGCACCAAGAATTATGAAGAAAAAATCCAAATTATCATTGATAACAAAGGTTCCATCATTTCCATACTATCTTTTGAAGGGATCTAAAAAAAATTGCATCCTCAGACCTAAGAATACGATGATCCCAAGAAAGGAGGATGCATTTCTTGAATGGGAAAATTAGGAGTATTGTGTGTAAGGGGTGACAATAGGAAACTAAATGAAGATGCATTGCAAGATTTACCACATTCTGAAGACCCTCTCCCACTTTGAATTCATTAAATAAATTTTTTATTATAAAGTATTACTTAGAAAAGTCATGGGAGAGGAATCTACTAAGGAATTTCACCCATAGATGTTGCAATTCACTTTTATCACCACAGAAGGGACTCAAAGGATTGATTAGATCCAAATCAGTAGTGATAACCTATATTTATAGTTGGTAAACCTTAATAATAAAAATAATTTCACCATGAATTTTTATTATATATATGTCATTGAAACTTTGCAGAAGTGGCCAAATCTATCTCCAAAAAGAAATCTCCCGATGAGTGTACCAGTGTATCAAGTCTAACTTCAATTCATCTTGAATGAATAAAAGATTAATTATACCAAGGTTAATGATGTCTTTGTAATCCCCTCAATCAAGAAAATAGAAGGAGATATCAATCACAAGTTATCAATAGAATCTTGCATGCTGACTAAGAAGTACAAAAGCTACTTTATGTAGTTTAAAACTTTCTCCTACATCCATGTCATAGGATTTGATGATGCTATAATAAAGCTTTAGTGATACCCAAGAAACAATATGTTTATTATTGAATAGTGTTGCCAATTATCTAAAGTACATCTCAAGTGTCGTGAGATAAATAAGAAAGAGGAGAAATTTTGATCCAGTTGGGTATCTACTCTTGTAGGAATTCGGGAGATGAAGGTAACATAGAAGCTTCTCTTGGGTCATTCAACCTATATAGATATTATTCCAAGAGGTCATATGATAATAAATAACATATGGAATTTGAGGAAAAGTATCTCAACATTTCCCATCATCCCTAAATGGAGGACTATTGGGAATATTGTGCTGACAAGATTGAAGTCTGCCAAAGATACTTATCCATAAAGAAAATGTAGTAAATGAAAGACTTCTATCTCGAATGGGTCATAGAAGACATAGAAGATGACATTAGTGAGTTTTTTAAACCATGTTACCTAAAGACTATTCATTTCACACCCATCCCTTCTATAGATTGGTTAGTGTAAGATCTTGTTGACATCTTGGTTCATACTATGTCAGTTCTTTAGAGGTCGAAGAAGTGGATCCTTAAGAAGGTGCAAAAATTCAGCTATACTCTTCCACCTTCTTATAGGAAATCACATAAATCATGGAGAAAAGTGCATGTTAGAGAATTGAGAGGCCTGAGGAGTGATGATACCCCTTAAATAAGGAAAATTCTTCCATAAATATCTTTGGAGTCTCAATCAATGTTTCCCCACATGAAGTTACTAGTAAGAAGGACCGACCAATGTGCTCTCAAACTAGAATAATTCATCATTTCCCCTAAAAGGAAAAAATACAAGTCTCATTATTCTCTCATGTAGTCACCTCATAAGTCTCTTATACCTCCAATGGAATCTCACATGGGAAATGATCATGAACCATCTATTGTTCAAAATTAGGAAATAGTCTCATTATCTCATACAAGAAGTCCTATAGTACATGCTTCATCTTCCTCTCCTAGTCATGTGTTCTCATTGGTTCAAGATATCATCAAGAATTGTAAACATACCATTTTTTAAGTGAAGGCTCCAGTGGTTAATATATCCCTCAAGCTTTGGAAACTCACATCCACTCCACATAAGGCCAAAATGACTTTTTGGCTCATTACTGATGCTTCGTGGTCTCAACTCATCAAGTTTTCTCACACAAGGGTGGACAATGATGAATTTGAAATGTAGAAAACTCATTACGATATGACCTAGTACCCACTTGGAGAGTTAGGTCTTGAAGTATATATTCACAACTTCAATAAAATAGCTAATAAGTTGTTTTCTCAGATAAGAGAGAGTGAAAAAACTTGAGAATAGTTGTAAAGTAAAGTACAGAAGTTGACCTCATATCTACAAACCTTCTTGGACCCTTAGGCTCCTCCTCTTTCCCCTTTTGATTCAATTGCTCCCTTGACTAAGATCGACCCACACATTGTTCTAGAAGTTTGACATCTTGGAAAAATGGGAAAGATGACTTAGGCATAGATTGATTCCATCATACAAAAGGGTTGTGAACTTATCCCTAAAGTAATTAAGATACACAAGATTACCACTTTGTCGAAAAATAAGGTCCAAGATGTCTTCCCCAGAGTCAAGAAATAAGCTAACCATTGGAATGAGCTTTTACTAACAATTCACGAGATGAGATTTGTAGACCCCAAGTTACTACTTGACAATAAAGTGTTTTTGAGCCCAAAAGATAACTTTTCCCACACATGGATTAGGAAAATAAAATGGAAAATGAGATCTCTCACTGAGGCTATTGAACATTTCCCATATCATCATAATTGAGGTCAAGAGATCAAAGAAGAAGTTAACGTCTGTTTGAGAAAAACGAGGTGTCCTTTGTTGCACTCTGAGTCCATGTCATCAGATGAAATCTGATAGTATTTCTAGAACATTGTGAGAGGAGAAAAATCTGATCTGTAGTCCTATGGTGATGAAATCATGAACACTCTAGCTCAAATAAGAGAAGACATTTTTGATGTAGCTCATAAGATCCCAAAATGTATCAAGCATTGCAAGATAATATAAGGGGAAGTAGATCACTAGCTTGACATTATCACCAACACTATCATCCCTTGTGGAAGGGAAGTTTTAGAAGCAATGTTTAGGTTTAATTTAGCAATGGAAAGTCAAAGGATCTCTCCATTGTATCATATCAAAGGATCTTCATCTTCACATGCTCTGTTGGACCCAAAAATACTAGCTAAGTACCAAGAGGCATGCACATAAAGGATAAATAAATAGAAGGGTGCTTAGGGAAAAAAACACATGAAAAAAGGGGTTTAAGAAGGTTTTAAGTGAAACCAAGTTGTGCGTGGGAGGTAGAATAAGGGTTTAAAGGACTTAGTCATATTTGACATCATGGAGTCACTTGAGGAAAAATGTGAGGACCTGACTAGGTGTGATAACTGGATAAGGTGTTGGCCTTAGAAGCTTGGAGGTCAAGAAAATAATATTCCACACAAGAAATATTCCCTAAAGGCATCATTACAGTTAGTCGAAGGTTTGCAAAAAGGATAAGCATTTGCCAATGGAGGACCACATCGACACCTGAAACGTTATCTGCTTAAGAGAGGAATTCATGGTGGTGGTTGATGATCCTATTTAAAGAGGTTCTTGGGACAGGAATATGGAAAGAGTGTAGATAGATAGATATACGGGTAAAAATTGCAAAGGTGACTAGAGAAAGAGAAGCAGAGGAACGAAGTGCTACAGAAATGTTAGAAAATCCTAAGGGTTTGGTGTTCATGGTGCTAGGGTTTAGAGTACTTAGTGCTAGAGGGTATGTAAGGGATACCATTAAGCATATATATGTGTACTGGGATCTGTAACAAGGGATATAATGGGAAAAAGTCATAGTTAGGATATCTGTTCAGATAGGTTTGCAGGAGTTAAGTCTCTATCATTTGATGTATATGGTTTGAGATGACCCTTTTGAATGTAATATGGTTACCAAAAATCCGTTAAATCAATATATATGGATCTATTCTGTATAACTTGCTTATGGGTGTAAAATCTTATGTTATTTGGCTTATCATGACTTAGATTTGGTTTCTTATACTTCTTACAAGGTTATTTAGCTTTTGTGATGCATTAATGTGTTGATCTGCTAGTTACATCTTCTACCTTTTAAATTAGATGAATGTACTTCTATTTTTGTAAATAATCCTCCATTAATGGAAGAAATCTCTTGCAAAGCTCACATAAAGAAGGGCTTGATGCACACACGCACCTTGATTGAGAGCCCAACATATGTTGGGTTATAGACTGACGTGCTTGGGGTTAGAAATAAGTATTGAGGGTAAAATAATGACCACATATTGGTTCCATTGCTGGTACCTCTTTTGAAGCTATTGTGACAGAAAATGTGTGATGACAGAGTGCTTCACCTTAGATAGTGTTAAAGCATGGCTCAAAAATATAGTGGATGAGTTTTATCAAATATTTAACACTAGATCTAAGTTTTATCCATGCGAATGGGTGGGGGAGAAATTGTATCATGAACTGTATGAGAAATTCTTCTACTGTTTCCCAGTAGAGTTGTATGGATGGATATAAGCATATGCATCAAGGAAAATTTGGTACTATAGACCTCGTGTTTGGACCCAAGAGGAATATTAGCGGTTACATGATGTATGATCTGACCTAGAACCCATGATGTTGATCACTGATGGAGTAGAGTGATAACTAGTTATACCTTGGAATACTCTATTTCTACGTATTATTTGCCGGAGATTGCTGAGTTTGAGTTCTTACGGGAGCCTAAAGGATCCTTCTTGCATGATATTTCACTGTATTTTAAGATTTTGGTCATTACATTGAGTTTGGAATCCTTTCCCATGACTGGCTAAACTCCTGTTAGGTGCAAGGCATGTGAAATCTTAGACATGGTAGAAGATGGCAAACCTTGCAAAAGCATAATTGGAGAGTGAGGAGAGACGGTTTGAGTATAATGAAGCTTGGGAAAGGGAGTTGTCAAGAAAACGTGAAGCTGCAGGAGTGATGGATTTATGGAGGAAAATGTTACAGGAAGGATTTGAGGTTCATGTGGAGGATGTGAAACCTGAGAAGTCTGAGCTACCCCATCTTGGAAAGAGCGGAAGATAAATCTCCTTCAAATTCTGGGAGAGAGATCTCGTCATATGAATAAAGGATAAAATCTGATCATATGAATAAAGGATAAGATCTGTAGGTGTGCATCTTAACCAACATAATGGCGACCAAACCATTGATGCTTAGTTTTCCAGTTCTTAAGATAAGTTTTATATAATCTAGTTGGTATCTGTATTCATTCAAGAGCAACACCTAGGAGGTATAATTCTTCATTTGGTACATCTATGGTTGCACAATCATTTCTTGTGTTTGGGGGTATATTTTTTGGCACAACATTTTGGCAAGGTGTGGGATCACAAGGTTTGAGTATCAAGTCTGGGAGCGGTACGGGAAACACATCCGGGAGTGGATTGGTATCACAGACTATTGGTGTGTAGTTTAGCATGATGGTCAGTTTGCAGGGCACAACTCTGTATTAGGCCCCTTTCCTATGACAAGATGAGGATCTAGTGGATCTAGATGCATTGGCACTAGTGGATCTAGTGGGTTTGGTGGTGGAGGTAACATCAGAGGGAATCAAGGTCTTGGATCTAGCGGACAAGGTCCACAACACCATCAACAGGTGTTTTATGAGATGTCACTCCACTTACATGATTACAAGGGCGTTAAGGATGTCACAAAACTTTTACAAAAGTGTTATTTACTATGGCGTACAAAGGGGATAACTACCCTAATAGTAGAAAGAAAGTCATTTTGTAAACCAAATTCCAAGGATGCACACATAGTTGGTACATGAAGTATGACCCACACCAGATAGTGGTGGATTACATTGCACTGCATAATGCCTTTTTGGTAGATTTCCACATACTTGAGTTTGAATATAAAATCATCAGCATGTTGAAGGATATTCAACAAGGAATGACAAAGAGTGTGTGGGAGTATGACACACATTTCAAGACTCTTCTATCCAAGTTATCTTATGACATTCATCCTTTGCAGCATGCTCAGTGGTTTTTCAGAGGACTGATCACACCATTTAGGAGGGCGATTTCACTGAAGAATTTTAAAAATATACGTGAGGCCTTGGAGGTTGCCTTGCACACTGAGGTAGTAGGAAGAGTTGATATAGGAGTTAGTCCATTCTTAGAAGCCCAAATTGCTGTAATGGAAAAAGAACTGGAGAAATTGTCTACGAACTCGGCTCAAGAGATTCACAACTAATTATGGTGTATGGATTGTGAGGTAGAAGGGAATACGAAGGAAAGTTGTCCTCAGAGGTCGGTACGCATGATGATGGTGGATTGTGAGATTTTCCATGGAGATCATGATGTAAGTAGGTGTCTACTACTGTAGCGCGCAATCCATAAGAATGTGTCTTGCTATTGCAAAATTTACACCTCTACTACTCATGACACCAAGGATTGTAGATTGATTGACCAAATACATGATGCCATTGATATTGGTGTGTGCTAGACTAGTGTTGTGAATAGCTCCAAGGATGATAGTCATCATTATGATGGGCACGCAGATGGAGGATGTCAAGGATGAGGCATTCACGAAGGATTTAGAGGCCATGGAAACTACAGAGGTGAAAGAAGTGAGTTCCCATGTGGAACTTGTTACAACTGTGGGTCTATGGAACACTATAAGCGTGAATGCCCTGATCAGCTATTGTGCTCTTGGTGTGGAAAGAAGCACAAGTATGAGGAGTGCTTGGAATTATTTGAACACATGAGCTAGAAGTAGCAGAAGGATAAGGGTGCTGGGATGGTGAGCGTAAAGTGTGCTGATCAATAGTGGATGCCTAGAATGGCACGTGAGTTAGAGTTAGAACCTATACTAGTGATGATGTGAGCTGAGGCTGCGTGCAGGGAGATACCAAAGTAAAGACCACTGATTAGAAGAGAAGAGGTGGTATATGGCAAGTATCCAGATCGTACCCATTAGAAAGAAGTCTATCCAAGTGAAAATAGACATAATTAGAAGTCTTCAAGGGGAAATTCAATGTCTAAAAGAGAAATCCAGGAGGTTAGATAAGAAGAAAAGCACTGAGGTCCCTTAGTCAGATATAGATGATGTTAGAGAAGTGTGTAAGATGCTATGCTAAGAGAATATCATTCCTCTATTAGGAGAATGGATAAGAGATAAAGTACCAAGTGCTGGAGGAGAGCACGAGAGGCAGGTCTTGCACGCTAACCTTCCTCCTCATAGCCTTGAATATGATAAGGAGATTACCTTAAATGTAATTATTGATGGATGTCTCCTAAGTAATATTCTGATTGACATGGGCATGAAAGTTAATGTTCTCACCCTGGACACATGGAATCAAATGGAAAGGCCCCCATTATAGCCATCCTCAAATGTGTTGTATATGGCTAACAAGACAAAGGAAATGCCCATTGGTGTTTTAAAGGATGTTGTTATCACCATCCAAGGGGAAAAATTCACTAGAGAATTCAAAGTCTAAACACTTGCTGAGGTGGACAACTTTCTGACCTTACTTGGGTGCCCTTGGTGCTATAACAACAATGCTAACTCATGTTTCAATAAGGGATATATAAGTTATGAGGACAAGGAGGAATATGTTATCATTCCTTTGACAGATGGGAATTCAATTCCCTATACTGAGCCCTTAGGAGAAGAAGACCTAGATAAAATTTATGTGCACACTATCAGGGACCCTGAGGTTTTACAACCAACAAAAGAAGGTGTTATTCAGTGGGAAGACACTCAATCTATAAGTGATACATTTAGTGTGGTATGTGAAAATTGGGTACATGGGACATATGAGTTAGTCAGAAGGCATTTAAGAGGATATGTGACAAGAGTAATAAAGGCGTGATCAGTTAGGAACCTGGGAAGAAAATAATTGCCAAGTCACACTGGGGGAGCCAACCTCGATGTTTTCTTATGAGAAATGGAGACCGAGTGGAGATGTGAGATTGAAAGGAGAAGGATGCTTAGCTATACCTTTCTCAGGACCATAACACGTTGGTGGGTGACCCATCATGATAACCTTCTAGAGTGGTGTGAGGTGAGAATCACGTTCTCTGTTAGATTTATCCAAAGTAATGCACCTAATGTTATACAACATTATCATGGGAAGGAACCCGCCTCATTTCACATCTAGGAATGTGAGAAGGCCTAGATGGAAGGCATGGAAGCATTGCCTCCATATTTATGTGTGCATAAGATTTACTCTACCTTACAAGGCTACGTGTGGACATGGTAAATTCACTCAGAGCTGTGCCGTCAAATAGGAAACTGACAGGAGTTGACAGCTGATCTCCTTCAAGATTTCGAGTATCAGAGTACTAAGCCATTGGTGAAGGAGGCATTTCAGGTTGTTAATTGCCTAATGTTGGGAGATAGTGCCATGGTAGAGGATATAATATTGGAATTATTGGGTGAACCTGGCTTAAAAGCATGTTTTGATGAGCAAGAATAAGAGGAGGTACAAATTGAACACGCATGCATGGAAAAAGAGAAAGGAAAATTGGTCTACATGGTAGATATTGAAGAAGTGAAAAACTTAGATGTTAACCATACTTTTGGTACATGCGAGGTTATGGATAGTGCTGATGAGCAAGCGTGCACCTACCATGAACCCCTGAAAACCAAGAAGGTTAACATTGGTTTGGAGGCAGAACCTAAAGAGGCTACTATTGGAGATTACTAGATAGAAAAGGAAGTTTCTAAAATCATCGATTTGTTGCGTGAATTTTAGAATTTATTTCTGCGTAGGTACCATGAACTTAAAGGAGTTCACCACTCTTTAAGAGAAATGAAGATCAAATTAAAGGAAGGTGCACGCCCAATTCGGAAGAGACCTTATTGAATGAATTTGAATTTGCATGTCAAATTCAAGGAGGATATTGACAAGATGATCACATCAGTCATCAGTAAGGCTATTAAAGAATCAGAATGGATAAATCTAATGGTGATCAACATTAAGAAGGATAGAAGTATAAGGATTTCTATTGATTATAGGGATTTGAATGCGGTATTTTTCATTGACCCTTTTCTAACCCCCTTCACTGAGGAGATCTTGGAAGGAGAAGCTAGGTGTGAGATCTAT
Organism: Taxus chinensis; assembly: GCA_019776745.2. Lineage (NCBI taxonomy): Eukaryota > Viridiplantae > Streptophyta > Pinopsida > Cupressales > Taxaceae > Taxus > Taxus chinensis. Next base: position 406,989,874 of record CM034150.1, read on the forward strand.
TCTTTCACAGATGGATTTTCAGGATATCATCAGGTTAGAATTGTAAAGGAGGACTAAGAAAAGAAAATTTTTGTCACTGAATGGGGAAGTTTTTCCTACACAATCATGCCTTTTGGAATGAAGAATGCGCCTGCTGTGTTTTCACGCATTTTGGTTCAGGCATTTTAGGACTTCATCTTTAAGTTTCTACAAGTCTACCTGGATGAATGGACAATATATGGATTAGTGAGGGACCATTGTGAAAATTTGAGGCTGATGTTTGAGAGATGTCGGTAGTTGAGTATATCCCTCAACATTAAGAAATGTGTTTTTGCTACTCCATTTGGAACCCTATTGGGACATATCATATGTAAGGAAGGCTTGCTGGTGGATCCTGCCAAAGTTGCCGTTATTGTAGGATTGGGGGAACCTTCTAGCAAAAGTGCGGTACATGGATTCCTTGGGCATATGAGGTATTACAAGAAATTTATTAAGGGGTATTCTAATATCGCTGCTTTGTTGGAAAAGTTGTTGAAGCACAAAAGTACATTTCATTGGGAAGAAGTGCAACAGATGGAATTTGACACATTAAAGAATATGATTATCACTACGCACATACTATACTTTCCCTCTTGGGATAAGCCATTCCATGTACATGTTGATGCTTCAGGGATGATAATTGGAGTAATCTTAAGACAACCTAGATAGAGAATTGTTGACAACCCCTTGTGCTTTTCTAGTAGGAAGCTAACCTTAGTAGAATAGAACTATACTACTACTGAGAGCGAGACATTGTCAATGATCTACACACTATAAAAATTCAAGTAGTATCTGTTGGTAACACCCTTTATATTCTACATGGACCACATGACATTGAAGTACTTGGTAAAAAATCCCATTCTACAAGGGCGCATATGCTGGTGGATCCTACTATTTTAAGAGTTTGAGTTTATGGTTGTTGTAAAACTGGGTAAGAGTAATTTGGGGCTTAACTTTCTATTAAGGATTGAATCATGAGAGGATGCACAGATCATTGAGGACATAATGTCAGATGCATAACTGTTTAGATTGTAATGTGCGCCCTTTGACTTGGAAGTTATTACTGTGTTCCTCAAAACGAGTGTGATGCCAAAAGGAATAAAGACTTTGGAAAGGAAGCAATAGTCATACGTGTCTCACCCTACATGTTAATTAGTGGAGACTTATACAAGCTAGACCATGATGAGGTTTTACACTGGTGCATGTTAGAGCATGAGCACACTACAATCATGGAGGAAGCACATGGTGGAATTGCAGGAGGACACTATGCATGGAATACAACCGCATGCAAGATTCTTTTAGCAAGATTTTAGTGGGAAACTATTTACAAAGATTGTATCAATTATTGCAAGGCTTGTGACCACTGCCAGCACCTTAGTAAACCAAGGAAAAGGGATGAAATGCCATTAAGATCAATTTCTAGTGCAGAACCATTCGAGAAGTGGGAAATTGACTTTGTAGGCCCTATTTCTTCTGCCGCGTGAAGGACAGGTTCACATTATATCATTACATGCACATATTACCTTACAAGGTGGGAAGAAGCAGTGCCTACAAGGGATTGCACAACATCAACAATAGCTAGGTTCTTGTGGCAAAATATAATCAGCAGATATGGATTTCCGCTGAGCTTAACAAGTGATAAGGGTACTCATTGCTTGAATGAGATAGTTAGAATCTTATTGGAAGAATTCATTGTAGCCCATCACAAGAATACCCCTTATCACCCACAAGCTAATGGGACTATTGAGGCATTTAATAAAATTTTGAATCACATGTTAACCAAGATTTGTGATGTGGGAAGAAAGGATTGGGATGATAGATTTTTTGCTGTGTTATGGTCATATTGGACTACTTATAAGAGACTGAGCAAGGCCACACCTTTGTGATTGGTGTTTGGCACGAAAGCTGTGTTACCTGATGAATTCATGTTACCATGACTACATATAGTGTGCGAAGGATGGTTATATGATGAACAAGCACTTGAGGACAATATTGATAAGTTGATGTAGTTAGATGAGAGGCGGACTATTTTTCACTGGAGTCAAAAAATAGAAAAATCTAGGCAGAAGGCAGAAGGCATGACATGATAGACTCATCAAGAAAAAATAATTTGAGGTTGGGAAGATGGTTTTATTGTATGATTCCAAGTTTCTGCGCCATCCTAGGAAATTCAAAGTCCATTGGATGGGCCCGTACATTATATCCTATATACTTGATTCAGGCGCTTTTTAGTTACAAACGTTGGATGGAACATAGTTTCTAGGCCATTTCAATTGGAGTATGATAAAGCCCTACTATAAATAAATCTTCTTTGTGTTTGTAAATAAGGCAGTTGTTTCACCTCATTTTAGAGCATTTCTTTGAAATTTGATGAAACAGATAAGGGTAAAGGGCTAGGAGGAATACATGTTAAAATGATATTTGACGGTTGTTGCACGTGTATGACTTCTTGATTCACAACTGATCATGAGAGATTATTTTTTGTTAGGAGGAACTACCTGAACTACAAAATAAGACCACCAAATAAAAGTTAAATAGTATATGCAGTGGACTTCCTGGGGTATGCTAGATCCATGAAGTGTGATACTCCCTATACGGCTGTCAATCCATTATTTAAAACAACTCAATGTTAACAATAAAGGGAATCCTAGTGTAGTTAAAATGATTTAGGTATCTCATTCGAATACAATAAGCAAATTCATTCACAACAGTCTAAGATATGCTTGAATCTGAAGGTCAAGATCTCTGTCAGATTACTGGAACTAATCAGGATCTGGTTCTAGGCTATTTTGGGTATTTGGTAGAGGTTTTAAGATCTCTTCTTGGTCTGAGGGTAAAAACACAGAGACCAACATCAGTCTAGTATAACCAGTGTTGGTTTAGGTTAACTGACGACGGTTGTGGGTAACTGGTGTCGGTATGGTTGGGGTACAAGAAACTTAATAACAACTTAATGGGGTGAAAAATTTGAGGCTAAATAGAAATGGAAAGGGAAATAGTGAGTTCTGTGTGGGTCTTAGGTGTGCTAAGGGATAGTTATCTGTAGGGTATGGGTAGTTTAATGGTACGGGTGAAAGATTGATCAAGTTTGTATGAAGGCAAATGATGGTGAATGGGAATGTAAGTAGAAACTAATAACAAAAGTAAAAGAGTCTACTAAAATGATAATGGACAAGTGCTGGTTAATAAAACACTTACTGTTGTACGAGCTTGATGTCTGGTTGGCAATGGTAGTTGGTCAGATGGATGGACCATTAGTGTGGTGATGGCACTTCCCCAGATGCTCCTGTGAATGTAGGAGGCTCTGTAATTGCTTCTGGTGTTGGCTATAGATGCTCTGATGTGTGTACGAATGCTGGTTCCACTTGCATGAAGCTCTGGTTTCATCTATCACTCTCAGAAAATGTGCCAACCAAGAAATAAGGTTGTTTCGGGGATTAAATGGTAACTGACGATGGTTCCAGGTTGACTGGCGGTAGTTTAGGGTAACTGGTGTTGGTTAGGGAGGGATTTCTGAGGTTTACTAAACTGAGCAGATCCTCTTGATTTTATTGAATCTCGTTCATTTTCTTCCATGGATTAGAATGGAAGCTTCCTTTCTAACGGGCACAAATGTGGTTAGAGGGAATGTAGGCTTTGATTTTTAGGGTTTAGGTAGGTCTTAGTTAGATATGACAACATACTAAGAATAGGTCTTAGGGTGAGGTGACTAGATGAGGTGGATGGTGGGCATTATCCAATTAGGATATTTTAAATAATAGATATTATGAGATCATAAACTAATTTAATTAAATTAATTAAATTAATATTAGAGTGGGGTGAAAGGGGCAATGGCTAGGTGAGTGTGTTCAAGTTAGTTATTTTGTCGAGGGACCAAGGGGAGTGTGACCCAAATTTGGTGTCTACATTTTTCCCCTTTTTGTTGCGTAACTTGTATTGGTAAGCGACGTTGACAAAAATAAGATGTGGTTGCCCCATGTGTGGGTGAAGGTGACCCCCCTCAAACTAGGAACTGATGAGGCAGAAGGAAAAATCGGTGAGTGGTTTGATAAAAGGTGAATGGGATGAAGAGAAAGGTGGATAATGGGGGTAAAAAGGGGAAATGGTCTATTTGGGTAATCTAGGTAATGGGTTAGGGTCAAATGTAGTAACTGTCAAACACAAACACACATATAAACTCAACACGGTACTAGCTTGAAGAGTAGGCAAACTCTACATTGTCTAAGGTTGATAGGTTTATCCAAACAAGGTTGAGGTGATTTTGGTATCCAAGGTATAGGATATTGTTAGGAAACACAATGCAGGTTAGGTGCAGGAACATTTAGGTATGTTTCGGTACACCAAGGGTTGGGTCAGGATAAACGGTCATGGTAAGAGGCAAGGTAAGGTCAGTATTTCTATTAACACAGGTAACAATGCCACAAGGTATAATGAGCACATGAGGTCATAGGTCAATAGCAATGTCCCCGGTCCAAGTAACTAGGTCACGACAAGGGTAGGGCCGAGGTATGGGAAAAATAACGAGTCCCCAAATGAGGATGAGGTGAGGTAGTAAAGGATGAGGTGAAGTGTCCAAGTCAAGTGTGGGTAAGGTAGAAATGATTCAGATAAAAAATTGGGGGTAGGGGGTAGGAAAAAGACTAAGCAGGATAACCGATGACGGTCATAGGCAAGGTTGAGTCAGGTCATAGGCATGGATGGAGTTAGGTCATAGGCATGGTTGAGTCAGGTCATAGGCATGATCAAGTTAGGTCATAGGTAGGGTTGAGTCAGGTCATAGACATGGATGGAGTTAGGTTGGTTTATAGATGGTTGATTTGAAATGGGTTGAGTATGTAATTCATTAATTTGTGTAATTAATGATGATATAAGTGCCGTTGAGATGTGTTGATAGTATTATGCATGATAATGGTAAAGAAAAGGTAGACATAATGAATGTATGAATGAGGATGGTAAAGATGTGAAGCAATTATTGTTGGTTTGATTTTAATTTCCAATTATTGATATAAAAAGGAAACTAAATAGGGTAGAATGTGATTTTAGGAAAAGGAAAGGGGAATTGGTTAGGGTAAAGAGTGGCTCAGCTAACCTCCAAGGGCCCCATGCCATCAGAGTGTTGCCTCCATAGTCTTGGAAAAAAGGGACCTTAGGCCTATGTAGCTGTCCCATAAGCTAGGGAAAAATGTGAGGAGGTATGAGAATGAGTTGTTTGTTTATAGGCATGATTGAGTCTAGGTTTTGGTTTAGGTGTGGTTGAATTATGGGCAAATAGGTATGGGTTATATTAAGTTGATTATGGTGAAAGAGGAAAATTTCCTAGAGATAAGAGTCGAGGAGCTAGTCCTGTATGAGATGATCAATCATGTGATGAAGAAGTTAAAAGATAAGAGGAGGCAAGAGAGCCACCTGACTAGAAAGGATCATAATAGTTAGATCATACCTTAGACAGGCTAGTGAACGTAAGACCCTGAAGACATTGCATGATTGATTATTCTAAAGGTGAAGAGTAGTCACATGATCACCAAATGTCACAGTTCTAGTAGGTCCCTTGAGGTGGTAGGGAATGAAAATGTGAATGGTGAGAGGGTGAAAAGTGGTTAGTTTATATGGTATTTGGTAGCATGCCTTTTGACAAGAGATTCAAGATCACCATGACAATTTTTTTTTCTATTTGAATTGTATTTGGGATAGACTGATCAAGGTGGGAAGTCTATATGGGATGAGGAAATTAACTCCTTGAGATCTTCGCAAAGTTGATCGATGCGGGAAGCTTCAGATTCCTATTTTATTTTTAAGCAGGATTTACATAGTTGTCCTTCGAGGGAGCAATCTATTTCTAGTAGAGATGTAGAGAGAAAGATGTCCTTTTGAGGGAGTCATATCTTATTAGAAGTTTGAATCAAGGAGATGGATCCCATGTAAGGATTTATGTCATGGACAAGACTAAGGTGAAGAATCAGATTCTTGTTTAGAAAACAAGGTGAAATGACCATGGGATCTCATCTGAAAGCAGACAAAAATTATCCATGAGAATCATGCCATGTGCAACACCGTGGTACACATATTTAAGAGAAGATAAAAGAGTGATGGGTATGCACATGATTCTTGTTTAATTGTTGGGGGTGGCATAGTGAAAGGAGGGAAGTGAAAAGTGCTCAAGGGATGAGCATGAAAAGAGGAAGAAGGTGAGGTAGGACTGAAGGTCAACAGTAGATTGGTTGAAGATGGAACACATTAAGGGGCGCAAGTTAGGATTTACCATCGAGTTAAGATAAATGATAAGTACTTGATCCATAAGTATGAGTCACGACATATGGTCCAAGCCAATTAGGAGCAAATTTTCCCCATTTAATTTTTTCTGCTTTGGTAACATGTTGATTTTCTTTCAGGACAAGCTCACCAACTTGGAAGGCTTGTTCATAGACACGTTTTTCATAGGCATGTTCAATACGTTTTTAGTAAACTTAAAGATGGTCAAGAGTGTTATGATGACGTTATTCTAATAACTCAAGTTGTGCTAAACGGTCCTTGTGAAAGTCATCATCGTTGAGCATGTCATGAAGAGAAATACGAAGTGATGAAATCTAGACTTCGAGAGGTAGAACAACCTTTGTACTGTAGACCAGAGAAAAAGGTGTGGCAACAGTGGAAGTGTGAATACTAGTGTGGTATGCCCACAAGGCGAAAGGAATGTGCTTATGCCAGTCCTTCCTAGTATCGTTAACCACTTTCATGAGAATTTTGTTTAAGTTTTTATTAGTGGATTTGGCTTGGCCATTGGTTTGTGGGTAATAAGGTGACGATAAACTGAGCTTAATACCGAAGGCGACACAAAGTTTTCGTAAGGTTTTATTTTTGAGTTGTTTTGCATTATCAGTGATAAGGCAGTGAGGAACACTAAAGTAACAGATGATGTGATGATTGATGAACTCACATATTTTCTCAGCTTTCATGGAGATGAGAGGTATGGCTTCAACCCATTTGGTGTAATATTTGGTAGCGGTGATGATCCATTGATGTCACTGGGAAGAATGGGGATTGCTTTCTCCAATAAGATCCAAACGCCATTGAGAGAAGGGCCAAAGGTCACGGGTGACTTGTAGAGCATGGCTGGGTGTACGATGAAGATTGGCATGTTGTTGGAATTTTACACAACGCTTAACGTAATCACAACAATCATGGTTAAGGGTCGGCCAGTAATAGCCTAGGCAAAGAATATACTTAATAACAGCAAGGCCACTGAAGTGACCTCCACATATGCCATCATGAAATTCCTTAATGGTATAAAGAATTTCAGAACTCGTAAGGCATCATAAGAGAATACCATCAAAGTCACGCTTATAGAGGAGGCCACCCATGATGACGTAACGAGAGACCTTTTTAAGAAAGTCACGTCGTCCATTACGAGTGAGGTTAGGAGGTAAGATGGATAGGGAAAGGTAGTCTAAGTATTGTTTATACCAAAGGTCACTCAGGTTAGGAGCAACAGTTCCGATAGAGTAAACTTCGTGAGATAAATAAGAGGGTGATTGGAGTCTTTGTACGGTGAAAAAGCTTTTAGAATTGGTGGGCAAAGTGGGTATCTGGGAAGCTAGGCAGGCCATGGTATCTACAAATTTGTTGGTAGAATGGGGGACGGTTTGAAGGGCGTAACAGTTGAAGGTGGTCAAGAGTATGTCCACATGATGTTTATACTTTTGAAGTATCTCATTACAACACTGGTATATACCATTGACTTGGTTTACGACCAATTGAGAATCACCAAATATGTTGATTGATTTAACATCTAAGGCATAGGCAACTCGAAGACCTAATACGAGCACTTCGTATTTGGAAATATTGTTTGTACAATAAAAATCAAGTTTGAAAGATAAAGACATGGGTTCACCATCAAGTGGAATGAGGATAACACTAGCCCCACCTCCATGCTGACACTTAGAACCATCAAAGAAGAGTGTCATTTGGTAAGTAGGTTCATCCAGGGAAAGGGTAGCAATTGACTCATCTAGAAAGTAAAAGTTAGAGGGTTGGTCCCCAAAAATAGGTGCGTTGGTCAATTGGTCATTGATAGCTTGGTCCTTGATGGACTTTTGATGGGTGAATTCGAGGTCAAGGTCGGCTAGATGCATGAGCTAGCATGTAACTCATTGATTTTGGTAAGGTTTGGCGTACATGAAGTTTAAGGGGTCGATGTTGGTCAGAACATAGGTTTTTTGGTTGAGTAGGTAATGGAAAAGTTTTGTGGCAATGAAAACTAAGGCTAAGCAAAGTTTTTTGACATAGATGTATCAGGTTTTGTAGTCCAAAAGAGTGTGGCTTATGTAATAAATTACCTGCTCCCTATGTTGTTCATTGCGATGAGAGAGCATGGCTCCTAAGGAGTGATCAATAGTACAGATGTATATGTAGAAGGGTTGATCATATTTAGGTAGAATGAGTACAGGTGGTTGGAGAAGGTATTGTTTTAAGGCTTCAAAAAATTTATGACAATCATCATCCCATTTAAAGGAGACATCCTTCTTGAGAAGATGATGGAAGGGTTGACACCGATTTGACAATTGTGAAATGAAACAGCGAATAGACTCCAACTTACCTTGCAGGATACGAAGTTGCCAAAGATTAGTGGGCAGAGGGATTTCAAAAATGGCCTTGACTTTAGTAGGGTCAACCTCTATTCCACGTAAGGAGATGATAAATCCCAGGATTTTTTCCAAGAGAACCATGAAGACACACTTCTTGAGCTGAAGGCAAACACAATATTTAATGAGGTGGTCAAAGATGGTTTTTAGGATGGTGAGGTGCTCAGAGTGGTGTTTGGATTTGACAAGGAGGTCGTCCATGTAATCTTCCAATATACGATGCATGATGTCATGGAAGATGTAAGTCATAGCCCGCTGATATGTGGCACCAACATTTTTAAGGCCAAAAGGCATACTCGATAGAAAGATGTCCCATAAGGGGTGATGAATGTGGTTTTGTGTTGATCCTCTAGGGAAAGAAAGATTTGGTTATAACCCGAGAAGCCACCATGAGTGATAACATCTCATGACCAACGGTAAGGTCAACCAGTTGGTTAATACCAGGCAAAGGAAAGTCATCTTTCAAACAAGCTAGGTTGAGGTCATAGAAATATGTACAAATGCAGAGTCCCCCTATCACCTTAGTGACATGGTTAATGTTAGAAATCCATCAAGGATAATCAATGGGTAAGATGAAGGAAATGGAAAGAAGGTGCTGAAGTTCTTCTTTGACCAAAAGAGTAATGTGAGGGTGCATTTTCCTTAGCTTTTGTTTTATGGGTTTTACCTCAGGAATGGTTAAGATATTGTGGACCACTATGGTGGGGTCAATACCGGGCATATCTACATAAGACTAAGTGAAAGTGTGGTTATGGTTTTTGAGAAAAGAAGTGATGGCTTCATGTTCAACAACATCTAAAGATTGTCCGGTCTTTAGAATGTGTGGGTCATCTTGAGTATGAATGTTGATATCAATAGTCAATTCATTTAACATGGTTTGCATCTCAGATGGTAACGACTGATGAATATACGAGTCTTCTACACCAAGGTAGGTAAGTATAGATTCATCATCTTGACATTGAATGATGTTAATCGAAGGTGTATCATCATCGATCATTTCAGGATACAGGAAGGGCAGAGATGAGGGAGCCTTGCCCTCACATTGATAAGTTAGAGGCCCCAAGGAAATGGTGTTTATGAAAAAAAAATATAGGAGGAATGGATTCCAGATCCATTGACTCTGTCAGTGAAGGTGGTGATGGTGGTGAAGAAGATGGAGCGGGTGAAGAAGGTGGAGAAGGGCAGATGTCCTCAATGAGTTCAATGCGGGCCTTCTTGGTAGGTGGTTCAGCAAATCCGATACCACTACGGTCATTATGTTTATGGTTAGTACATGGAATAACAGTATGGTAGCCTTGCTTGTAAAAGCCAAAACCAAAACTCTTCCATGCACATCGGTGTAGGAAGGTGTGGGAGAAATGGTGATTGGTGAGTGATTGGAGATCGATAGAAAATGGGTGGGTTTGTGATGGTGGTTTAGGTGTTTAAGTGGCAGTATCAAGTCCCCCATAGGTGAGATTGGTACGAAGGTGAGGAAGACCATAAAAGAGGTGCTCCCCTATGTGGTGATCATAGTGAGGGTGTTGGTGAAGACTTCCATACTCTTGTGGAGTAAGGAATGTGTTGAAACTATATAGGCAATACTCCCCCAAAGTGAGGTGTTGAAAAATGCTTTCTAAGGGATCAGTGGTTGATATGTGGGTAGTTGGGATGGATGACATGTTAGAGGCTGACTTGGAGGTGGAGCCAGCTGATTTGGAGGATGATGGTTAGGCCATGGAGGTTGTGGCAGCAGTAGGAATGAAGGATGTAGGTGCGGGTGAGGTAGCGGTGGTACTGGTGAGTGGAGGTGTAGGTGAAGAGGAAGTGGTCATGGAGCTAGACGATTTAATGGGTATAAGCACATCATTGGGTTGGTAAAGCATGTTGCAAGTTTTAAAAGGTGATGGGTCAGCCGGAATGGTATAGGTGTGTCCTTCATGCTCAAACTTCACACAACGATGCAAAGTGGAAGGAACACAACCCATAACACGAATCCAAGGTCAACCACGGAACAAATTATATAGGAATTCCCCCTCCAAGACCTAAAATAACTCTGGAACAATACGGGGGCCCACACAGACATAGAGGATGATGATGCCAAGTGTGGAAGTAATAGCATCATTGAATGAATGCAACATGACAGGATGTTTATGCATGCAATTGTTAGGTATGTGCATCTGTTCGAACACATGGGAGGAGATGATATTAATGCTAGTGCCCCTATTGATCATAACATGTTGTACATAGATATTATCGATATGGAAAGAGATGAAAATAGCTGGATCAGGTCATCAGTTTAGTGCGGTGCAATCTCTTCATTCGAGAAGCTGAGTGTGGCTACTTGGTGAGTAGGTGAAGGTGTAGAAGAAGATGATAATTTGGTGAGAGAGGCTACATGATGGGGTGTAATAATGGAGGCTACAGGTGTAGGATCATTGGGTAAGACCTCAATAGATTTAAGGACCTCCATGAGAGCTTGATGATGGGATTTTGAGGTTTGGATGAGGTTATATAGGGAAATTTTTAGGGGTATTGGTGTAATGGTTTGAGCATCGCACGATGTGTAACCCCATTAGAAATAGGATACGTGGGGCCACAAATAGTGACTTTAGGTGTGGGTGCTGATGGTATGTTTTGTATAGGATTGGTTGGTGGGTTGGTTGCCTTTTCCTTGCCTTAGTCCTTTTGAGCACATGTAGCAATGTGGATCATGTTGATTTGAGGTGGAGAGGTAGGTGAAGTAGGTGAGATATGAAAGGTATGGCAACAAGAAGGGACAAAGCCGAGTGGCAGGAAGGAACCTTGTGAGATATGTTGGGCACACCGACATTTGGGTGGAGGTTTGGCAAGTTCTCTGATGCAAACCATATTAATTTTGAATCTTGGGGGTGGCTTTAAGAGTTGTGTATTTGGAGGTCTTGGTTGCTGATTAGGCAATGAGGGAAGAACTACAGAAATGGGTGCTGACAAAATAGGGTCCTCATCGAGAAGGTCATCATCATAAAAATTTTCTTATGGAGGACATAATTAGATCAAAGCATTTTTCAAAGCCTTATAGTTCTCTACATCATGCCCTGACACATGATGGTAGGTGTAAATTTTGGTATCATCAAACTCCTTTGGTTTGGCTTTGAGTGGGTCATAAGCTCTGAGAGGTGGTAATATGATGACATAAGTTTCAAGGAGGTTAGTTAAGAGTTTGGCATAGGATCCTGCTAGTGGATCACAATGAGAAGTGAAGGTGGGTTTGGGTGTAGGTGTAGCTGACTGTATAGGAAGGGTCTTTGCAAGAGGGGGAGTGGGTCGTGTTACAGTTTTAGGTGCTGGTGTGGTCTTAGGTGTTGGTCATAGAGTAGGGGCATGGTAGATGAACTAGTGATAGAGTGTGTTGTTGGTTTGACTACCTTATTGGAGGGTAGCAGATTTTTATCATTAGGTTGCACCTTCTTGGGTAAAGGTGATATGGGCGCATGATATCTAGAGTGAAAACTGGATGGTGGAAGAGGGAGAGTTACCCATGGGGATAATTGAGGTGCTGTGAAGGTAGATGACACGGGTCATGTAGGAGGTGTGAGGGAAAGAGACTGATGTGTCATGGGTAGTGAAGAAGTTATCAATGGTATTGACGGTATGGGTGGTAAAAATGTTGTAGGTGTGGGCGGAAGTCGTGTCAGGTGCTTGGGTATGTTAGAGGTTTGCGATGGAGGAATGGGATGCTGCATTTTTAGTTTACTGGTGGGTGAAGGTTTCTTAGCCAGGCTAGAAGGGTGAGGTCCTAAGATGGACGGAAGGGGTGAAGGTGATGAAAGTGTGATCAATGAGGTTGGGGTATGAGATCTAGGGGATTGGTTCTTCTGTTTGGGGGTTGTATTAAGTTTGGTGTTAGCTTTGGAGGATGTAACTAAATCTAATTTGATGGGCGGATGAGTAAGGCTGGCCGTTGGGATGACCCCTAAGCTTGTAATAGGTTTAGGCAGGGAAGATGATGTAGGTTTAGGTTTGGATGTAGAAGCATGTTGAGATATGGGTAGAGGTGTGAGTTGAGTCATGAGTGGTATCGTTTGGGAGTTTGTGATAGTTGTGGTTGTGTTTGGTTTGATCAGTCGACATATTTTTGGATAGATAGTGGAAGTGTCAGTGAGTGACATCTGCATTTGTGTTGAGACAGGAAGTAGAAGACGCCCCTAAAGTAAGGCTCTATCCACATAATCCAGATAGTTGGCTAAGCATGAGATCGAAATTATAGTGGGTGAGGTTGATGAGGATCTAATGGTGATTCCCATAAAACGTGTCTTAGAAATGCGGAATTCGCTAGCTTCAGGTTCTGTGGGTAAGAGAGCTGAAAGTAAGTCTGCAGGATCTTGGGTAACTGATGGAGAATGGTCACCTAGAGGTAAAGGCATTTCTAAGGTATCTTTGATAGGTGGAGGAGATGACGAGTGTTCCTCTATGGATAGAGGAGATAAACAAGCATCTTCCATGGGTCAGAGCATTATTGCGGGTGATGAATCTCCAGGTGGAGAAGCCAAAGGTGAAATGGTCTTGATGTTAATAGAAGGCTCTCTCATAGGTGAGGGAAGAGATGAAGGGTGTTCCTCTGTGGGTGGAGAAATAGGTGAAGTGGGTTCAAGTGTAGGTTTTCCTCTATGGAAGGAATATGAGGTAATTGGGAAGCAATGGGTGCGTCACTAAAAATAGCATGGATCTCACGGGTATGGCTATCATGAGTTGAGGTCTCTTTGGTTTGATCAGAAGAAGGGGCATGATTAGGAAATGGTTTCTTGAAGATGTGTAGATTTTGATTGGTAGGTACATTAAGATTATCCAAGGTTAACTCTCCTTTCTCAAGCATTTCCTGGACAATGTTCTTAAAAGTGATGCAATTTCTTTCACTATGACCCTTTACTCAATGATAGTTGCAGAAGTCGTGATCTTTTTACCACGTGGGTATGGGGCGAGTAGGATCAAAACTAGTGTGTGGTTTTATGGGAGGAAGAGTGATGGCCCCAGCTTTAATGAGCTTTTTTAAGATAGAAGAATAAGGCTCCCCAATTAGGGTGTATTTCCTTTGTTCTTGTCTGAATTGAAAAGTCTAGATAGGCGAGAGATTAGATGAGGGGTTAGCTTGATTTGAGGGATGAGTTGGGCCAGCCTTGAGTACCACTGCGTTAACAGTTCCCTTGGTTTTTAAATAATTATTCTATGGTTTTGAAGAAGAAGAGGTACCATTTGACTTAAATTCCAAATTCTTATTGTGTAGTTGATTTTTTTTTTCTTCGAGGGCCCAAATATTTAGCTTTCATGCCATGATGAATGCCTCATCAAAGGTTTAGAAAGTCTACACCTGTAGGGTTAGTGAGATATGTCTAGCACAAGCCCATGTGAAGAGCTCTATGAGTTCAGTTTGTGGTAATTGGAACGTGAGTTGATTGATCAGGCTACGCCAACGAGTGACAAAATATGTGATGGATTCGTTGTCATATTGACATGTAGAGTAGAGGTCAGTTATGGTAACCTTCTTAACAACATTGATGGAGAAGTGATCCAAGAAGGCTTGGGCTACCTGATTAAATGAGAAGATAGAATGTCTAGCTAACCCAATATACCAGTATAATGCATGCCTGATCAGAGACATGGGAAAGGTCCTCAAGAGTAAAGCATCATCATGGGTAATAAGATAACACCCATGTTTGAAAGACCAAAAATGTTGTTGCAGGTCCTTTTTACTGTTGAAGTAGTTAAATTTAGGCATTTACAAATGTATGGGATATGGAAGAATAGGAATGGATGGGTAGATGAGCTCATTACAAATCTCATCGTAGGTGAGATAGTTATGTGTGCTAGAAACTGATGCCTCCAATGTCTACATCTTATCCATCATTAACTTGATTAGGTCATTGGTAGGTTGTGATGACTGGGTACCTCCTATAGTGTACAAGGGCTGGTGTTGGACATATGACAGAGGTGGCATTCTAGTATATGGCGATGCCGTATAGGTTGATTGAGGAGGGAGTGAAATAGGGGGTACGTACCCATAATGAATGATAGATGAAATAAAAGGCTGCTGATAGTACGTATATGGAGGTGGAAGGGTCGTGGTGACCCTAGTGGAAATGGGGGCTAAGGATTGTGGAATAGAAAGGAAAATGCTTTGAAAAGGAGTAGGGGTCACCGACACCGAGGGTGGTTGTGTAGCTATGGGTATATGTGAGATAATAGGCGCGGATGAGGTTACGTTCTGGGTGGTTGGTGAAGGTATAGTGGATGTAGCGGGTGCAATAGATGTGGCGGTCTTAACAGGTATAGGACCTAGCTGCGAAACGAATGGAGGAAAGGTAGATACGAGTAACGCAGAGATAACACAGGCTAGAGAAAAAGTAGGAGCAAGTGTCAGGAGGATAGATACAGGTATGCCATATATCAGCTGACCGAAGGCATCTCAAGTGGATGAGTGGGAAAGATAAAACTTTAAGGCAGCAGGGTTCTGGTCAAGGATTCGTGTAAACTCCTCATCCCTTGTGGCGATAGTAATAGGTTAGGTAGGATCTATGGGTGATAAAATAGAAGGTGACAAAGGGCTAGGTGGGAGTGGTTGAAAACTAGCATGGAATATGAGGGTGTTTTCTTGGCTATGCGTGAACACCATGTAGACAACTAGTGACGTGGTAGGATTACTTTCTGTAAATGACACATAAATACAACGAAGATAGGAAAAATAGGTGGTGGTAAGTGGATTTGGTATAAAATGTCAGTTGGAAATTTGAACAGGCTAACCGATGCTGGTTAGGGTAAACTGATGCCGGTCACAGGTAACCATGGTGTCACTTTGGAAAATGGACAGTTTGTCAAGACAAGGCAAAAGGCTAACAATCTGCTAAGTAGATAAGATGGCGATGAATTTTTCAGGACAATGAATATGATGAGAGTGACAGAGACTCTGAACAAAAAAGAAGGTGTCCTTTTGGGAAGGTTAACCAAAATAACAGTAAACTAACGCCATTTGTGTAAAACCGATGACGGTCAAAGGGTAACCGATGATGGTTGCTGGACCGACACTGATTACTATGAATTTGAAATAGAGATGAAGAAAAGGTGGTTGTGAGTTAAAATTAGACCCAAAATTCTGAGATTGATAAAAATAGGGTCCAGACACACTCAGATAAAGCTAGAATACACCAACTATGATGAGGAGCATGCAAGGAGAAATGAAAAGAGGAAGAATGTATCCTCTCACCTCAAAATGCAAGCCAAGCAGAAACACTAAGAAAAGTACGATCCTAAAAGTGCTTTTTCTATTATGTTTTTGTTAGCTTATGCTATTCAGGACTAACTCATGAATTTTAGAATAAAATTTTTGTCTAGGAAGGCTTCCTACGAAGAAATATATCTAAAGGGAGAGGTTTCAGGTATGTTATGGTGGGGGCAGGTCATCTTCTGATCAGTGTGATCATTGACAGGCGTTCCCAGGAAAGATGTTGTTTAAGAATGTGTATATTTTTGAATTTGTGTAGTTTGGTAAGACATAGAGAGAGAGAAGATGTGCTTTCTATGATTCATTTGTCAACCATCAGCTGGGAATGACTTCCAGCATAAAGGTTGCCCTCAGTTAATGTGAACTAATGTAGGAAAGCAGAATGAACTGAAATGATTTTTAAACCCAAATTGAAATATTGAATTTGATGACACAAAAGGATGAAAAGGAGAAGGGATGCTCTTTCACTAATGCAATACCAATGAAAGGAAAGAAATTTTCATTTTAAAGCACCAAAATATGATTGCTCTTAGACAATAGAAGAAGAGAAGATTCCAGGGGAGAAATTTTAATGTGAGAACCTTTTAGAAAGGAAAAAAAACATGCAAATTTTCAGAAATGAAGAAATGCAAAGAACCCCAAATGGGTCCCACCGGGCGTCCCAAAATGTTTCACCGCATTCTAGAGCGTTTCTTTGAAATTTGACTAAACAGATAAGGTTAAAGGGCTAGGAGGAATACCTGTTAAAATGCTAGTTGAAGGTTGTTGCGCGCGTATGACTTCTTGATCCAAAAATTAGCATGATAGCTTCCTTTTGGCTAGGAGGAACTACCTGAACTAGAAACAAGACCACCAAATAAAAGTTAAACAGTATATGCAATTGACTACCTAGCGTATGCTAGATCCGGGAAGTGTGATACTCCCTATACGTCTATCAATCCACTGTTTAAAGCAACTCAATGTTAACAATAAAGGAAATCCTATTGTAGTTAAAATGAATTAGGTATCTCATTCGACTACAATAATCAAATTCATTCACAACAGGCTAAGCTATGCTTGAATCTGAAGGTCAAGATCTTTGTCAGATTATTGGAACTGATCAGGGTCTGGTTCTGTGATGTTTTGGGTATTTGGTAGAGGTTTTTAAGCTTTGTTCCTGGTCTAAGGGTAAAAACACAGAGACTGACGTCGGTATGGTATGACTGGTGTCAGTTTAGGTTAACCGACGATGGTTGTGGGTAACCGGTGTCGATATGGTTAGGGTACAGTAAAATTAATAAAAACTTGGTGGGGTGATAGATCTGAGGGTAAATGGAAATGGAAAGGGTAATGAAGAGATTTGTGTGGGTCTTAGGTGTGCTTAGGGATAGTTATATGTAGGGTATGGGTAGTTTAATGGTATGGGTGAAAGATTGATCAAGTTTTTATGAAGGCAAATGATGTGTGAATGGGAATGCAAGTAGAAACTAATAACAAAAGTAAAAGAGTCTACTAAAATTACAATGGACAAGTGCTGGTTAACAAAACACTTAATGTTGTATGAGCTTGATGTCTAGTTGGAAATGGTAGTTGGTCAGATGGATGGAGCTTTGGTGTGGTGATGGTGCTTCCCCAGATGCTCTCGTGAATGCAGATGGCTTTGATATTGCTTCTGGTGTTGGCTGTAGATGCTTTGATGCATGTATGAATGCTAGTTCCACTTGCATGCAGCTCTTGTTTTATCTCTTTCTCTTAGAAAATGTGATAACCAAGAAATAAGGTTGTTTTGGGGATTAAATGGTAACCGAAGATAGTTCCGGGTTGACCGGCGGCAGTTTAGGGTAACCGGCGTCGGTTAGGGCGGGATTTCCCAGGATTACTAAACTGAGCAGATCCTCTTGATTTTCTTGGATCTTGTTCATTTTCTTCCATGGATTAGAATGGAAGATTCCTTCCTAATGGGTGGGAATGTGGTTAGAGGGAATGTAGGCTTTGATTTTTAGGGTTTAGGCAGGCCTTAGTTAGTTATGACAACATACTAAGAATATGTCTTAGGGTGAGGTGGCTAGATGAGGTGTATAGGTGAGGTGGATGGTGGGCATTATCCAATTAGGATATTTTAAATAATAGATATTATGAGATCATGAATTAATTTAATTTAATTAATTTAATTAATATTAGAGTGGGGGTGAAAGGGGCAATGGCTAGGTGAGTGTGTTCAAGTTAGTTATTTTGTCAAAGGGACCAAGGGGAGTGTGACCTAATTTTGGTGTCTACAGCAGTATTGCCAGTTAGCCTAGGATTTAATTTGATGCAGTTTCCTTTCTTTGTGTTTCCCTTTCTTGTTGCTTTATTTTATGCGCGTTTGTGCGCTGGTAGCCACTTTTTATTTTCAAAAGTTTTCTATGCTTAGAGGACCACACATCCATTTTTTTGTGGGGTGGAGTGATGTGAAAAGTGCTGGAAGCTATGGTTAAGGATGGACTAGGTTGAAAAATAAAAAAACACGTGGATTGGAAGATCATGCATCAAAAAGGTGAACATAAGGGAAGGATGGTGTCAAAAGGCTTTGAGAAACCACATATGAGGGTAAAAAGAACTTGAGCAATATGAGGTAGGCAACATAAAGAAATTAGTCCAAGACATAGAGGAAGAATTCACTTCGGCACAGGAGAAAGTACAGAGAATTATATGGTCAAGGAAGTTACGTGCCAAAAGGTTGCAGAAGTGTTTGCTTAGGATTGAGCACAGAGAAAAAACATTGAAGGTTGGCGTTGGAAAAAATGATGACTTTATTGCAAAAGTACATTAGTAGGTGGCATGGCATTTATTACAGAGAAGAGAAAAATTTATAAATAGAAGAATAAGGGTGCATTATTTTCTACCTTGCGTTTCAAGTTATCAAAGAGCTCTTGAGAACTAGGGCATCCTTATGAAGAAGGTTAGAGAAGATTTTGTGAAGATTTGTGTGCATAGCTAGTTTGATTAGAAACCAAGACTAGAAAGGAGTATACATGCCTAAGTGGAGAAGGTTGTGTGGAAGAATCCCACAGGTGTTATGCCATCTTGTGGAAAAAGGTTTATCTAGGTTAGGGTTGCATAGCTAGGGCATGGGGTTTGAAGGAATTTTTGCAAAGGAGTGGAGCCATGAAGTTGGGAAGAGCTAAGACCAGGAGAGAGGAAGAACTTTTAAGGACCCGATGAAGGAATGAGACCAAGGAAAGTAGCAATTTTTTCACCAAATAAGGGCAAGGGCAAGGGCAAGGGAAAACAAGCAATTTCTACTAGTTTCAATGAAGAATAGTACGTAGAAATGTAGTACCCAGACACCGTATTACTTGGTAAAGAATGGGTGTCTCACATAAGGAAGATGGCCATTAGTGATTATAACCATCGAAAAGCACCACATAAAATGAAATGACACTAGAACTGATTCACCCTATAGAGAAGAGGACACCAAATGGAATGGCCATCTATGACGATGAGGTAAAGGTGAAAATGGAGAAGGCTGGGTTGTTGCAACTCTATGAGTTGCCCTATTTTAGAAATCCTGAGTGACTATACCAATGGTTGATGTCACACATGCATGAAGACCACTTCTATTTCATAGGTCGGAGGATGCACATAACCCCCCAACTAATTTCTAAGTTCACCAACCTTATCTATGAAGGAGATTCATTAGATGATGATTTGGAAGAAAAGGAAGCCATTTAAAAGACCGTAGAGGCTTATGACTACAAGAAGGGTTCACACTACTTTGAAATTTATTTAATTAATGACCTAGTGATGAGGATGGCCATGCACTTGGCTACAAAGTTGAATGATAAATAGAGGTGGACACAGATTAACAAGGCCTGGTTGAATGTGTGCCGCAAGATCTCATAGGTAATCATCTAAAACCTCTCATCTTTTACTACAGAGGAGATCATAAACACTGCGCATGACAGAGAGAAGATCATGTTTGGTAATGTCCTCCTCACCATTATCTTTTCAGAGATTGGAGTGCCCAATGGGCTGGATAAGTTTGTTTGGGAATACCTAGATGAGAACCCCTCCCCCGCCAAGAGGTTTGAACAATATACCTATGACACCATGACGACCGCTCATAAGGCGCACCTAGAAAAGTGGTATAAGAAGATGCGTGATGCATTCAGGGCTGAATGGAGAATACCCAAGCAGTTACCTTCACTAGTGTAAGGAGAGGTTGAGTTCTCCATATACCGACATTTTTGTATCGACATATTTACTTTGGTAGATGGCACCAAGATTCCTTGGTGTAAATTGACTTTCTCCTTCATGACACAATACTTCTAAGCTGAGGTTAATCGATTCAAAGAGGTGAAGAAACTTAGATTTGATCTAAGTGTAGTAGATCAAGACTACCATGAGATGCGCAAGGAAACTAATATACCCCAAGAAGTGTGCATATGTGGAGAAGTATGTCTCCCATGACGTGCACATGTTAAAACCAGTAACATTACCTGTTACAGGGAGGAAAACAATGAGGGTGTATTTGTGCATAAGGCCTAAGTATGAAAAGGGAACTTATGTTGAAGATGATGTCTCCATTCTTGAGGACCCCACCACACAGAAAAATATTGTGCTAAGGAAAAGAGACAGAGGAGAGGCTCCTGAGAAAAAGGTGCTGAGCACATAGACAATATAGACAGTAGGGGCACAGGAGTCAGGCACGGGCACAAGTACTTATGTCCACCAGAAGAGGTCTCCCATGAGAAAAGAGTCACCACAGAAGGAGGAATCACCATAGAAGGAAGATTTTATATAGAAGGAATAGTCTCCTATAAGGGGAGAGTCACCTGAGAAAGAAGAAAAAGAGAAGTCCCCTGAATTGGAGTCACCAGTAAAGAAGAAGCAGCAGGTGACAAAAGGGTCATACTCAGGTGAAACAGAAAGCATGGAGACTGAAAAGGGTGATGAAGATGATGAAGAGAGTGATGAGGCTCAGAATCATCTTGTGTATGATGTACATGAGTCAGATGAAGAAGGAAATGAAGAGAAGGATGAGAATGAGGAAGGCACTCATGAAAAAGGGGGGAGTGAGGATTTAAACATGAAGGATCAGAAGACCCTGACCTCGACCAAGGATCAGATGGATAATACTTTAGAGAGGGAAGTGGTAGGAATTATCCAACAGATGGTGGAGCACGAAGTTGATTGAAGTTACAAAGAAGTGATGAAGGAAACTGAGGAAAGCATGAGTGTGGGAAAGGAGTATGGAAGCATGGGTGAAGACCCCAGCTTAGTAGTAAGCTTCCCAAAGGAAGCACACATAGGTGGAAAGGGCATAGTAACAATGCATGAACAAGAAATGACTTAAATTAATGATCCAAACAAGGTATTATGTGCGTGCTTCCAAAGTACTGTGCCCACAAACCAACTCCTCACTTGGTTTTCTTTTGATGAAGAAGGTGTGTACCCATGCACAAGGAAAATGCTATCTTGGGATTTTGAGTCCCACGTTGATGAACCCAAGTTTGAGGTAAATCGAGATGCATTGATGAAGATACCAGATGCTAAGGGAGTAAATCCTCTGGTAAATTCTCAAAAATTGTCCAATGAGCAAGTTTTCAATGCACTCAACAAAGCATTGGTGGAGGTGGAGAAAAGACTCTTCAGCAAAAATGACATAATAAGGGTCTTAGAGGAAGAGCTTGAGAAAAAGACTAAGGAGATCATTGAGCGGGACAAAGAAATAAAACAGAAGGAATTGATCAGTGCACAATTAAGGCATGAGTTGAGGGATGAAAAGGCAAATGTGCGTGAAGTCCATAAGAAGATAAAGGCCATTTCAGATGCCATTATCTTAAAGCACCTCGAATTGGCCCCTCTTGAGTAGAAATATGAGTCAACCATGCACTGCTTGGAAGACTTAACCCATATCCTCACCATGGAAAGGTGACCAATTACATTAGAGTCAAATAGAGAAGGTGATGACATGCCAGAAGGAGGAGGAAAAGCGTAAGATTGGGGTTACAGTGACTTGGTACTCTGAGCTTCTTGCCATAGTAAAGACCGTTGCACAGATGGCCGAAGTTGTGTATGACAACTATGCCAACAGAGATAGGGTAACAAACATATTGGTTACTACACATGAGGTAGATCTAAAATAATTTTAGGAGAAGCACAAAGGAAATAGGGTGGAGCACAACAAGATCCTAGCTAAAGTTGGGAAGAATTTGGAAGGAATTGAAACCTTGTGGGGTTTGATTAAGAATAAGCTAAAGGAACTATACCCCCAAGTTAGTCGCAAGATGGATGCGCTAGGAAATCTTAGAAAACAACTAGAAAGCATTGTAGATACGCTGAAAGCTAAGAGCGAGGAACTTAGTTTTGATGAAGTAAGCACATTAGTGGGTGACCTACTTCAGCAGACGTAGGGAGAAGTAGACACTTGGGAGAAGATTGAGGCATCCATGAAGGAGTTCCCACTCCTCATGCAGTAGTAGCATATTCTTCTATTCTTCCATTCTTCCATCCTTCCATTCTTTAATTGTTTCAATACCTCTATTCTTTATTCTTTGAGGAAGCAGAATGTTTCGGAGGATGGAGAACACGTGTAGTGTGGGGTGATGTTGGACCCTAAAATATTGGCTAAGTACCAAGAGGCGTACACGTGCAGGATAAGTAAATAGAAGGGAACTCATAGAAAAGTGTGTAGGAAAAAGGGTTTTAAGAAGGGTTTAAGTGAAGCCAGGGTGTGTGTGCGAGAGGAAGAACAAGGGTTTAAAGGACTTAGCCATATTTGACATCATAAAGTCACTTGAGGAAAAATGTGAGGACCTGAACTAGGCATGATAAGTGGATAAGGTGCCATCCTGGAACCTTGGAGGTCAAGAAAAGGATATTCCACATAGGGAATATTCCCAGAGGCATCATTACAGTTAGTGGAAGGTTTGCAAAGAGGATAAGCATTCACCAATGGAGGACCACATCGACACTTGACACACGATCTTATCAAGAGAGAAGTCATGGCGGTGGTCGATGGTCCTATTTAAAGAAGTTCTTGGGATAGGAACAAACACATAGAGAGAGATATATGGGTGTAGAGTGCAGAAGTGAGAAAATAAAGAGAAGGAGAGTAACGAAGTGTTGTGGAAATGTTAGGAAATGCTAAGGGTTTGGAGTTCATGGTGCTAGGGTTTAGAGTACTTAGTGCTAGAGGGTTGTAAGGGATACCATTAAGCATATGTATGGGTACTTGGATCTGTAACAAGGGATATAATGGGGAAAACCATAGCTAGGATCTTGGATCAGATAGGTTTGTAGGAGTTGAGTCTCTGTCATTTGATGTATATGGTCTGAGATGACCCTTTTGAATGTAATATGGCTACCAGAACTCTGTTAAATCAATATACATGGATCTATTTTGTACAAATTGCTTATGGGTGTAAACCCTTATGTTATTTGGCTTATCATGACTCAGATCTAGTTTCTTGTACTTCTTACAATGTTTATTAGCTTTTGTGATGCATTAATGTGTAGATCTATTAGTTATATCTTCTACCTTTTTAAAGTAGATGAATGTACTTTTGTTTCTATAAATAATCCTCCATTAATGGAAGAAATTTCTTACAAAACTCACATAAAGGAGGGGCTCGGTGCTTGTGTGCACCTTAGGTGAGCGCCCAACTTATGTTGGGTGATAGGTAGATGTGATTGGGGTTAGAAAGAAGTATTGAGGGTAAAATAATGACTACCTTTCACTCATTCAGATGCATGTGAATTTTGTAAGGACTAAAGTGATTTTTACCTATTGAAAATGCAATGAAAATCAACTTTTGACATTTGTGTCAATCTCTATTTTCATTTCATGTTCTTTACATAAGTTATGTTTTTTTGTATGTGTCTTCTAATTAAACTGGAAATATCTCCGAGTTGTAGTTAGTGAAATCTAGGTCCACTCACTAATGTAATTCCTCTTCCCCATTCTCCTCCACTCACTCACATATACTTTTTCCTATCTCTCTCTCATTGATGACATTGTAGTTACCACAAGGAAATTTCTTGAAATTATGCGGTCTATGACCATCGTAAGAGATAGTTTAGTTTACAATTTTCTAGATTTCAATAAATGAGAGCCACTCCATCTAGAAGTGGAGGGACCTAGTCCCGTGAGCATTGATGAAATACCCTTTTTTCCTCAAAAAAATATTTTTCCAACAAATTCCTCAGCAAAAATATAATATTTGATCAACAAAAATTAAAGTGGAATATAATAAATATCTTGCTAGCTCCCTCCCATTAGTCATGTTAATATCCACATCCTATTCTTGCCTTGGGGCATGTGTGTGATTTATCTAGGTGTATTTATAATTCTTTGTGTGACCATGGATTGATTTCATGCCTTGCGGAAACATAATGTTTATTATCCCTTTAACTAGATCCTTACCACTTATGATTTTATAAGGCATGCTGTTCCCTCTTAATATTCTGATATGGATGACATAGTACAAAATTATGATCAAGAGGTCAATCCTCTTGTATTTCAAGAAATACCACCCCACTTTTTCCATACACCTAGGTCCCCTCCTACTCATTCTACGATAGAAATCACTACCCTAGAATATTTCATGGAATATCTATCTCCCACTTCCACTACACATAGTGATGATGATCATAACTTTGAGGGTAATGTGGATGGTTGGAGTAGTGATGTTGAACAAACTCATTTTCCTCTACTAGTGAATGGTAATCCTAATGCCATAGAGGCTATAGATTCTAGTGATGGAAAAATTGTTTCTTGGTTACATAAGGATGATGTTTCTTCCATTTATACATTCATTGATAGTGTTTCGTATGTTTTTGATGGTGATCTAGGATCAATTCCTACTTAATGTCATAATGATGACACAAATGATGATTCTTCTCTCCTTCTTGTTGTTGGGCTGATGGAATACAACCTAATTATTAAAAACGCATAAGGGTTGGGCACGTGGGCATAGGGCATGTATATGTGCATAGAACTATAGTGAAACAAGGTGCTCCTAGGGAAACAAGAAATCATGACTTAGCCATTTTGCAATATGAGGCTAATTATAAACATGGAGTGTGGAACACTTATTGTATAAGAATTGAAGAACACACAAAGGCTATTTTGGATGAGTAGAAGATCAAGCGCTATGCATAGTTTTGAGGATATTAATAGGATTAGACTGCATTTATATTATTAGATAGTCTATTATTAGCCAACTTGTATGCTCTTGTATTTATCATGTAAGGGCGCATGGCTATTATTAACATGTAGCCTATTTTTGGAAGGTGTATGGGTGGTGAAGGGAAATTCCCCACCCCTATAAATATGTATTTATTTTCACGGTTTGGAGAGACCAAATATTATTAGTGTTATGCTATGAGTTTGTGAGCACACATGACTATGGTGACTATGATATGTATGTATGAAGCTTCTATGTTTTACAACAATTAATATAATGGATATTTGTGGCTGTATATTGATTATTGATACACCTTTTACTGGTTCATGCATGGTAAAGTTAATATTGGTTGTTATTTAATCAATATTGCATATGGTTAAGAACTAGATCTGGTTTATGCGAAGGTATATACTTAATTATCTGTTATGGATCTAGAATATTTGTATGATCATGCTAACTTCTTGAGAAATATGTCGGGACGTAGTACCCTTGTGCACTTTGGGTGAGCACTTAGTTCAGGATGAGTGATGTGACAACGCGCCTTGGGATGTTGGTGGTAAAATCTAGGCTACATTTTACTTCCGTTGCTAGGATATTGCATGATGAAGATGTACCGGTTGACCTTGGCTAGTATTGAGGAGTGGTTAGAAAATTTAGAGGAAGAGTATGTTCACGTATTTAGCACTAGACCTAATTTTAATGCACACGCGTGGGTTAAAAAAAATCTTGTATCATGAGATGTATGAGACATTCTTTGCTATCTTTCCTATAGAGCTATACAAGTGGCTGGTTACTTATGCATCAAAGAGAAATTAGAGGTTTCACATACTTGTTTGGATGTAGGAAGAATTCTAGGATTTATATGATGTAGATCTGACTTAGACATGTAATGTGGATCATTGGTGGAGTCATGTTTTGAATAGCTATATTCTTGATTATGTAGTTTCTACTTATTCATGTCTAGAGGTTATTGAGTTCCAGTTCTTGTGCGAGCCTAGAAGATATTATTTGTGCAGTATTCCTTTAGCGGTAAAGATCTTGATCCTGACCTTGGATTTGGAAGAGCATCTTATGGCTAGCTAAACCCCACCATGAGTGGGGGTAGGAGTAGGTGTGGTGAAAGATGGTGGAATTGGTAGCAGAGAGACAGAAAGAATAAAGATGACTTAAGTTTAATGAGGCGCATGAGATGGAATTGGAGAAGAAACATGAAGTTGCGGAAGGAATGAAGTTATGGAGAGAGATGAATCATGAAGGATTTAGAGCTCACACCAAGGACGTGGAGTCAGAGCATCTAGAACTCCCCCATTTGGGAAAGCATGGTAGGGAACCCTCTTCAACCTCAGATGAGAGCACGCCGGTGGAAGCTACATGGACTGTAGGTGTGCATTTGATCCCTCCTGGTGACCTAGCCCTTGTACTTGGTTTTCTAGTTTCTATGATAGATATCAGTAAGAAAAATAGTGTGGGCAGTAGAGTAGTGACATATATAGTTAGTTTTCAGTCAAGTTTAGGAGTTAATCAGGTAGCATATTCATCTATGGTGGTGTAATCATCATCTATGTTATTTGGAGGTTTGAATGGAGGCATATTTTTTGGCACATCATCAAAATAGAATGTTGGAGTCACATCTGGAAGTAGCACAACTTCTTAGACTGTGGGAGTTTAGTTTAACACAACTGTAGGAGCACAAGGTAGTGCATCCTCTAGTCCATTGCCTAATATAGGGGGATGATTAGGAGGATCAAGTGGCTTGAGATCTAGAGGATCTGGTGGTTCTGGGGGTAGAGGAAACATAAGAGGCAATTCAGGTTTTGGATTTTGTGGGCATGGACCACCCAAATCCCAATAGATCTTTATGGAGATTGTAGTCTCCCGAAAACTACTCTATGTTTTCATAGCCAAATTCAAATTTTTTGAGCTCATGCCCTTCGTTGGTGTTTAAGCCAAATTAGAGATTCAAGAAATTAGCAGAAGTCGTGCCCTAGAGCTGTTTAAACCTCTGTTTTGCTCATTTTGAGAAATTCTCCATTTCCCAGTCTGTGCACATAATATCCTCTTTGCAACCTCCATTTTTGATCAAAATTGTTCACTTGTTCTATGGCCTGGGTCACCAAATCATTGTTTTGCCTCCATGCCTCTGGTTCGTGAAGGAAATTCAAAAATTGGACTCAAAACGATGAAGTTTTCTTCTTTTGCGTATTTTCCACAGTCGGGATGACGGGCGTCTTTTCCCCATCAAATTTTGACTCCAATGAATGCAGGTACGTGGTCAGATCCTATTGGATGGGGAGGAATGGGATTTTTGGTGAACTTAACACTTTTGGTCACTTTTGGCAAAAATGGTAAATTTTCCCCGTGGCCCCGATCAGGCTATAAAGGAAAAAGTCAAAGTTGAAGCCCGCAGGAAAAAGTCAAAGTTGAAGCCCACTGTTGAAAAGTCAAAGAAGACGAGTGGCCATCGGGGCACTTTTGGAAATTTAACCAAATTCCCAAAAGTGAAGTAAAAGTTCTAAAATGCTTCGCGGCTCCGCCAAGGTCTCGGGCTCGAAGTTGAAAAGTCAAAGTGGAAGAGTGGGCTGGTGGAGGAATTTGTGTTTTTGAGCCTTTTTGTAAAAAAGGTGAAAATTTAAAAAATGATCTGCAGCCCCGATCAAGCTATAAAGGAAAAAGTCAATGTGAAGCCCACCGTTGAAAAGTCAAAGCGGGAGAGCGGGCCGGCAGAGGAAATTGAGGTTTTGAGCCTTTTTCCCAAAAAGGTTAAAATGTTTAGAAAGGAGCTGTGACCCTATCTCCAACCAGAACGTGCCACGTGTCCTAGTCAAATCAGAGCAGTGGGATGGCGGAGGAAATTGAGTTTTTGAGGCTTTTTCCAAAAAAGGTTAAAATGTTGAGAAAAGGGCCGTAACCCCATTTCTAATCAGAAGCAACCACGTGTCTAAGTTGAAAATTCAAAGTGGGGGTGCAGGCCAATTTGTTCCATATTGCCAAATCTCTAAAAAATCAAAAAATGTAAAGGGCTTCCCCCGTAACCGCTCCAATCCCTTCCTACCATGTGGACGACCCGATTTCAGAGTTAGAGGAGCAAATTTAACGGTCTGTATTTAAACTGGAAAATCAAATGTAATGGTTACTTTGCAAGATCTGGTTTTAACCCGCCATGAGTGTTTTCTTCACAATAGAGGGATTCGAAAAGGCGTTGAGGATTTGTGAAGTTGTAATGGTTTCTTGCAAAGAATATAATGGCTTCTTGTTGTCATTCCAAAGGGGCGATTAATTTTCAAAAAAACTAGAGTGCTCTATACCTGGAAAAGACAAAAAATGCCATTCTTCTTCTATTTTCTCTTCTTCCTCAAATTTATTCCATTATCAAGCTATGTAAAAACTCTACTCAATATTCAATAAGAAAAGAAGGAATTTTTTCCTCCTTGATTGAGGAATTAATTGGTACTTTGTGACCAATGAGTTTCATTCGGTCTTGTAGCTTCTCCCGTGGATTTGTTTTTCTTCTGATTATAAATGCATGTAAATGAAGTTTCTAATTGATGTGTGTGGGCATCTGATATTCTACCCGCAACATTAGTTTTTCCTACCTCCATTCTCACTCCCTTTTCCCTTCTCAGACAAAGTTCTTCTCTAGTGAGAAATTGCTAGCTTTGCCACAGGGACAAGTGGAGTGCCCCTACTGGATCTCTGGTCAAAATACCACCATTGAAATCCACTTTTTCCTGAATGCACATGCACATACGGAAGATTGCACCATTTCAAGTAAGTTCTTCTCTAGGGACTTAGATTCCCACAGGGATTGGCCCCTACTAGATATCTGGTCAAAATACCACCATTGGAATCCACTTTTTCATGCATGCACATACAGAAGCTACACTGTTCAAGTGGAGGGACTTAGATTCCCATAGCGTTGGCATGAAACCCACCAATTTGTCCACAAGACAAATTTTCTTGCCCACAGTTTTTGACACCCACCGTGGGGTAGATTTTATAGCATATGCACCTAAAAATGACCTCAAGGTCATAAAATACAAAAAATATTCTAGAAGAAAAGTTCCTGGAGATTGAATAATCACACAAACTACATGGATGTAAATCATGGCTATTCTGGGAAATGCTCTTGTTGAGAGACTTGATTTTCTCTTTCACATCCAAGAAGACATTGATTCCAATCTGAGAGAAGCTATTTGGTATAAGAGACAAAGTGTCAATCAATACTTCATTACCATAAGGATTCTGGACCTAGAAGAGGAACATGTTGTCAAACTGGAAAGGCAGAGACAATTTCCAGCACCCCAGAGGAGAGAACAAACTTTCAAGTTGGCTGATAGAAGATACACCTGGAAACTAAGGAAAGGAGGACAAATTGATCCCACATTTGAAGAGATTGAAAGAGAGGTAGTTTTCGAGGAGGAGATAAGGGATTAACTTGAAGAAATAGAAAGTCTCCAAATCAAAGCAGAAGAAAGAGCAGCAACAAAAGTAGCCTTAGCAAGACTGGAGGATAGAAACAAGAATATAATGGGTGATTGTGAGCATGAGGAATGCAGACCCAACGTACCATGGGGGAGAAATAATAGTCCACTGGCTCTTGCTTAACCAGTCCATGATCTCCCAAGAGGTTCAAGAAAGAACTTCCCAAAATTCAAAGGGGATGGTTCTCAGCTCCTATAAGAACATGTAGCAACATTCATCATTGCTTGTGGAGTGTTGGGAGTTAAGATGAAGATGTTTCAGTCAGGATCTTTGTGGAGCCACTCCAAGAAAAGGCTGCTAAATGGTTCTACATGTTTCCCCCAAGATCTATCACATGCTGGGAAGATATAAGAAGTGCGTTTAAACATAGGTTCAAGAACACAGAAGGTGTTCAAGACCTGCTGGTCCAATTGGTTTAGATGAAGAAGGAGACCTCCGAATCAATGAGAGATTTTGTAACAAGGTATAATAGGTTGAAAAGGAGGATCCCAAAAGATGTGTTACCCTATGAAAATAACTTGAAAAGATTCTTCATCAGTGCTTTGCCACCAAAAGTTGGTTTCTTTCTCAGAAGAGCCCAACCAAGAACCTTGAGGGACGCTAAAGACTTTGCAATTGAGACTGATGATGATATAATTATTTCTAGCAAAGTGAAAGGACCAAATGGGAAGTAAAAAGGTAAAAGTTCAAATCCAGTCAGCACTGATCCAATGTTCCAAAAAATGGCAAATGACCTAGTTGCTTTGAAGAAGCAGCTATCACAAATCGCAATGAGGAATACTCCAAGGAGATCAAATACTCCTGATAGATCAAGAATTGCTCCACCTCCTCATAGGATTTCTCTTGAAGCACCATCAGTCAATGCTGTTTGTAATACTAGAGAATCAGAAGAAGGAACAAACATTGAGGAAACTGAAGAAGAAAGCATGGACGACTACGAAAACTATCTTGAAATTTAAGAGGCCAGCATGCACAATGGCTTGATTGAATACGTTGATGATGAGGAGGAAGGTGATGAAGAAGCTCCAAGTTTTTCATGTGATGTTTTCACTCATGCACAATCCAAGAATGGTGTTTGATCCTTAGTAGATACAATTGAGAATAGGAAGAATAAAGAAGCTATCTCTTTAAAGCCTCCACAAAACAATATCATCAGCAGAGGATCACCATTACCACCTTTCATGGAATCAATCAAAGAGAAACTAGATACATTGGTTGTTAAGGATCAGTCTGCTGTGCCAAGTAAGTCATCTGATTCTCCTCTCAACCCAAAAGTTGTTAAGAGAAATTCTCTTCTTAATACTGGTTTTGAAAGAACATGTAAATTTCAATCGAGGGCTACACCCTCACCTCCTTGCAAGCCAATTGCTACATTTGAAAAGGATAACCCAACACCAAAAGTAACAAAACCTCTACCATTTAAGTCCACATCCACTGCTGGAACCTCTTCCTCACCTATCATAGCTCCATTTGAATTTGTGGAGCATGCAAGAAAAACCAAATTTCAACTCTCTGAGATTGAATACCTATAAACACATCTTTCCCAATTTGACAGATTCATAGAGGTAGTCCAGGGTGGTAACTCTACACCCCAAATCTCTAACTCTAAAGGCTTACTTCCCACACAATCCATACTACCTTCTCAAAACATGCTAGCCCTCAGTGCTTCCAACACCAACAGAGTTGAGCCTTTCTACTTGTCACTTCTCATCAAAGGCTTCCAGTTGAATAATTACATCATAAACTCTGGAGCCTCAGATAATGTGATGCCAACAAAAGTTACAAATTCTCTTGGCCTCACTTTTACCGGGGAAAATGGCACATGCTATTCAATGGAATCCAAACAAGTTCCATTAGTAGGAAGAATAAAGGATGCTCATGTTACACTAGCTGATTACCCTGACAAGAAGATACTCTTGACCATTTTGGTGGCAGATATCCCAACATGTTTTGGTATGATTTTGAGTAGAAGTTTTTGCAAAGATCTAGATGGACAAATAAAAATGGATTGGTCATTTGTAACTATCCCAGTGAAAGGAGAAATGAAGAAGCTACTACCAGTTAGGAAAATGAAATTCACAGTAAGGAAATCTGATGATCCAAGAGCTAACATCCTTTTTCAAGATTATGGGCTAGGAAACTATTTCCTTACATCACAAAAGGAAGAGAAATTTCCACTCCCCATGGAGGAAGAAGAAGATTAGATTTGGACAATGGAGTTTGATGGCAGCCAATCCAGAGCAGGTTTAGGAGCTGGTGTAGTATTATACTCTCCCTCTAATGAGATATACCCTTTTTCCTATAAGCTGCTATTTGATAATACAAACAATACTGTAGAGTATGAAGCATTGCTCTTAGGCATGAATGCAGCAGAGGACATGGGGATCAAGAAGCTAAGATGCAAAGGTGATGCTAAGATTGTGGTGAAGCAGGTCTGCCAATAATATCAGGTAAAAAATCCAAGGCTTAGGAACTATAGAAATAGAGTGTGAGACTGCATTGAATCCTTTGATGCATTCTCCATTGAAGCTATCCCTAGGGAGCAGAATGAAAAGGCTGATTCTCTAGTAGTGTCAGATTCCTTAGTGACACCTCACCCTTCTTTTGGAAAAGATAAGGTGACCATTGAGATGGTTTTCAAACCTAGTGTACCAGATAATATAAATCATTGTCAGGTCTTCAATGATGACAATCATATCCTAACCTTCTTAGAACAAAGGGATAACTTCAATAATTTGTTCTTTGAATGAAGTGAAAACCCACACCGTGAATCAATACCCAAAGAAGAGAAGGAAGGAATTGAGGAAATTTATGAAGAGGGGGTAATTAAATTGAAAGGAAACAAAATCCCCAAAGGCCTAGTTTATTTGGAAGATCTCTTTGACAAGCATGACAGGTTCATCCAAGAGAAAGAAAAATAGTCTTCTTGGTGCCCATCTGATTTCGATCAAGAAAACATTGGCACTTTAGAGAATCTAAGGATAGTTAACATTGGTAGATTTTGCTCACTAAAAGAGAGGAGAAAGTTTGTTGATCTGCTTAAAAAATACTCAGATGTCCTAGCCTATTCCTATGATGAACTCAAGTCTTTTCAGCCAAAGGAAATGCATCATTCCATTCCTTTGAAGCAAGGAGCTAAGCCCTTTAGGAAAAAACAAAGGCCCTACAATCCAAAGATTGCTGATTTTATCAAAGAAGAGGTGACAAAGATGCTCAATGCTAGAATCATCTTCCCCATCCACCATTCAACACGGGTGACTAACATTGTGCTAGTAAGGTAGAAGAACTGGGAAATAAGGATTTGTGTAGACTTTTGAAATTTGAATCAGGCATCTCTCAAGGAAAACTACCCTCTTCTAATCATGGGTCATATTTTGCAAGCAATCACTAGATTTGAGATGCTCTCTTTGCTTGATGGATTCTTAGGGTATAAAAAAATATAGGTGGCAGAAGAGGATTGCAACAAAAAAACCTTCACAACACCCTGGAGCAATTTTTCCTACAACATAATGCCTTTTGGATTGATTAATGCTGGGGCCACTTTCTATAGAGCAATGGACTTGGATTTAAAAGATTTGAAATATTGCATTGTCATTTACCTTGATGACCTCATGGTTTTCTCAAAGAGGAGGGGAGACCATATCAGTCATTTGGAGCAAGTCCTTGTAAGGTGTAGGAAACAAGGCATTTCTCTAAATCCAAAGAAGTGTATTTTTGGAGTCACAAAAGGTAAGTTGCTGGGACACATTGTGAAAAAACATGGAGCACACATTGATCTTGAGAGGGTCAAAGCTATCCAAGCATTAGCCTTACCAACCAACAAAAAGGGAGTTCATTCATTCTTTGGAAAGGTAAACTTTCTTCATCATTTTGTGCTTGAGTTTTCTGAACTGACTAAGCATATAACTTCCATGATGAAGCCTCAAACAAATTTCAAGTGGAATAAGGAGGGAAAAAAACATTTGAGAATATCAAGAAAGCCATTGCTAATGCTCCAACTCTTGTATCTCCAAATTTCAACGAGTATTTCATCATGTATTGCTATGCATTAGAACATACACTCTATGATGTCCTTGTGCAGAAAAATGATGAAGGCTTGGAAGAACCCATTGCTTTCATGAGCTGTCCTTTGAAAAATCATGAGCTAAAGTACAACTAACTAGAGAAGCATGCCTACATAGTGGTTAAAGCCATTAAAAATTTCAGATTCTACATTCTCAATTCCCATTCAGTGGTGATGGTCCCTGGAAGTGCAATCAAGTCCATTTTGACTCAACAAGATCCTGGGGCTACGAGAGGAAGTTGGATTGCAAAGACCTAAGAGTATGACTTAGAGATTAGGCCCTCTAATCTGGTAAGAGGAAATGGTTTGTGCAAGCTGATTGCTAAAGATGAAACTCTCAAGGCTCAGCAGGGAGAAAAGGATGATGTTTGCCCAACCTATTTAGAAGACAATCCTTAAGTACACTTTTTCACCACTACTGATGAGTGGTATGCAGATATTGCTTACTACCTCACTTATGGAGAATGTCCTCCTCATCTTGACTACAAACAAAGAAGGACACTCAAGCTAAAGGTAGCCAAGTTTGTGATTTGGAATCATGCACTTTACAAGAGAGGCATAGATGGTTGTTTCCTCAGGTGTGTAGATAAGGAGCAACAAGAAAAGTTACTCAGGGCATATCATGATCAAGCTTGTGGTGGACATTTCTTAGCAATGGTCACTGCACATAAGATTCTCAAGGGGAGATATTATTGTCTCTCCATCTTTGCATATACTCAAGACTGGGTTTCCAAATGCAAAGCATGCCAACAATTTGTTGGAAATCCACAACTGGTTGCATTACCACTTAGGACCGTGGTGATTGAGGAACCATTTCAGCAATGGGGGCTAGATTTTATTGGTGTTTTGAATCCTCATTCTAGTGCAGGGAATACTTATGTACTCACTGCAACTGATTACTTCACTAAATGGGTGGAGGCCATTCTAACCAAGCAAGCCAACTCTGAAACAATCTGTAACTTCATCAAGAAGAATATCATTGTGCACTTTGGAGTACCACAGAAGATTATTGTAGACAATTCCACCTATTTCTCTTCAAAGGATCTCATAGAGTTTTGTTATGGTTATGGAATCTCCTTATCTCACTCTTGTGACTACTATCCATAGGGAAATGTTCAAGCTGAGTCAAGCAACAAGAACATTGTGACCATTGTTCGTAAGCTGGTAGATGAGAATCAAAGGAACTGGCACAAGAAGTTATATGATGCATTATGGGATGATAGGATCAATCCTAAGAAGGCAATAGGTATATCACCTTTCCAAATGTTGTATTGAATTGAGGTAGATATTCCTCTCATAATTGAGATGCCAGCTCTCAAGTTGCTACAAGAAATCGAAGATGGTCAATACAAAGACTCCATTGACAAGAGGATCCTCTTCCTGGAGAAGTTGGAGGAAAGCAAATGCCAAGTGGTGAATAGAATTAAGGAACATCAGTTGTAAGTGAATAATTTTTTTGACAAGAAGACCAAAGAAAGGAATTTCAAAGTTGGAGATTTGGTCCTACTGTGGGACAAAAGAAAATAACCAAAGGGCAGCCATGGAAAGTTTGTTTCATTATGGCTCAGCCCATTCCAAATCCATGAAGCTTGTTGCGAGAATGTTTTTCTCCTCTCTTAATTGGATGGAATGCCATTGGAATTGCCTTGAAGTTGGAAATACTTGAAACTGTATCATTTGTGAAAGCGGGTTGTCCCCCACCCTGTATCATAGGTGATTTGCGTAGGTGTATTTTTCCTTTTCTACTTCGTGGTTTTGGTTTTAGTTTTTGTTCAGTTTTGGTTGTGTGTGGTTTGGCTTGTGTGTTTCCTTCTTCTTTCATTCTTTCTCAGAATTGTACCTGAATCTGCAAGGCCCAATGGATAAGGCACTGGTCAACGTAATATGTTTTGAAACTTGAGATTCTGGATCCTCATGTTGTGCCCTAGCAATGCCCAGTTCATGCCATGTCCCCAAGCTAGAGCCAACTGTTGTCTGTCGAAAAATACTCTGCATTTTCATAGCCAAATTCAATTTTTTTGAGCTCATGCCCTTCGTTGATATTTAAGCCAAATTAGAGATTCAAGATTTTTTTTTTTTATTATTATTGGCAAATAGTTTTTTGAAAGGGACTATACCCTTGAATACAAAAGAAGGCCTGAGAGCCAGAATAAGAGTGAGAAACAGAGAGAATGGATCAAGATCCAAGTGTTACAATGAAGCTCTAAGTAGCTCAGAAACAGCTACTCAAACGAGACAAAACAGCAAAACAACAACAAAAAAATAGTAAACCGACCGCAGAGAAACAACAAAAAAACAACTAAAAGCAGCAGAAGCATCCAGAACTACTTCTTGGCAGCTTTATCGATACTGATCTTGACTCTCTTCCAGGCATGAAACATACTCAAAGCAGTCATATGGGCAGCATCAGTCTTATCAAGCTCCTCAATGGTTCTTTTGCTTTCTTTTTCGTTGCCCCAAAGTGCAGCCGGGACACCGCTGAGGTTGGAAACACTTTTGGCATGACCCTTGATGAACTCCTCAATGGCCCTAAAGGCGGCAATGTTGTAATCATGTCTAGTCTTGGCCTTCCCTAAGCGGGAGTCTAAGGAGGTCAGATTCTTATATATGTCATCAATCTGACTGCTATCAATGTTCCCCTCCCCCTCCATGCTTTTCTTGCCTTTCTGTTTAGCTAGGTTCTTGACCTCATCCTTCAAAAATTTCATCTCAGCCTCTAAGGCCTCCAACCTCTTAGAAGAGCTATCCATCTACACTTCCTGGGGACTGGCACTACTGATATTCAGCAGGTCATGTGCAATCTCAAGTTCAAAAGGCTCCTTCTCCACAGCAAGAGTCTCAAGGTTGAGCCTCCTGGAAGCCCTGGTGACTGGTCTTTTAGAGGTAGAGGTGAGGTGGGTGACGGGAGCAGCAGCAGGGGGAATGGAAGGAGAAGTTTGTGCAGCCGGCATGGGGGTGGCAGCAATGGTGGCGGGGATAGCAGCAGGGGCAACAGGAGAAATAGGGCTGGCAGCAGCAGAGCCCATCAAAGGGGGAACCAGGCTAGGAGAGGAAGGAAGACCAGGGTACTTAAGAAGGTAACATTTATGAATCAACAAAATAAGTCCTTGATGCAAGGGAACCTCCCGGGTGTGCTTCTGAAACTCCAAAATGGAGCGTTCAAGGGAGTTCAGCAGATAATGGGGGAAGCAAACCAATCGATTCCTACGGAAGTGGTTTAAAAAGATAAGATGTTTAGCAGGGACAGTGACAAACCTACCTTCCAGGGAGATGAATCGAATCATCATGCGAGTGACCTCATCATAGGGTGGTGGAATTGAGCTGACAAGCAGGCCCGCTGTGCCAAATGTGAGCTTCTCAGTTCCCTCCACAAATCTTCTTTCTTCAGCATCTCTGTCAACCCTTTTGTTGAAGAAGCGGTATCCCTCCAAACTAAGGCCGGTCGCTTCAGCAATAAGATCTTCATTGAATAATATCTTCTGTCCCCCATAGTCGACAGTCCACTCTTTCCACTCCTTAGCAAAGCATACAGAAATGCTTTGGTCATGCCCCTGCACCTTATCAATGAAGTTGGTGAAGCCTCCTTTGCTGAGAGTGTTCCAAAGCTCTGTATTTTCCTTCCAGTTGGGGTCCGCGCATGGCTCAATTTGGCAGGGAGGTCCTCCCATCTTCTCTGTGATATCCTGGTTACAGCAATTTCTCAAATGTCTGTGAGTGTAGAGACCTGTCCGCTTCTTGCTGTTGAAGGCCACACAAAACTGGGAACTATAGCCGTTGCTCTTCTCACGAACGGCTGCGTAACTGCTGAACTGAGCCTGCGGGAAGTCACACGTGAGAGTAACCCTTTCCCTGTCAACAATCACATTACATCTATCATCGGTTTCCGAGGAGCTATGAATCTGGATATCAACAGCTGTAGTACATCCCGCATGCGCGATTTTCAAATCTAGATAACTCCACTTGAAGTTCCCCAAATAATTCTTACTATCATGTATATTTGATATTATTTGCCTCATCATATTCATTAAAGTAACACGTGTGAGAGTTTATTGATGCTGATCTTCCTCCAAAGATTAAGACTCATCTCTAGGGATTGCTTGCATATGAAGGTCCGCATGAATGCTGTTGTGTAGCTGATTAGGGATAGTGTTATTATCCCAGACAGTGAAATTTATATTAATGCCATAATTGGCCAGTGCATCCGCCAATTTATTGCCCTCCCTGTAAGTATGCATGATTCTGATGCTATTGAAGGTTTGACTGATGCTTATGGATTCAGAGATAAAATCCTTAATACTCCAACTAGGAGATGAGGACTGATTAAGAAGTTTAATGATATTTAGGGAGTCCCCTTCAACAACAAGGTTCTGAATATTTTGAGCCCATGCAACTCTCAAGCCCCAGAGAGCAGATAATGCTTCGGCAAAATGATTGGTTTGAATTCCCATTTTTCCAGCATATGCAGCAATCAAATTACCTTTGTGGTCCCGTATTGCTCCTCCTCCTGCTGCTGTCCCAGGGTTTCCCTTAGAGGCCCCATCAAAGTTCAGCTTGTACCAATTAGAATCAGGAGGATTCCATTTGATCGAAGATCTATCTATACTATTCCCAGGATTGCTCCAATTTCCAATCTACCAATTGGATAAGATGTACTCTTCATTCTCAGGATAACTCTTGTTCTTGGGAGGTTTAAATCTGGCAATATCCTCTTGATACCTTTAGAAATTTTGCCAATACTGAGTTTATAATTTTGTTTCTTATTTCTGAAAATGATATCATTTCTATCCTTCCAAATCCTCCAGATTAAATGTGGGATAGACAATTTCCAGATCCTTTTGATAACACAATGCCTGAAGGGTGGGTTCCATTGATTCCATAGCTGATTAAGATCCTTCGGCAACACCCAGAGAGCTTCGAATTTAGAAAGGACAAAGTTCCAAATTCTATTGGCATAATCACAATGTATGAACAGGTGACTGATATCTTCATAGTCATTCCTACAAAGATGGCACCAATTAGGAATTATAAATCCTCTTCTCATCAAATTGTCAGTGGTGAGAATTCTACCTCTGATGGCCAGCCAAAGAAAGAAATTTATTTAGGGAGTTAATTCAGGCATCCAAATCTTGTTCCAATTAAAATCAGATTGATTACTATGAAAAAGATTGATATAACT
Organism: Taxus chinensis; assembly: GCA_019776745.2. Taxonomy (NCBI): domain Eukaryota; kingdom Viridiplantae; phylum Streptophyta; class Pinopsida; order Cupressales; family Taxaceae; genus Taxus; species Taxus chinensis. The sequence goes on from CM034150.1 coordinate 407,028,638, forward strand.
AGATTTGACTGAGTATTTCCCATCATGGGAATTATTCCAAACCAGCTCATCCTTGGAATCCAGCTGACTTAAAGGAAAGAGATCTAAAAGATCTTGAAGGGAGGAAGTAATTTTTTTCAGATCAATTCGCTCCACAGTAAGTTTTTTCCAATTCTTGTTGGTGCCATTTCCTTCAATGTAGTCCTTGATTTTAGTACCATACTTTCTTATAAGGCTGTCCTTAGCCATCCCAAATCTATCCAAGAGATTGCCACTAAACCAGTTATCGTCCCAGAAGTTTATCTCCCTGCCATCCCCCACTTTCCATTTGCTACCCTGCTTGATGAAGTTTCTGCTCTTGACCAAATTATTCCAAAAAATGGAGCCATAGGGGAGGTGTTCATCATGCAGAAAGGAGTAAACAACTTGATGATTTAAGTATTTTGCTTTAATTAAATCAATCCAGGGTTGTTTCTCAGACAACATTCTCCAGCCCATCTTAGCAATGAGTGCCTCATTCATTTTCTCAATATTTTTTATGCCCAGCCCTCCCATAAACTTCGGGGTGCAGACCTTATCCCAGGCCACTAAGTGAAATTTGAACTTCTCTTCCATGCCTTGCCATAAAATTTTTTTCTGAGTCCTCTCAATTTTCTCTCTAAAGGAAGATGGGATTTTGAAAAGTGACATGATATAGATGGGCAGACTTTGGAGAGTACTTTTAATGAGTAGGCACTTACCAGCACTAGAAAGAGTGGCACCTTTCCAACCAGCCATTTTTTTCTGAAATCTCACCAATAATTCATCCCACACCTTGTGAGAGACTTTCTTAGTGCCGAGAGGGAGGCCTAAGTAAGTGGCTGGAAGTGCACTTATTTGATAGCCCAGAATTTTAGCAATTTTGAGCTGTCTTTCCTCAGGGGTGTTGAAAAATAATATGGTTCTTTTATCATAATTAATCTCTTGCCTAGAAGCAGATTCATAGAGTTGTAATAGAGCCTTAATAGCCTTAGCTTCCACAACTGAAGCCAGAAGAAGAAGGATAGTGTCGTCCGCAAACTGCTGATGGGAAACAACTTGGCTAATGGAAGTGGGTTTAGATCCATTTAAAAGGCCGTCTTCAACTGCTTTACCAATTGTTCTACTAAGGCTGTCAGCTAAAAGAATGAAGAGTAAGGGGGAGATGGGGTCTCCTTGTCTTAGACCTCTGCTGCTGGTGAAAAAACCCACAGGCTCCCCATTAACAACCACAGAGAACTTGGCTGTAGATATACAAGACTTAATAATTCTTCTAAATTTTTCCGTGAACCCAAATTTAGTTAAAAAAATTTCAAGGAAGACCCAAGATACCTTGTCAAAAGCTTTATTCATATCAAGCTTAAGGACCATATTAGCCTTTTTATTATTTTCCATGGAATGTATAGTCTCGTGAACCATAATCACTCCGTCTTGTATTATCCTGCCTTTAATAAAGCCACTCTGCTGCCTTGAGATGAGATCATTCATTATGAGCTGTAGTCTAGTAGTAATAATTTTGGTAAAGATTCTAAAAATGGCATTAACAAGACTGATAGGTCTGAAGTCCTTGAAATCTTTTGCATCCATTTTTTTAGGTGCCAGCACAATGTGAGTGTTATTGAGCTCTTTTAGAAGATTTCCTGTTCTATAGAATTCATTCACTGCTTTGAGAAGATCCTCCGAGCAGATTTCCCAGAACTTCTAAAAAAAATTAATAGAGAACCCATCCGGTCCAGGAGCCTTATCCCCCTCACGAGAAAAAACAGCCTTTTGCAGTTCTTCAAGCGTGACAGCTTTAGTGATGTCTCTGAATTTCTGGTCCTCGATATTATTCTGAGGGATGGCCTCCAACATAAAGGAAATAGCTTCAGAGTTGCTGACATTTCTCTCTTTAAGAATATTTTTGTAGAAGTCAAGAACTTCTTTCTTAATGTTGTTGGGATCTTTTATGATATTCCTGTTGTTTTTAGAAACCTCTAAGATCCTGTTACAGGCTCTGTGTTTCAAAGTAGTCATGTGAAAGAACTTCGTGTTCCTGTCTCCCTCTTTAAGCCAGATAGCTCTAGATTTAAGGCGCCATAAAGATTCTTCTCTACTGCAGATCGTATGCAACTCAGATAGAATATTCTTCTCATTTACTTCATCTTCAACCGATCTCCCCAAAGTATCCATTTTTAACTCTAGATCCTGAAGCTTCTATTTTAACTCTTTCTTTTTTTCAAATACATTTCCAAAAACACTTTTATTCCAGATTTTGACTTGCTTTTTGACATTTTTGAGTTTTTGAACCAATCTAAATTGAGCAGTGCCTTCACCATTCCATTCCCACCATTCTTTTATCTTATCATAGATATTGTCATGCTCCATCCACATCTTTTCAAATTTGAATGAGCTTCTTGCGGGTTTAGTCCAATTGAGAAAGTTTAGAGCAATCGGATTATGATTCGATCCAATTCTGGGTAGGGAGGAGAGATGGAAGTCTTGACTGAGAATCCAGCTTGCTGAGATTAGAGCCCTATCCAATCTCACCTGAATGAACTCCTTTCCCAACCTTCTGTTATTCCAAGTATACTTATTACCATGTAGATCCACATCTAAGAGGTTTTGTTTAGCAATAAAATCAGTAAAATCCTCCATCCCGTTAGAGAAGGTGGAGGTACCTCCAAACTTCTCGCCTGGGTTTAGTGGGGAGTTGAAATCCCCCATGATAAGCTAGTTAGTAGAGTAATGTTGGTTTCTAAAGATTTTAAGATCAGCCCAAAGTTTTCTTCTACCACTAGCAGAGTTAGGGGCATAAATGTTAGACAAGATCCATTCACTCTTATTCTCAATAGTGACAAATTTGATTGCAAGATGATTAATATTATCATTAAGAATCATACCAGTACAGTGCCTTCTGTCCCAAAGAGTAGCCAGCCCTCCGGAAGCTCCCTGAGAGTCAACAGCCGCCATTTCAGAGTTATCCCAATTTTTTTTTAATGTTTTCAATGGTCTTTGCTTTCATCTTAGTTTCTTGTAGAATCAAAATGCTGGGGTTACTGGAATCCCATAACTCCTTGATGGTTCTTTGCTTGGAGTTTCCATTTAGGCCTCTAATATTCCAAGATATAATCTTCATTTGGAATGATTGGTGGTTGGAATTGTTTACTGGTTCAGCTGACGCAGAACACCATCTGCAATATCCCTCTCCGTCTTTTTAGATCTAAGAGTCTTTTTAGAAGGTCTTCCTCTTTTTGAACTTCCTCCAAAATCAGCTATTTGTCTAGTAGAAGACCTAGTTGTTCTGGAAGTAGAGGTGTCCCAATTGTCTATTTTCTTTTTTTTATCACTATATAATGATTATGGGAACCTTTCAAAACATTTCAATCTTTATTTCTTTTTTGAAATGACCATTGTGAATCCAGAGTCTGGATCTTCCATTTCCATGATAGGCGTAAATTCCCCCTCTTCTCGTTCTTTATGAATCCTGCCAGGCGTGTGAACAGAAGCTGATCTAGTGCTACAGAAGCCCAGCGAAGCCATTGTTGTAATGCTGGGACATGACAGTAGATCCGCATTACCATTCTCCCCATAAGAGAAAATCTCCAAAGGCTCTTTTGTAGTCATATCTTCCTTGTTCCAAGATTCCTCCCTAATGAATGACTGTGACATATCAATATGAGAATGCCCAAAAGGGACTAAATTGACGTTCACTGAGCCATCTTGCTCGTTCACTTCCATGGATACCTTAACATAGTATTCTTTATTAGATGCTTCAAAAGGTTTATCCAAGGATGTCTTCATAGATTTGTCCAAGACTTCTTTGTTAGGAGCTTCAGGCAAAGCTATTGTTGTGGCTTTGGGGCACCAGACGAGATGCTTCTTTATTTGAGTTCTAAAACCCCTTTTTTTACCTTTTCTATTTAGCTCCAAATCCTTCTGGCTAGGAGCTTTGTCATCAATCTTCCTATCCGTGCTTGGATCCCTACTAACTTTGTTTAGATCTGAGTCTATCCCAGGCTGTTCAGTATCCAAAGGAGGGGTCTTCTTCTTGGAACAGTTTTTGTCAGAGTGACCAATGCTATGACATAGTTTACATCTTAAAGTTTTGACCTCAATTTTTTGGGTCCAAGACCCAAATCTAGTTTTCAAGATTATGTGCTCCGGAAACTCCTGATCCATAGCTGAGAAAATGCAGAACCGAGAAAAAGCAAGCCTAGATCTGTTTCTTGTGGGTCCATCCAACCCAATAGGTGCACCTAGGGATTTTGCAATATTTAGTAGTATTTTATCATCCCATAAATGCAATGGCAGTCCTGGGAACCTACACCAGATTGGGATGGTGTTTATATTTTCAGTATTCGGATCAAAACCTGGATACCATTTTTTCAAAAAAAGACCCATATTACCTAGCCACCAGGGGCCTCCCAGTAGCACTGAATCCAAATCCTCTTGCTGATTAAATTTAGCCAGGAAAAAACCTTTTGGCATAATGGTAATATTTAGGGCTCCCTTAGGTTTCCATTTTCTCAAAGCCCATTTTCTAATGAAATCAGTATTAGGTCTAGAGCCAAGAAACTTACCAACAAGGGAGAGATTCGCTTTGCTTAAGGCTCTATCAACAAATCCATCTGGGACCCTTAGACAGGTGGCACCCTCTTTGTCCATTTCCCATGTGAACTGATCAGTGATTTTCAGACCCACCTTGAGGTTAGGGCTTTGAAATAGCTTATTCCAAGCCATAGGTGTGGATCCCAACATTTCCCCATTTTTGTTTATAGCTGTCCGATTGTGGCCTGAGATCTGCTTTTCCTCAGTAAACTTTGTCATATTGCGCAGACTTTCCACGGCTAGAACTGCAGAAACCGCACTGACAGTACCTCCAGCTTTTTCTGCGTTCGTACTCGTGCCCACAAGCATCCGATTCTGGCTATAGATCAGCCTTTCCTTAGCATTTTTAACCTTAGTTCACTGACATTCTGCAGCCAAAACTGCAGAGACCGTGTCACCATAGTTTTCTCCATCACTAGTTTTCTCCATCGGTGCTTAGAAAACGAAAAAGTCATGTCCTAGAGTTGTTTAAACCTCTGTTTTGCTCATTTTGAGAAATTATTCATTTCCTTGTCTGTACACGTAATATCCTATTTATAACCTCCATTTTTGATCAAAATTGTTCACTTGTTCTATGGCCTAGGTCACCAAATCATTGTTTTTCCTCCATGCCTCTGGTTCATGAAGGAAATTTGAAAATTGGACTCAAAACGATGAAATTTTATTCTTCTGCATATTTTCCACAGTCAGGATGACAGGCGTCTTTTCCCCATCAAATTTTGACTCCAACAAATGTAGGTATGTGGTCAGATCCTATTGGATGGGGAGGAACAAGATTTTTGGTGAACTTAACACTTTTGGTCACTTTTAGCAAAAATGGTAAATTTGCCCCGCGGCCCTGATCAGGGTATAAAGGAAAAATTCAAAGTTGAAGCCCATAGGAAAAAACTCAAAGTTGAAGCCCACTGTTGAAAAGTCAAAGTGGATGAGTGGGCCATCGGGGTACTTTTGGAAATTTAACCACATTCCCAAAAGTGAAGTAAAAGTTCTAAAATGCTCTGCGGCTCTACCAAGGTCTCGGGCCAGAAGTTGAAAAGTCAAAGCGGAAGAGCGGGCTGGCGGAGGAAATTGTGTTTTTGAGCCTTTTTGTAAAAAAGAAAAAAAGTTAAAAAATGATCCGCAGCCCCGATTAGGCTATAAAGGAAAAAGTCAACGTGAAGCCTGCCGTTGAAAAGTCAAAGCAGGAGAGCGAGCCAGCGGAGGAAATTGAGGTTTTGAGCCTTTTTCCCAAAAAGGATAAAATGTTTAGAAAGGATCCATGACCCCATTTCTAACCAGAACATGCCACGTGTCCTAGTCAAATTGGAGTAGCGGGCTGGTGAAGGAAATTGAGTTTTTGAACCTTTTTCCAAAAAAGGTTAAAATGTTGAGAAAAGGGCCACGACCCCATTTCCAATCAGAAGCAGCCATGTGTCTAATTTAAAAATTCAAAGCGAGGGTGTGGGCCAATTTGTTTGAAATTTCCAAATCTCTAAAAAATTACAAAATGCAAAGGGATTCCCTTGTAACTGCTCTAATTCCTTCATGCCATGTGAACAAACCAATTTTAGAGTTAGAGGACCAAATCTAATGGTCTGTATTTAAACTGGAAAATCGAATGTAACGGTTGCTTTGAAAGATCTAGTTTTAACCTACCATGAGCATTTTCTTCACAACATAGGGAGTCAAAAAGGTGCTGAGGATTTGTGAAGTTGTAATGGTTTCTTGCAAAGAATATAATGGCTTCTCGACATCGTTCGAAAGGGGTGATTGATTTAAAAAAAAACCAGAGTGCTGTGTACCTGGAAAAGATAGAAAATGCCATTCTTCTTCTATTTTCTCTTCTTCCTCGAATTTCTTCCATTCTCAAGTTATGTACAAACTCTACTTGAGCTTCAATAATAAAATAAGGAATTTTTACCTCCTTAATTGAGGAATTAATTGGTACTTTGTGACCAATGAGTTTCATTCGGTCTTGTAGCTTCTCCCACAGATTTTTTTTCTTCTGATTATAAATGCATGTAAATGAAGTTTCTAACTGACGTGTGTGGGCATCTGATATTATACCTGTAACATTAGTTTTCACTACCTCTATTCTCACTCCCTTTTCCCTTCTCAGACAAAGTTCTTCTCTAGTGAGAAATTGCTAGCATTGCCACAGGGATAGTGGAGTGCCCCTGCTGGATCTCTGGTCAAAAGACCACCATTGAAATCCACTTTTTCACACATGCACATATGGAAGCTACACCATTTACGTAGAGGGATTTATATTCCCATAGCATTGGCCTGAAACCCACCAATTTTTCCACAAGTGAAATTTTCTCGCCAATAGAGATGTAACTTCATATCCTAGAACACAGAGGCATAGAAGATATAGCTGAGCACATGTATATGTGTGAGATACTATGGTGTGTGAAGCGGATTACCGCTCCAGAGTGTAAGGGAAGTTATTTTGTAACTACATTGCAAGGGTACGCGTATAGTTGGTATAGGAAATTTGATCTGAACTAGACTTGTGTGGCCTATACTGTGCTACACAATGCCTTCTTAGCAGATTTTTATATCCTTGAGTTTGAGTAGAAGAGCATCAACATGCTGAAGGAAATAAAGGAGGGCATAACTAAGAGTATTTAGGAGTATGATGCATAGTTCAAGACCCTTTTTAAAAAGTTATATTATGAAATTCACTTGAGCCAACATGCTCAATGGTTCATTTCATGAATGATCATGCCTTTCAAAAGGGTGCTCTCATACAAGACTTATACAAATCTACATGAAGCACTTGAAGTATCTCTACGCATTGAGGCTGTGGGGAGTATAGAAACATGAGTGAGCCCATTTTTAGAGGATCATATTGCGGTGATGGTAAAATAGTTAGAAAAATTATTGGCTAATTCAGTACATGAGACACGCAACAAAATTTGGTGCACAGATTGTGAAGTATAAGGGCATACTAAGGATAGTTTTCCTCATAAATTGGTGTGCGCCATGTTGCTAGATTATGAGATATTTCACGTGGATCGCGATTCAAGCAGGTTTCTATTGTTATAACACACAATAAGGAAGAATGTGTCTTATTACTACAAGATTAGCAGGTCTACCACTCATGATATTGAGAATTATAGGTTGATCAATGAGATTCATGATGATATTGATACTGGTGTGCAATAAACCAATGTTGCAAATAATCCTAAGGAACAAGGTGAGCATCATGAGCATAATCACAATGAAGGGTGCTCTAATGGTGGCTGAGGTAGAGTTTGAGGTTACCGTGGAGGTTTTAGAGATCGAGGTCATGGAAGTGGAAAAAGGGAGTTTCCTCGCGGATCATGTTACACATGCAGATCCCATGATCATTATAGGCATGACTGCCAACAAAACATTATTTGTTATTTTTGCAAAAAGAACCACAATTATGAAGAATATCGGGACTTGTATGAATGCTTGAGTAAGAAGCACAAGGGCATGGAAATGTTTAGAGTACAACGCACTATGGAGGATTTGTGGATGCCGAAGTTACTTCCTGATCTAGAGTTGGTACTTGTGAATATCACTACACGCGATGAGGTTGCACACGCTAGGGAAGTTCCAAAGTAGAATCCTATCATTACAAAGGAGGAGGTACATGCAAAGTATCTAGACCCTATGCATCAGAAGGAATTTTATCAAGAAGCCATGGAGGTGATTAAGAATTTGCAAGGTGAGATATAATATTTGAAAGAACCTTTGTGGAAGTTAGAACAGAAGAAAGCCGATGAGATACCTCAGAAAGATGTTGATGATTTAAAAGAGGTTTGCAAGATGCTGCGAAAAGTATTTATGAACATCATTCCTTTGTTGGAGTAATGGTTAAGGGGAAAGAATCCACACACTAGAGTTGAGCATGACAGATAAATTTTGCATGCTAACCTTCCTCCTTATAGTCTAGATTATGACAAGGAGATCACTCTGAATGCTGTTGTTAATGGATGGCTCTTGACTAACATTTTGATTGATACAAGTGCAAAAGTGAATGTACTCACTTTAGATGCATGGATTTAGATGGGGATACTGCCATTACATCCATATTTAAATGTGATTTTTATGGAAAACAGGACTAAAGCCATGCCCATTGGATTTTTAAAATATGTCACGATTACTATACATGGGGCAAAATTTACAGGGGACTTTAAACTCCTTGTTGTTGTAGAAGAAGACAATTTTCCAGCATTACTTGGGCACCCTTGGTGTTATACAAACAACATTGATTTGCACTTCAACAAAGGATATATAAGGTTTGAGAAAAATGAAGAGTGCACGATCATTCCTTTGACAAATGGGAAAACTACACCTTATGTAAAGCCCTTAAGTGAAGAGGATTTGAAAAAAATTTATGTGCACACCATAAGAGATCCAGAAATCCTTAAGCCATCAAAGGAAGGGGATCTCCAATGGGATGATGCATAGTCTATGAGCAATAGTACAAGTGTTGCATGTGATAACTGGGCACACGACACTTATGAAATGGTTGGGCGTGAAGTAAGGAGTGTAGTTACGTGTGTAAGTAGGCCGCGTTGTGTTATGCGTCTAGGCAGTAACCAGGTACCAAGGTACACTAATGAGGGGAATTTTGAAGTATTCCTATGAGCTATGGAAGTTCAGTGGATAGATCAAGTAGAAAGTAGGAATATGATAGTTTATACTCTACATTGGACAACATCACACTGGTGGATGGTTTATAGGGATAATCTCTTAGAGTGGTGACAATTGAGAATCACTTTCTCAACTAGATTCCTTTGGAGCAATGTGCCTACTCAGATATGTGAATTCCAAGGTAAAGGCCCTATTCAACACCACGTTCAATAGTGTGAGATACTTTGGATAGAAGGATAGGAAGCTTTACCACCTTCGCTATGGTTTCACAATCTCTACTACACCTTGCAAGGCTACACACACATATGGTATATCTATGTAGAGTTGAATAGGGAGACATGGAATTGACAAGAACTGATAGTAGATATGATTCAAACCTTTGACTATTTTTCCACTAAACCTCCAGTGAATGAATTTTTACAGGTTATGAAGCGCTTGACTATGGGAGATAGTGCAAAGGTTGAGGAAATTATTCAGGAGTTACTAGGTGAGTCAGACATGGAGGCAAAGTTTGAAGAAGAAGAGATAAATGCATAACATCTTGGGTGCACCTGCTTAGAGAAAGAGAAAGGTAAGATGGTCTATGTGATTGATGATGAATAAGTGGATAATTTGGATGTTGAGCATACTGAGGGTATGTGCGAGCTCTTAGACAGTGTATATGGGAAGGCGTACACCTACCATGAGTCCATGAAAATGAATAAGGTCAACATTGGAATAGATGCTGAACCTAAGGAGGCCATCATTGGAGATTATTCATCTAACTTTTAGGTTGCTAAGATAATTGAGATGATTCACGACTTCCAGGACTTGTTCCCTAGATGTTATCATGAATTGAAATGGGTACATGAACCTTTGGGTGAGATGAGGATCAAGCAAAAGGAAGCTGCATGCTTGGTTAGGAATATGCCTTATAAGATGAGTCCTAACCTACATGCTAATGTCAATGAGTCCTAACCTACATTCTGGAATCATTGAACCCATTAAGGAGTCAAAGTGGGTTAGCCCTATAGTGATTAGTATCAAGAAAGATGACATAATAAGAATTTGTGTGGATTATAGGGAGTTGAATACTATGTGTGTAATAGATCCCTTTCCTACACCATTTACAGAGGAGATTTCGGAAGGCATTACAGGGCATGAGATCTACTCATTTATTGATGGTTTTTCTAGATATCATCAGGTGAGGATAGATAAAGAGGATCAAGAGAAGGAAACTTTCACCACACAATGGGGAAGTTTTGCATACACCGTTATGCCCTTTAGATTAAATAATGCGCATGTAATATTTTCATGCATTGTTGTTCAAGCATTTCAAGATTTTATTCATAAGTTATTGTAGGTTTATCTGGATGATTGGACAATGTATGGGCTATTGAAAGATCATTATGATACTTTGAGACTTATGTTTTAGAGGTGCCAGTAGTTGAGCATCTCCTTGAACATTAAGAAGTGCATTTTTGCTACACCTTTTGGGACTTTCCTTGGACACATCATTTGTAAGTAAGGCTTGTTAGTGGATCCTACTAAGGTTGCTTTTATTTTGGGCTTAGAGGAACCTATTAACCAGAGTAAGGTGTGTGGATTCTTGGGGTACCCATGTTACTACAAGAAGTTTATCAAAGGTTATGCTAAGATTTCCATGCCATTAGAAGAATTATTTAAGAGTAAAGGCAAGTTCCATTGGGGTGAAGCGCAACAACACACATTTGAGACATTGAAGGAAAGGATTACTACAACACCTATTATGTGATTTCGTTCATGGACCAAACCTTTTCATGTGCATATGGATGCCTCTAGTATGGCCATTGGCATGGTATTAGCCCAACATGGATAAGGTATTATTGATCATCCTATTTTTTTTGCAAGCAGGAATTTAAGTCTGATAGAACAAAACTATACAACTACGGAGCACGAGGCCTTGTTTATGATTTACACACTGCATAAGTTTTGACAATAGTTTCTGTAAACACCTTTTATTTTTTATACATATCACATGGCATTGAAGTTATTGGTGAACAAGCCCATTCTGTAGGGGTGCATATTCCGTTGGATTCTGTTATTTCAAGAATTTGATTTTATAGTGGTGGTTAAGCTAGGAAAGAGTAATTTTGGACTAGATCATTTATCAAGGATTAATATAGGTGAGAATGTGCGAAGCATTGATGATACAATCCCAGATGTATAACTATTTAGATTGAACTGTGCACCCTCTGACCTAGAAGATATTTGTGTCTTTTGTGAACTGGTGTGGTGCCTTATAGAATGAAGGCTTTGGAAAAGAAACAACTTACCATCCACGTCACGAATTACATGTTGATTAGTGGATACTTATAAAAACTAGTCCAGGATGAAGTTTTGTGCCAGTGCATACTTGAACATGAGTGGGGAGCTATTATAGAGGAGGCCCATGATAGTATTGTAGGTCAAAATTATGTAGGAGATGCTGCCACACGTAATATTTTATTGGTCAATTTGTGGTGGGAAACATTGCATAAGGATTGTAAAGAATATTGTAAGGCTTGTGGCCATTGTCATCTCCTTGCGAAGCTTGGGAATAGGGATGAAATGCCTTTGAGGCCTATTTTTAGTGAAAAACCTTTTGAAAAGTGGGTATTTAAATTTTTGGGTCCTATTTCCCCACCCGCATGGAGGACTGGATCGTGCTACATCATAACTTGTACATATTATCTTACAAGGTGGGAAGAAGTGGCACCTATAAAGGATTACACGACAATTACAATAACAAAGTTTCTATAGGAAAACATCATCAACAGGTATCGATGTCTGTTGAGTTTAACAAGTGATAGGGGTACTCATCTTCTTAATGAGACCATCAGGATACTATTTCCAGAATTTATACTTGTACACCACAAAACAACACCTTATCACCCTCAGGCTAATGGAACTGCTTAGGATTTCAATAATATATTGAGCCACACATTGAGTAAAATTTATGATTTTTGAAGGAAATAATGGGATGATAAAATATATACTATACTTTGGCCATACAAGACAACCTACAAGAGCTTGAATAAGGCCACACTCTTTCAATTGGTGTTTGGTGTGGAGGCTATTCTACTAGTGGAATTCATGTTACCTTCTCTACGTATTTCTCACGTAGGAGGTTTGGTTGATGAGAAGGAACTTAAAGAGTGCATTGATAAGATGATGTCATTGGATGGGAGGCACCCTATGACACGATGGAGTTAGAAGATAGAAAAGGCCAAGCAGAATGCATGACATGATAGACATATCAAGGATAAGAAGCTTGAAGTTGGAAAGATGGTTCTTCTTTTTGACTCAAAGTTCTTGTGGCACCCTAGAAAGCTTAAATTGCATTATTTGGGACTATACATTGTGACGTATATAGTTGATTTAGGTGCTTTCCAGTTAGAGGCACTGGATGGAACACATTTTCCCAGTTATTTCAATGGGAGTAGGATGAATCCCTACTATAAATAAGTCTTCTTGGTGTTTGTAATAAGGTAGTATTTCCATTAGATTAAATTTCCTTAATGCATTTCATTTATATGTGTTTTCTTCATTGTTGATATTTATTTTTAATTTAGTTCAGTGTTTTTTATAATAAGCGCGCTTGCGCACCAGAAGCTGATTACTATCTAAGTGTTTTCATGCGCAGATGACCACACATACCCTTAGTGTGGGGTGAAGTATATATAGGGTACATGGAATAGGTTTGGATGTTCCCTAAATATGGGTATGCATAAAGAGATATTGTGCAGGTGCTTGAAGTAAAGGTGAAGATAGAGAAATTTTTACTCATGATTGAAAACCACGTATGGATGGATGGAGGCACAATGTAATGTAAGGGAGGCTATAGTAGTGGAAACTACTTGGTGAAAGGCATAGTGGATAGGTACTTTGGCACTTGAAGGTATACAAAAGGAGGTTTTTAGCCGAGGAGTAGTGGTGCACAAGAAGCTTATGATTATGATGTAGAAAAATCATTGTGGGAAAATGAAAGAAATGAAAAGTTAATGTTGAGTATGGTGGTAGGTGGAGATCAATAAATGCAATTTTTTTTTGAAAAGCTATATAAGAAATTGTTGGGAAATCATTTTTACCTTTACGATCAAGATCATTCAAGTGATTTGATCTTGAGTGAGCTAGCAAACAAGTTGTGAAGTGTGGAGAGCTATGAACTAGTCAGATTTGTCATATTTATGCACGAGATTATCTGGTGCTCTATTGGAGAAGGTGTTTGAGTGACACCAAGGCATGTGGGAAGGAGGAATCAACAGTTAGGGTTTGGATTTAAGCTAGGACACGTAGAGTTGAGCTAGGGCATGTGGATTTGGAATTGTAGAGCTCGAATAAGTTACAAGAACACACTTTTATAGCTACTATGAAACCAAAGAGAGAACCTACAGTAGCCACAAGGGGAAAGAAGTAGAAGGAAGTCAAGGTCGAGGTGGAGGATGGCCCTGAAAGCCATTTTCATGAGATGTAATACCTAGAAGGGCTTTTTATGAGTCACGATTAGGATTCACATAATCACCATTGTAAAGTAAGTGATTACATCCATAGAAACAAAGATAATAAGGATGAATTAGATAAGTTACTAGTGGTAAAGATAACAAAGAGAACAACAGATGACATGACCATGTATGATGATGCATGCAACAAATTATTAACAAAGGTGGGAGTTTTGTAGCTGTATGAAATCCCTTACTTTGGAAAACCAAATAAGTTGTACTAGTGGTTGATGAGCAAAATCCATGAGGATTTTTTATATTTTTTGGGCAACGAATGAGGCTCACCATGCCCTTGATTGGGAGTTTGATAGGACTAAGGAGTTTGAGTACTGAATTAAGCAGTGATCTCATTGAAAAGGAGGCAATAAAAGAAACAAAGAAGGTGCTAGGATATATGAAGGGATGGCACGAGATGGATATCCCTAAGTTACAAAAGTATCAAGTTATTTAGGTGGTAGCACACCTCTTGACTAAGTTGAACAATCAAGAGTGCTGGTCACATGTAAACAAGACCTGGTTGCATGTGGCAAACAATATGACAGAAGATGTAGTTTATAATTTGTCTAGTTTCATTGCTGAAACTATTATTGAGGAGGTGCACCAAGGTGAGAAAATAAGTTTTGGCACGATCCTTTTGTCCCTTATCTTTGTAGAAATTGGAGTGCCCAATGGGCCAAAGTATAAAATTTGGCAATATATTTAGAAGAAGAAATCTCTTGTGGAGAGATTAGTTAAGTACACATGTGATGGGACCATGAGTGGACCCTTTAATTAGAGATAAGAGTTGTGGTATGAGTGAATCCACGCCACATTTGAGGAGGAATGGAAAATACCCAAGGATATTCCTTTGGTATTAGATAAATAAATACATTTTGCAGTGTATCAACACTTTTATATAGGGCACTTTGGGATGAAGGATGGGAAGTGGAGCCCTTGGTGTAAGCTACCTTATGCCTTCACCACACTTACTTCCAGGCATCTATACAAAGGTTTTCAGATTTGCACCGGTTTCTGTTTAATGCAGATAAGGTAGAATGTTACTATCATACACTTAGGAAAACTTACATTTATCCAAGTAAGTCTGCATAAATTGAGAGATTAATTTTAGATGATATTAACATGAAGGCATTGAGCTTGGAAATTGTAAAGTTTGGGGAAGCCTTGGTATATATTCACCTCAAGCCAATGTTGGAAAATGGAAAGTATATTGAAAATGAATTCAAGCTCCCTGGACCACCCAAGGGGAAGCATACTATGGGCACATTAGAGGATGAATAAGACACTTTTCCCCTTTGAGAGGAAGAAGGATAAGGTAAAGAGGAGGAGCTTAAGGGAGATAGTGGTGGCTTGGAGTACAGGGGTAAAAAATAAATAGTTTTAGGAGAGAAAAGAGAGCGTGAGGTAACCCCTCCACAACAGTAAGAAGATGAAGTGTTAGAGACCAACGCAGTGGAGGTGGACATAGAACAAAATAATGAGGAACCTTAGTTTAAAAGAGTGTTAAGAAGAATAAAGACTTGGAGCATGGGAAGAACACAACCCCTTAGGAGGTCACCTAGGAATTTACCTGTGAAAGTAGAACGTAAAAAGAAGAAAATGCGCAAGTACATTCCTTGGAAGGATGATGAGGAAGATGAATTTGAATACAACATGCCAAATACTCTAGGGAAAGACTAAGGATGTAGAAGAGACTGAAGAAGATGAATCAAAGAAGGAAATAGAGGAGTTGAAGGAAACAACGCTAGAAACAGATAAAGGCGGGCTTTCAGGTGTGCCCCATATTAAACACAGAGGTAAGGGACCGGTGTTGGATTCAGGAGTAAACACCCATAAGTGTAAGCTCTCAAGGAAAGGAAAGGATGAAGAAATTTATGAGACACTAATAGTTGGGTACATTGATGATCCAACCAAGATCATAATTGCGCGGTTCCAAAGCTCTTTGTAACCTAAAGAACTGTATGGCTGGGAGCTGATGGATGAAGACATGACAACTACGTGTACATGGAAAAAACTATCGTGGAGCATGAAAAATCATTTAGATGAGATTGAATTCGATGTATGTGAGGAATCAAGTGTGTTGTGTAGGTTGAAAAAGGCACCATAATCGTGCCATGTCACAGTTAATCCTATCGTGATTTTTGATGAGCATGTGAGCAATGCTTTATTGAAGGTATCTGTAGAAGTTACGCGCTGAAACATAGACAAAGTGGAAACTATTTGGGCTATCTTGGATGATAAGAAGGATAAGGATACTAAAATCAAATGCCTAATAGAAGAAAAAGAAACAACTGAGGTGATGGGGCATTCGATACTCAACATGGTTGAACAACTTTGCGACAAGATATTGAAAAAGAGGCTAGATTTGGAGGACAAAGTTATAAAGGAATTACCATTTACTTTGCACTATTTATGCACATTGGTTCACATGATCCTAGATGAGGGACCTGTACACATGCCAAAACCCAAGGATGCTATGAAACAAGCACAAAAAGCTAAGGTAATGGTAACACGTAAGATTACAAGCTATGTGGCCTTATTGTAAACATTGAAGGAGGAGTTAAAGAAAACATATTTGACATTAAACATGTGTGTAGCCAAAGATGTGATTATCAAGACAAGAACCATGGCTGAAGAGGATGAGGTTAAAAAAGTATTAAAGAATGAAACACTTGGATGTGTGGAGAGGCTTACTTTGATAATAGAGAAGCACGACACGCTTGTAACATCCTAGGACCCACACAAGGAGAAAGTAAAGAACATCAGGAAATTTATAGCACATAGAATGGATGTCATGGATAGGATGGTATCAAGCATGGCCAATGTTCTCAGAGTGCCACAAAATGAAGGTGAGAACATGGACCTTGATGAAAAGGAGGAATTCCTAATAGATATTCCAGATAAGATAAATAAGGTGCTAAGTGATTGGAATGAATTGGAAACAAAGATTAAAAATGAATATCTAGAGTTGATTCTTCCTGTGGAAGAATAGGGTGCCAAGTATTTTCTCATTATTTTTACAATTAATCTTTCATTCTTTATTCTTTTTCATGGAGACATAAGTTATGATTACCCATTGCCGAGGATGACAATGAAATTAGTGTGGGGTAATGTTGGGCTAATGAAATACAACATAAGTATGGAAAACACAAAAGGATTGGGCACACGAGCATAGGGCACGTATATGTGTGCAAAACTATAGTGAGACATGGTGCACCCAGGAAAATAGGAAATTAGGATTTAGCCATTTTATATTACAAGGCTAATTATAGACATGGAGTGTGGAACATGTTTTGTAGAAGACTTGAAGAACACACAAAGGCTATTTTGGATGAGTAGAAGATCAAGCGCCATGCATATTTTTGAGGCTATTAATAGGATTAGACTATTGTTGTATTATTAGATAATCTATTATTAAAGAGCTTACACGCTCTTGTATTTATCATGTAAGGGTGCATGGCTATTATTAGCATGTAGCCTATTTTTGAAAGGTGCATGGGTGGTGAAGGGAAAGTCCCCACTCCTTATAAATATGTATTGATTTGCACAGTTCTGGAGAGATCCATTTATTGTTAGATGTCATGTTGTTCGTTTGTATGTACGCATGGTTATAGTAACTATGATATGTATGTATGAAGCTTATGTGTTTTACAAAAATTAACATAATGGATCTTTTTGGTTGGATATTGATTGTTGACACACCGGTTACTAGTTCATGCATGGTAAAGTTAATCTTGGTTATTGTTTAATTAATCCTTCATATGGTTAAGAACTAGATCTGGTTTATACTTAATTATCTATTATGGATTTGGAATATTTGTATGATTATGCTAAATTATTGAGCAAGCTGCTTGTTATCCAAAATTCACCCCCCAGGGTAATTTTGATAACATGCATCAGAATATTCAAGTCCCAGGCAAATAGATTGATTCAAGGCCCAAAATCATGTTTTTGGGGTCCCCTCGGCTTCTTTCTAACTCTCCTATCCAAGAAGAAAACCCAACAGGTTAGAAAAGGTGAAAAAATTGCAGAAAACCAAGCTTGGGGCCGAAATACAGAGAAAATTGGCTAAGTCCTAGTCCAGGCAGTCTAGGACAGTTGGGATGTCGGGGCACGAATCGGCCGAAAAGCTGCCAGGTAGTTTGTGCAGTAGCATTGGGGACATTTGGGACATCGGGACGCGTGGGGCGCGAAAAGCCGAACTGGCCAGAAAAATGAAGAAAATCGGCTAAGTCTTTTATTTCGCTCGGTTAGGGACAGTTGGGACAAAAGTACGCGGAAGACGCGGATCAGCCGGTTTGGCGCAAGTCAGTCCATTTTAGGTAGTTTGGAGAAATTTTTCCCAGGCAGTCCTGGACAGTTGGGACAAAAGTACGTGGAGGACGCGAACCGG
This sequence comes from Taxus chinensis, assembly GCA_019776745.2. Lineage (NCBI taxonomy): Eukaryota > Viridiplantae > Streptophyta > Pinopsida > Cupressales > Taxaceae > Taxus > Taxus chinensis. The sequence continues at coordinate 407,046,725 of CM034150.1, forward strand.
CCGGTTCGGCCAAAACAAGAAACTTTTGTCCGAAACAGTTGGGAAAAAAGTACGTGGAGGACGTGAAAAGCCAAAAGAGCTGAGAGCAAATGGAATCTTTCCATGTGTCTTCACCGTAAACAAAAACAAGGAAGCCCGAATCGGATGGTTTGGAGAAATTTGTCCCAGACAGTTTGGGACATCCGAGCCAAAGGTACGCGTGGGACGCGAAAAAGCTGAAGACCCGCGGACGAATCAGAACAAGACATGTGTCCTAAGGCGGGGGAGTTCAGAGCTAGGGAAAGACTTAGGAAAATTTGACAAAAGTCTTGGGCCAAAAAATTAAAAGACAAGGATGACCCCGCGCCCCTGTCCTCCAACCAGATCACGCCACGTGTCCCAAGTGGCGGGGGCGCGGGGAAAAAATGGAAAATTTTCCAAAGTTATAAAAAGTCAAAATTTTCAAAGGAGAACTGCACGGAAAGTGAAAGAGAGAGAATTTCTCAGCCAATCAGCGCCTGACACTGTGTCATCTAGGTGGTAGAGCGTGGGAAAAAAATTCAAAATCCGTTTTTTGGGCCGTTTTTTGCCCTAAAATTTCAAACCCCCATATCTTTTGACCCAAAGCTCGGATTTGCACGTTCTTTATATCATTGGAAAGCTTATGAAATTCTCTATAGGATTCCATGGTCAATCCTATAATTTTGGGTTCTTTTTGGAGAGAGAAAATTCAAAAAAAATTTCTGGAACGTGTTCATAGCCAGATGTGACATTTCAGCGACCAAATTTAATACAGAGTGGGTTGCACTCTCCTCCCATTTGGTCAAAATGATAGGGTATGGGTTTTATAAGGTCCTCCATGCTGATTTAATGCATTTGCAGTCAATGAGGAATGGGCTCCCACGTTTTTGTACATTTTCTCTCTCATGGGCTCGACCCATGCCATGTAAAAGCCAAATTTGGCTCATTTTGGAGGGATATGATTACAAGTTGTTCATGTTTTCTAGCTCTGCCCTCCCTTATTTTATTTTCTAGGGTTGAACATGGAGTTCAAACCCTCCTCCCTTGCTCTGTAATGGCATTTTTTTTGCCTTTTACTATTGAAATTATGTTCTGCGCAAACTTCTAAAGCAACAAAAACATGTTTTGTGATGCATCTATCCATCCTTGCTCATTTTTTGCTTGTTTTCTTATTGTCTCTCTTCATTGCAGGTATCTGTGCAAGTTTGGATGTTTATTGCACAGGTTTGGAGCTGTGTTCATGGAGTTTTGGGACATTTTCTGTGTGAAATCTATCCTTGGGCCTGTGATGCATCTGTCCATCCTTCCCATCGCTCACCTCTCTTTACTCCATGGCAGTTTTGATAGATGTTCAACATTCTCCTTCTTTGGTGTTTCACCGTTTTAGTGTAGGCTTTTTTTGTTTTTCCCTTTTCTCTCTCTTTGTCTCCTTGGCATGGTTAGATTAGGATTAGATTAGCTTGGCTGCACTGGAATAGCTTGTGGCAGGTAGTTTAGGAGTAGGAACCCAGCCTTCTCTGGAGATTCCTTTCTCATTTCTTGCTGGGTCCCACACTTGGAGGAAGGTTTCAATGTTGTGCAATCACACTGGATGCTAGAGTGATCAACCTAGAAATTTGATCAACATCCAGGGGTGCTGTGATTTTGCACTAACAGTTTTGGCACGTCTGATGGGACACTGAGGTTAGATTATTTCATCTTCCAGAGGTGTCTCATTATCAACAGTAAAGTTTAAGCCACCGTGCACTTGCACCAACAGTTTTGGCACGCTCAGTGGGATACGGAGAGGTCTTCCACTTCATCTTTTATAGGTTGGTGTGTTCCTGTGAAGATTTCAGCCTTTGGAGGCACTTGCAAACACATCTGGTGACTCCATCTGATCAGTAACCCATTTCTAAAGTTACAGACCCTATTTTCCATCCATTCCCATTAATATTTCTTTTCATCTCTTTCATTCTTTTCCATTCCATGAAATTGTGTAATCATGACTTCATTTCCATCATGGAATTCACATTTTCAATAACAACAGTATATATCACACCTCCGACATGCATTACAACTCTTTAAAATCAGCATTTTGAACATATTCAAGATCAGTATGCATACCCATATGAGCAGCAATGCTAAGATCATTTTGGCTATGGAGCTTTCCAAGAGCAAGAGTATACATGGTTATGAAGACAATCAAATGAAAGATGGTGGTCTGTTGGAGAAAATCCAAAAGATGGAGGCAAAGATGGTGCAGTCCAGAGCAACAACTCAAATGAGAGCCTTTTATAATGGGTTGCAAGAATCCTTGTCCATGGGGAGGCCATTTTCCAAGACACTTCCAGCCCTCCAGGAGAAGCTAGACTTCATGACGAAGATGCTACCCCAACTTGCACAAATGGACGGCAGAGATAGAGGCCTATACACTTGTAGTTGAATAACCTTTTTAATGGGTAAGTTTTAACACCATCATCTGGCTTTTTTCTTCCCATTACTCAAGTAGCACCATCTCATTTGGAATTGCAAATTATAAACTCCCCCATCTACTGTCCCAAATGTTGATCCCATGTCTCCACCTCTCAGTCTTCCACCACACCTCAATTCTTCTTTCCTTTTTCCTTCCAAAAAGTCATCCCCTCCACAAAGAGCTAAAAAAAATATGCTCATCCTCCTAAAGAAACAAGAGGTTTTACCTCCTCCACCACCACACAAAAATTGTCAAATCAATTGAGTTACAACCCATCCCCCCTCTTGCATTCCCAATTTCCATGTGGGGAAGAAGAAATTGCAAAAATTGGCCATGAAGGACAATAAGAGGAAGAGCCTAAGAGAAGAAGAAATGATTAAGAGCATAGTGAAGGTTTGGGCTGCTTAAATTTGGAATTGACAAAGATCCATTTGTTGGTTAAAAGCCTACATAAGAGATGGGAGTTGGAGAACAAATGGTGGTCAGGACTGATTTTGTTGCAGAAGAAGAAGAAGATCCTTGCAGTCCCAACTTGTCCTCTAGAGCAGTAAATTGGAGAGTTTGACTTGGCAAACTTCATACTGGAGGAAGAGTTCTATCAAGAGAAAGAATTTCTTCAAGTAGTAGAGAAAGGAGAAGTTTCTCTAGATCCAAAAGAAGAGGATCACATTCTAGTTGTGGAGGAGAAAAGTGTAGATCCAAGGGCTTTGAGCACAAAGCAGGCTACAAGAGAACCTTCAGTTCTTCTTTCTACTTCACCTCTCTCAAGTTATAGTACTGAAGAGGATTTTGATCTCTCAAACTCAATGTTAGAGGGTGAAAGCAACCATGGTGGTCAAGTTACAGATCAAGAAGACACCATGGAGGAAGTTGAGCATTTATAGCGGGACAGCCATGAGGCAGTTTATCTGTCAGATTTGGAGGATTGTTTTGATGGAGAAGAGTTGGTTGAGTTTCCACCATTCTCTCTTTCATCATCCACATTCCAAACACTTGAGTTTTTTGTCATGAAGAAGAACATTCATTTGCAGCAACGTGCATCCTATAGCAACTCTTTGGAACCAAGATTGGAAGATTTTAATCTTTCATGTTCTTCATTGGAGGAAGAGAAAGGATAGAGGAATTTCACCATTTCTTCCACACCATCCACCCAAGAGGGTCTGCAAGAGGAATCCATTTTTGGAGTTGAAAATTAGAGCTATGGGCATATCAAACGGATCATACCTTGCCCAATCAGGTATTTGGCTTCATTAGAGCCAAAGGAGAAGTCAAAACCAGTCATGCTTGCTTCTGAGCATGACGGTGAGCTACAAAGTACCAAGGATCAGCTGTCATACCTCTTCAGTCCAAATGTAAAGCAACTAAAAGAGGTATTGAATTTGACTTCAGCTGATACCTTGATGATTTGGGTGGAAGACCAGCTTCTTGTTGATTTTCCATCCATCCTAACCAGCCATGATCAGCTGCCAAATCAATTGCATGGCTGCCACTTTTGAGAAAGGGGAAGCTATTTCTCACAACCAATTTGCAGGGTTTGTTTAGCTTTCCTTTTCTTCTAGTTAGAGTAGAGTAGGTAGGTTTGATTTTCAGCAGAAGAAGTGCTTGTGCACACTCTACATGTTCCATTTGGAGCATGTATGATTTTCAATTCTGTACATAGTTTTTGTGGTGCTTGTTTTGCTCTTACATAGTCCTTTTTAGTGGCATTTTGGTGAGAACGACTCCATATTCAGTGGGGTTTTCAAGCGGCTCAGAGGGAGTTTTTCAAATTTCAGATCATTTTGCAGGTTACAACTCATGACTCCATGCCCAATGGATTGCTTTAGGCTACTGATCACTTCATCTAACAGGCAAATGACCCCGCTAAGTCACCAAAACTGTTATCCAAAATTCACCCCCCAGGGTAAATTTTGATAACATGTATAAGAATATTCAATTCCCAGGCAGGTAGAATGATTCAAGGCCCAAAATCATGTTTTCTGGGGTCCCCTCCTGCTGCCTTCTAACTCTCCTGTCCAAGAAGAAAATCCAGCAAGTTTTGAAAAATGGAGAAGAAATTGCAAAAAAACCTAGTTTGGAACCAAAATACAGAGAAAATCAGCTAAGTCCTAGTCTAGGCGGTCCTTGGGACAATTGGGACGTCAGGGCACAAACCGGCCAAAAAATCTTCCAGGTGGTCTATGCAACATCTGGGACCATTTGGGACATTGGGATGTGCGGGGCGCTAAAAGGTGAACCAGCCGGAAAAATGGGAAAAAATTGCCTAAGTCTCGTTTCACTCAGTCCAGGATAATCCGGGACAAAAGTACGTGGAAGATGCGGATCGGCTGGTTTGGTGCAAGTTAGTCCATTTCGGGTGAATCAGAGATATTTTTCCTAGGTAGTCCAGGATAATTGGGAAAATAAGTACGCGGAGGACGCGAACCCGGCCGATTCGGCCGAAACAGAGAAACTTTTGTTTGGGGACAATCGGGCCAAAGGGACGCGTGAGGATGCAAAAAATCTGAAGGATCCAAGAGCCAAAAAAAATCTTGCCACGTTTCTTCAACACAAAGAAGGACAGGGAAGCCCGAATCAGGTGGATTGGAGAAATTTTTCCTAGACGGTTTGGGACATCTGGGGCCAAAAAATATGCGAGGGACGCGAAGACCTCGGAAAATCCCACCAACGAATCAGAATGGGACAACGTGTCCTATGGAGTAGGAAGTGTGGAGCTCGGGGAGGACTTAGGAAATTTAGCAAAAGTCTTGGGCCCAAAAAATTAAAAGACAAGGATGACCCCATGCCCCGTCCTCCAACTAGATCATGCCACGTGTCCCAAGTGGCGGGGGGCGCGGGGGAAAAAAATGGAAAATTCTCCAAAGTTGACAGACGTGTCATCCAAGTGGGCAGTGAGCGGAAAAATTCAAGTATTTCCGGAAACCCACGGGAAAGGTGGAGGAGAGAGAATTTCTCATCCAATCAGCCTGACACGTGTCATCCAAGTGGCAGAGCATGGAAAAAAAATCAAAATCCGTTTTTTGGCCTGTTTTTTTTGCCCTAAAACTTCAGACCCCCATATCTTTTGATCCAGAGCTCAGGATTTGCACGTTCTTTATATCATTGGAAAGCTTATGAAATTCTCTACATGATTTCCATGGTCAATCTTGCATTTTGGTTCAGTTTGGAGAGAAAAAAATTCAAAAAAACGTCTCTGGCACGTGTGTGTCATGGCCAGAAGTGACATTTCAACCCAAATTTAATACAGAATGGTCGCATTCTCTCCTCCATTTGGTCAAAATGATAGGGTATGGGTTTGTAAGGTGTAAGTCCTCCATGCTGATTTAATGCATTGATTTAACCACAATGAGGAATGGGCTCCCATGTTTTTGTATGTTTTCTCTCTCATGGGCTCGACCCATGCAATGTAAAAGCCCAGATTTGGCTCATTTTGGAGGGATATTATTACAAGTTGTTCATCTTTTCAGCTCTGCCCCTCCCTTCTTTTTTCTCTAGGGTTGAAAATGGAGTTCGAACCTCCTCCCTTGCTCTGTAATGGCATTTTTTCCTTTTACTATTGAAATGATGTTCTGTGTAAACTTTCTGAAGCAACAAAAACATGTTTTTGTGATGCATCTGTCCATCCTTGCTCGTTTTTTTGCTTGTTTTCTTCTTGCTCTCTTCATTGCAGGTATTTGTGCATGTTTGAATGTTCATTACAGGTTTGGAGCTGTGTTCATGGAGTTTTTTGGGACATTTTCTGTGTGAAAATCTATCCTTGGGCCTGTGATGCATCTGTCCATCCTTCCCATTGCTCACCTCTCTTTGTTCCATGGCAGTTTTGATAGATGTTCAACATTCTCCTTCTCTGGTGTATCACCGTTTTAGTGTAGGATTTTTTTTTTTTTTTTCTCTTCTCTCTCTCTCTCTCTCTCTCTCTTGGCATGGTTAGATTAGGTTTAGATTAGCTTTCCTGCACTGAATAGCTTGTGGCAGGTAGTTTAGGAGCAGGAACCAGCCTTCTCTGGAGATTCCTTTCTCATTTTTGGGTCCTCAATGCTGATAGATTTCTGGCTTTATATCACATGAGAAAGGTAGAACAAATTATCTACACGATTCCCAGGTTCATTCTTGCATTTGGTTAAGTTTTGAGAAAGAAAAATTCAACGCCTTTAGAAAACGTTTTCTCCGGCATGTGTAGGTAATGGGACAGCACGTGATGTTCATTTACAAACCAGCTTAATACAACGCAGTTCACCGTTTCTGCCAGGACAGTTAGCATTGCTAGGATTCGCCAATTTCCATAATGAGTTACGAGTTAAATGCAACCTTAGAAGTGGGTTGGGTGTAGATCTGTAATTCCTCTCTCTTTCCACTCTTAATTCTCCTATTTATTGAAAGAGGGAGCTTCTTTCTAAGGGATGAACAGTCGTTGTGGTTAACTTTTTTCAGCTTGTCCTCCATTCTTTTCTCCAGGCCGTAAAATGGAGTCGAACACCTCCTCCCTACTCTTGTTGTAAGGCATTGTGTTCCTGTACCATTACAGAGGTTATGTGCAAACTTCTGGTTAGACACACAAAAACGTGTTTGTGCTGCATCTGTCCATACTGCTAGTTTTGCACTGTCCACTTCTTGCCTCTCTCATTGTAGGTATTGGCAGGTTCTAATGGTTTCATTATAGGTCTGGAGCAGTTCATGGAGTTTGGGGACATTTTCGATGTGAAATCATCATTGGGCCATGTGAGCACTGTCATCCTGCCACTTGCTCACCTTGTTCCATGACAATTGATATAGTAACATTTCTTGTCTCTGGCGTATCACCCTTTTAGTGTACGCGGCTATGTTTTTCCCTTTTCGTCTCTCTTCTCTATGTGTGTTTCTCTTGGCATGTTAGATTAGGTTTAGAGGCGTTTCTGGAACTGGTTATATAGACTTGTGGTGGTAGTTAGGAGAGGTTGGAACAACCTTTCTCTGGAGATTCCGTTAGCAGTTTTTCATGAGGTTCCCCACCATCCAAAGCAGACTTCAATGTTGTGCAATCCACATGGATGCTATAGAGTGATACCTAGACATTCTGATCAACATCCGGGGGTTGTGCATTTGCAGCAGCAAACCGTTGGCATTGCCGGGCGGGGACTTAGAGTGTCTTTCCCACCCTTCATCTTTGTGAGGTGGGTGTTCTGTGAAGATTTCAGACCTTTGGAGGCACTTGCAAAAACCTGGCGACTCCATCGATTTAAAAACTCCCATCTGAAGTTGCAGACTGTTTTCATGCTCATTACACAACTCTTTTCTTTTCATCCTTTCATTCTTTCCCCCTTGGCCCAAATACGCACAGTTGCTGACGCGTTTCCGATGTCGACCCTCAGTATCCAATGTCTAAGTGTGGCACCTGATACGTTTACCAACGAGAGTCGTCATGAAGATGTTTCGGCCACATGTCTCCCCACATTCTATAGTGTTTATTACACTGCCTCCACAAATCAACCATTGTGCCCCCCAAATTATTTAAAATATCAGCACTGCATACCCATTCTGAGCCGCCCTGCCCAAATCCGTTGGCTATGGATCTTCCAAGAGAATCGCGTATTGACTCTAATGCCGGACCATCGATGACGATGTGGTTGTGGAGAAAATCCCCCCGACACAAATAATTCGGAGGTAAAGATTGGCAGCCAGAGGACAGCTCAATTAGAAGCTTTTTTACGGAATTTCTTGGTCTGTAGGAATCCTGTCCCTGGGGAGGCCCTTCTCCTTTTGCCAAGACACCTGCAGCCTCAGGAGAAGCTGGACTTCCAGTGATGAGAGATGATGCCCAATGGCTTGCCACAATGGACAACAGAAATAGTGAGGCTCTATACACTGGTTGTGAACACCCTGCCTCTAATGGGAAGTTCTACCACCATCATTTGCGGTTTTCTTTCCCATTACCTACAAGCAAATCATCCTCACTGGACATTACAAAATCTACAATTCCACACCTGTTGTCCCTAAATTGTTGATCCAATGGGCTCCAACCTCTCGTTCCCCACACAATCAATTTCTCTTCTTTTTCTTCCAACACAGTATTCCCTCCACAGATGGACAGGAATAACTTTTCCCTCCCAAGAACACAAAGAGGTTCCACATACTCTTACCACCACAAAAATATATGCCAAATCATTGAGTCTCTCCAACCCATCACTCCTCTTGCACTCCCAAATTCCAGTGGGGAAGAGCAAATTGCAAAAACAGTCATGCCAAGGCACAACCAGAAGAGGAGCCCAACAAAAAGAAATGAAAGATGACTTGAGGTTTGGGCTGACCAAGTTGGGATGACAGATCCCTGATGGTTAAACATGAAGCTGGGGTGAAAAAAGGTGGTCAGGACGGAGTTTGTGCTCCTTACGATTCAACAGAAGAAATCCTTGTTGTAGTCCCAATCTGGTACTATGTAGTTTCCAGCCCCAGTCAGTTGAAGGTTTGACTTGGACAACAGTCTGGTAGAGAAGAGTTTAATCAAGAGCAAGCTGTCTTCAAACATGGAGGAGAGGAGAAGCTGCTCAAATCCACACAGAAGAGGCAGCACATTCGTAGTTGTGGAGAGAAAAGTTTCAGATCCAAAGGCTTTGTAGCACAAAGTAGGTTTGATAGGAGAACCTTCCCTTCTTCTTCTCTACTTCACTCTCTCAAGTCTAGTATTGAAGAGGAGCCTGATCTCTCAACCCTCCTGTTTAGAGGAGAAAAAAACCATGGTGGTCAAGGTACAGATCTTAAGAGACAACCATTGAGGAAGGGGCATTGCAGCGACAAACCATGAGCCGTATCCTGTCAGATCTGGATGGACTGTTTGATTGGAGAAAGCCGTTTGAGTTACACCCCATTCTTTTCTTATCATCACGCACCCTTCCAACCACTGAGTTCTCTGTAAGAAGGAGACACATTCATTGCAGTAGGCATTATACACAGCTATCTTGGACCCAGATTGGAAGTTTATTGGTAATCTTTCATGTCCCTTCCTTGGAGTGAGAGAAAGGACAAAAAGGAATCGTCACCATTTCTTCCACACCCATCATTCAAGGAAGGTCTACAAGACGAATGCCCTTTGGAGTTGAATAAGAGCTATGGGCATATTCAACAGATTGACCTGTGGGGGCTCACATCAGGTTATTGGGCTTCCTTGGAGCAAAGGAGAGCCAAACCAGCATCGCTTGCTTCTAAGCATGCGGCTGAGGCTACAAAGTACAACGCGATCATTGCTGTCCATACCTCTTCAATCCAAATCAGAGCAAACTAAAGGAGGGTTATTGAATTTCTTCAGTGATCCCTGAGATGGGTGGAAGCTAACTCTTGGTGATTTTTTATACATCCTAACCAGCCCACGGTCAATGCCCAAAGCAATTACATGCGCTTGCACTGTGGAGAGAAGGGAAGCTATTTTGCACAAACCCAGTTGCAGGGTTGTTTAGCTGCCTTTGCTTCCAGTTACCCTAGGAGTAGAGTCCCGGTCGTAGTAGAGTAGATAGGGTTATATCAGCAGCCCTATTCCGAAGATGCTGTGTGCACACTCTGCCGTCCTATTTTGGCGCATGTATGATTAAGTTCTGTACCTAGTTTTGTTTTGGTGTGGTTTTTCTCCCGGCACAAGTCACTATTGCTAGTCGCCATTTCTGCGGAAACAACTCAAGCAGCGGGTATTTAAGTAGTTTAGAAAGAGCGTTCAAGTCGTCAGATCCGCTGTAGGTACAACTTATGACTCCATCGCCCAATGGAGTTCAGGCCAACTGGTGTAACTTCATCTAGCAGCGATGCCTGGTCGAGGCGCCAAAAGACTGTTATCCAGAAATTCACCCCAGGGTAATTTGAAACATGCATCAAAATATCCACAGTTCCCAGCAAATAGATTGATGCATAGGCAAAATCATTTTTTTGGTCCCCTCGGCTTTCTTTTACCTCTCTGTCCAAAAGAAACCCCAACAGGTTAGGAAAAGTGAAAAAATTACAAGAAACCCAAGTTGGGCCGAAAAAATGAAGAGAATGCGGCTAAGCCTAGTCAGGAAGTACAGGGGCTACGGTGGGAAAGCGGGCCGAATCGTTGAAAAGCCCCAGCCCGTTCTGAGCGCGAGCAACTTTGGACATGTCTGGGGATAGCTTCTAGTTGGCTTGGTACGCGTTACGGGTTGTGATGAAAAGCGCGAACCCGCCGGAATACTTTTTGTCGGCATCAATGCCGCAATGCGGCCTAACATTTGTTTTCCTGCTCGCTTAGGGCCAGTTGGTGTTAACTAAATAGTACGGCGGGAGGATGCTCGGACTTGGCGGGTGCCATAAAGTCAGTCCCTTTAGTGCAGGTTGGATGAAACTTTTGTCCTCGGTTGGTCTGGCTGACAGTTGGGACCAATAGCTACGCTAGAGGACGTATGCCGGGTGTGTTTCTGGACTGCAACAAGTAAATCTTGTTCATCGGTCTTTTCTTTTCACATATGGGATCAACCAAAGGTGACCGTGTCGCTGGTGCTACCGTGAAAAGCCGAAAGCGCCGAGCGTGAAGGAATTGCCACGCTTATGTGCTTGCGCCTGCACACCCCGTCAACTACAGGCACTTCCGTGAATCGTGCGGTTCATGGTGCGTGACCACGTGTACCCCAGTTTGCCCGCCGTTCCCCCAAGGTACGACCGGTGGGTCGTCGCACCACGTCGCCGAATCTCTATTGCTGACTACTCCATGGCCCTCCATCGGTGTTGGTACCTGTATCGCTCAGTGTACTATATGCCCTCTGTTTGAACAATGACACCACACGTCTTGGGATACCCGACTAACAAGCCAATTGTACACCCTTCTGCCGTCCCATATTCTTACCCTATCATTTGTCTCTTTTTTCGCCCGCCTGTGTTTCCCGTTGTGTGCCCGGACGGCACTACATCATACCTTTTGTTTCCCACATGATGCCCCAGTCCTGATCTCACCTTTTCACAGGTGCAACCTTGTTATATATGGCCTTATTTTACTGTATTTTTTGAGCAGTACTGTCTCTTCCCCTCCCGTACTCGATCATTTCCGTCCCCCTTTTTCCTCTTGGTGCAGGTCTACTTCCTGGGCGGGACAAAATTCACCGCCCGTCCCGTTCTAGTCTCCGTTTTTTCTTTTGCTTACAACTCTCATCCACCTCGCTGGGTGCCCTCGCGCTCGCTGTTTCGTCTATAACAATGGTACCCTTTGTCCTAAACCTCCTGCCTGATCATCTGTTCCTGTCATTTCGGTCTCAGTCAGCAGAAGATAAACTTGTCTAAGCCCCGGTCCTTTTTGGCTTTTCTTTTTTTGTCCCTGGCCTGGCTTCATGTATCTTACTGGACCCTTCCGTCTCCTTTTAGTATGTGACGTCCCCCCTATCTCTTTATAACAAAACTAGCACTGACCCGCCGACACCTGTGTAACAGACCTCTCCTTCCCGTGCGCGCTTTCCTCTTTTTCCCTCTCGCCAATTGATGGCGAAGGCTGTCATCTACTGTATACATGTGGTTGCTATAGTAGTACCTAACCATCTCTCCCCTTCCTCACTGTCGATCTCCTATAGCGACCGAACGTGTTGTCTTCCAGGGGTTCTTTGAAACAGTCTTGGTTCCCCATTGGCGTCCACACTCTCCAACTCTCCGTTGTCCCATCTTTCTTCCGGTGTCTGCCGCCGCTATGCGTTTTGCGCACTGCCTCCTTGCCCTCGCTCGTCCGTCTATTTCCCTCCTCCACTTTAACCACCTTAAAGAGTTTGTTGCTTACTTGATTAGAAGCCACACATAACACGTGCGGTTGAGTTTATGCTTCCTCTGCCGTCCTTTCCTCGCCGTCTTCTTCTCCGCTTCCTCCTCTAGGATGTATGTTCAGTTCATGACACTTGTGGCGATCGGTTTTTTTTCCCTTGGCTGTAACCTTTCCGTGCTTATCCATTGTGTCGTTTTAGTCAGTTTTCACACTTCCCCGTGTTGCACCCTTCTCTTGTCTACCATTGTATGTTTGATCGAGTTTCACCCCCTTCTTTCCCTCTCTTGTCTGTCAGTTTTTGTCCGTGTGTTTATGTTGTTCTTTTGTTTTTCCTTTTCTCCCCTCTTGTTTCCCTGTCACTGTTCCGCCTCTGTTTGACCTCTTGGCTGAGCACTGTATATAGATTCTTGTTCTGTGTTCGTGTCGTTCTGAAGAGGCCCCCGCCTTTCTCTGGACCGTTCCTTTCCGTTTCCGAGTCCCCCCCCAACTAGAAGATTTGTTCCATGTCCTCCGCCCCACTACCCGCCGGTCTCGGCGGATGGAGAGTAGATCCCCCCCTAGAGATTTGTTCACCCCCGGGGGTTGATTGCCTCAACCTGACCAATATAGACGGCACCGTGTTCCCGGTCCCCTGCGCTCTGCGAGGCGTGTTCCCGTTCGAGATGTTCTTCCCCCCCCAGTGCTGGGCTGGTTTTTCTTTTTGAGTTCGCTGCTCCGTTTCTAGGCTCACTTTGCTACTGCTCTGAATGACCCACCATTTATTTCTCTGCTCCAACTATTCGGCGCCTCCCCCCCCATGCTATATGTGGCCTCTTGTTTCCCTCGCACCCCCGAGTTCCCTCTGGTCCCCGTCTCCCCTTTCACGCTATGGCTTTCTTGGATAATGGTCTCTCCTCTAGCCGCCTCTGTTGCGCCCCAAACATAGCGCCCACGCTACCTTAGTGTTTAACATACCCCTCATCCTCCCTCCCTTTTACCCCCCAAAAGTCCTATGGCTATACTACTGGAAAAGACAACGGACTGGACCTTCCATCACTATTGACTTCATCAGCCTGGTCTTTCTCTCGGGTGTCCGTGATTCCTATTTTTGTGTTAATATCGTATTCTTAGCTCTCCCAAAGCCCCCCATCGTCCCGCACGATCTCCTATCTATGGCCCACTATGTAACTCGCCGGAATGCTTCAACTCTCCCATCAGAGGTTTCATCACCGGTAATGGTGTCTGGTGACTCCACGTTCTAGCGTAGTCTTTACCCCTTTTGAACTTACGCCGACTCTCTCACCTTAATGGCCCAACCTTCCCGAGCTCTTACCAGCGTGTTCCCCTCTTTTCACACCGGTGCGATGGAATTTCCATATTTGTTTCCAGTGTGCTTCAACTGACATATATATTGTCGAGTATCCCTACTGTAGTCCATACGGCGATCCATATATCCCCCAACGTGATAATGGTGGGTTAATATATTATATTGTGTTCCCCTCTTTTGTGTTTTCTCATCTACTGGATAATATTTCTGGATTTGCAACATAGAATTAAAATACTACTGTCTCCCCCTTCCCTACAAACCACTGTGGGCATCTATATTCTTTGAGCCATTCTTTTAAATTATCGCTTGCTTCTGTGTCTCTTTTCTTGCAATCGGTTCGGTTCCTCGCGCCATTGCATCTATCATTTGGCTTTGCTATCAGAGAGGATGATAAACTATAGAAATACAACTTTGTGATGATTACACTGTGTGTTAGATCGGGTCCCCTAACACACTATGAATGGGATGAGAATTTAGAAAACCCACTCGGGTGTACCTCAACATATCAACCTTAGGGGACCCCTCATGGATGTACAAGTTTTTTTAATACTTTGTAATCCAATAATATCTTTTCACTAAAATATCCTATATATCTCATAAGACATGTGTTACTATCTTTTGCATCGAGCCATACATGGAGCCATTTATTAGGGGTGTCCCCTATAAAGGATAAATTGCAATTTTTGCACTATCATGTTTTCTCTAAGTGAACCAGTATCAAAACCTCCAAAAAATTTAATTATGATTTGCATACATCCCCAATCCAACCGACATGAGGGTTGTCGGGGAAACCTAATAAGATGATGTTGGGTCATCTCACCTGAAGTATACGACGCATACAACTTTTAATAGTTATTTTAATTAATCTATACTCTAAATTGAGTCGAATTTATTGCAGATGACCGTGATGTAGGGACCGGCGCCTCTCCACTTCGCAATAAAAATTCAAAACCTCAATGGTGTACGAGACACCACCAAATAAAAGCCATGGCAAGACCTACTTCCCAATGGATAAGGGGGATTGAAAATTCCGTCTTCCTCCCTCTTTCCTTCTTTTTTCCTCCCCTCTCTCCCCCCCCTTCTTTTCCTCTCCCCTCTTTTTCTCTTCCCCCCATTTTTTTTTTTTTTTTCCCCTTTCTCTTCTTTCCCTTTCTTTTTTTTTTTCTCTCCCCTTTTTTTTTTCTCTCCTCTTCTTTTCTTCCCTTTTCTCTCCTCTTCCTTTTTCCCCTTTTCCTTTCTTTCCCCCCTTTTCCATTTCTCCCTTTTTCTTTTTCCTTTCCTTTTTCTTCTCCCTCCTTTCTTTTTTTTTTTTTTTCTTCCTCTTTTTTCCTTTTTCCTTCCCTTCTCTTTTCCCCTTTTTTTTTCCCTTTCCCCCCCTCCTTTTCTCCCCTTTTCTTTTTTTTTTTTTTTTTTTTTTTTTTTTTTTTTCTCCTTCCTTCTCTCTCCTTCCTTTTTTCTTTTCCCCCTTTTTTTCCCCCCCCTCCTCCACCCCCTCTCCCCCCCCTTTCTCCCCCCTTTTTTCTCCCCTTTTTTTCCCCCCCCCCCCCCCCTTCCTCTCTTTCCCTTTTCCTTCTTTCCTTTTCCCCCTCTTTCCCCCTTTCCCTTTTATCCCCCCCCCCCTTTTTTTTTCCCCATTCCTCCCCCTCTTTCTTTCCCCCCCGGGAAGGAGAGAGAATTGCTCATCAATCAGCGATTGACACGTGTCATCCAAGTGGCCAGTGCGCGGTGAAAAATTCAAGTATTGTCCACGCCGATCCGTTTTGGCCTAATTGTTTGCCCTAAAGCTGCAATATCACGCATAACTTTCGATCCAGAGCTCAGATTTTCACGTCTTTATATCAATGGAAAGCTGGCAAAATTCTCTGCATGATTCCAAGTTCAATCTTGCATTTGGTTCAGTTTGGAGAGATAAAATCAAGAAATGTCTCTGGCGTGTGGTAATGGCCAGAAGTGACGTTTCAACAACCAGCTTTAATACAACAGACAGTTCGACGTTTCTACCAGACAGTCCGCCATTTTGCCAGGATTCGCGTGGCTTTTGCCATAGGGATAGATGAGTTTAAATGCAACCTAGAAGTGGTTGGAGTAGATCTGACTTTCCTCTCTCTTCCCTCTCTCATTCTTCCTATATATTGTAAAGAGGGGCTTCTTTCTAAGGGTTGAACATTCGTGTGGTTCATCTTTTCAGCTCTGCCCTTCCTTCTTTTCTTCTCCAGGGTTGAAAATGGAGTTCGAACCTCCTCCTCTGCTCTGTAATGGCCTTTTTTCCTTTTACCATTAAATGATGTTCTGTGCAAACTTCTAGAGCAACAAAAACGTGTTTTGTGATGCATCTGTCCATCCTTGCTCATTTTTCGCTTGTTCTCTTCTTGCCTCTCTTCATTGCAGGTATTTGTGCATGTTCTAATGTTCATTACAAGTTTGGAGCTGTGTTCATGGAGTTTTGGGACATTTTCTGTGTGAAATCTATCCTTGGGCCTGTGATGCATCTGTCCATCCTTCCCATTGCTCACCTCTCCTTGTTCCATGGTAGTTTTGATAGATGTTCAACATTTTCCTTCTCTAGTGTATCACCGTTTTAGTGTAGGCTCTGTTTTTCCCTTTTCTCTCTCTCTCTGTTTCCTTGGCATGGTTAGATTAGGTTTAGATTAGCTTGCCTGCACTGGAATAGCTTGTGGCAGGTAGTTTAGGAAGAGGAACCAGCCTTCTCTGGAGGTTCCTTTCTCTTTTTCACGAGTCCCACACTCAAAGAAAGGATTCAATGTTGTGCAATCACACTGGATGCTAGAGTGATCAACCTAGAAATCTGATCAACATCCAGGGGTGCTGTGATTTTGCATCAACACTGCCATAAAGAGGAACCTGGTACCCTTGCGCTCTTCGAGTGAGTGCTCAGTTTAGGATGAGTGATGTGCCAATGTGCCTTGGGCTATTGGTGTTAAGATATAGGCTATACTTGCACATGATATGAATGAAAAAATTATATCTCTACCACTTATCTAGAATGAAAAAATGAATATGTGGCATTGTTTCTATTTCTATTAGAAAAATGAATGTTTTTCCTCCTATGTGATACACATAGTATATTTTCCTCTTAGAGTATGGATTTTTTTCTTATGGATAATGGTAATCTTCCTTTAGAGCCTCTGTGTGAGACCAAACCCATAGAGCCCCAAGCTCTACCTTATGTGGTTTTAAATGACACATAATCTCATATTACTTTTAAAAAAAAAAGTTTCTCTATGGCTATTAATAATGGAAAATTACAACCTTTGAATGAGAATTTATATAGCTATGTCATACTTCATCAAGAGGTCCTTTCTCTTATGTGTGTTATAAGTGATTTAAAATGTAACATCGATTCTAGAGATAAAAGCTTAATATGCTAGCATCGATTCTAATACTTTTTATGGCCTCACAGACCAATGATAGAATGCTTCTCAAATCTCTCCATAAGAGTCTCACAGGTAATGTTGTGTATTGGTTTACTCATCTTCCTAGAGGGTCTTTTAACACTTTTCTAGAACTTGAAGATGCTTTTATATTTCCCTTAAGTCAAAATAAATTCCCTAGAGCTACATATGAGTGTTTATCCTCCTTTCATCAAGGTGAGACTGAATTTCATATTTTGTTTGGTGTATTTAAAATTACATATTATATTGTAGAGTTATCTATTACCCATATTGTGGGATCAATATCTACAACAAAGTGTTCATCAATGGTGGGTTTAACAATATTATTTTTGTTGTTCTCCTCTTTTTGTGTCTTCTCATCTCCTATGGACTCTAATTATTTATTTATTTGCTAACATTATAATTAAAATAATAATTCTCACATTCACTACAAACTACATTTGGGCATAAATTTTTATTTGATGCATTTTAAAATATATTTATTTTTGGTATCTTTTTCAAAAGGTTAGTTCCTCGCTCAATGCATTCTATAATTTTTTGTTTGATATCAGAGAGGAAATAACCTATTTAGAAATAAATTTGATGAATTTACCTAGTGGTGTTAGATATTAGGGTCCTACACAATATGAAATGGATGAGAATTTAGAAAACAATCGTGTACCACTTCAACATTCATCAACCTCTATGCACCCATCATGGATGTACAAGTTTATAATACTTTGTAATTCAATAATATTTTTTCATATTTAAAATTATAATTATATATCTTCATAATGACATTTATAATACTCATAGAGACATACAGGAGCCATCTTATCTTAGGGTGTCCCCTATATAAAGGTATAAATTTGCAATTTATTTGTATATATAAATGTTTTCTCTTAATTGAACAATTATAATAAAAATTAATTATGATTTGTATACATCCCATATCAACCGACATGAGGATGAGGGAAACCATAAGATGATGTGTCATCTACACTGAAGTATAAAGTATTCATTTACAATTTAAAGTATTTTTAATTAATTATATTATAACGAGTCGACATTTATTTGCAGATCCTCGTGAGAGGCAGGTCCCTCTCAACCTGTTAGCAATAAAAAATTAAAAAAATTAAATGGTGAGAGACTACCCCAAAAAGTATGAATGACCTACTCCCAAGTGGATTAAGGGGGATGAAAATTCCCTCTCACCTCCTCTAAAAACAAATGTTGATAGACCCTCTCATTTTTTTCATAGTCATTATAAACATCGGGTGCAAGAGGACCTCAAAATGTACTTCTATGTAAATTATGATAGGAAGATATTAATGGATATTTGGGGCAAGAACGTATTTTAATATATTTTATTTGAGATAGAGTAATTATCATTGTATTAGTTTAATTTTTTCCGATTAATTTTATATGTCATTTTTAGTGATTTCTATTTTTTTAGTTGCAAGTAGTTAAAAAAAGAATAGTTAACCGAATACAAAAATTGATTCATTCATATAGTCATCTAGAGTGGTTGTAAATCCCACTTGAAAGATGGAGAATGTTAGTTGATGTAACTTACACCAAGTTTGGGAGGACCCAATAAAACCTAAATATAATTATAAAATATTCTTCACAAGGGTTTAGGAAAATAAAGTGAAATTTAAGGGTACTTACGTTTCATCAATATTTTTTTAATAAAACAATATATAGTTTGAAAATAATTTTTTATATTTAAAATTTGGTGTGGGATCACTACCAAATAAATATATATGATGAAAGGAGACATTTTTAACCTTACAAAATAGAGAAATATGTTTTGTTTAGTTTGTGTGAGAAGTGGCTAGTAGAGGACACTAATAGGGCGATAGGATAGTTAAAGAAAGAAATGATATATGTTGACATTTGAACCATAAAGAGGACTATTTAAAGCCTTGAAATTTGGTTGATATACACATTTTATTTAGTTTTGTATTTTATGTTGTCTATTTTCTATTAGCGTCTTATAAAAGACAAATATAGTCTATAATCATAATGCAATGGTGATTTATAATATGGTAATCAATTAAAAATTTAACACATATTGCAATTGATGTAGGTATCAAAAGTAATGTGCTCAAGGGGTATGAATAAAAAGTCCAAAAAGTGTTGATGGTGACTCACCATTTGGGTAGATAAACTTATAAGAGACCACTAATAAATTTTTAAGTTCTATATAAGTTATTTATATAGTTATATATATTTGTTTTAATATATTTAAAAAAAAAATTACAAATATTATTGGCATGAGTGAGTTTGAGTGTTGTAATGGATGTAAATTCTCATTAATGACAAATACGGTGATATAGGAGTGGTATAATGTTCTTGGTATGATGATGACATGGTCAATCAGGTTGTAGTATGATAACAAAAGTGAAAACAGTGAGAATGGCTTGGCCTAGTAGGCCCAATCAAGCGACCTAGCTAGCCTAGGTGATGGTACATGATGGTTTAAGCTATATGGTGACTTGAGGAGCATGGTAGAGGATGATATAGGAGTTATAGAAGATTATTTTTATGATGATGACATGGTCAATTAGGTTGTAACATGATGACAAGAGTGGAAACAATGAGAATGGCTTAGCCTAGAAGGCTTAATCAGGTGACCTAGCTATCCTAGATGATGGTACAAGATGATTTGAGTTGTATGGTGACTTAAGGAGCATGGCAGATGCTTTGTTAACATGAGGAGAGTGTGTTGAGACACTCATGTAACTCTTATATTACAAGTACATGTTGAAGACATGGTTGCAGGTGCTCATCTAGACCCAGTCTAGGTCTTTGAAGACATAATGAGGCATGTTCAGTGAGTTGTAGAGCTATTTAAGCTCATGGAATCATGCAAGAGTTTGATACATATTGTATCAAGTATATTAGGTCCTTTTGGATATCTTGGAAGCAGAGGTCAAGGTGTTTTCCTACTTGGTCTAGGTATAAACTAGACATAATCGTAGTACATGGAGACCTAATATGGGTATAATAGTCACTTTCCGGTATGTGTGAGATCTTAGAAGACACTTAGGAAGGTATGCCATATCATGTTTCCATCATTTATAGGTATTTTATGATGTTTTTAGTGATAGTTCACAAAATTTTGGCCTAAAGTATGCAAAACCCTAAGGCCCAGTCATACAATTCCTATTGGTGGTGAATATGAAGATATATTTATGAATAAGTTATAATTTGAGATATTTATAATAGGGTTTTATAGGTGTTGTGGGAAAAAATTCAGAGTTTCCATTATGATAATTTTGCAAGATATTGAGGTTTTTACCAAAACAAGGTTCTTGAAAACATGTTTTCTAGCTTGATATGAGAGAAATGGATTTGGATTGGAACATGTGTAAATTTTACATGGGAACTTGATAAATTTAAGGATGATGTATCATTTAGATTAATAAGGTTTCAGAGTTGGAATGAGATTAAATGAGGGTATATTCTTTATGAACAATTGTTAAGAAGGTAAGAAGGTCAAAACCCTCTAAAAACCCTAGTTGCTAGTGATAGAGGAAAACTTATTTTTTTGAGCCTAGAATGGATTTTATCATCAAATTTGATGATTATATGATGGATAGGAATCTCCCATATTTCATATGGTGGTGGTTTCAGATCATGACACTTAGTGGAGCCCACTCAAATTTGCTTGTTTCTAGGAAAGAAGGTTTCTCTCAAAGGTTTTCCATTAGAACCATATGACTAATTTAGTGTTATGAGATATGTGGGAGATATGATACATGTTTGAAGTCATTTCATAAAACTTGGTGAGGTTTTTGATGACCTATGCACAAGTCAAAATAGGTTGACTGGTTTTTGGGCCAAAAAGGTAGTTTTAGCAGTCTTAGTGAATGAAAGTGTTTGAGACACTTGTGGGAATGGTGATGAGTTTGATGATACATTTAAGGTGTTTTATACATATCATGTGACATGTTTGGATTTTTTTTGATCTCTGTAAGTGATTTGATGTGGCATGAAGAAGATCACGAGTTGACCTAGCTTGACTGGTTCAGGACAACACTACTTTGGTGAGAAGATTGATGTAGAAGACCAATATTTTGGCTTAGTTGATGATATATATCCACTTGAGAGTGAATAGGGATGAATTTTTTTCCTATTTAATGCATTTATAGGTCTTTAATGTGTCATAAAGGGTGCAAACTAGTTAAGTTTCCAAAATTGGTTCTTGGGCAGTTTAGTTGTTGAAGAGGAGAAGTGGCTTCATTTTATTTGTTGGATGTTTCATGAGGTATAACTTTCTTATAAGTGTTATAAATGTCATTTTATTTCCAATGAGTGGTTACATGTCATATTTTAGGTGTTATTATGTGATCTTGGACTCCATTGATGAAGACCGATTCTTGGAAGTGCCTGATTTGAGTAGGAAACAATCCTACTAGGTGGTGAAGTGAGAAGAATAGATGATGTAGAGTCTTGTGAGCTGATGAATTATGTTGTGAATGGTATTATGGAATGTGTTAATCCTTTGGAGACATAAAAAATATTGATGAATTGCTTTAAGTCCTTGATGAGATTCGGTGAAGGAGAATTACTTGTTTTGAGCCTAGTTGGGCTTGTCTTGTGTCTTGGTGCATTTCCGACCCATATGGGTCTATGTTCAATGATGATTTATATGAATATTTTGATCTAATTTTAAGTTTTATATTACCAACCTTAATTGGTCATGACCAGTCATTTTTATGTTTTTGAACTGAGTCAATGTATAAAAGTGCATCTATGAGTTCATTTTGAACTAGTGTTGTGAGAGGGAAAAAGTAGAAGCTAGGTGAGAGAGTGAAAGTGATATAAGGGAATAAAAATAGAGTTGAGAGTGTGTGTGAATGTATAAAGAGTGATGAAAATATAGTGTGTAGGGGTGTTTTCCCAAATCAATCCATGTTTGAGAAAGTTTGAGAAAAGTAGAAGAGTGTGTGTTTGAAGGTGTATGAGCTGAATGTTGTGATCACTATCAGTTGTGTGTGTTCTAAAATCATATTTAATGGTGTTCTAATAAAAAAATTTGTGATGAATAATATTCATACAAGTCCTTTATTGTGAGTAATATCAACAAGATTTTCTAGGGGTTGGTGCTCCTTATGGGGTTGGTGCCTCACTAAACAAATCTTGTGTGATGTGTCATATTCATGCAAGTATTTTGGTTTGTATAATATAATCAAAAGTTTTAGTGGGTTTTCTTCCCCTTGAGGGTTTCCCACTTACATATTGTGTTCTTGTGTACTCTCTCATGGTTATGCTCTTGTGAATGGTTGCTTCATGATGTTAAGCTCACATTAATGCATGGTTGAATGATAAATGGTTATGCATAATTTTAATGTGATTGAAGGTAAAATTTTGAAGGACTGATTCATCCTCCCTCAGTCGATTATGATTCCAAAAAATGGTATCAGGGTAGGTATTTTTGGATTATTTTAATCACTTGAAAGGAGATCCTTTGAAGCACTGATATGATAGGTAGACTGGTTCAAGTTGAAGAATTTCCTTTGATCAGAATGAGAGCTTGTTTGAAACCCTTAGGGTTTGACATATGGGATTCCATCCTTGATGTATGTTCTCCATATCCATCTGCTTTGAAGGTTGATGAAGAATGCAAAGAAGATAAGGAGGAGCATGCTTTGGTTTTAGGTCTTGTAGAATCAAGGAAAAAAGATGAAGAGTGTCAGATTGCTCAAACTACCTTTCATAGTCAAGATGAAAATATGATATGGTATATTGACAGTGGGTGTTCTGCTCACATGACTAGTGAGAAAATAAAATTCACTTCTTTAAATAAAAATGCATCAGGGTCTATTAGGTTTGGTGATAACACTGCTATAAAAATTACAGGAAGAGGCACATTGAGTTTGGATAATGGGAAGACTCTCACTAAGAATGTCTTATATGTTGAGGGACTGAAACAAAACCTTCTCAGTGTAAGTCAAATGTTAAAACAAGGGTATATCCTAACCTTTTATGATAAGGGGTGTAAAATCAAAAAAATAGAAACATGTAAGCTTGTTGCTAAAGCCAAGAGGACTGAAAATAACATGTACATATTGAAAGAGGTCAAAAAAGAAATATGTCTTATGAGAAAGTTGAATGATAGTTGGTTATGACATAGGATATTAGGCCATGTAAACTTTGATAATCTTATCAAGATTAGTTCTAATAATTGTGTGAAGAACATGCCAAGAATCAACAAACCAGAAGATACTCCATGTAAAACATTCCTTCATGGAAAATAGACTGTAATAATATTTAAGACCAAGGAACATGACTCTACCACTAGTCCTCTACAATTGATCTCTGTGGACCTATGAGAACTGAAAGTACTTCAAGAGGTTATTATTTCATGCTACTAATTGATGACTATACAAGGTATACTTGGGTTTCTTGTTTGAGGAAGAAATCAACTGCATTTGAGGTTTTCAAGTCATTCAAGGCTCTTATTGAAAATGAGAAAAATGAGAAAATCAAAATCATTAGATCAGATAATGGATGTTTTTTTGTCTGATTTATTTGATGATTTTTGTAGAACTCATGACATTAGAAGGCAATTTTCAGCCTTTAGAACACCACAACAAAATGGTGTAGTTGAAAGAAAGAACATGACTGTTCAAGAGATGGAAAGGACCATCCTAAATGAATCTAAGTTACCTGATGGTTATTGGAAGGAAGTAATTTGTACAACTATTTATATCCTCAATAGATGTCAGACAAGGGTAAATAGTGATAAGACCCCATATGAACTATGGAAAGGTAGACCAACAAATGTAGAACACTTTAGAGTTTTTGGATGCATAGGTGCTTTATCAAAAGGACTAAAGAGAATCTAGGTAAGTTTGACTCTAGGTCTGATGAAGGTATATTCCTTGGATACTCTTCAAGGAGCTTAGCTTACATTTGCTACAACAAAAGGTTGAAGACAATAGTTGAAAGTGCAAGTGTGAAATTTGATGAATCCTATCCCATGAGGTCCACTCTCAAGATAAAAGAGGCACTACAAATGACTGATCCCAAAGAAGAAGAAGAGGTTGTGTAGATAGGTGAAGAAGAAGATGAAGAAGAAGAAAGACAAGACACCAAATCTCCATCAAGACAGATCAGAAGAGACCACCCTAAAGATCAAATCCTAGGGAAGAAGGATGTTGGAGTAACAACAAGAAGGAAATTGGTAAGTCTTCAAAACCAAGAAAATACTACATTTTTATCTAAATTTGAGCCTAAAAATGTTGAAGAAGTAAGCAAGGATGACTATTGGGTAAATGATATGAATGAAGAACTAGATCAGATTGAAAATAATAGAACTTGGGAATTGGTGCCTAGACCTAAGGATAAGAATGTTATTGGAACTAAATGGGTGTTCAGAAATAAACTCAATGAGAATGGAGAAGTTACAAGAAACAAGGATAGATTAGTCTGTAAGGGATATGCACAAGTTGAGGGAGTTGATTTTGATGAAACTTTTTCTCCAGTAGCTAGAATGGAATCCATTAGATGGTTTCTATAATATGTAAGGTTTAAAGGATTTAAGGTGTATCAAATGGATTTAAAATCTAAATTTTTGAATGGTAATCTAGAATAAGAAGTGTACATTGAGTAACCTGATGGTTTTTCCATAAAAAATGAGAAGGATTATGTATGTAAACTAAAAAAGGAACTTATGGACTAAATCAAGCCCCTAGAGCCTAGTATGGAAGACTTGACAAGTACTTGATTGAACAAGGTTTCAAGAGAGGAGTTGTTGATAGTAACTTGTATATAAAAAATGAAGAAGGAAATTTATTAATTGTTGTAGTATATGTGGATGATATTATATTTGGAGGAAAAAATGAACTTATGACTCATAAATTTGTAGATGCTATGAAGAGAGAATTTGAAATGTCCATGCTTGGAGATTTGTCCTTATTTCTAGAACTACAAACCAACTAGTCTAAGGAAGGTATATTCATATCCAAATATAAGTACATAAAGGATATGTTAAATATGTTCCAAATGGAATATTGCAATCCTTTTGGAACCCCCATGGTCACATGATTAAAGTTAAGCAAGGAGGATGACTCACCTAAGGTAAATCAAATTGAGTACAGATCCATGATTGGGAGTCTATTGTATGTTACTCCCTCTAGACCAAACATCATATAAGTTGTTAGTATTGTTGGAAGATTTTAAGAGGATCCAAAGGAAACTCACTTATAAGTCAAGTGAAGAGAATATTTAGATATCTCAAAGGGACTCTTGAGTATGGGCTATGGTATCCAAAGAGTGAAAATTTTGAGTTGAAGGCTTTCACATAGATGTTGATTGGGAAGGTAACATAGATGACAAAATAGAACACTAGTGGAGGAGGATTTTTTTTTTTGATAAGTTTCTTGTTTCTTGGATGAGCAAAAAATAATATTTAGTAGCTCTTTCCACATGTAAAGCTGAATATGTTGCAGTAGAACTATGTTGTGCACAAGTCTGATGGATGAGACAAACTCTAGATGATTATAAGGTGGAGTGTGATGGGCCTACCCCTATCTACTGTGATAGTACAAGTGCTATTAGTGTTTCTAAAAATCCTGTGTTGCATTCCAAAACTAAGCACATTCCAATCAAATACCATTTCTTGAGAGATTAGTTGAGTGAACAAAAATCAAATTGGAATATGTATCCACTAAGGAAGAGATAGCTTAAATTATGATAAAACCACTTCCAAAACCAAAATTGAAACTTCTAAGGGTGAATTTGGGAGTGATTCTTCCCCTGGACAGTCATTAAGAGATCAAATACCTTGAGAGGGAGAAAGAGAAATGAATTATCAGCTCCAAGAAACCATGAAGAGGTGTAGAAGTAGGAAAGGTGGTATGTAAGTTTTTAAGTATGTTTCAAAGTTGATAGAGTCCACTAGGTGTATATTTAGTCTTAATTCAAGGTTGAATCTCAAAATTTGATCTAGTGCCCATCATAAATATTGTATAGAGTGAAAACATGTCAGGGATTGTCCAAGATCTAAATAAGTCTCTCAGTTGAAATGTATTATGTCAAGCCTTTGCATGGTCATTTAGAGCATCTGTGGTATTGTTTCAAGTAGGAGTGTAAGAGTGAAAATGGGGTTTTTAGGTTATCCATGCCTAGAATGGAAATTTTTTTTTTGAAGGATTATGAAACTCCTATAAAGTGCACAATAAGTTAAGGTGTGTCTTTTTGAGTTCATAACTATGTTGTAATACTATAAGTGTGTTAGCTAGGTTTATATGTTGGGTTATCGGTTCATTAGTCATGACCAATGTGTCTCTAGAATAATATTAATCTTGAGAGAATTGGAGGAGCACAAGCATGATCAAATATGTGGAAGTGGAAGAGTGATTTCTTCATGATGACAATTTAATGTTACATGGTCTCTGTGTGGTCTTTGTGGTCTACAATGGTGTCTACAATGGTGTCTTAAACATGGATATATGAAGTATTTATGTTTTGAAAGGTTATACAAGCACTTAAATAAGGATAGGCTCTTGATATAGGTCAAAGGACATTATGCAGAGTCATGTATCATGAACTAAGGTATGTATTTAAGTTCATTCATGAATTTTATACAGACTTGTAAGGTCATGAAGATATTGTTACATGTTATGCATGAAGTATGAGTAGGTTTTATTATAATGGCATAGGTTGAGAGGGATTTCGTGTGTTACTCTCAAACCCAATTTAGGTTTAAACTAATGGGTATGTTTTCATGGTATTGTATGATGGATATCCTACATTTGATTATGAATGTTGCACTAGCATCAATGCACTGTAGCAAGTTGAGCACTAATAGCATGGCTTTAGGTCTGAGAAGACTTCTTAGAGCAGGGGGAGTTGGTATTGATCTCAAGATGTGTACAAGGTATCAATAATACTTGTATGGTAGAGTTATTGAAGTTTGTTGTAGGTATATTGTACAGGGGAGAAATTTTCATGAGCTCAAATAAGTTGTGATAGCATGGAAAGAGATAGAAAACTCTGAAAATGTTGCTTCAGGGATGTGGTATTGCTCTGAGTCATGATCCATCTCCATGGCATATATAAATGTATGTTCTTTAAATATTACATTTTCAGTTATTTTGTGAAAATATATTCACACAGGGGGAGTTATAAGTTGTTAATTTCATGATGCTATATGTGAGCTTCTATAGATGAATTTGAAGTTGAGCTAAAATGGTATGAAAAGGTGCTTTAGGGATCTCAGCCCTAAAGTTATTTGTAACCAGTATATGACAAATATAAACAAGCATGTTTGTGAGTATCATCAATTGAGATGGATCAAGGAAAAGAGTAAGAATATGTTTTCATGATGTTCATACTCAGAGTACTTGTTATCATGAGTGAGTGATCAGATAAGCATCTTCGCCATGGGGAGCTACAGTTACTTCCATGATGCAAATGAAGTCAAAAATAGGGTCAAGAGAAAGGAAAGGACAGGTATGTGAGTACAAATGATGAGTTTGGTTGATGTTTCCAACCAATAATGGGTCCAAAGAAGTTTAAGGAAGATGGAAATCATGTGAACAAAAATGTATGTATTTTTCATTAATGTAAAAAGGGGGGGGGGAGAACGAACTAGGTGTTTTCCATCAATGAAAAAGGGGGAGATTGTTGGCATGAGTGAGTTTAAGTTGTTGTCATTGATGTAAAATATCATTAATGACAAAAGAGGATGATATATGAGTGATAAATATGATTGGTATGATGATGACATGGAAAAAAAGAGTTATGGCATGGTGGAAAAGAGTGGAAATAGTGAGAATGGTTTGGCTTAGTAGGCCTAATCAGGTGACCTAGTTAACTCTAGGTGATGGAACATGAAGAAAAAAGTTGCATATGGTGGCTTTAGGAGCATGGTCAAGGCATGGAGACCATGAAAAGAGTGTGTTGGAATCACTCATAAAGAGTCCATAATATTGTTGTAAGGTTGAAGACTCATTTGCAGGTGCTCATCTAGACCTAGTCTAGGTGCTTGGAGACCAAATGGAGCATGAGTCAGTGATTTGTAGAGATATGTGAGCTCATGGAAGCATGTAAGGTGTGAGACATGTTGATTTCAAGTGTGTTAGGTCCTTTTGGAGAGCTTGGAATCAAATGGGTCATGGTGTTTTACCTACTTGGTATAGGTCTAAACTAGACATAATCTTAGTACATGGAGGCATAATAAGGTATGATAGTCACTTAAAGGTGTGTATGAGCTCTTTGAGACACTCGGGAAGGTATTTCATATATTTTTCAGCATGTTAGAGGTAGTTTGTGGTGGTTTCAAGTATGTTGTAGTGTTATTTCACTTTGTTATGGTCTAAAACTATACAAAACCCTAAGGCCTAGTCATGCAAATTCCTAATGGTGGTGAAGATGCAGAGATATTTATGACTAAGTGATCATTGGAGATGTTAGTAAAGGGTATTATGGTGTCTGTGGGAAAATTTTCAGGTTGATATGATGATAATTTTGCAAGATATGGGGTTTTGACCAAAAGAGGGTTAAGAAAGCATGTTTTCTAGCTCGATATGAGAGAAATAATTCTTGGTTGGAACATGTAACTTTTACATGGGACCTCTATAATTTAAAGGATGATTTCATAATGTAACTAATAAGATATCAGGAGTTATAATGAGGTTAAATGAGGGTCTAACATTTATGAATGATTGTTAAGAAGGTCAAAACCCTCCAAAAACCTTAATATTTTAGTCAATGGAAGAAAAATTCTTGCTTTGGGCCCAGAATGAATTGGATCATAAAATTTGATGATTTTATTATGAAGAAGACTCTCCTAAATTTCATATGGTGGTGGTTTGAGATCATGAAAGTTAGTGGAGCCCACTCAAATTTGCTTGTTTCTAGGAAAAAAGGATTTCCTCTCAATTTTTCCATTATACCATATGTCTAAATTGGTGTTATGAGATTTGTGGGAGATATGATACATGTTTGAAGAAATTTCATATCTTGGTGAGGTGTTTTTGATGACCTGCACAAGTCAAAAAAGGTTGCCTGGTTCTTGGGCCAAAAAGGTAGTTTTAGCAGTCTTGGTGAATGAAAGTGATTGAGCACTTGTGCGCATGGTGATGGAGTTTGATGAAATTGGAGGTGTTGTAAAAATCTCATATGAATTATTTCATTCCTTTTTTAAACTTTGTAAGTGTGATGAGGTGGCATGAAGAAGGTCACAAGTTGACCTAGTTTGATCTGGTTCAAAACAACACTGCTTTGATGATAAGATTGGTGTAGAAGACCAATGTTTTGGATTAGCTGATGATATATATACACTTGAGAGTGAAGAGGGATGAATTTTTTTATTATTGAATTAATTTATAGGTATTTAACATGTCAAAAAGGTGCAAACATGTCGAGTTTCCAAAACTGGTTCATGGGTAGTTCAGTTTGCTAAAGAGGGGAAATGCCTCCATTTATATTTTTGGATTATTTCATGAGATATAACATGCACGGTGATATTATATATGTTCAGTGTATTTCCAATGAGTGGTTACATGTCATATTTAATGTTGTGTCTGGTGTGATCATTGAGATTCATTGATGAAGACTAGTTCCTAGAAGTGCCTGATTATGAGTTAGGAAACAATCCTACAAGATGGTGATATGAAGGACAATGGTTGGTGCAAAGGTTATTTCCTTGAGCTGATAGATGATGTTGATAAGAGATGTCCTTGGACATTTTTTAATCCTTTAAAGGATTCATGAAATATTTATGAGTAGGTTCCTTAGAGGTCCTTGATGAGTTCTTGATGGATGAAGGTTTTAGGCCTTTTTGGGCTAGTTGAGATCAGGTGTGAGTTATCTTGGTGCATTGCCGAACCATATGGGTCAATCATATTGATTTATATGAGATATTTATGTCTATGTTTTTGTGTTTTTGTGACTGACCTTAAGTTTTCACATGGCCGACCTATGTCATGTTTAGAATAAGAGTCATGTATAAAGTACATGTGTGAGTTTATTTTTGAACTAGTGTTAAGAGAGGGAAAAAGTGCGAGCTAGGTGAGAGAGTGAAAGAGGTTTAAGGGATTAAATATAGAGATGAGAGAGTGTTGTGAATGTCTAAAGAGTGGTGAGGAGCTAGTATGCAAGTGTATTTTTTGAAATCAAGTCCATGTTTGAGCTAGTTTGAGTTAATTAGAAGAAAGTGTGTTGTGAAGAGGGTTTTAAGGTGTATGAGTTGAATTTTTGTGATAACTATTAACTGTGTGTATTGGAAGCATATCTTCAGTTGATATTCTAATCAAAACTTGTGCGATGAGTAATATTACTACAAGTCATTTTTTGTGAGTAATATAAACAAGGGGTTCTAGGGGTTTGTGCTCCTTGTGGGGTTGATTCCTCACAAAAAAATCTCGTGTAATGTGTATATTCATGTAAGTCTTCTAGTTTGTGTAATAGAATCAAAAGTTTCAATGGGTTTTCTTCCCCTTGAGGGTTTCCCACTTACATCTTATGTTCTTGTGTAATCTATTATGATTATGCTCTTGTGAATGATTATTATAGGATGTTAACATCGCATTAATGCATGAATGAATGATAAATGGTTTACGCATGTTAATTTTAATTGGCTAAAGGTTTTTAAGGACTGATGCACCCCCCTCAATCTATTGTGCTTTGAAAAAATATATTTAATTTAATCATATACTTATATTCACAGGAAGATCGCTATAAGAAGTGCACGACAAATAAAGTGCATGTGGCATTAAAATATTTTGGATGGAACACAAAAACCTTTAATTAATGGGCCCAAAATAGTCTGTTTGTATTGGTGATACATGTAGTGTTCAATTTGTTCTACACATAAAATATAAATTAAAATTAAACAATTTTAACATTTTATCATTAGTTTTTTTCAAAGTAAAGAAAATTGGAAGGATGAAGAGGATTTAGAGATGGATGAGGATGATCAAGTTTATGTAGAGAAATAATATTGTGAGGATCATGATGAATAACATGAGCATGATGAAGATGATGATTATGACGATGATGAGGAATAATTTCAAGAAGAGTAATAAGATTGTGAGGATCAAGGGGAGAACAACAAGACCAATCACTTGGATATTTGGGATGTATTTATACATCTATTTGTTTCATATTTTTTAAGGGACTCCTTAATACTGCCTTGAAATTAAACTTTTATATATTATTATAAATCACATTTTGAATTTAAGCAATGCATTCTTTTATTATTAATAATAATATTTGAATACTTTTCAAATTCTTGTACACTTTCTCTATGACAATACAATGTAAATAATATTTTAGTATCTAATGTTAATAGTTCTAAACAAACAAATAAATGCAATATAATAATTCATAATTATACCATTTGCAATTATGAATAATTATATTAGGTTTTTTTAATATATCGAACAAATTTTGCGTCATTTTTGCACTACCCTTTATTGTTAATATTGTAGGTCTTACGTAGATTTCATCAAAAAGTAGATGAAAAATAGGCACAAACACAATGTAAAATTGATGCAATTAAAATAGTCTAGTCACATTGATGTTGTGCCACTTTTACATTACACAAATCGAAAAGAATTACTCTAAGAAACGTGTCAAAAATTCCCAAAGATGTATATTTTTGACACAAAAATGACCTAAAATGTGGCACTATTTATACATTGTGTAGCATTGAATATAAATAGTATAGATATAACATAAAACATCATAGATTTTCACATGAAAATGGGTGTCACACAAGCATTTAGGTCATGCATGACTTTACATAATGCATGTATTTATAAAAATTTACTAACCCTTGTGCATATAAGGAGGGGGAGAGTTATTTAACCTAAGTGGTAAACTTTAAGGGGGTAGTAACCGGTGGTAGGTTATCCTAATTAATTAGTTTCCGAATAAAATTGTAGAAATATCAAGAATAATCATTAAATAAATATAAATAATAATAGACAATGCAACAAAGCATGAACAATGATAAGGAGAAGAAAACTTAGCTGATATCCTGACTTTTGTGCTAATTTGAGATGAGATGGCGATTGGAGATGGTTGTAAATGATTTGGAAAAGCTTTTATATTGAAATTGTGTCCTAAAAATATGTCTGGCCCAAGGCATATGGTACGAACCATAACATACCCCCACTATAGTCCTTTTTGTATACCCTTTTCCCTCTAAACTTTCAGCTCCTAAAACTTCTTAGGTTGGTGCAATACTATCTAATCTACTCTTGTCCGTAATTTGGACCTTAGACACTATGTGATGATCGTTGTGTATGTGATTGAATATTTAAAACCATAGATGGTGAAGGATTACTACAAAACAAAAATTAGTTTGGCTGTGGGAATCCATGTACACTACTGACATCGCCTCTACTCTAAAGAGGGATCAAACAACATGGCATTTTGACATAGTATGTGATATCTAGAATGTATGCCACCAAATTGTTAATAATAAACTTGCAACAATGTGATTATACTTGACCCTTTTTCTAGTTTGACTTGAGAGGATGTAATCTTTTTACTTACAAATGTGAGTAGAGGATTTCCCTAAATGAATATGCAAAGTATATGAAGCTTAAGGGAGTCTTGTAGTAGCTTTACTTGTGATTTCTCTTTGTGCATGCTCATTAGAATGATAGGAGTTCAATAAATAGGATTCCCTCATTAATTAGAGATGAATAACTTGCTTATATATGCATACTAGATAAGTAAAACTCATATAAGATGTACTAACAATGTTCCAAAAAAATTTAAATGGAGAAAAGGATTGTTGGAGGGAAAGAGACCACAGCATCTAGGTCATCCCATAGCATAAGGACGTTATGGTCCTAGAAACATGTGTGAATGATTTGTATTATGTGAGGGTATATCTTGATTTAATGAATTAATATGACTGTTATGTGAACAATTAGTTTGTTTGTGCAAGAAAGAATGAGTGAGATATATCTAGCGATAGAACAATTGGCCAAATTAAGAAAGTGCAGGTTAATGAAAAAGTGTTGTACAATTTGTGCTGCTACAAGACATGAATTATTAAAATGAGTGTCTATAGAGAGAGTGAGTGAGGGAGGAGGTAGGGGATGGGGGGATGAAGGGAGAGGGGGAGGAAGAGAGGGAGGGGGAAAAAGGGAGAGATGGAGAAAAAGAGGGAGTGAGAAAGAGAGGGAGGGAGGGAGAGAGAGGGAGAGGGAGAGATGGAGAGGGAGAAAGGGAGATGGAGTATAAGGGAGAGGGAGGGAGAGGTAGGGAGAGTGAGAGAAGGAAAGATAGGGAGGGATAAGGGAGAGAGGGAGAAAGAGAGTAGGGAAAAAAGAGGGGGGGTAGGGGAAAAAGAGGGGAGGGCAATATTGATTAAATAAATATTGAATAAATAAATGCCTAATTCTAAATGTGTAACAACAAAATGATATAAACAATTAACTACAGATTTGATCCAACTAAATAAGTAAATTTAAATTTGAAACCATAGTTGAAAATGAAAAGATAAAAAGACTTAGCTAATTCGTAGTAATCCAAGACTATGCGGAGTTGACAAAATGATGAATAGGAGGAAGGAAGTGTCACACCGAAGCTCAAAAAATTGCAGGAGTGTCAGAAATGCCAAGACCATGGTGCCTATGGAGGGTCAGGGGCACCTAGGGTGCTGTAGACCTGTTATAGGCACCTGTGACTACTTAGAAGCTGTGAAACTCAGTTTCACATGTTGGGAGATGTTCGCTATCCTTTACTGCATGTCACTAGTATGTTGCACTAAGTTTGTAGATGTTGCCTATAACGTGCAATGAAGAAATGACCTGTAAAATCCCAAAATGCATGAAATACCAAAATAAAATAATAAAAATGGGGGGTTAGACTGTCCTCAACTATCAACAAACTAAACTTATGACCGAGTGTTGCACTATATCTCATACCCAATGTAGTTATATGTGTGTGTGTTTGTGTGTGAAGAATTATGCCCTAGGTTGCTCTTGTGCATGTCACACTTGAATAATGATGAAGTAGCTAGATGTATAAAATGTAGATAGATGTGTACATGAAGGAATGAACTTCCCCTCCTATGTGTGTATGAAGAAATAATATTCCCTTGTCCCTTGTGTTGAGCTAGATGGCTGCTTGAATGCTCTTAGAATGCTTTTGGATGCAACCTTAGGTAGTGATAACTAATACTTAGTGTTTGGTCCTTTATTATGATCACATAGCTTTATATTTATATGATTCCCTTGTTTGAATTTATTAATTAGCCACTAAAAGGAAAAATAGTAAAAAGAAAGATGCCTAAATGGCTAGAAAGGACCTAAAAGATACGAGCAAAGTATAAAAAGGTCAGGGGCGCCTAAAGGGGACGGGGGCACCTAGAGCTGGCATCCTGGCTGGGTGTTGGTGTTTAGAATGAGAAATACCAAAGTATGAAAAGAAAAATTGAGCAAGGAGTGTAATACCAAAATAGGTAACATAAATCAAGAAAATATGGCCAAATACTGCTCAATTAGTACTTTTCTCGGGTAGGAATCATATGAATAGCAATTTTGTGATCAGGACTAGATAGATACCCAAAGTGCATGATTTAGTGTCTACATTTTCCCCCACTTTATGTTGTTAAGAAAATTATAAATAACATAAAGTAGATAAGAGATGTGTACTTGATAATTATGACGGTCGATGGAAAAAAGCATGCTGAGAGACAAGAAAAAGCATGGAGTGATAAAAATGTGAAGCATGGAAGCTAGAGAAGAGGAAGTAAAAAAAGTGATGATGATGACCCTAGGGTGAGAGTGTATGTATAGATGTCACATTTGCACCTATTTTTGATGTTGTTGGATGTGTGTGATTGATGTGACTACCACTTCCCATAAGGACAAACTTGCAAAAGAGAAGAACAAACAAGTAGTCAAATATACATATATGATCAAAACGAGTAAAACATATGTAAGAAAACATGTAAAAATGTGAAAAGGAACATGTGCACCTGATTTGTGATGTGTAAAAGGTTTAGAAAGGATCCTAAAGATGTTGTTTAAGAACAATTTTTTGGGGTGATCTCATGCCCGCTGCGCTGAATATGAGTTTTTTGGGTGATCTCATGCCGACTGTGCCAAGTATAGAAGAAGTGTAGGGAGAAAAGTCTAGTGTCATTCTCCAACATTTGACTACTTCCCAAAGTAAAAACACCACTATAGATGGTGTGTAAAAATATGATCCTCTTCGATCCAATGCAAAAGTAGAAAAGAAGGTGTAGTGCGTATATGTCGAGTGTTGAAAGAGTATGTTTTTCATGTAAAATTTACTATGTAAACTTCCAAAAACTGTGTTAAAGCGAGAAAATATGTGTAATAACCCATGGTCACAGGCATCTAGGAAGGGTCAGGGGCACCCAATCGCTACTATATGGTGCTGGGTGCTAGAGACCCAAGTAATATTCTAGGCCATTGTTGTGACTAAATCCTGTGCTATACCATATTGAAGTGTGACTGTAATGATGCCCCTCATTTGGGGTGCATGTGACATTGCTAAGGAGTATCTGGCCCAAAGGAGGATTGACCGTTAAACTGAAAGTGATCCCCTATAGGGGGAGGAGGAAATGTGCTTGGTAGAAACCAAGGCACACACAAGTAAAGTGGATGGAATCAAGTGTTAGTGCAAACATCATAAACACACATGCAAGAAGATAATGTTGTCCCAAATAACTTCCCTAGTTATTTGGACAACTTATATTTGTAGTATGACTCTGATGTTTCACATTTAAGGTTTCTTGCACTCTGGTAGTTCCTTGGCACAACTACTGCTCCTCACGTGCACCTCTATGTGTCCTCCCTACTTGATATGTGCGCTCCTTCTTCCTTTTCCATTTACTCATATTTACCTCCATTTCCCCTTTACGCCTTCCTCATGTGCACTCGCTTTCATTACCAGTTTTTCACACACTCCTCGCACAGACATCTGCAGGATTTCCTTCAAGTAGGCTAAGTCCCTTGCATGTATTTACACTTGTGCACTGTGTGCTTCCTTCCTTCCTAGCTTGGTCCATGTGCCCTTTCCTTTCAATCACCATGAATTCCTCAACAGATGCCTGCACCTCACTTGTATACTTGTCTCATGCAACTATGCATCAATTTTTTCCGTGCACATAACCTTTGCACATTTTTCTTCTCTTTACCGCTTCCGCACACACTTTGCACCTTATTCTGTGATAGTTATTATGCCACGTGGAAACTTTTCAGAATTGAGTGTGCTACACATAACCTATCAAAGAATACCAATAGGACACCGAATATTGACAATGAACCAGTGTGTACAATGTGTCTTGCATGTTTAGTTTGCATTGTGGATCTTCTGACAACCATAACTTTTACTACAATGCTCAGATTCCCACACGTGTAGGCTCATTTAAAAGTTACTGATGAGGGATACACATTGGAATTTTCAAATTTAGATTTTGGATGGATTTGGAGGTGGAAAATAGGGAAAAATATTTCAGGTCATCAATACAGACATCTAATTGAGCCATCCACTAGATTTCATTCAGATTTGACCTTCTTCCTTCTTCTACATGCCAAATAGACATGGGGAGGAACATTTGACAACATCATAGGTGGATTTGTAGGAATTCATTACTTTCTATTGGTGGTTGGAAGTTTGAAGTTGAGTTTCCCTCTTCTTTCTCCACTTATTCTCTCTTTCTTTTGATATAAATTGTAGAGTTCTACTCATTAAAAAGGATCCCTCTTTGTTGTAACGACACCATGCCAAAATGGTGGCCAAATTCCCACAAGTTTTAGACCTTAGAATTGTTCTTTGTAATGTATTCCCACCTCCTACTATGAGTGTAAACTGCTCTGCATCCTTCAAGCAATAAAATTTGTTTTCATGGCACTCATTTCTACCCTTTTCTCATTTTTTTCATGTCTTGCCTCTCTGTTCACGTTTTTTTAGCATGCTGTGCATATTTCCCACTTGTAGGTTCCATCTTCACATGTTTTCAATACGCTGGAAGATGAGTCTACATGGTTTTCTATGGCACACACCTATTCACCCTCCCTCCTGTATTTTCTCTCTTTCCTTCCCCTCAAGGAGAGTGATCGACTCTCTTTCTAGCACTATCACCTTCCCTTAGCTTAAAATTTCCCTTATGCATCTCCTTCTATCCCTGGTCCCTTGGGATGTTTAGGTTAGGATTTTTTTCAGCATTAGGATTAGTGTTAGTGGTAGAAATAGGTAGAGGATCCAACCTTATCTGGAGGTTTTTCTCAAGCGCGTAAGGTTCCACAACTTGGAGATAGTCCCATTGTTGCCTCAGAATTCTTGATCCATTAAAATCACATCGTGGGTGTAATTTTGAGCTCCAAAAATTTCTGGCATGCCTGACAGGACCAATTTGAGGAGCTATACATCTTCATCTCAGTAAGGTTGGTGTATTATTATTGAGATCCAACATTTAGAGGCATCCTTTAATACATCTAGTGACTCCATTGATTCAAATCCACCCATTATCTCATTCATAGACCGGTTTCCCCTCCTTCCCTTCATTCATTTTCCTTCTACCATTGTTCCACATTCCCCTTTTGAAGTCATACAGTCATGACTACTTTCCCTTCCTAGAATTATCATTTTTTTCTGCATAACTATTTCCCTCCATCCCCACAGTTTCAAAATCTTGCTCTAAATTAGTTTTTTGAGCCCCATCAACTATATGCATATAACCCCCCTCCCACTGGCCCATATGGTTATTTTTCTAACCAAAATGTTTATGAATAATAGGGTTTTGTAGATGATAGTGGTATTTCCATGGCTGAAGATGATTTTTAGAGGTAGGTGAAAGAAATGGAGTTGAACATGATGAATCTCAAAGTTAAATGCTCTATAAAGGCAGTTAGAGTTGGCTTTAAGATCCCTTGTCCATGGATCAGCTCTGTGTCAGGCTTGTTTAGTGCCTAGAAAAAGCTACATCTCATTATTGAGATGATTCACTAGATTATAGAGTGGGTTTAAGAAATGGAGGCTCAAAATCTAGTGCTAGGAAACCCTATCAATGGGCCAACCCTACACTACCATCCTACAACCCACCCATTCCTCCTCCCCAACTTGCACTATCTCATCCCACTGTCCATGTTCCTAGCTTTCTGCGTGATGCCCCCACTAAGAATTCCATTCCACCACCCTCTCCCCTTCCATTTCACCTTCATACCTCTTCCATCGTCCCTCCCTCGCATGCCCCCACTTTTTCTATGTGTACACCTTCTTCCTCTTCTATGCCAATTTCCCCATCTTCTTCCAAGTCTCCTCTACCTAGCTGTGATAAAAATGAATAGCCCCTCACCTATGTATTGTTACCAAATAATGTCATCATGTTCGACGACTGTAAAACTATCAAATAATGGTAAGAATTTGATTTAGATGACGAGATCATACAAAGTGAAAAAAATGGGACACCTTTTTCAGCAGAAGATCAATTAGATTCAGAGGGCACAATTTTGAAGGAGACAAAGTTTCTTACAGAGGCAGAACCACGTGTGTCTCAATAAAGTATACAAAATAGTCCCATATATGGGATTGAGACTCGAGAAAATGGG
This sequence comes from Taxus chinensis, assembly GCA_019776745.2. Classification (NCBI taxonomy): domain Eukaryota; kingdom Viridiplantae; phylum Streptophyta; class Pinopsida; order Cupressales; family Taxaceae; genus Taxus; species Taxus chinensis. The sequence continues at coordinate 407,085,159 of CM034150.1, forward strand.
AAAATAAAAGGATTAGGCCATGCCTGATCATATATCTGGTTAGTCTAGAGACAAAGACATAGTTGCTACTAGTCATGCTAAATTTAGAGCATGAAGTAGAGCTTCAGTGCACCAAAGGTTAGTAGCAGTGCCTCCTGAATCCAAATGCACAAAAACCAAAGGAGGCATATATTGTGTTTGTTGATACTTTGAGGAGGGTGAAAAGCCATATGTGAGCCAGTTTTTCACCCTTATCATAGACCACGTTCAACACCAAATTAGTTACATGGTCACAATTTGTGAGGAAAGGTAGTTACTTCCCCTTTCCTATTGTAGGTTTTTCTTGAGTGCCTTTTCCTCTGGTTAGTATAGGTTAGTTTAGGTTTGATTTTAGTAAAAAAAGTACTTGTGCACACTCTAAATGTTTCATTTGAAACATGTATTTTTTTCAACTTCTGTACATATTTATTTCTCGATGCACACATTTTGGCGCTATTTCCTTTCCTGTTGTGCACCACACACCCTTTTGTTGCCTAGGATGGAATTTTAGTTTTGAGAAAGATGTAGTTCTGACAGTTTGTGCATAGTTTTCCACTCTTTAAATCCAAGTCAGAATATCTTAAATGAGAGCAACAATCATTCTAGAGTTTAGACAGTGCTTCAAGTGACTTCAAGAGTGTTCTTCAAGCTGCAGATCAAATCTGCATGTTTCCAGGAAGAATCCATGCCTAATGGATGCTTCTAAGGCTACAAGTATCTTCATCTAGAAGGTAGAAAGTCCCTGAAAGTCACCAAACTGTTGTCCCAAATAACTTCCCTAGTTATTTAGAAAACTTATATTTGTATTCTGACTCTGATGTTTCACATTTCAGGTTACATGCACTTTGGCAGTTCCTTAGCATAACTACTTCTCCTCACACACACCTTTGTGCGCCCTTCCGGATTTCCCCTTGTGTTACCTCTTCCCTTCACTTCTGCTTGCGCTTTATCTATGTGCTCCTTCTTCCTTTTCCATTTCCTCCCTGTTCATCCATTTCCCCTTTTTCTTCCTCCTGCACACCTGATTTCATTCCTAGTTTTTTGCGCACTCCTCACGAGCACCTCTGTAGACTTTTCTTCAATTCATCTAAGCTACATGTTGGAATTTTCAAAATCAGATTTTGGAAGGATTTGGTAGGAGGAAAATAGGGAAATGTCACTAAGATCATCAATTCAGACATCTAATTGACTCAACCACCAGATTTTCTTTAGATCTTGCCTCTTTCCTTCTTCAACAAGTCAAATAGATATGGGGAGGCACATCTGATAGCATTGTAGGAATCCATTTCTTGTTTTTGGTGGTTGGAAGTTTAAATCCAAGTTTCCCTCTTCTTTCGTTGCTTCTTCTCTCCTTCTTCTGCTATAAATTGTAAAGCTCTGCTCATTAAAATGGATCCCTCTTTGTTGTAAAGACACCATGCCAAAATGGTGATCGACTTACCATGAGTTTTAGACCTTGAATTTGGTCTCTATAATGTATTCTCACCTTTTGTCATGAATGTAAATAATTGTGCATCTTTCAACCAATAAAATTAGGTTTTGTGGAACTTCTTTCTACCCTTTTCTCATTTATATTGTGTCTTGCCTCTCTGTTCACATTTCAAGCATGTTATGCGTAGTTCATGCTTATAGGCTCCATTCTCATGTGTTTCCAATGCATGGGAAAGATGAGTCTGCATGGTTCTCATCTGTGGTGCATTTATCCACCTCTCTCCCACATTTTCTCTCTTTCCTTCCCCTCGTGGAGAGTGATCTCCCTTTTTTTGGTGTTATCACCGCCCCTTTTAGCCTAGGATTTCCCTTATGCATCTCCTTCTAGCCTTGGTCCCTTGGAATGTTAGTTTAGGATTTGATAGCTTCATTTCCACCATTAGGATTAGTTTTAGTAGTAGAGATAGGTAGAGTAACTGGCCTTCTTCAAAGGTCTGTCTCAAGCGCACAAGGTCCCAAAACTTGGAGAAAGTCCCATGTTGCCTCAAAGCCTAAGTTCATCAACATCTGGGATGGGTGAAATTTTGAGCTACAATAGGTCTATCATATTTGTAATGTTTTAAAGGCAAGATTGTTGTCTAGTTAGAATCATAAACCAAATAAACAAGCAATAAAGAAATGAAAGCTAATTATTTTTTTTAAATAACCACACACACAATGAAGTTTTGGATTATCTTGATTAACTAGGAAAAATGGTTGAAAGGGAACTAGGAAAAAGGCTAGCTAAGGTTAGTTTCAGGTGAGTTAAAGTTGGAGTCCTCGATATACCCAAAGGTACATGAGGCCAAAGTTTGTGTTGGTTTCAGTACAAGGTGCGGTATTGGGACCTAACCCCTCACTTCATAGTCCCATAGTGATAAAGGTGTCAGGTTCTTAGCCGATATACCACCAACTAGCTATTTTTACTCAGCCAAAACACCGAGTCGAATTCCCCGTTGGTGATGAAATCCAAGTAGGTATACCTAGTAGGGATTGTTTAGATGCAAGTTTGATTTGTTACGTGATTTGGTTGTGTTTGAGGGGAATGTTGTTAATGTAATCATTTAACCCCTAATTAAATTATGTGATCAAGTAAAATGAAGGTTTTTTTAAAGACCCAAAAGGAAAGATTAATTTCGATGAAGGCATATCAAACAAATATGCGATGCTGAAAGAGAATGAAAGAAAAGAAAAGTTAACGTGTTTGCTATTCCTTTTTTATTTTTCTTATTATTTATGTGTTTTTAAAGAAGCGATGGCAAATCACTTCAAGCTAAAAAGTTAGATGATTAGATAAGAAAGAAAACAAGAAGATATCGAATTTGGTAAAAAAGGGACAAAGTGTCCCACCAGGCACGCCAAAATATTTGTGGTGGATTTTGGTTCATTAATTATGTAACAAAACACAAAAAAAAACTCATAATACAGTAGGGTTTAGCAATACATTCATTGAAAATGCAATGTCGAGGTGTGGATATGTAAAATGGATATGTGACTCCTATTTCCAGTGGGTGAGAGAAACTTGCACACAGAAAGATAACTAAACAAGATAGACATTAAATAAGGATATGACGATTTGCTCAGAAAATACCGATCCCAGGAACCAAAGAGCTTCTTTGAAGGGTGTCAAATCAATTTTTACCATCAAGTGGTAATTATAGCAAGATAATAAATAATAAAATGATGATTAGAAATCCAGAGGGATACAGAGATCATGGTCTACGTGATAGGTGGCTTAAGCGAGGGTTACAACAAGCTAGAAATCCCAGAAGTAATCAAACCAAGCTTATTCAACAGTGTAATGTTCTTCATGTATGACTTCAAGTTGATCTTTGATATCTTCAATGTTTAGTGTCAAGGAAATTACACAGAGGCTGAGTTTGTGTGTAATGACGAATTGTTCTTAAACTAGTGGTTGTGAAACAATCATAAGGTCGTATATGCTTATAATCGGATGTGCCTAACCTGGTACAATCATCTATAGAGAGAAACAACTTGAAAATAAGTAAATTAGATAGAAAATAGATAGATATATTGATTGTAAATATGAGAAATGTGATTAAAGTGATTAAAATACAGGGATCATTGGCGATTTGAGGTAATCACTGACAATTACAATGGAAATAATTGATTTTCAAATAATATGCAAATAAGGTGCAAAATACATAATTTGTGAATAGATTTGAGCTTCAAGATGAATATGAATAATGCGTTAACAAATTGAATATGAAAACAGATGAAAAAATCTTACTTTTGATGAGGGATGCTAAGAAATGGGGTTATGGGAATCTTACATGATTTTTGAAGCTTCTGATGATGTGACATGGATCCCATTGAGTGCTAAGAAATGGGGTCATGGGAATCTTACATGGTATTTTTGAAGCTTGTAGGTAATGTCATGGTGTCTATAGTGATGTTGTCTAGGTTGCCAATGAGTCAGATCTTCACTATAAATGTTTGAGGATGTTTTCCATAGAGGTTTGATGTTGCTTATATAATCGTCGACAATTAGTTAGAATCACTATCAACCCAGAAAAAGTGGGGAAAACCACTTGAAATCTGTTTTAACAACTTCCAAAAGAATTATTTTGGGTATGGGGATAAGTGAATATGGTTAGGAAGATGTTGAGTATGTTAGGAGGCTAGATGGTTAGAGTTAAAATGGGATAAGTGAGTTTTAGGTGGTTAGGGTGGTTTAGGTGAGTAAATAAGTATTTACTAAGAGATAAGATAAGATTTATGAGTGTGAGGACATGGTTTTAGGAATAATAAGCTATTTTAATAATTTGGACATGAATATGAGGAGTATGGATAAATAATATAGGGTAAAAAAATAGGTGTCTACAACTCTTGCATTAAATACCCTGGATAAACAAAAGTGAGCTTCATCTCACAAGTCGAGCTCTAGAGTATGGCCTAGATGACCAAGCTCCTTCACACTTATCCATGTTGCATCCTCTTCTGTGTGCTCCTTCCATTTTACTAGACATTCCTTGTATTCCTTTCCGCACATCTCTCGTATTACCATTAGGTCTAATAAGGCCTCAATTTCTTCAGTCATTTTCTATGGTAGACGCCTCCTCCAGTCTAAAGTTTCTTTATCTTCTAACGCATCTTCATTTATCTCCTTTGCACATTGTCCTTCAGATATGTGTACACTAGTGTCCCCTTCATGGAACTCATATAAATCTGAAACATTGAAGATTAGAGAGATGTCTGGGGAAACTCTAACTCATACACATTTGGCCCAATCTTTTGCACTATCTTACATGGCCCAATTTTCTTCAACTTCAACTTATTATAGGTCCCCTTAGGAAACCCCTCCTTCCGCAAATGTGTCATTACTTGATCTCTTTCCTCAAATTCCTTGTCTATGTTTCCTTTATCCATGTGCTCTTTGTAACCTTGATTACTCCTTCCAATCTCTTGCGCACTTCCTCATATAGTTTTTACATATATTCTACATACTCCTTACCTTTGTGTTTCAATTATTCATTATATTGTGTAGCTCTGTGACTCCCCTTGGACTTTTCCCATAAACAATTTGAAATGGGGTCCTCTCTATACTCCTATTAACTGAATTATTGTAGGAAAATTTTCCTTGTCTCAATATCATATCCCATTAGCCTAGCTTATCTCCCATAAAGTTGTGCAACAAATTGTCTAAGCTTCTATTCACCAATTTTATCTGTCCATTAATCTATGGATGGTATGTTGAACTATAAGTTAACCTTGTTACCAAATTCTTTCACAAAGTCCTCCAAAAATTTCCTAGGAACTTTATATCCCTATCTAACACTATGCTCATTGGTAACCTATAACCGCACTACTTCCTTGAAATTTAGATGTGTGATATTTGTCGCATCACTTGTCTTCTTGAAAATGCAATTGAGCCATATTTGAAAATCTATCGATTGCCAAAAATATGAAGTCATTCCCTCTTTTTTTTCTTAGTAATCCTAGGACAAAATCCATAATAATGTCTTCCCATGGCCTTCTTGGTATAGGTGAAGGTTGATACAACCCCGTGTTTTATTTATTCCCTTTGGCCAACTAACAAACCCAACATCTATGTACATACTTGTGCACATCCGTGCTAATATTCGGAAAAAAATATCACTCCTTCAATTACGCCAAAGTATTTTCATTCCTAAAGTGACCTCCTAATCCTCCACTATGCTAAATTATCTTATCAGATTCTCATGTATTGATCCTTGTGGTATACATAAATTTGCTCGTCAAAATAACATTCCTTCCTTAATAAGCTAGTCTAACCAAGTCATCCTATCCACGTGCATTGGTTCTTGGAATACCTCCCATGATTCTTTGAAATCCTTGTCTTGTGCATATAACTCCTTCATGGTCTCAAATCCCATGACTTAATATTGCATTTCTCTCAACACCAATACTCTTTTACTCAATGCATTCACGACCTTGTTATATTTTTAACTGTGGTGATTCAATATAAAATAATTAACTTTGTAGGAACTCTACTCAATTCATATGCCTTTGATTTAATTTTGCTTGGCTATTGACAAATTATAACACTTGATGATCAACGTACAAGAAAACCTCGTTTAGCAACAAATAATGCCTTCATTTATTCAATGCATGTATTATCTCGTAGAACTCATAATCATAGATTGATTATCTCCTTTTGGCATTATTTAGTTTCTCATTTAAGTAGGATATGGGTCTCCCTTCTTGTTTTAGTATTGTGTCAATAGTTGTTTCACTCACATCATAATCCACCTGAAATATCCTCTCAAAACTTGGCAATGCTTACACTAGTTGTGCTATAATCTTCTACTTCAATTCCTGAAAGTTGTATTATGTTTCTCTCATCGACACATACTCCTTGTGTTCTCCTTTTTGCTATGAATTAGTGAATTACTATGTAGAAACAATTCCTCAAATCACAACAGTAGGAAACTATTTAGCAAATATATACTTGCAAAAATATAACAACATAAATATACAATGCACAAAAGAAGACAAGACAATATTTAACGTGGTTCACCCAATGTGGGCTACGTCCACCAAGAAATTACTCAAATTTTATCATCACGGTCTTCTCTTAGTTACAATTTCACAACAATCACTCATGAACTCACAATAAAATTCCCAAAGATGTTAAACCACATCTAAGACTCCTACATATTTTTGATCACTCAAGGTCTTCTCAGACTCCAGATCTCTTTGATCACTTTAGATACATTAGGATTCCCCTAATACCTTTATTTATAAGATTACAATCCTTCTAGTAAATTCTATAACTGACCCTAGAAAAATTTGTGACTTGAAAAATTCGTGCCCTTTCAACTTCTCACAGATAAAAATCCGTCACTGTGACAACAGCCAATTAACCACCAGTTATAGCAAATACGCAGCAGTTTCAAAGCACGAAAACAACAAACGACTGTAAAATACTCTTGAAGTCTCCAAACTTAACCGTTCAAACTCCAACACTTCAATGTTGATTCCAGAAGACCAAAAAATAGGCTCCATACCCCAACAATCTCCCACTTAGAGATTATTCCCACTAAGCAAAGTTCTCAACCCTTCATTATCATGCATGAAGGCCAACAAAATTTGAACACCACTTCAACTTCTCCCTTATGACCGCCCTAGTCATCATATCTGTAGGATTCTGACAGGTATGAATCTTTTTTAACTTCAACTTATCTTCTTCCAAAGTTTCCCTGATGAAATGATATCTCAGCTGAATGTGCTTCATCCTAGATTGGAAAGCGGTGTTCTTCACCAAATGAATATTTCTCTGACTATCATTATGTAGTCTCCCAATTTCCTGCTTATGCCCCAACTCATCAAGCAATTGTTATATCCAAATCATCTCCTTATTTTCCTCTATGGCAGCAACATACTCAGCCTCTGTGGTTAACAAAGCCACAACCTTTTGTAACTGTGAAATCCATCTCACCTTTGTATCACCAACTGTAAATACATAACCTATCATGTTCCTCCTACTATCTAAATCTCTTTCCATGTATGAATCTATATAGCCACGCAATGTAGAGTCCAATCCACCGAAACACAATCTTGTTCCCATGGTCCCTCTCAAATACCAAAGGATCCACTTTACTACCTGTCAGTGCTCTCTACCTAGATCACTCATAAACCTACTTACTACTCCCACTGCATGGGCAATATCAGGCCTAGTGCATACCATATCATACATCAAGTTACCAACCGTCGATGAGTACAGTACCCTAGACATCTAGATTTTATCATCTTTAGTCTTGGGACTCTGCTCCTTTGATAATTTAAAGTGACCTACCAAAGGAGTACCAACCAGTTTATCATCCTGCATACTAAACCTCTCCAAGACCTTTTTCATGCACTCTTCTTGAGATAATACCATCTTCCTCTCCTTCTTATTCCGAGTTATTCTCATACCAAGGATTTGCTTTGCTACCCCCAAATCCTTCATAACAAAGAAGTCACCTAGCTGCTTCTTAAGTACATTTATTTCTTGCATGTTCTTCCCTGCAATAAGTATATCATCCACATAAACATGCAAATAATAATATAACTACCATCAAGAAACTTCTTGATGTACACGCAATGGTCTGAGTGACACCTGGAGTAACCCTACTCCTGCATAAAGTTGTCAAACTTCTTGTACCACTATCGTGGAGCTTATTTCAGGCCATAAAGCTCTTCTTCAGTTTGCAAACTAACTTCTCCTTCCCTTTGACCTCATAACCATGTGGTTGTTGCATATACAATTCCTCCTCCAACTCACCATGAAGGAATGGAGTCTTTACATCAAATTTTTCTAAGTGCAAGTCTTCTACTGCTATAAACCAAGAATAGTCCTAATAGAAGTCATTTTAACAACAGGAGAAAAAAATTCATCAAAGTTTATACCTTTCTTTTGTACAAATCCCTAGACGACCAACCAAACCTTGTACCTTTTAATGCCTCCATCTTCCTCTTTGATTTTGTACACCCACTTGTTCTACAACTCGCTCTTTCCCTCGAGTAGCTCCACTAGGTCCCAAGTCCAGTTCTCCATAAGAGATATATGTTCTTCATCCATGGCCTGCTCTTACTTCTTCCTGGAATCCACATGCACTACTTCCTCAAAGTACTTTGGCTCTCCATTATCAGTGAGAAATAAAGAATTCAAAGATGGGGTAAAACATTCAAGTTCCCTTCTTACACTAGAATATCTTCTCACCTCAGGAGTTTGGGTTTCCTAATGGGTAGGTTCCTGAACTGGTTGTAACGAAGTATGTTACACCTGAACTGGCCCCTTGGACACCTTGCCATCCGAAATGTCATTTAACACTGTGTATTCTTTCTTTGATTCCTCTTTTTGTTCCTGTAATTGATCTTTATACATGACTTTTCATTAAAGACAATATCTCTAGACCAAAATATTTTCTTGTCCTTAAGACTCCAAACACGGAAACCAAATTCATCCTCACCATATCTAACAAAGGTGCATTTCTCATACTTAGCCTCTAACTTGGTCCTATCATATTTATCAATGTGAAAAAATACCTCACATCCAAATACTCTAAGAAATGAGTAATCAATTTTCTTACAAGACCAAGCCTCCTCAGGTATACCTCCATCCAAGGCCATAAAGATTCCTCTGTTAATCAGATAAATAGTTGTGCTCACCGCTTCTGCCCAAAACATGAGTGGCAGCCCCACATGTAACCTCATGCACCTAGCACACTCTATGATTGTCATGTTCGTTCTTTCTGGAACTCCATTTTCTTGTGGAGTGTTTGGAACCATCCTTTGTCTGCGGATCCCATTTATCAAACAGTAATCAAGAAATTCATTGCTGCAATACTCCCCTCCATTATCCGACCTGAGACATTTCATCTTGAGACCTATTTCATTCTCAACCAAGGATTTCCATCTTTTGAAATTTTCAAACACATCATATTTCTTTCTAATGCCATATACCCAAAATTTTCTAGTTGTATCATCAATGAAAGTGACATAATAACATGAACCACCAATAGAGTTTACCTTAGTTGGCCTCTATACATCTGTATGCACCAACTCCAACTTACCCTCTTCCTAGTAGGTCCAATCTTGAGGAATCTCACCCGCTTTTGTTTCCCATAAACACAGTCCTCACAGAATTCCAAATCTAACTCCTTTAATCCAAGTAACTTGTCCTTTATAATCTGCATGCCCTTTTGACTCATATGACCGAGTCTTTGGTGCCACAAAGTTGCATATCCATCTACAACAACTAAATTACAATAATTAGCACCACTGGTTAAATACAAAGCACCAATTTTCTTACCTCTTGCAACCACAAGAGCTCCCTTGGTAACCTTCCAAGAATCCACTGTAAAACTGACCGTACAGCCATCATTACCCAGTTGATCCGCTAATATCAAGTTTTGTCTCAACTTAGGCACATGCCTGAAGTCCTTAAGTAGCCATGTGTTCTCATTCTGCATTTTCACCTGAACACAACCTTTCCCTACTATGATGCATGGTTCATCATCACCAAGATATATATGTCCAAAATCACCTTGAACAAACTTAGTAAAGGAATGTCTATGTGGAGTGGCATGGAAAGAAGCCCCTGAATCTAACACCCAAGACTCAACAATATTATCTAAAGAAATAATTAAGGCATCCTGAAAAACATCACCTACTACCACATTTACCTCCTTAGTTTCCTCCTTATTCTTCTTATCCCAAAGAGCCTAGCAATCTTTCTTAGCATGACCAACCTTCCCACAGTGCCAACATTCCAACTCGCTCTTGGACTTTGACCTTCCGCGATCATTCGACTTCCCACGGTTACCTTTCCCTCTGTTCTTTTATCTCCCTTTGCTCTCCACCATCAAAGTGTTTCCAGAAGTAGAAGAATCCCCAAAGATCTTCCTTCACATTTCCTCACTCAGGATCACATCTATCACATCTTCAAACTTCAACTTTGAATTGTTAGAGACCATAACCAAGTTGTCCCAGCTATTTGGAAAGGAGCAAAAAATCAACAACACCCTGACCTCATCATCAAAGTCAACTTTCACCGATTTTAACATACTCACAACCGTATTAAATTCATTCAAATGATCAGAAAAAATACCATTCTCAGACATCTTCATATTAAATAAATTTTTCATCAAAAATATTTTATTAGAGGCAGATATTTTTTCATATAACTTCCCCAATGTATTCATGAGACCTTCCATGATCTTCTCCTGTGATATGTTGAAAGCAACCAAAGATGAAAGACATAATTGAATTTCCCTGAGTGCCTTTATATCCAGCAACTCCCAATCCTCATCCAACATGGCTGTAGATTTCTTTGTTTTTCCAGCCAAAGGAACATGGAGGTCCTTCTGATATAAGTAATCTTCCATCTACACCTTCCACAAACCAAATTTATGCCCATTGAACTTCTCAACCCTCGATCTGCCCTCATCTGCCATAGCTCCCACTCAAGCTAAACTTTCCCTATAATTTACAAATTCAGCAAAAAACCACTAAAGCTCTGATGCCAATTGTTAGGAATTAAAGAACAAATATGCGGACACAATTCCTCAAACCACAACAGTAGGAACCTATATAACAAAATTATACTTGTAGAAATATAACATCATAAATGAATAATGCACAAAAGAAGACAAGACAAGATTTAACGTGGTTCACCCAATGTGGGCTACGTCCACCAAGAACTTTCTCAAATTTTATTATAAAAAAGAGTAAAACAACTCTCACATTCTTTTCTCAGTTATGAACTCACAACAGAATTCCAAAGATGCTAAACCACATCGAAACCACAATTGACACCCAATTGCATAACCTTGATCACTCTTGATCACCTCTTGATCATTAAGACTCAATACCTCTTGAACACTCAAGATATCTTTAAGATACCCTAACACCTCTATTTATAGGATTATAATCCTTCTAAGAAGCCTTAAAGCCAACCCTAGAAGTTTGAAAGTCGTGATCTTTCAACTTCCCACGGCTGGAAAAAACAGTCTCGACGTTAACATCAATGGCACAACAACGACACAACGACTACACAGCCATGTCACAACAAACGATTACAGAATACGCTTGACATCTCCAAACTTAACTGTTTGAGCTCCAGCACTTCAACACTGATTCAAGAAGACTAAAAAATAGGCTCCACACCCCAACAGTTTGGTTATTTATTATGGTCGCATAACTTTTTATTTATATTATTCTCTTGTTTGAGTTTCATAATTGACAACTAAAAGGCTGACCCATAAGAAAAAAAGATGCCCAAAAGATGAAAGACACCAAAAAGAGGTGAGTAAGATACAAAGAGGTCGGGGGTGCTCGGAGGGGATGAGGGTGTCTAGGTGATGACATCCTTACTGGGCACTGGTGTCTAGAGTCAATAAAGATAAATAATTAAATATCATAATGGGCTGTGGGCTGTGTAAGACCAAAGAGGAAACAAGAAAGACCTAGAAACCATAGGAATCATATGAATCATAATTAGTAGTTTTCTTTCTTAGGAATCATATGAATAGTATTATGTGATTAGGACCTATAAATGTACCCAAGTACATGATTTTGTGTCCACAGATGGAGAGGGAGAGAGAAGGAGAGTGAGTGAGGGAGGGAAATAGAGGGAGAGAGGGAAAGGTGCATGGAGAGGGGAAGGGAATGCACATGAGTATGCTCAAGGACCAAAAAGCAATACAAGTATGTAAAGGTGTGTGTAGAAGAGGGAGATACATTAGGGTGTGAAGGTCCATGCACAAAGACAATTCAAGAGTTAGCCGAATATGTGAATAGGCTAAAAATAGGAAAAATCAGAGTTAGCGTGAATACCAAGGCAAGTCTAGAAATAGACCTAGATTGGGTAAAACACATGTAGGTTGATAAAGCACATACAAAGTGGATAAACCATAAATGTTTAATTATAGGATGTGGACATGGATGAGATTGAGATATTTATAGCACGAGTTGGAGAATAAAATAGAAGTTGAAAAAATGGATTCTAGTTTTAGGAGGTCTATTACTAGAGTTAAAGCATGTAAATGGTGAAGGACAAGTTCCCATCATTTATAAATAGGTATGCTACACCTATTGTAAGGGTCATGTTTTCTATGTGATAGAGTCTGTATGAGAGGTGTGCATCAACATTGAATATGTAAGATAGTGCTATTATGATGTATTGCTCATATTTTTGTAATGGGTAACATTGTATGGGTTTTGAGGATCAAGAGAAGTGAACACGATGTAATTTCCATTCAGATTTTGCTATTAGTTATTTGTGAATGAATGATCAAAAATCTTGTTATTCTCATCTGTATTTTGTTCTCATTTATTTTATCTTATATTTTGTGTTGCATAATGGTTATTGATGAATCCACATCTTTCATGAGAAAATAAAGAGGGACCTAGTAGATTGCACACACTTCAGGTGAGCACTTGGAAATTAGTCTAAGTGATGTGCCAACGTGCCCGACTAGGTGTTGGTAAATAGAAAGGCTATAATTTGGTTTCATTACCAAGACCTCTTTTCATTCTACTCATCAAGATGTGGCATGCACCTGACATTCTGAATGTCTCGGGAGAATATTGAGTGTTGGGTACATGAAGGCCATGAATTATTTTCTTAGAGATATAACACTAGAAGAGGTTTCAATATGCATAAATGGGTGGAAGATAATTTATATGATTCACTGTACGAGATATTTTTTTAGTTTATTCCTAGTAGTGTTATATAAATGGTTAACAACTTATGCACACAATAGAGGTATCAAGTAGGGAAGAAGCAAGTGTGGAGCTAAGAAAAGTAACATGTACTCTTTGATTTGGATGAACTGTGGAAAGGTGTGGTACATCATTGGTGTGAAGATGTGTTGTATAATTACACCTTGGAGTACATAATCTCAACATACTCATGCTAAGAAGAAGAAGATTTCCAGTTTTTGCATGAGCCAAGAAGATCATACTACGTGCATTTTAACTAACAAAAAAGATCTTAATGATTGAACTAGGGATGTAGAACTTACTTATGGAAGGATAAACCCCACTGTGCTCAAGGACATGAAAAGGTTTGTGAAGGATGGTGTTGATTCAAGATGAAGAGAGAGACAAATAATAGAGACTTCACAGATATAATGATGCGTGAGAGAGGGCAGTTGACGAGGTGCTAAGAATGAAAGAAATGGGGTAGAGCGGAAGTGATGAGAACCCTACAGAAGGAAAGGGACCACTAGACCATGTCCCTTAGATATTTGGGAAGCGCAATAGTATGAACCTTTCAGAATTTGATGAAAGTAAGTCTGATGAGAGATTAAATACCGTTGGCATGCATCTGACCCACCCTGGACCCCTAGCCCTTAGACTTGGTGTTTATAATTAAGAAATTATAGAAGATCATCATAGTGATACTGAGTAAGAATGCAATCAAGAATCATCACGTTGGGTTAGATATACATGAAGAAACATTTTAGTATCAATACATGAGGCATAATAGATAAATGAAAAACATATGGAAACACAACAAGATTTCATATCCAGACAAATTTTTTTTTTAAAGTAATTTGGTAGGTGTGACATCAAGACAAAATGTTGACACACTAATCTGTGGGAGTAATCCTTTTAGAGGAATATAAGGGAAAAAAATTGGCACAAAATACAACTCTACAATGGCCGCACAGACTAGTTATTCATTGTGACCACCATTTGTTCTAGCAATAGGAGGATTGGGAGGATTTTGTCCTCCCTCGAGTGGAGGAAACCCAAGTGGATGTTCAGGTTCATGATTAGGCCCACCAAAAATAAATCTAGGACAAGGGATTAACCAACCACCAAAGAAACCCCCACATATCTTCTTTGAAATATCCCTTCATTTTTCGGAGTATCAAGATATGGAAGATGCAACAAAACACGTGCAAAAGTGCAAACTTTTGTGTAGGGATAAGGGAATAACATCCCCAGATAGAAAGGATAGACATTTTTCTACCACACTTCAAGGCCGCATCCATATTTGGTATAGGAAGTATGATCCACACCAGACAATAGTGAACTATGATGCTTTGTGTGCCACTTTCTTAGCTGAATTCTACATACCTAAATTTGAGCAGTAGAGTATTAACACACTAAAATACATTAAACAAGGCTTGGCTAAGAGTGTTAGGGAGTATGATGCACATTTCAAGACCTTACTATCCAATCTTTCCTATGACATCCATAAGAGCCAACATGCACAATGTTTTATAGGAGGATTGCTGACACCTTTCAGAAGGGCATTATCACATAAAACATTCACCAACCCGTGCAAGAATTTAGAAGCAACACTACAAGTAGAAGTAGTTGGGATCATAGATACTAGAGTAAGCCCATTCCTTGAAGCTTAGATTGTAGCTATGGCTTCTCAATTAGAGAAGTTATATGCTAACTTAGTGCATGATACCCACAGGGGATTGTGGTGCATATATTTTGAAGTAAAGGGGCACACGAAGGATAGTTTTCTACATAAGAGTGTGCACACACTACTCTTGGTTTGTGAGATATGCCATAAAAACCATGATGTCTGAGACTTCCCGTTGTTGCAGTGTGCCACACAGAAGAAGGTGTCTATGTATTATAAAATTTGTGATGCACACACCCATGAAAAACCAAAATTCTAGTTGATTGACCATATCCATAAGGCTTGTGAGACAAGTTTATCATAGGATAGTAAATAAAGTAGCTACCAGGGACATGAATCAGAAAATGATAGTACCAGAGCTAGATAGAATAATGGTGGAAATAATCATGGTAATGGGGGATACTTAGGAGGATATCGTTATATAGGATGTGGTGGCTGTAGAGGTAAATTCAGTCGAGGAACATGTCACATATCTGGGTCTCGAGATAATTATTAGTGTGAATGTATATAGAACCAGTATTGTCCATACTCTGGTGAGGGGTGTGTAACACCCGCTTTGCAATACTTCATAATTATGGGATTTTTTTTTTCCCAAGCTAATATATGCCTTCAATGATTTAAATGTACAACCTAACATTTAAATACAATAAAATTACAATTCTTCTGATAAAAAATCAATTTAAACATGTGCATAAATATGTGTCAACTAGATCTATTGATCCCCCATAGATTACTCTTTCGAGTTGGTATGAATAGTATACATTCAGTGCCCTTCTCAGTATTGATTTACAAGTGCTATTCTAAGTGTCTACTTAGAATTCAGTCAATCAAATCCCATCCGACATCTCACACTTTTGTTAGAACTAGGTGCATCCTAACAGTGCAATGAATTATACTACTTCAACCAAAGTTTAAGAGTCATGCGTTGCATGCTTAATTTCTATATGACACATTCGTCAACATAAACATGTCCCATAACAGTGTCACTTGGATCAGTTATCAGACTTGAATCAATTAGTTAAGTAAAATTAATTTCAAGTTACGCACAAGGTACAAAATTTGTTTCCCCCATGCGATGAAGCATGCCTATGCCAAATTAGGTTGCATATGGGAGAGAAAGTGCTCATGTAATGAATTACATCATGACACGATCAATTTATTCCCCATAGACAACATAAGTTAGTACTAAGGTGAATTGACCGAACATGAAAAACAACATTCATATCTTAGCATTACATAATTCCTTATTTATTATGACATACATAATAGGTGGTGTTCGAGGGAAAAATTAGAATATCTATTGTGTGGAACTATTCATTGAATGCCTTACGTCATTTAATGATTAGTGAACTATAACAACCATCTGAAGTTGACCTGATGAGTCCCATGCATTAGGAGTGTCGTAATTTTTAACTTATTTCATTACATTGAATTAGTTTTATGACAATTTTATTTTTCATAATGCAGCGATAATTTATCACGTATGAATTTGATCCTAAGGTCTATAGCTTAGTTACAACAACTGTTCACAATCATTTCCATAAGTTAATATATGTACAACAATTAAACATATTCAATATAATTAGGACAACATACTGCTTTATTAACATAGTCCATAATTATTAAATTATGACAATGTCGTTTAATTGCTAAAGTGCATGTTTACTTGAGCTCATTAACATAATAGAATAAAATCATACTTAATATTATAAATTCCATTCTTATGACTATATATTAAATAGTCATCAACCATTTACCATAATATAATGAGACCATGCTTTTCACTATAAAATAGTAATTCTTATTTATTTATTATAATCGTTAATAATTCCTTAACCTTCATGTAGCTTTAATTCAATCATAACTGTTTAAAGCTAATTTTCATAAGTAACTATTTCATAAATGATGCTCAATCAACCATATGGATTTACAAAACTCGTTAAATCAAATTGTTTAATTCATACATACTTTATACTTTTTAGAAGTACTATAATAATTTATATGATCAACCAAGATATTTATTACAACAAATATCCAAAATTGAATACAAAATTTATATTTCTTTTCCCAATATTATACAATAACTTTAGAGGCCATAATGCCTTCAACCAAATATGCAACAAAGCATAAGATCACTTTTGTAATCAAGTCATGTAATAAATACAACTTTCAATCATAATCATAAATGAATCGACATAGTCATTTTAAAATCATCTGCTAGATAAGACTTAAATTCTGCCATCTGTAAAAATGTTAGGCAATGGTCAGTTTGAAAGAACTGACATGAAAAATTCACCACTCTTATATTTACAATTTATAGCACTAAAACATTTCAATGAACATAACCCAACTAAACCATCATATTCAAAACCCCATAGAGAGAGCATTCAATTATTTCCGTTTTATTTATTTTTCCTAACTTTCATAAATAAAAAATAAGGAAACCTATGATTTAATTACCTCAAATCATTTAAAGAATAATCAGAATACATAGCAAATCATAAATATGAATTACGAATTCTAGGAACATGTTAACTATGTTTTTCTACCCAATAAGGGTCATATCATAACAATAAGGTAAGTATTTCAATAATTTATCAAACCTTCATCATTGTTTCTACCATCAAAATTTATTACTATGCTTAGTAAAAAGATGAAAATCATTTCAAACAACCTTCAATCAAGGTTAAAATAATTATTTAAGAAGAAGAGAATAAAATAACTCCAGTTCTTTACTAATAATAAGAGCCAATATTTAGTACTGATAACTATAAAATATTCATAACACAATACCTTAATATTATCAAACTACCGTAGCCAACCCGAAACACATTTATTCCCTTATCACAGAATTAACAGTAAAATCACTATTAATCCTTCAAATAAAATCTAAAAATCCTGCATGGTAATGATGACTCGGCACAATAAGTTTTGACTAGGTCCACAACTCTCCTAACAACAAGTGATATTGAGATATTCTGGGTTTGAATGTAACCCATACTCATAGCTATCATTAGTTATTATACAATAATAAGATTCAAATAGGTTTGAAAGAATCTAAACATATAGAGCATCGACCATAGAGTCGTTGTTTCAAAACAAAAAGATAACAAGGTACAAATCAAAGTAACATTACTACTCTTCGACATGGGTTAAGTCATTCGACACCCATTTTCAATTCTAGAAAACATAGACTAAGGATGATGGTGTTCATAGTTTAAAAATGCCAGATATATTCACAACTAAAAACCCAAACGGTTTGTTTGAAAAGTAACTATATTGCCAAAGCTTAATATATTTCCACAGTTGATACATCAACCAGTCGTATCAACCATCTAAATGCGGTTATAAAGAAATATAACACCCATAAATCCATACCACTTCAAGTTGAGGAAATAATACACTATGTACAAATTATATATATATATATATATATAAACAATACCCATTACTCAAAGCTTCCCTTGAATTAGTTATTTGAGAGGAAAATAAAACTATACGTAGGTATCAAACCTTATACCGAATGAAATCCAATAAAGGGTATTCACAACTTAATAAATGTATATATATATATCAAAATACATGGACTTATGAGAATCATAACCAATTCAAGTTGAGTACAAATAGTGGCTAAAAAAAAAATTACTATGTTCGACTGAGCTAACAAGACAACCTAAAAAAGATTCAACCACCCACAGGCGAGGTTATATGTAGTCAAATAATATGCATGCAATAAGGTATGCAAACAATATTCACAACCAAGTAAGAAAACAAATGAAGATAATCACACATAGATAATCTTAAGCAATATCCATCATCGTTGATAAAAAAAGTAGCACAAAAGGACACTTTGAAAAACACAAGCCATTAAAATATTTAAATGTTATAAATGATAAAGATGAGAAAGAAAATAATTCCATACATATAAGTATTTGTAAAGGTTCTCCTTAATACTTTCTTCACAGTTGACATTCCAACAAACTTTCAGAAAATCACAAGAAAACAAAAAATAGAGTATATCCTCAAATCAACCGAAGAGCTTCATTAAATCCAATGCAATAACCTTATATAATCCCTAAAAAGCTCAATGGAAGTTAAAATTAGACGCAAGGAAAAAAAATATTTGAACAATAATAACCATGCTAGAATTTGCATGTAGACCTTTCAAGGGTGAGAAAACAATTAACAAAAAACAATGAAGCTTAAATAGCTCAAGTTTTGGCAGTAAATTCCTTGAGAAGCTGCTTCTCCCGAGGACTACATGAATAAATTTAATTAATTTTAATGGAATGGGTACTAACTCTCCAAAAATTCCTCTCTCTCTCCCTGTAATCTACCGTCTTCCAGTTTTGGCAATCCCCACTACTTGCCATCAAATCTCCACCCTCCATCTGGGTGGTTACTATATGGATGAAAATTGACACGCGACCTTCAATCACACTCAACTCCCCGAGGTTTTTCTAAGGAAGTAGATGTGGAAATGTGGATGGCTAAATTATAAAGAAATGTGGAGGTGGGCGAAAGTGTGTGTAAATGGTATGGACAAGTTGTTAAGGTAGAATAATGTCTTCGACGCGCAATAGTGGTGTCTTCTCATCAAGCGTAAGGAAATCCCTTTTAACCTAAACTGGTATGATAGATGGATATGAAAGGATAGCTACAAAAAGACTCCAGTCAATATCAAGCTCTGTGGAGATCCTTTCTAGTAGTTGTGGAATTCATGGGAAACTAATGGGATCCTCATAAATATGTCTAGATAGGGTCATGAAACAAGCAAGAGAGGCTTAGCTTCATGAAATAAGATCCAGTTGCTAGGAGAGGTCTAAAATTCAAGGGCTCTATGAGCTTCCTCATTTAGAATGTTCAATTGTGATATGATGTCGGGTGGTAATGGTGATGTGCAGAAAACCAACGTGTGTAGACTTGTGTCGATATCAGCGAGTAATTCAGACACATTTGGTTTTGGGACTCTAGGATCACTACCATATGTTCTTGGATGTTGGGGTCCTTGTATGGTCATGTGAATATCTAAAACCTATTTCTAGCCAAAACTCGTAGGCCTTATCATCTGTGATGTTTAGGACGTTTAACTTTTGAATCTTCTTGGAGTATCGAGCTGACGTTCTAAGGAAAATAATACAGAGTCCCGTATCTATGTCCGTGAATAAATTAGGATCGTTTAGTTTTGGTACCTGTGGATCACTTCCGTATGTACACTCTTGTTTGGGACCATTGATGGTTATGTATGCTATGCCCTTAATCATATATCTTATATTGGATGTATATAGCCAACTTGGGGCCATCATAATTTCTTATCATTATGTATCTCTTTCATATATGTTATATTTTCATTAGTGGGTTGGCCTTGGTGTTGGCCATAACATAGGAATAGTATATATAGGGGTTAGTAGGTAGTAGTCAATCATCATATTCAACATTTGAGTCTTATTGTCTGGTTTGGAGGTTGCCCCCTCGAAGTGGCTAAGCTATTCTTCTTGCACATTGAGATAATTTATATGAAATATTGTGTTCATTGGTGTTATATTGCTGATGAAAATCATATTTATACAAGTAATTACATTACAAGTGGTATCAGAGCTTGAACTTGGCCAACACTGTGTCAAACCCTAATTGTGAAGGTTCATCCATATCTCAAAATAGATAGTTAATTTTAGTGCAATTTTTTTTGTGGTGTGGTGAAATCAGTCAAGTAAGCTTCCCACCAAATTTTAAATTTTTTTGACATGTTTTGCAAAATTTATAGCAGTTTTATGTTTTTTCATAATTCAGCTACTTAGGGTGCAATTTGTGGAATTTGTCAAAGTTATTTACATTTCCAGAAATAATATTAAAAATTAGTTTGAATTCATTCTTTTATTTTTATAAAAAATTTCCTAATTCCTATTGAAATCCCAAACCCTAAATTTCGACCTTGATCCTTAAATCTTACCATTTTGGGGCATCATGGCTGGGCCTTCGACAAGAGGCAAAAAGAATCCCATCACTTCAAGTAAAACACCTAATAAGGATGTGATAATAGTTGAGGAGTTAGAGCTAGAAGGGGTATCTAAAGAGTCCTCAAGGTTAGGTTTTACTTCAACTGACCATAAGGTCAGCTATCTTGAGTTAGAGTTGTGAAACCTCAAGGGCAGAGTGGCCAACAAAGAAGATGTAGAAAATATTGGACAACGATTGGAGGATTTCATTCACCAATTTATTTATAATATCATGGGTCATCATATCCTTCCTAAATAGCCACAATTCAATCATACTCATATTAACCAGGGTGGATCTTTAGTTCAAAGTAATAGACAAACTAGCCAGGGTGGATCTGCAAACATGACCAATCCAAATACAAACACTCTGCAAGCCCATAACATGATTCCAAAATTGGAAATGTGTAATTTTGATGGAAAGGATCCATTCAATTGGAATAACCAGATGGAGAATTTATTTTATCTTCATCAAATTCCATCAGGAAAAAAGGTTACCATGACATCGTTGTATCTTGAACCTGACCAATTCATTTGGTATCGATGGGTATGTACTTAAAGGGAAAAGAGTGGCCTCAATGTTACATGTAGATTATTCATCAAAGAGTTGTAATTGCACTATAGTTCTAGTGTTTCAAAGAATTATTTTAGTCAATTAGCAAATCTCATACAAACAGGAACAGTTAAAGATTACATCCATCAATTCCAAAACCTTTCCTTATGGGTGGAAAATATTCTTGAAGATAATTTGAATGACTTATTTCTTGGGGGTCTTAAAGAAAAAATTGAGACTAAGGTGTGTATGTTTAATCCTCATAAGGTTTCAAACTCTATGACCATGGCACGTAGGCCAAAGGAAAAAATTCTTTCCTGTAGGAAACAAATTGTCAGTAATATCAGAGATCGTAACACCCTTCCACCATCATTCCCTCGTCTAGTGAGACTGAAACCTCAACAAATTGAAGAAAAGAGAGCCAAAGGGTTATGTTTTAATTGTGACAAAAAATTTGGACCAGGACATAAGTGTGCTAAAAATAAGTTGTTCTACATTGAGTGACCTACTGAAGAAGAATAAAATGAAGAAGATGAAGATGTAGAGCTAGAGGAGGAATTAGGAGATCCCTAGCCAACCATATCATGCCATGCAATTTCTGGTATTAGCACTCCCCAAAATCTCAAAGTAGTTGGATTCTTAAAAAAATAGAGGGTAACCGTGTTGATTGATTCAGGAAGTACTCACAATTTCATCAATCATAAGTTGGCGATACACTTGGACTACTTTGTTTATCCAGCTCTAGAATGTCAAGTCATGATCGCTGATGGGAAAATTGTTAGTTGTTCAGGAAAATGCCATAACATTAATCTCGCCATGGGAGATTACTTGCTAACTAGAAATATGTATGCCATTGCAATGGGAGGAGCAAACATTGTGTTAGGAGTTCAGTGGCTTACCACCTTGGGAACCATTGAAATGAATTTCCAAGAGTTATTCATGCAATTTCAGTCAGAAGTGAGGAATTTTAAACTAAAAGGACTAAGAGAAAAGTCCCCACAGATGGTAAGTTCTCATCATATGCAAAAATTTCTTAGAAAGGGTGTAGAAGGGTTTGTGGCACAACTATTTTCATTAGAAGCACATCATTCCAATACATTTATACCCGCAAATATGTAAGCAATTATAGATGTGCACTTAGTGGTGTTTGGAGAAATTCCCAAGGGCCTGCCTCTAAAAAGAGACCATGACTATGCCATCCAACTAGTACCAAGGTGTCAACCACCCAACATCAGACCTTATAGGTACCCCTATATGAAAAAGAGTGAGATTGAGAAAACAGTTAAAGAGATGTTAGAAGCAGGACTTATTTTTCATAGTCAAAGTGCTTACTCTTCTCCTGTAGTTATGGTATAGAAAAAATATGACAATTGGTGCATGTGTCAAGATTACAGGGAACTCAATAAGTACATAGTTAAAGATAAATTTCCTATTCCTGTAATTGATGATTTTCTAGATGAGTTACATGGTGTTGTTTACTTTACAAAACTTGATCTTCATTCTGGATATCATTAGATTAGAATCAAGGATGAAGATATTCATAAAATAGCCTTCAGGACACTATGATTTCTTGGTAATGCCTATTGGACTAACAAATGCACCCTCTACATTTCAAAGCTTGATGAATTCCATCTTTAAGCCATTTCTTCGAAAGTTTGTTTTAGTGTTCTTTGATGATATATTAATCTATAGCAAAACATGGG
The DNA here is from genome assembly GCA_019776745.2 of Taxus chinensis. NCBI lineage: Eukaryota > Viridiplantae > Streptophyta > Pinopsida > Cupressales > Taxaceae > Taxus > Taxus chinensis. The sequence continues at coordinate 407,108,271 of CM034150.1, forward strand.
AGGAACACTTGCATCATGTAAATAAGGTGTTGGAAACTCTTGAACAACATCAACTTTATGCAAAGCCTTCTAAGTGTTATTTTGGTGTAAAGGAGGTTGAATATCTAGGTCATATTGTCTCTTATGAAGGTGTTAAAGTGGATCCTAACAAGATAAAAGCCATGCTTGAATGGAAGGTTCCCAAAACCCTAAAAAATCTCCAAGAATTTTTGGGGCTTACAGGTTATTATAGTAGATTTTTAAGGAATTATGGCAGCATCGCAGCACCACTCACAACTTTATTGAAGAATGACTCTTTCCATTAGAATGAGCAAGCTACTATGGCCTTTGATAAGTTGAAGGAAGCCATGTGCACCACTCTAGTTCTAGCCACCCCAGATTTTTCAAAATCATTCATTGTTGAATGTGATGCTACAGGGCATGGTATGGGGGCATTACTCATGCAAGAAGGGCAACCCATTGCCTTTGAGAGCTGCCAATTCAAAGGTAAGAATATCTCTAAACCAGTTTATGAGAAAGAAATGTTAGCAATACTTCATATAGTGAAGCAATGGAGACCATATCTAATGGGATGACATTTCAAAGTAAAGAAAAATCATGATAGTTTGAAATACTTCTTAGAGAAATGTTTATCATTAGAAGAACAACATAAATGGGTCTCAAAAATTTTGGGGTATAATTTTGAGATAATATACAAGAAAGGGAAAGAGAATGTAATTACTGATGCTTTATCTCAGAGTCTACCCAGGCATTGTTGTGTGCCATATCTGTATTACAGGAGGATTGGATAGAGGATGCAAGGTCTGAATGGAAAAATTACCCAGGTACACAAAATCTCATTTAGAATCTCCAACAAGATCCAAGCATGTCAGAAAAATGTGTATGGAAAGGAGATGTTTTATGGTATAAAGATAGATTATATCTATGTAAGAATTCAATCCTTAAAAATAGGGTTCTATCTGAGCTCCATGCTTCTCCAGTAGGGGGTCATTTTGGCTTCTTAAAGACTTATCATTGAATCAAGCATGATTTTTTCTGGGAAGGGCTAAAAGGAGATGTCCAAAATTTTGTGGTATAATACATGGTTTGTTAGCAAAATAAGGGTGAAACAATTAAGTCCCTAGGTATTTTACAACCTCTATCTATTCCTAGCCAGAGGTGGGAAGAGGTGTCCATGGACTTCATCACAGGATTGCCTAAATCATAAGGTAAAAATGTAATCATGGTGGTGGTGGATAGAATCACCAAATATGCCCATTTTTGTGCTTTATCACATCCATTTGTTGCGAGTACAGTAGCAACGGCCTTCAAGGATACAATTTAGAAGCTACATGGGACACCAAAGATTATAGTAAGTGATCGAGACCCTATCTTTACTAGTAATTTTTGGACTGACTTGTTCTCATGCCTGGGCACACAAATAGCTCATATTTCCTCTTATCATCCCCAATCTTATGGGGAAACATAGGTGGTAAACAAGTTCTTGGAGGGATATCTTCATTGTTTTAGAGCCAATAAGCAAGTGAGATGGGTCCAATGGTTACCGCTGGCAGAATGGTGGTATAACACCTCCTTTCATACTTCATCTAAAATGTCTCCTTTCTTAGCATTATATGGGTACTATCCACCATTATCAATTCATATTTGAGAGTCTATCCAAAGGTTTGAGCAGTTGTAGAACATATTTAACACCAACAATAGGTGCTTTCTAGTCTCAGGGAGAATTTGGCCATGTCACAAAACTGCATGAAGTAGCAAGCAGACCAACATCGCAGTGAAAGAAATTTTGAAGTCGGTGGTTGGGTTTTTGTGTGTTTACAACCATAGAAGAAAATTTCCTTAAAACAACAGAAAAAGGATAACAAGATTTCACCTAAGTATTATGGTCCTTATCAAGTGTTACAGAAGATTGGAAATGTAGCAGACAAACTGGAACTTCCTCTGGCTACTTGAATTCATCCAGTATTTTATGTATCTTGCCTAAAGAAGGTAATTGGATAGACAATATCAACCCATACTGTAATAACCAAGCTTGATGAAGAGGGAAGAATCATCCTAGAAATAGAATGCATCCTTCAGACACACACTAAGTGATTGAGGACAAGGGTCATCACTGAGTATTTTATCAAGTGGAAAAATCTAGACAATGAAGATGCAACTTGGGAGGATGTAAATTTCCTGCAGTAGCATCCATATATTCTCAACATTGGGGAAAATGTTGCTTTGAAGGGGAGGGGCATGCTACGCCCTTAATCATATATCTCATATTTGATGTATATAGCTGACTTGTGGATATCATAACTTCTTATCATTACGTATCTCTTTCATATATGTTATATTTTCATTAGTGGGTCAGCCTTGGTGTTGGCCATAGCATAGGAATAATATATATATGGGTTAGTAGGTAGTAGTTTATCATCATATTCAACATTTGAGTCTTATTGTCTGGTTTGGAGGTTTCCCCCTCAAAGTGGCTAAGCTATTCTTCTTGCACATTGAGATAATTTATTTGGAATATTGTGTTCATTGGTGTTATATTGCTACTGATAATCAGATTTATACAAGTAATTACATTACAATGTATTTGAAAAGATCTAATTTAATAAATAACAACTAATCTATTTAAATTGAAACTATTATATGTTTTTGGTATTTTGGAAGATATGAGTTTAATTAAATAACTAAAAGCTGCTAATCTAATGAAATGAATATTTTTGGTTCTTTTATGGATTTTAAGAAGAAAATAGGAAAGAAAAGCTTATACTCTAATTAACAAATCTAAAACAAATAAACAACCGGATGTAGTTATTTATCTGTGCAGAAGAGATCTATTCTATTTTAAATGATGAAAGATTTACTCTAAACTATGTATCCAAATCTAACCTTCCACCTTACCTCAGAAGTAGGGGAATAAATCAGATATTCTCAGAAGATTTTCTTCCCTATAACTTCCCTGACAACAATAAAGAATACTTCTATTGAGGATTTCCTATATGAATTGATCTACTATGATTATTGATTGATTGCAACAATTGAAATTATTCTTTTCTACTCTATTTGATATAAATGTATGCATTTGATTCAGAAATAAAAATGTAAATAATTGAAGAAACCAATATCAAATCCAACCTAGAAGGATAGAGTAATGGAAAATCCAGTTGCTTTGTTCTTTGTCCCCTCAACTTGTCTGTTTGATTCTCTTATATTCATGTGAGTCCTAGGGATTAGGAATGTAAAGAAGTAGTAGTGAGAGGGAATTGGAGAAATGAAAACTTCGATGATAGTTTGGTAGCAATGCAAGTGGAAGAGAGATAACACAAGTGAATAGAGCTTGGCTATGTAATTTCCAACAAGAATGAGGCAACTCAACAATGCAAGAATACTCAAAATGATCTCTGGCCATTTTCTTGAGAACAAGCGATTAATTTATAGAAGGTTGGATGGGTTGTTCAATACAACACTTGACAACCATGGTGTGCCACATAAAAAATGAAGGGGAGGTTTGAACAATCAATCACAATCAATTACAAATTACAAGTGAAGAAGAGAATGCCACAAGGTAGTTAGGCTTGAAATAAGCTAAAATGGGTAAAAAACGTGCATTCAAAGTAAAGATAAGTGAAGAAAGATGTATCTTAAAGCACGTTGGAAGATTCTAGAAATTTTGCACAAGACCTCCGCCCTGTGCAGAGTAATGGTTATAGGACTGCCAACCTGCTCAGGGTGGTAGTTACAAAACTGCCGCTCAGGTGGGGTGGCGGTTTTGACACTAAATGTCAAAACTGAGCTAAAAAAGAAGCAAGAAGTTACATAAAAGTTGTAAATGGATAAGTAAGGAAAACTAGGCTACAAATCTAAGTTGCAAGGAGGTTTAGGAGCTTGAACACCTTTGGAAAAGACATGAATCATCATTGGGGACCTTTTGTAACTATTTTATGAGAATGTAGCATGTGAAAATTTGGGTGCGTACATTTCCCACCCTCAGAGAAGCATTTTATCCATGAAGAGGTGTAAAACATAGAGTCTGAGTTTGACATTACTGAAATGGGGAGTTTGAAGCTATACCTAACATGCCCGTGTGCCTAAATATCAACATCTCCGGTTACCTATAGGATGAAAGGAAAACTTAAGTGTAGATAGATAAATTATCAAAAAATAAATACTACATCAAAATGACAAGAGGAATTACCATTTTCACAGGGATAGAAATATACTTGTGCCAAAATTCTATCCCTGTGGTCACATACACTTAAAATGAAGTTAAAAAAAGCCTATATATATATCAAAACAACTCATTTTTCAATTCATTTGCACATATCCTATTGGTGAATTTTGAGCTCTGGGCCCACTATGAATGTTTCAAGTGAGAGTGTAGTCAAAATGATTAGTGTGAGGTCATGATCATGGATCCGAGACTGAGAGATCCATCAGCGTGAACAAAGGTTAGTATTTTATAGTTGTTTGTTTAAAACTTAAATATGTAAAATGTTGAAAATCTTCACCTAGGGTGATTTTTTTTAAAATTTCTTGTTTTATAATAATCCCTAGGGAGTAACATACGTGGGTTAGCCTTTTATTTTTTCAAAAATGAAATATTTTTTTGTTTTTGCAAATTTTTAGGGTCAAGGGGATGACACGTCAATTTTTGATAGGACCGTTGCCTTGTACTGGGTAGCGGTAATAGGACTACCACCTTCCCAGGGTAGGGGTTACAAGACCACCCCCATGAGAAGGTGGTGGTCACAAAACCACCACTCTGCAGAGGGTAACGGTCTTGTAATTATCAAGACAACAAGCTTATTTAGTCAAGTTAGACTAATTTTATTTGTATTTTTTGTTGTTTTGTACTATTTTTGATGAGCTTTCTCATTTGAACATGTTACTAACTTGCTCTTTTTTCATGTTTTTTGAACGTAAAATGAGGAATAAGTTCACTAGAGCTGAGAGAGTGTGTGTGAATGACTCCTAGTTGTCCTTGGGTGATTGACTCCTAATTGTCCTTGGTTAGCTGAATTAGGCTGAGATAGATTAATTGCACTAAGCTGGGATATGGAGGATCACACGGGTGCCACACATTGCACCTACTAGCCATAAAATGTGTGACCTATTTTATTATTGGGATGTGGACTAAAACACTTTCTGGTTTCCAGGTGTGAGAGGAGAGTGGACCATCACTCTCGAGGACATGTACAATATACTTGGAGTTCCTATACTTGGGAGATGTTTTCCTTTTGATACTACATGGTCTAAAACCAAAGCTAGGCAGTGGGCCACTTATATGGGGGATGATGGGATGTCAATGGGCACCAAGTAGGGTATGAGGCTCCTTTCTATATTAACCACTCCTATGCCTACACTCCGTAAGGCCATCATGGGTATTTTAGCTTCACAGTTGATATGAGATAAGGGCGGGGATAAGTTATTATATTGTTGGGCCCCAATTGTGATGCAAATTGAGCAGTATGGGAAGACTTATGATTGTGAAGTAGATATCTTAAGGACCACATACCATGATTTATACCGGGTGGTTAGGCTACACGGAAAAACATTGAGCTATCCCATACACATGATGAGTTGGGTATATGAGAGGATCATCCCCTATCAGAGGGGAGTAGGGGTATAGGAACTAGGGGCCATCAGGGCTGTGAGATGGACCGTTATGTTATTGCTGAGAGTACCACATTAGTCAGTGGCTACCTTGACTACAACTGGCATTGTTCCTATACCCTACGAGGATATGACATGAGTATGGGGATAGGATGGGACCACTGTGATAACTTGTGCCACTACCAAAAAATTAGTGGATAAATCATCGAGGGTGGAGACTCTTCCATTTGATAGACTTCCTCAGTAGTTCAAACTACCATACATTGATATCCTTCCTCCCATGGTAGTTGTTTATAAGAGCATCAGGGAGTCTTGAGGTGGCCCTATGGGTGATCATGGTTAGAATATTACAAATCCAAGGGTTCCCATTGTAGTGAGACGTGTTATCTGTGCTTGACAAGAACCTAGGACCGCACCACTCCTTCTGATTGAGGTTACACCAACTCACAACAGGGAGGAGGGGTAGGAGATACCTATTAATGTGGATGCTGAGGCTGAAGAAAAGATGGGGGAGTAAAATGATGAGGAGGCAGGTGAGGAGACTCGTGTGGAGGGGGTTGGTGATGATGAGGAGGATAATGACATGAAGTGGTATAATACTCAGGAGAGATCCATGACTAAGAGAGAGGAGGTGGAGGTAGAGATGGAGACATTGGTTTCTAAGGAGCCACCTCCTCACGAGTGAGGTGGAGATGAGGAGTGTGTCATGAAGAATCATGTTGCTTCAGGAGTGGGAGAGACACAATAGGTTCCTGTAATAGTAGATACACTAACCAATCCTACATGGATGCTTGGAGATATGAGTATGTGGACACTCTTTTCTCAACCTTGTTAGCTACAAAAATTGAATAACTACACATTGTACTTCTATTTTTTTAGTGTTTATGATTTTCTAACTTTCTGTTGTTTTCTTTGTTTTATAGCCATAGCTTAGTGATGGAGAGATCTTATTCATTCGGTATACGTGGATACTTTGTTGATCCCTTCAAGGAAGACATGTGTGGAGTTGACTGAGGAATCAGGACAACCACTTTGGGCTGGCTGCCATACTAACGTGTTCACGCCTATTTAGAGAGTGATGAAGATCATGGATACTTAGAACACACGGATCGCCACATATGAGATGGATGAGAGATTGATGAGGTGGAGATATTCATGTAGTGAGGCCATGGTTAGTGACCATTCTCATGGTCACTCACACCACTTAGTGCATTCACACCATCGTAGCCACAATAGGATCCCCAATCGTAGCTATGTACCATCTTCAGGTTCCTTGAGAGAGGGCTAGGGCATTAAGCCTTTGTTGCTTTGTTGCCATTTTGTGAGGCATATATGATGTTTTTTAATTTTCATGCTCATTGTGAGTGTTTTGACCACACCTAGCATGTGATGGAATTGTACAAAAACTTGACTTATTATGATATATATATATATATATGCCTCTTTTTGGTTCGGCTATCCTTTGCATTAGAGTTGAATTCATTTGTGGTTTTCTTTGCATGTGTACTATAGATGTTTAGAATTTATGATTTTATATGATTTTTAGAATATATATATATATATATATATATTTGCAATGCTGATATGTGATGATTATGTAGACACATTGTAATGTTGAACTTTAGCTTTTCAAGTAATGTTTGGTACCCATTTTTATTTTGAAAATGTGTGATGAACAATGATATGATATTAAAATGAACCATCTCCACTCCTAACCCCATGCAACCTATAAGATGTGAGGGCTCAACACCGAGATCTAGGAGGGACAAAAGTTGTATGGTTTTGATAGAGATGGAAATGGTGAGAGAAAGACAAGATTTTGACATAAACCCAATTAGGAACATACAACTTATCTTTGCATATAGTTTACTAAACCTAGAATTTTATTGCTTGTAAGTTTATATAGAATTAGATCCGTAGATTGCCTCTTGATTGACAAAATTTTGTTTTAAGGTTTTAACTCTCTTGGAACATACACACCTAATTCTCTTTTCTTAGGATTTTAAGATTTTCAAAGCACTTTTATCGAATGAAATTGCTTTAACTTATTAATTTATTCATAGATACCCCCTACACCATGCCCCATGCTACTAGTAGGAATCATGGTCTCATCAACCAGAACAATGCATAGGTGAGTAACGAAACTTCCCTCCTTTCCCAACCTCATGCCACTTATAAGAGGCACAGAATTAACATTGAAGGTTGGTAGGGAAAAGAAGTGTGTAAATGAAAATTTTGATTTTGATTTGAGATACATACCATTTTTTTGTTTTTGTTTTAATTTTATAAGTTGTGTTTTTGGGAAGGAGAGATTTCCCCTAGCCTCAGCCTCACACATCCAGTAAGATGTGAGGGCTCAACACCGAAGGTTGAGATAGACAAACAAGCATCTCGAGTGAAAATTTTTTAGAATGATTTTCTACCAAAGAGGTATTTTTGGGAAAGATGTGACATCATGAAGCTTCTATAATAGACTATGGGCAATGACAACTATGCTAGAATAAATCTATAGGTAGAACCAAGTATGCATGCCTTGGTAGGATTAGTGTTAAAATTTCATCTTGTCCTATTGAACTGATGAAGTGATAATAAATGTTGATGACAATGTTATGGATGTTGAGATGTGATTTGAATGATTTCTAATGTTTTTAGAAGTTTTTGAAAGTCACTTGAAAATAAGTTCCTTGATTACAAATTTTACAGAATGAGCTAGCAGATGATAATGCAATGAAGATGCAATAGTATACATATAAAGATGTTGATGGATCATGCGTAGTATATTTTTAGGTAAAGAGAGTTGACGGATTCACACAATTCCTCACCTTCTAGTGTACATAGGTGGTATGCCCCATTTTTATAGTCCTCTATGACTCGATATGGGCCCAACCACTTGAAAAAGGTAGAAGGAATAACAACAATCAATTTCAAAACTATAATCAAGGTTATAATCAACAATAATAAGACACTTATAAAAGGCCAAGAAATTATGATCCTAACCCATATCATGGTTTTCATAAGGTTCAAGGTCACGATGATAAAAATTTCTGTGATTACAACAAGTTTCTACAAAGACTTCTCGAAAACCAAAGGTAGTTCTTTATAGACATATTCTTAGAAAATATTGAAACAAACCTGTAGTCTAATCATACGGGGCCTGTTGTACCTTAGAACAAAAACCTAAAAATATTTCAGGATCCATTCCCTAAACATCTAGGCGATGCTAAAGTGAATCCTCAGAACATAAACAAGGGAATTCCTAAAGGGAACAATGACCATAAGGCCTCAACTTCTTATAACTCTTGGGTTGCTCCTAACCTTGGCTTAAACGATAATATAAATATTTTGGGATTAGTTGAGCTAGAGGTTGAGTTGGACATTAATGCAAAAAATCAGATAAGGGAGTATGTTTCACAACCCCTACCCACTCTTTCCTTCTTACAGGATGACATTTTTACAATCTCAAAACTGGTAGGAGCTTATTGATTCAAAAATGATCAAGTTTTTATCTACCTGATCTCAGACCCTTGTAGGCATTTGATATTTGATGAAAAGTTGTTGAATGCAAAAATATAATGATAATTGCACATGATTGATTATGGAGTTTGGCGATAGCCTACATCTCTGGGTTCTTTCAAACCGTTCCACTAGTAAAAATTTGTAAGTACAATGTTATTTCTTACAATAAAACCTAATGGAATTTCCACTTATGTGGTAGTACACCAGTCCTTTAAAGAAATTTTGATGATCAGTTGAATCATTCTCTATCTTCCTGATGCACAACCTCCTTCAGAACTCGATCGGCCTTCCCAATGCTTCCTTGCATCTTTCGGTACTCTGGTCAATACTCTAGGCGTCACAAGTGAAAAATACTGTGGCTTAAGGCCTATTGGGTAGTGTAAAAATAATCCCAATCACAAATATTTCATCTGATATTGCCTAAAAATAATAGGCCAATAAATAATATTTTCCTATAGTATTAATATAGTACACAAAGCTATATTAAAAAACTCTAATACTATACCAAATCCCACATTTGAGCTTAAGAAATAATAAGCTCTGGTGTGTTTTTACAATGAGGGAGAGGTCTCTTTTTATAGTGTAAATGGGACCCAAAAATTTATTATAAGGGCCTTATCAGACAACTCCCATTCCAACTAACTCGTTGACTGAGTAGGTTGGGCTGCTAATTTCTATTGCCAACGTCGAGGGATAAAATCCTGCCTCACGTATAGCTCGACTACTTTTTTTTTCTTGGGCCGATTTGATTTAGTGGGGAAATCCCACATTGACTGACATAGAGGGGGGAAGTCATTTTTTATTGGGCTTGCTACCTTATACACCTCGTGGCCTTAACCACGTCTTAATCCTTTTTGTTTGGCCACATACATGGCGAGCTCTACTATGCCGAGTTCTTCAACCAAGTCATGTGGGTTCTGCCGTTGGTTTGTTGGTTTGTTGATGTGCCGATTATGTTGGATGTTTGGTGCTATGCATTGAAGTTTTTTTGGTGTGCTAGCTGGTGGACCGAGCCATGTGGCAAGGCATTCATTGAGGTGGGTGGTTGGTTATGTCACCATGTTATCTACTGCACTGATTAGATCGAGTCTCAGGCTGAGCTAAGGCAATGCCACATTGTGGCAAGATGGTTTGGTTTAAATCTAAGTTGAATGGGAAAATATACATCCCCAAAATTGTGGAAATGTCACTGTGATTAACTCAGTACCAATTAAAATAGCTCACCAAGTTAAGATCAATGCAACTCTGCCATAAGTGTACACTAGTCAATTCTCAATAGACAAATTGAGAAAAATCGAACTCGTCGTAATTTGATCAACTTGGTGGGGAGTTGATCACCTCACTAAGAAAAAAATAATATCTCATCGAGCTAACTCAATGTCGACATGGTGGTTTGAGAGCCCACCATGTTGGTAGCACCACTAGCTCTCATAGCAACCAAGCTCCCTTCTGTCATAAAAGTTGAGCCTCTTGTTGCAACCACCAAATTTTTACACTTGATGAAGACCAGAGGTATATAACCAAAATAATGAATCTTTTTTTCCTTTTCTCCAGTTCCACCTTTGCCACGTGTTAGGTCCATATTGGAATTTTGGCCAGGGTTAAATTTCCAGCTGACCAAACTTTGACCAGTCACCCAATGTGTATACAAACTTCATTTTTGACGTTCAAATAGTCGTCGGAAATCTCTCGGAGTCATATTTTTCACTTTAGTGATCCTCAGAGATTTAGGGAACTTATTTCCTCTGTAATGTCCTCTAGATCACCTATGATTTAGTATTAGATTTGATCAATACCTTTTCTCACATTTCGTTCCTAGATTTACTGAAGAATTATCTTGTGCATCATTGTGTATTTCTCGATGCACTAGGTATTGGTCATCTAATCCATGTTACGCCTCCTCCTATTGCTTAAATAAATCATATTGAATTTGACATACATCCTCCAGGACAGAGTGATAGGGATAATGTGTATGTTTTTGATATAGATAAGATGCCATCTAATGTTAAAATAGCCCAAAGAGGTGATCCTTCCTTATATTTACATGTCTAGGTTTACAAAAATTTCATTAAGAGAGCCATAATCGATGATGGGGCTGATGTAAATGTGGTTCCCTTCTCTTTCTTCCAGAAGTTAGGGTATGTAGAGACTAATTGATCCTATATAAGAAACACGTTGTGAGGGTATGATAGTCTTAAGGCTACTTCGATTGGAACTATAGTTCTTCCTGTCACCATTGGGCTAAAAACCATCTTGATGGAGTTTTACATCATGAACAGGGAAATAAATTATAACATGATCCTTAGGAGATGTTAGATTCATCGAATGGAGGCTATTCCTTCTACCTTGTTTGAGGAAGTTAGATTCCTCCATTTACGGAAAGTATTCATCACCTAAGGGGATCCTAAGCCATTCAATATAAACTTAAAGAACCTCAATAAGAAAAGAGGAGTCCATTCGGAATATGATCTCCCTACAAACTAGTTAAACAAATCACCTCCATCAGACTAATTTTTCACAACCACCTCGAACATTCCAAAGGCTGAAGTTGTTGACCCAAAAACATTTGAGGTGACATAAATAGATAAGGGTAAATCAATATCTGTAGAAACAGTATCCAATAAAACTACAATGAAGATCATGAAACTCCTAGAGAGTGATGAGCCGATCTTCCTCCCATTTGAACCACAAGGAATGGGTAACCTTCTTGGGATGACCTCTCTTCTCACTGATGGTCTTGGGATAGATATAAACATGATAGAATTGAAAAAAGAAGAAGAGAGTGATGAAATAAATATGCTTCTAATCAAATCCATCCCTTGGACTTGTTCTATTCCGAATCTTGGTTTAGATATGAACGTGTCAGAAATCAAGTATGTTATCTCTACGGGATGTTATCCCATAAAACAATAAAGGTCAAGCAAAATCAATGTGTTTCACGTAAAAGATAGGGTTGAGAAATGTAGTCATGCTCACCTAAATGTGATATTTCAAGAACATGACAGAGAGGTTCTCGGATACCTTCTTCAATTAGGAAAATTAGGTTAAAATACATATACAATCATGGGTAGGGGTTGTAAGTCTAAACCCTAGATAATAAGTCCTTGTTAATATAATGGAAATTACAAATATCATGTTTCTTCATTGTCTACTCTTGGGGGTGAGGAGTTTTACATCCTTCAAATCTCTTCACCTTAGAAATTTCAACATATAGTTCATCTACATCTCCACATGTAAACTATTGCATCTGCTTTTCATTTCATCCCATAGATCATTTGTAAAATTTTTAGTTGAGACACTTTTCTCTTAAGCAACTTTCAAAAACTTCTAAAAACATTAGCAAGACATCCAATCACATTTATTCAAGTATCCAAAATACTATCATAAATTTTTTTGATCATTTCATCAATCCAACAAGATAAGAAATATTTTTGAAACTAATCCTACCAAGGCCTGCATACTTGGTTCTATTCACATCTTCCTGCCAACATAGGTCTATTTGCCCATAGTTTGTTCTAGAAGCTTCTTAATGTCACATATTTCCCATAAAACCTATTTGGTAGAAAAAACATTCTAAACATTTTACTTAGACTGCTTTCTCACCTATCTCAGCCTTCAGTGATGAGCCCTCGTATCTTACTGGTTGCATGGGGTTGAGGCTAGGGGCAAGCTCTCCCTCCCAAAAGTAAAACTCAAATTTAAAAATAACAAAACTATATATGTCAAGTCAAAATCAATACAAAATTTTCATTAACGCACTTCCTTTCCCCGCCAACCTTTCGTGATGAGCCCATGCATCTTACTAGTGGTGTGAGGTTGGGAAGGGAGGGAAGTGCCCTTGATTTTTCCTTTGCCTTTTCCTTTGTAATGAGCCCAAGCTTCCTACTAGTAGCATGGGGTAAGGTGTAGGGGTTGCTACAAATAAATTATTAAGTTAAAAAACAATTTTATTCAATAAAAGGTGCTTTAAAATCTTAAAATCCCAAGAAAGTGAGTTATATGTGTATGTTTCCAAAAGAGTTAAAGAATTTAAACCAGATTTTTTCAATTAGAGAGGCCATTTATGGATCAAATTCTATATAAAATTGTTGGAAAATAACACTCTAGATTGCGTAGTAAACTATGTGTAGATTTAGGTTGTAGGTTCCTAATAGGATTTATGTCAAAATATTGTCTTTATCTCACCATTCCATATATCAAACTCATATAGCTTGGATCCCTCCTGGCTCTCAGTGATAAGCCCTCACATCTTACAAGTTGTGTGGAACTAGAAGTGGAGTGAGTTCATTTTATCATCATACCATTCATCAAATTTTTCCAATCAAGCAAGAAATATTAAATATTTCTTGAAAAACCAAAGTTTCAACATTACATTGTTTTTTGCATCAGTGTCACATAAAAGTAAAAACAAAAAATAAATCATTCTATTTAGCATATCATCATCCACTGCACACATTCTGAAAAGCATACAAAATTGTAAATTCTAAACATCTAGAGTACACATGCGAAGAAAACAAAAAATGAAGTCAACTCTAATGCAAAGGATAGAAAAAAAAAAGAGGCATCTGTATATATATCATAATAAGTCAAGTTTGTGTACAATTCCATCACATGCTAGGTGTGGTCAAAACACTCGCAATGAGCGTGAAAATACAAAAAACATCATATATGCCTCACAAATGGCAATGAAGGAATAAAGTCTCAATAACCTAGCCCTCTCTCCAAGAACCTCAAGATGGTGCATGGCTACAACCATGTCTCTTACTATAGCTATGGTGGCATGAATGCACTGATTGGTGTGAGTGAACATGGGAATGACCACTAGCCATGGCCTCATTGCATGAATAGCTCTGCTTCATCAATCTCTCAGCCATCTCATATGCAACGGTCCATGTGTTCTGAGTATCCATAATCTCCTCAGCTCTCCAAACGGGTGCCAATATGTTAGTATGGTAGTCAACCCATAGTGGATGTTGTAAGTCCTTAGTCAACTCCGCATGGGTCTTCCCTGAAGGGATAAAAAAAGTATCCATGTAGACTTGATGAATAAGATCTCACTAGCCCTGAGTGGTGGTTGCACAAAAAGAAAACAATGATGAGTTAGAAAACCATAAAATAGAAGTACAATGTGTAGTTATTAACATTTCTAGCTAGTTAGGTCAAGAAAAGAGTGTCCACATACTCAGATATCTAGGAATCCATGAAGGATCGACTAGTGCAATTGGTGGTGGTGGTGCTACTATAGGCACCTGTTGTGCCTCCCCCACTCCTGAAGCAGCATGTTGCCCCATGATGGAATCCTCATCTCCACCTCCCTCACAAGGAATTGGATCCTAAGAAACTAATGTCTCCATCTCTACCTCCGGCTCCTCTCTCTTGGCCATAGATCTCTCATGAGTATCATGCCACTCTATGTCACTATCCTCCTCATCATAAAAAATGACCTCTACATGAGTATCCTCACTTGTCTCCTCATCTGTCTCCTTGCCAGTATCCTCCCCCATCTTTGCTTTAGCCTCGGTATACACATTAATGGGTAACCCCTGCTCTTCCTTGCCACTGTAAGTGCGTGCATCCTCAATCAGAAGGAGAGTCATGTGTCAGGGTGATTGTCGAGCACAAACAACCTGTCTCACTGCAATAGGGACCCCTAGAGTCACACCAATCCAACCATGGTCACCCCTAGGGCCTCCTCTAGACTCCCTATTGTTCATGTACACAATTTCCATGTGAGGAATAATCTATACATAGGGAAAAGTGAATTTCTGGGAACTCTATCAAATGGGTGATTTTGATGATTATATTTACAGATGAACCATTAAAGTCATGGGAAATATAAGAGATGTGGAACCTAGCCTCTAAGATAACCTGCATATTTTATAGAAGCTAGCTCTTCTCTTCAAGTGTTGAGATAAAGGTTATAAGGGAAAGTAAATAACCGTAAATCCTAATCTAAGGTGATGCACAAAGATTCACCATAAGGCACAAAGATACATACCCAAACCTCAATAAGATAAGTTAAAGAATATTGAGCATGATTAACCTAGCAGAAAGATTCAGTATTATCTAAGGATAGAAAGAAATAAAATGTAACCATGTAAATGGGAAGATGAATAGAAAATAATCTAAGGGCGTATATCACAGTAGAAACTGAAACATATATATGGGAGTTAAATAAAAGCATGTAGAAGGAAATAAAGATTAAACGTATTGTGAATCCTTTGTACATGGAACAAGAATATTTTAATTATAGAGAGAACAATACATAAGGATGATAATGACACATATTATAGTGCTTCTTTACAACATAACCTTGTTAAGGATAATAAACACAAACTACTAAAACTAAAATCCTTTGGATCTTTCTGGATAATTTCTCTTATCTCTCTATCCTCTCTTTTCACTACTTTAGGGACTATCTTATATAAATCCTATGGCTCTTTCTCCAGTGTTCCTGTCATCATGACCTACATCATTTGCATTTAGTTCTTCATTTCCCTGATCTTTGACCCATGCAGTAGATCTCAACTACTCACTTCGGGACTCGAGATTGCATTCAATTCACTAAATGCGAGTCCTTTTGCTTCTTTGGTAGGCTCTACGGATGGTGATAACTTATTTAAGTGACACATGGAGGTCACATGTTTATTTGGTGCTACCTTCTATTTTCTCCCTTTGGAGTTACACCTGGGTGACATGTGGGGCTCTACATGCTTGTGTCCTTCTCTTTTGACTTTTCAGCCCATTAGGGCTATGTTGCTGTGACTTAATCACATGGAGGTCACACAATGATTTTGAAAATCCCAGCTCTTTGTGCTTCCTCCAAAACACAATGAAAAGACACGTGGATACCCTCTGTTCTTGGCTCCATACTTAAACAAAATCGTGCTCCTAAGGAGTAAAGAACACCAAAAAAATAGGAATGGGGAAAAAAAAACCAAGAGATGCCTGAAAATGTAGAAATTATTCTACATTTATAGTGATTCAACGAGGGACTCCATGTCTATCATGGAAGAATATGGAAATCCTTACCTAACTCAAAACAAAAAAAATTGTGGCTAAAAAAACTCCACTCAGATTTGCTTTAAAGAATCCTAGTTCCCGATCCATGCCTCTTCCGTTGGGTATGTTATTATTTATATATCCTGGAAAGCTCTATCTAGCTTGATAATATCCTTGTGTGAGAGGGTTTGAATATTCTGGACCATTACGTGCAAGTAGAACTCCAATTTCCCTATCAGATTCATAATGATCTCCACCTCAGCCACACTTAATTCCTCTTTTGAAGACTAGAAAATAGTGTTGTCTTATTCCTTTGCTATGAGTAGCTATTGGATTTGGTCCTTTAAAAGGACCGTGCAGTCATTAGGAAAGGGAGAGGGGAAGACCAATTAGACCAAATCCTTAATGTGCTACTTCCGTTCTTTGATTCTAAGATTGAGCTATGTGAGGAGGTTCAAACACTTAAGTGTGACTTTGTTGCAACTTAGGATCTCGTTGATTTTCACTGCTGCCATCTGCCTATCTGCAATACCAGCCCCTTATAGGGAAGAGTCTAAGGAATCGTACAATTTTTGGACCAATGCTTGTGCTTCAGGAACCTTGGCGGAGATGACATTACTAATGGTGGATGTGGAGGACTCCACATTGGCACACAATCCATGTGCATTAGATATAAATCTGAGTGCAGGTGACCGGTCCTTTTCCATAGTGGTAATTTTTTTACAGCAGGAGGTATATTGCCCCTACACTAATGTGATGATTCCTCCCTTTTGTGGTTTCTTGGTGATTTTATGGATCAAATATTTTACGATGTCCTATGATAACTGGTATTTTTTTTATAGGCTCCCCTTCTCAACCTCTTTGGTGCACAACTTCTCTTGAAGCTTGGCAACATCATTTTTCCTTTCTTTAAGCTCCCACTGAAGTGAACCAACCGAGGTCCTAGAAGTTGAAAGCTTGACTTTAATTTAATCAATCTCCTACTGTAATGAAATGGTCGTGGCCTTAGAGGTTGCTAAATCAGCCTCTAATTTGTTGACTTATTCTTCGGAAGCTGTAAGAGTTTCCTTTGAAACTTCTTCATTCAATTCTTCGTGGAGTTGCTCCAACTCTTTGTTTTTACCTTTGATTTCAGAGTGGAGGTGGCCAACAATGCCCTCCATTTTTCTGAGTCTAGCCTCCACTTTTTTCAGCTTACTGCTAACCTTCAGGTTATCCGTAGTGACAATAAAAATTGATTGGTTCATCAAATCAACCTTATCTTGGGGCTGAAATTGAGTCATGTCTACTACCACTGCATTGATAGTGTAATCATCTAGCTGAATCTATCCTGTAGGTTTGGAGACATTAGGAATCTTTTGCGCAATAGTGAGGGATCTCTATTGATGGTCATATAATTACTGCACGTGCTTCATTTCTCCACTTGTCATATCCTTGTCCTTTTTCTTATCCTTTCTCCTACTGCGGGCTACTTTTTCCAAATAAACCTAATTTATAAACTATGTAGGGGAAGGAACAATCCTCCCTAAAAAATGGGAACCCTTGTGACATTCTATATGGAATGGTAGTGGGTTGCAAGCGCTAGGATGTTACAAGAGCCAAAGACAAGAGTGTCAGGACCTTGGGAGAGAAGGAAGGAATGGTGACAAGTGGTGGAGGAATAAGAGGGGAGCCAGGGAGTGGATGGATTTGAGTCGAGGTGACTAGAAAAAAGACATACTAGTTGAATAAATGAAATACGGAGGAGGAGGGAGCAGGTGAGTGCCAGGAGGTGAAGAAAACAGAGGAACCAGAATAGAGGAAGGGGTAGAGGAAGATGGTACCTCAAATGATCTCTTCTTCTTTCTCAGTGGGCTAGGAGGGTTGACTATCTCAGTGGTGGAAACTGAGGGGTTGACCAATGGATGCGTAGAAATGGGACCCTGGGTTGGGTTCGACACCGATTGATTTCCTATTTCCAAACCATGAGGACTTAGTATCACCTGACTCATGGGCATATGCTCAATGTAGCCTATTAGGAGACTAAGGGAGGGAACTATGGTGGCACTTGCTATTGGGAGGATCCTATTATGGGGCTTGTGATGTATTCCTCACCATCTAAATTGGTCCCATGCTCATCTTCCCACAATTCTTCGCATTTCTCTTCAGTGGACACCTCCTTAAAATTTTGGGCAGTTTTCTCCATCTCCTGCCTATATTTCCAAAAGGCATCAATTTTTTCCATGCCCTAATATCTCCCTTTTAGGGCTATCCTCAAATGCTTGTCTATTGTAATAGAGGGGTCATGACTATGCAGGGCCTGATAAAATGACTCCCATGTTGGGGTTGGGATATCTTTTAATTTAACAAAAATATGAGGAGCCTCTTCATTAGGAGACCTCCTATCTTCAAAGAAATTTCTTCACTCATGCTTGCATGAGCTTGAGACCCTGTTTCGGGCCAATATAGTAGCAATTTTCCCATTGAGGTCATATATCCATCTATTCTTGATCAAGGCGAAACCATAGTGGACCAAATTCTATGTGAGGATATGTCTCACCTTGTGCTTCATCACAATAATGCCTTGTTTACTCCAGGGGAGTTCAAAAAATGTTTTCTTTTTGTGGGTAGAGCCAAACTCTTCATCCAGGATATCTAGTTGTTTGGCTATCTCTAAGTCTAGCTCCTGTGCTATGATGACTTTGGGGAGCATGAAGGGTTATCTCTAAACCCATGCACTCTTATGATTGAATTTGATGCCCCAAAAAAGTAGTTTCCAGTGTGTACCTTGTCTTTAAGGATGGCTCGGGTTGAGTGGCTCATTCTATTATCAACCCCATCCTTATCCAACTCAGGAAGAAGTGTCACAACAAAAAATATTGCAAAATCATATGTATATGAAGTAGAGGATATCACATGGGTCCATGCTAATACTGGTATTATACTTGGAGGGTTGACTTCTGTATCCTAGGTTGATAAAGGCATATACTAGATAAAGTATGCTTGGTCTTGGGACAAAATGGGGTGGAACAAGTATTCGGAATACTTAAAGGTGGAGTTGATGTGGAAATGGGCCAGTTGGTAGCAAATATTCAGTGTAATGACTTCAGAGAAGTTGAACTTATATGCTTTCTCTTTTCCCATCACCCTCATTATAAAAAGGGCTCCCATTTGCCAGTCATGGATCTCTCTATCCATATCTTGACCAAAAATGAAGGTTAACATAAAGCATGCATCCCATGCATTCAATGTGGACATTTTCAATAGAATTGGAAATTACAGTAATTTAGGGCTGCTCGAATCACCTTGCTACAATTCCTTGCAGAGGAAAATAGTCTTATTTTGGCATGAAGACTAGATTTATTGAAGCTTTCCCATGCTATAAAAGTTGGCTCTTGGGTCATATGGTAGGGATAACATCTCCCTGATAGCTTGTGATGTTATTTACACCTGCATATCCTTGTTGTTGATGGTATAGGCGGTGATGTCAAAATGATGTGCATACATCTGTACAAGATCTAGATATGGGTACACAAGGGGCATCATGTACTAAGCCAATGTGGTGGTCTAAAGCCTAGAGATGAAGGAACCATCATCTCTACGGTTGTGTAATCTGGTGTGGGCTCCGTCTGTGAGGGATTTGCTTCTTGCTCAAGACAGGCTCGAAAACATCATCTGCATAGTCAGTAACAAATGAAGTGTCTCTATAGTATGTACCCTTCTCAGGGTAAGCCAATTTTAGATGCTAAGTGCATGGTGGCCTGAAGCTTCCTGCATAAGACTTTGATTGAGAGGCTGCGATGGCTGTTCTGAGGCTAAAGGAGACTCTAATTCTTTCTGCTAGTGATTTAGAGACTTGACAAGAGACTCTTTAGCATGTGGAATCAAAATTGGGTAATCCACCACCTTCCTTAAATAGCCTCCATGATTTTTGTGAATTAATGGCTTGCGCACACAACTGGTCACATCTTGCAACAACTCCTAGGCTTAATGACCTCCAACGCTGAATTTCACATTTCCCAAGATATTTTCCATTACTTCCTCAAGCCTTTTTAATTAGTACTCTGAAAAATTTTTGGATCATAACTTCGGGGAAACAAAGGAAGGTACACCCTTCCCAAAAATTTCAAAAAGAGGCATGGGAGTCTCTGTAAGAGATACATGTCCAAGGACACTTATTTGAAGGAACAAAACTATGAAACAAAAGAGACAAAAGAAGTAACTATACATATGATACACTATACAATATCTCAAAAATATTTAATGAAAGGGTTTAAGATAGATTCCATTTACCAGAATTGCTAAGGGTTCACCTTTCATGGTCTTAAGCTTGAAAGCATTATGCTACTTACATGTGGTGATTTTGAATGGACCAGTCCATAGGGGGTAAAATTTCTTGTGATTTCTAGGATTGGCAGTGCTCGCATCCCATTTCAATACCAAAGTTCCAACTCAAAGATCAGGCTTTGAAGTTTTACGGTCAAACCAGGTTTTGACAACCTGTTGACCGCTGATCATAGAATCATGAGTGACTCCCACTTCTCTTGTAGTTCTATTAATTTAGCAAGCCTCACCTACATTTCTCCATGTTCCTCAATCACTACCTACTTTAATAATTATAATGTTAGTAGTTCTACCATGATAGGCATCACCACGATGTTATTGTAGACTAACTCGTATGGTGAAGTCTTCAGAATCTTCTTTGGTGTGATCTGATCAGCCCATAAGGCTGTCTTGATGTGTTCATTCCATGACCTCTTGTGCTCGTCACACATTCTTTTTATGAGCCTTATCAGATTTTTATTTTTGGAAATTTCCAAACTGTTACCCTATAGGTAGTAGTTGGAAGTTGTCTTTAAGTAAATTCCATGCCTCATGGAAAAGTCAGATACTTTAGCACCTATAAAAATCTTTAGCATTATCTAATATAATTGTACATGGGGATCCAAAATGACTGGTGATGTCATGAAGAATCTCCAGGATCATATTTCAGTGGCAATGCTTCCGCCTTATATGGTAAAATAATCAGTGGCTGTTAGGATCCACTTATGGCTTGTGCTTGACACTGGGTTTACCATCCTGATGAAATCTAAACCCCATTGTGTGAATAGTTCTTCAATAAGAATTGGATTAAGGGGGTAATGTATCATTTCTCCTTAAACTTCTATTGTACTAGTAAGTTTTTCACTTGTTCACCATCTAATAACAATTAACAAACATGTTGGGCCAAAAATATCCTGCTTGTAGGAATTTTTATGGCCGTAGTTTTGGCTGAGATATGGCCTCTTGAGCTACCATGATGTAACTCATGAAAGACCCTTTTAGTCTCCTATTTCTCTAGGCATCTAAGTAGAACCTTGTCAAAGTTTCTTTTGAAAAGGATACTGTCAATTATGATGAACTTGGATCCCTACTATCGGTAATACCTTCTCTTTTAAAGAGGAAGGTGACCTGGATACTTGCTTGTTTGCATGAAATGTATTCTATCAGATACCCAACCTTTGTATTCATTTTCTTGAATCTGTAACACCATATCAGATTCATCATCAATTGGTGTCATTAAGTTCGGGGGTGAGATACTGGCACAAGTATTTTCCCCGTACTAACTTTGTGGGTTTAATCTCAACATTATACTCCAAAATCTTGGTGCTCCAGTTAGCTCTCTTGTCAGTTATTTCACCTTCTGTAATATATGCCTTGACACTGGAGTGTGCCACCAAGATCATGATTTTGTTGTTGGTCACAAGATGCCTTAATTTCTTTAGTCCTTCAAAAATATCATAAGCTTGCTTCTCTAGAAATTTATACATGGTTTCATAGTTGTGGAGAATCTTTAAAAAGAAGGCTACTAGATGCTCCTCTCTTGTGAATCTCCCTTCTATGTTAGCACAAAGGCTACACTATGTTCACTTCCATATACATACATGATAAAATCCTTAGTGAAATCTGGATTGTGTAACACTGGTGTAGATGCAATGGCTCCCGCTATTGACTCAAAGGCTTGTCGACCTTTGGTGGTCCATTTAAAATTTAGGTCTTTTTTTAGCATCAAATTGATTGGGTGGATCATTCCAACAAAGTCTAAAATAAACATACTAACAAAATTTAATTTTTCTTAGGAAAGATTGGACTACCTTCTTATTGATCAGTAGGGACAACTCTAGAATAAATTTGATCCTTTCAAGGTCAATAGAGATTTCATATTTTTGAGACAATATGCCCCAAGAGTTTTCCTTACGGGACCTCGAAAACACACTTTTTAGGATTAAGAGAGATTTTGAATCCCTAAGATTTTTCGAATATGACCTCAAGTGCATCAATATGATCCTCTCCTTTTTTAGTGGAAAACCGGGAGATCATCCAAGTATATCAAAATCACTTTGTTGATAAGCTCTCCAAATGCAACATCCATGGCTCTCTAGAAGGTTGACCCAACATTGGTGAGTCTAAATGGCATCTTTGCATATGAGAAGGTTCCCTACTTCATTGTGAAGGTGGTATTATATTTATCTTCTTCCACGAGCCATATTTGATTGTAGCTCGAAAAAACCATCCAACAGAGAAAATCTTCCTGAACCTACCACTGTTTGTAATATTTTCTCCATATAAGGCAAGGTGTAGTGATCCTTAAGAGATACCTTATTCAGATCTCTGAAATCCAAAAAGAGTCTAATCTAACCATTTTTCTTCCTCATAGGCACCAGGTTAGAAACCCACTTGGAATGCTTGATTGGAAAAATTATTTTGGCTTCTAAGATCTTCCTGAACTCCTCATCCATGAGAGATTCTATTTTTGGTTTCAACGACATCTGATTTTGACGCACATGCTTTGTTCATTTCTCCAAATCAGTGGTATGTTAAATGATATGTTTTTTATAACCGTGTAGGTCATTATAAGTTCAAACCACCACCTTATCATATTTATGGCATAAAGTCACAAGCCTTTCTCTTTCTTGTTGAGTGACTTGTTTCCCTACTTTTAGATTCCTTCCGTGAGCTACTTCTATTTCCACATAATCTTCTTTGACTGGAATGAAATTTCTCCTATCTTTGTTAGCATCATTGGTATCAAAGAATATTCTCCAATGTTATAAGTCATATTAGAAGGTTGTTCGTTCTAAGCTATGAATAATTTTGATCTCCATATGCTTCTTCAATTTTTGGTTGGAGTTGGTCTATAAATTCCTCAGATTGCTGTAGGAAAATTAATATCTACTGGGCACTCTCAAAGACTATCCAATGGTCTATATTTTTAGGTATAGATGGGTAGATGATCAAATTTACTGTATCCTTTTTCTCTAGGAGATATTTGGTGGGATCGAATTACGATCCGATCTGAGCCATCCTATCTTCCTCTATGTTCTGGTCCCCAAGGGATAACCTCTGATATCAAAGGATTCAAAGTTATTTAATAAGATCCCATGTCCTATGTCGGTAGGACCTCATTGTTGGGTTCCTTTCCACACCAGTGTTCTTGACCTGTGTTACCACTAACTCAGAGTCTCCAAAGACTATCAGTTTCTTTATGCCTTCCTTGCGCGCCAAGGTCAAACCATGCACCAAAGCTTCATACTCCACTTCATTGATGGTGCAAGTGAATTAGAAATAGAATGCTTGGAGTATATTTCTTCTACTTGGTGGAGCTAAGTAGATACCAGATCTAGAGCCATTTATTCTTCTAACACCATCAAAGTGTAGAATCCATATCTATGGATCCTTTGTGTGATTATTTTCAATTTTATTATCCTCTTTAATGATCTTTGGAATGGTGGTGTTTTCGTAAAAAATCACACAAGTGCCCAATCCAGTGGAGTTGAAATTTACAAAGGGACTCCCCTGGCGATAGGTCAACCAGATAGTTTCTACTTTAATTGTCACCCTATTCTATGTGTGACTCTTCTTTTCTGGTGATCATGGCATGTGAGGCTTCAAAACCATGAGGTTACATAGTTTTTTTATATGCTCTTCTGTAAGAGGCTCTGATAACACCTTAATTTTGGACCCATACTTAGTCTGTAGAATAAGATGTGACCAGTCAAGAGACATATATCCCTCAATTTTTGCTGTGAAGTCATGGGATAGACATAGTCTGAAGACTGGTGGTACATCAATCACCATTATGTCCTGAAGAACTGTTATTTTCAGGATAGGAATAGAATTGTAATGGGAGACCTCTAATGAATATGATGGTTTGCACTAATTTTACAATCCAACTGCATGAATCCTTTCCTCAAGGGTTCATATTTGATTCTCAAGGCATCCACTATTTCTTTAGGCATCACTGTTGTGCTTTTGCACAAAATATATCATGTAATTATGTAATAACTTCTTACCAACAATAAGAGTCATAAATAAGGGTTGGGGTCTTGGCTTGCTTCCTTCCCCTTTCTAATTCATCATCACTGGCTCTTTAAGAGCTTGAGCTATCTCCAAGTTGTTCTTTACCCTTTCTATCCTTGCTCGAGCCGCTATTGGACTTTAATGCCTCTTGCAATAATTCCTTTTGTTATGGAATGCCTAGATATCGCACAAGGATACATTAGTTGGTGCTTTATTGAGTTGCTGTACTACGTTTATGGGCTCGAGTGATTGTACCTTGGGAACTTTATGATATTTTGTCCTTTTTTCCACTTGATAGAAGGTATTTTGATTCTGAGCTGTTACTAAGATCTCTTGTTTGGCTGCGGGTGAAGGAGAAATGAATTCCAGAGGCCCTCTTCCTACTTCATTCGTTGTTGTAGGAACTAGAATTGTGGCTTACATCATTTACCTCTTGAACTGAGTGTTGTAATTTTATTGTAATGGATTTGAAGTAGACACTTCATTTTTGAATACAAACTCCTCTCCTTTGATCCAAGAGAATAGTGTGTTCTCAGGAGTAATCTCTACTTCTTATTCCAGGGACATTCCTTACATCTGCACAACAAGGGCCACATTCTGGATTCCCTAGGACTAGTATGGTCTACCTTTGTTGACCTTGAAACCCTCCATTTCCCTTTTCTCTACTACTTTTTGCTATAGATTCCATTGAGGGCAATCTCTTGACATATGACGGGTGTAGCAAGGAAAGCACAAAGCATTGGGGTATTCTACTAGATTGTTCTATCTTGGAATAATTTTTCTCCCCTTATTAGGTGGGAGAGTCTAGAGCAGTGTCGGGACTGGGACATTTTGGTTAGAAGGTTGGGACAAAAGCAATATCTGGGAATTTTGATATTGCAGAGAGTAAGCGGGATTATTTCCTTGGTAGCCTTGATAATTTTATCTGGGGTAAGCACCTTGATTCCTCTTGAGGTTAACTATCTCATTGAAGAATATCCTAAGGATATTTTCCATTTCTTCTATCTCTGGGGAAGATGATGATGCTGTTTGGGAGAGGAAACTCCTTGAGGGGATGGGAAAATATATATAGATGTGGGAGTTTGGGCTGAGCCCGAGGTCTATGCTTGCGAAAGTAGGGATATATCTAGATATATGGGAAAATGAACCTTGGGGGGAAGTTTACCAGCATCTATCAAATTGTTCTCAGACATTACCACAATATCATATGCTTGTGGAAAATTATCTCCTCCTAACGACTGAATCATTACAGAGATATCTAAGTTCAAATATTTTAAATAGAAAATAATAGCCATACCTATAGGTGGCCTAGCTAGAACTGGAATTCTTTGCCATGTTTTATGGAATCTGGTATTGAAGTCGGCTATAGGCTCTTGCGGAGCCTTATTGATGTTGATCAGATGTTGAAGAAGGGAAGATCTATCTCCCTTTTCACATAACCTTGCAAAAAATACATTCCCAAGCTCATCTCATGTACCAATAGAATTAGGGGTTAAGGATATGTACCAATCAAGAGATTTTCCTTTGAATGAGGCCACCATAAGTCTCAAGGCTATATCTTTCCCCATGATGAAATGTACTACACATATCTCAATGACATCTTGGAGATGTTCCTACAGGGTCTTAAAGTCTTCACCGCTGAACTTGGGTGGTTATTTCATTGCATTTGCTAGAATAGGGTTCCATGTTTCTAGATGTAATGGTGTAATAAGTGGACTCCCTTGATTCCACGGGATGAATTTCCTAGGAGGTTGAGGCTATTGATAGACCATTCTGATAGGTCTAAGGTCTCTAGAATATTATGAGAAGGGTCTCCCAGGTGGAGGTGCTGAAAGAGTTTGGTTTGGAGGAGATGGAGATCTCTAGATCTACCTTCCTCTTCTTCTGCGACCATGAGATAGCTGCAAGTACTCAAATATGCATTATTTTATTTGTCTTTACCATTTTTGTATCCTTCTCATGAATCAAAACTAATTTGGGATATCCTTGTGGCTCTTTTCCTACTGAAATAAGTACTACATGCCTCTTGATCAAGCTTTATATTGGTCCCACCAGGCGTTCCAAGAAAAATGTTGATGATTATCTTTACAGATGAACCATCACAGTCGTAGGAAATCTTAAGACGTGGGGCTTGGACCCCTAAGATAACATGTATAAATATTATAGAAGCTGGATCTTCTCTTCAAGTGTTGAGTTAAGGGTTAGAAGGGAAACTAAATAACTGTAAATCCTAATCTAAGGTGATGTGACAAGATTCACCATAAGGCACAAAGATACATACCCAAACCTCAACAAGATAAGTTAAGGAGCATTGAGTATGATTAACCTACTTACCAAAAGATTCATTGTTTCCTAAGGCTAGAAAGAACTAAAACGTAACCATGTAAATTGACAAATGAATGTAAAAGAATCTAAGGGGGTATAACACGGTAGAAACTGAAACATATATATGAGAGTAAAATAAAAGCATGCAGAAGGAAATAAAGATTCAGAGTGTTGTGAATCCTTTTTGTACAAAATAAGAACCCTCTAATTATAGAGTGAACAATACATAAGGCTGATAATGGAATATATTATAGTACATCTTTGCAACAGAACCTTGTTAAGGCTTATAAACATAAACTACAGAAACTAAAATCCTCTAGAGATTTCTGGAAAATTTCTCCCATATCTCTATCCTCTCTTTTCAACAGTTCAATAGCTCTATTATATTGATCATGAGGCTCTCACTCCAACATGTCTGTCATCATGACCTCTACCATCTGCATTTAGTTCTTGATCTGCCTAATCTTTGACCAATGCGGTAGATCTCAACTGCTCACTTCGGTATTGCATTCAATCCGCTAAATGCAATTCCTTTCACTTCTTTGGTAGGTTCTACAGATGGTGATAAATTATTTGAGTGACACATGAGATGTGCGCTGATTTGGGGCAGCCTTCTATTTTCTCCCTTTGGAGTTGCGACTGGGTGACACATGGGGCTCTGCGGGCTCGTCTCCTTCTCTTTTGACTTTTTATCCCATTTGGGCTATATTGTTGTGCCTTAACCATGTGGAGGCTGCAAAATAATTTAAAAATCCTAGATCTTTATGGTTCCTCTAACATGTGCCTAAGAGACACGTGGATACCCTCCATGCTTGGCTCCATACTTAACCAAAATCATGCTCTAAAGGAGCAAAGAATGCAAAAAAAACAAGGATGTGGTGACAAAAAAACCAAGAGATTCTTGCAGATGTAGAAATTATTCTACAGGTGAACCTCCACCCTCCCTGATCTATCCACTAATTGTCCAATAGTAGCACAAACAACCATAGTAGTCCCATCTTGGCCTCATACTCCAACCATATCCTGATAGGGAGTAGCAATAAAATCAACTATTGTTAAGGTGGCCAATGGCTGATGTGGCCCTCTAAGAGCTAACATGCCAATCCATCTCACATCCTTAACAACCCATGGGTCTTGTATCCCAACTCCCCTCTGATAGGGGACAATCCTCTCACACACCCAACTCATCACTAATGTGTTATGGCTTAATGATTGTCCCTATAACCTCACCACCTGGTACAAGTTTTGGTAGGTGGTCCCAAAAATATCTACTCCCCAAGCGTAAGTCCATCCATACTATCTATATAAAAAATGGATCCCAACAATATAATAACTTGTCACCACCCTTATCTCCTATCAATCGTGAAGCCAAAATACCCATGATGGCCTTGTGGAGAGTAGGTATAAGAGCATAGTAAATAGAAAGGAGCCTCATACCCTACTTGGTACCTGGTGACATCCCATCACCCCCCATATAAGTGGCCCACTGCCTAGCTTTGGTGGTAGGACCCATAGTTTCAAGAGTCAAATGTCTCCCAAGTATAGGAAATCCAAGTATCTTGTACACGTCCTCGAGAGTGATGGTTCACTCTCACACATCCTTGAGAGTGATGGTTCACTGTCCTCTAACACCTGGACATCGGAAAGTGTTTTGGTTTGCATCCAAATAATAAAAGAGGTAACACAACATATGGCTAGTAGGTGTAATGTGTCGCACTTGTGCAATCCTCCATATCCAAACTTAGTGCAATAAATTTATCTCAGCCTAAGTAAGCTAATTAAAGACAACTGGGATCCAATCACACTCTCTCTCTTAGATCCAGTGAATGTATTCCTCCTTTTGCATTCACATAACATAAAAAATAGAAAGTTAGTAACATGTTTCAATAAAAAAGATCATAAAAAACAATAGAAAACAACATAAAATACAAAAAATTTAGTCTAACTCGGCTAAATAAGCTTGTTGTCTTGACAATTAAAAGACCGCCACCCTGTGTAGAGCAGAAGCTTTGTGACCGCTGCCTTTTCAGGATGATGGTATTGTAACCACCACCCTGTGAAGGCAACTATCCTCTAACCACCACCCTACATAGGGGGAAGATCTTGTCAAAAAATGATGGGCCATCCCCTTGACCCTAAAAACTTGGAAAAACCCAAAAGTAGCTCATTTTTGACAAAATAATAGGCTAACCCACGTGCGTTACTCCCTAGGGATCATTCTAAAACAAGAAATTTCAAAAATTCCCCTCCCATAGGTGAATATTTTTAACATTTATCATATTTAGGTTTCAACTAAACAACTATAAAATACTAATATTATTCCATGCTACTGGATCTCTCAGTCTCAAAGCCATGATTACGACCTCACAGTGATCGTTTTGACTACACTCTCACTGAAAATGGTCACCATGGGCCCATATATAAAAAATATCCAATAGGATACGTGCAAATGAATTAAAAAATGAGCTGTTTTGATTATATATATATATATATATATATATATATATATATATACACATACATACATACATACATACATATATATATATATATATATATATATATATATATATATATATATAGGCTTTATTTTAACTTTGTTTTGAGTGTATGTGACCATAGGGCTAGAGCATCTACACAAGTATATTTCTATCCCCACGTAAATGGTAAGTCCTCTTGTCATTTTGATTTAGTGTTTATTTTTTGATAATTTATATATTTGAACTTGAGTTTTCCTTTTTTTTATAGGTATTGGGAGCTTGGACGATGACATTTCATCACATAGGTATGTCAGGTATAGCTTCTAACTCCCCATTTCGGGAACACCATACTTGGACTCTACGTTTTATGCCTCTTCATGGCTAAAATGATTCTCCAAGGGGAAAATATGTACAAACCCAAATTCACACATGCGACATTGTGAGAAAATGGTTAAAAAGGTCTCTAATGATGATTCATGTCTTTTCCAAAGGTGTTCCAGGTCTTAAACCTCCTTACATCTTATGTTTGTAGTCTAGTTTGCCTTACTTATCCATTTACCACTTTTCTGTAGCTTCCCGCTTGTTTTTACCTCAGTTTTGACCTTTAGTGTCAAAACCGCCGCCCTACCCGTTCAACAGTTTTGTAACCGCTACCCTACTCAAGGTGGCAATCTTGTAACCAATGCTCTACACAGGGAGGCTTTCATGTGCAAAATTTCTAGAATCTTTAAACGTGATTTAGGACGCATCTTGCTTCACTTAACTTCACTTTGAATGCACATTTTTTACCCATTTTAGCCGATTTCAATCCTGACTTCCTTATGGCATTCTATTCTTCATTTTTAATTTGTAATTGATTGTTCAAACTATTGCTTCATTGTTGATGTGGCACTCCATGGATTCCAAGTGTTGTATTATATAACTCAACTAACCTTCTATAAATTGATCACTTGTTCTCAAGAAAAGGAAAAAAGATCATTTTGAGTTTTCTTGCATTGTTGAGCTGCCTCATTCTTGCTTGAAATTGCATAGCCAAGCTCTGTTCACTTGTGTTATCCCTCTTCTACCTGCATTGTTACCAGACTACCATACAAGATGTCATTTCTCCAACACCTTCTCACTACTGCTTCTATGCATTCCCAATCCCTTGGAATCACATGAACATAGGAGGATAAAAAAGACAAGATGAGGGGAAAAAGAATAAAACAACTAGATTTTCCATTACTTTATGCTTCCAGGTTAGATTTGACATTGGTTTCTTCAATTATTCACATTATTATTTCTGAATCAAATTCATACATTTATATCAAATAGAGTATAAAGGAAACATTTACATTGTTAAAATCATTCATTAGTTACAATAAATCAATTCAAATATGAAATCCTCCATAGAAATATTCTTTACTCTTGTCGGGGAAGTTGTAGGGAAGAAAAGCTTCTGAGAAGCTCTGATTTCTTCCCGTGCTTCTAAGGTAGGAACAAAAGGTTAGATCTGCATCCATAGTTTAGTGAATCTTTCATTACTTAAATTAGAATAAATACACTCAACACAGGTGAATAACTACACCAGGTTATTTACTTCTTTAGTTTTAGTGTAGAAGTAACTTTAATTATTTAGAATAGAAGAAATTTGTTATCTTTATTTGTTACATTTTATTTTAGTTGATTTACTTAATTAGTTTCCCTTCAAGTAAGTAGATTAAATTGTCAAATTTCATCTTGGTTAAAATGGATACTTCAACATAGTTCAATATCTAGATTTAATTAAGAGGTTTAACCATGGGAATTCACACTACTAGATATTAGTCATTGATTCTCATGTAACTGGCCATCCACATGTCCACATTGGCTGCCTCAACATGAGCTCGAGGAGTCGAGTGCAGTTGAAGGTCACATGTTGATTTTCTTTCATACAGTAGATACACATTGAGGGTTTTGCAAAGGGCCTTTGAATTTGATAGTAGCTACTTGGTGTGGGGAGTGATGGATGTGGCCAACAAGATATTCATGTTGAAATGGTACGTGATGGTAGTTAATGTGATTAAAATGGTGGGTGAATGATTGAAGGTTTTTTCCAGAATTCTAATAAACCTAATTTGATGCATGGGTTTGACCATGATTAGGAAGTGGATTTTGATAGATCCCAAGATTCTGATTTTGAGAGGAGGAAGATGCATTATCCTCAATTTCAATTTCACCTTAGTCAATTAGATCTTGGATATAATTTTTGAGCTTTATACACCTATTGGTAGCATAACCCTTGATTTTATGAAATTTGTAGTAGTTTTTTTTCTTTAACCATGAGGGTTTGGGTCAAGATTGATCAATTGACCGAGTTTAAGAGAAAACGACCATATTAGCAGTAAATAGTTTGTCAAGGAATTATTTGATAGACTCAGTAAGGGGGTGTATGTTATTTGTTTTGGGTATTGGGTGGATCGAGGTTGACCTTTGGGGATGGATATAAAAGTGATCTATGGATGTGATGGACATGTTTAGTTGTTGTCACTCTATCATTGACAACATTTTTATTCTTATTGACATACTTAGGATTCTCTGATGTGGAAGGTTGAATGGATTGGTTGTAGTTATTACAAGAATACAACTTAAAGAGGCCTTTTGTGACAAGGGTTTTTTCAATTTGGATTCCATTCTCTATGATGTTATTGAAGGTATTAACGCAATGGAATTAGAGATGGAAGGATAGCTCCTGATGGATATTGGTGATGAAAATGGTGATGAATTGTTTTTCAAGGATAGGCCATGTAATGCTGCTAACAAGGGCTTGCCATCATTATAGGAAAGAACATAAGCTTTCACCATTGCGTTGTTTAGTGTTGCATAGGTCGATCACGGTGACATCGTGTTCCAAATTATATGAGAAGTTTTTGAATTTTTTTTCATATAATTCAATGAATGCAGTGATAGAACCTTTAGGTAGTTGATGGAACCATTCAAGTGTAGGACCTCATAGACTTCTGTAGAAGAGTCTTAAGTGGTAAGAGTTGTCAAATGTTACTTCTTGACATAACATCTAAAACTCTTCGACATGTTCATGGGGATCACCTTTTTCATTATATTTTTTTGAATTTAGGTGGTTCAAAGTATGGTGGAAAAGGGACCAAGAGGATATCATGGTCAAATGGATCGGGAAAAATTTCCTTAAATTTGTATTTTTGTCCCTATTTTCCGAGTTGCAACCATTGAAGCGTTTCCTTCATAGACTTTATTTCTTGCTCCAAGGTGGTTTCTTGAGACCAATGGGTGGTGGATTGAAGTTGGGTTTTTGGGAATGTTTTGATCTATGGTCATTTTGTAATAGCTTACAAGTACAATCAAGAATTTAACAAGATTATCATCTTCGAACGATCATGACATCAAGCAAAAGAGAAACATGTGTTTTCAATAAAGGTTGAGAAAACAAGACAAAGGAAATGATACGGTTATTAAGAACTGACGTTGATCTCATGATTATCTAAAGTAAAGGTGTTGTTGATAATTAATGCCTTAGAATACTATTATTGTTACTGGCTTAAGCTTTTACGCACTAAGTGAATAAGTCTCCCGATGTATTGCGAATGACTTAAGGGCCAAAAGTACCCGCTTCATGATATCATATTAATCCTGGTCTAAATATTTCTAATACTAATATACATATTTACGAGATAAAGTATCATTGTGACAACCTTATATGGTAATGTGTTATAAACATTAGAGTTGAGTGGAGAGATTCACTTAACCCATATTAATGATTAATCACCTAGTAGATTAATTGATTGGGGCTTGTAAATTTTGGATCAAGGTGTTAATTTTGGGACCTTTGAATTATTGAAAATAGATTGTGTGATTTATAGGTAATTCTATTGGGGTGCTGGAGATTGTTGAAAAATGATGAAATGACCGTAAAATGGTAGAACCAAACCCACTATGTATAGATCATTGAGGAGGTCATAGACCTTAAGAGACTTGCCAACATAAGTAAAATTATGTATTGTAACACCATGGACTTCGGGAATTATGGGGCATTTAAATAATAATTTTAAATCCATGCATGTTTTATAATGTTGGTCTGATACTATATTTTAATTCATTCTCTCCAATGGTTATTCGATCTATGTTATAGAAAGAAATTAAGTGAATGATATTGGTTAACTTGTTGGAAAAGGAAAATGAGGAATTTAAACTGTAGTAAGCCTTCCAATTTTGGAGGAGAGTTGGAGGGTGGTGGTAGTTGAATGGGCCACTGACATGGTACTCCAACATTGAACACCATTAACTGTGCATTTAAAATTTACAGAAATCTGTAAAGCTCCCTAAGGAAGAAAACCACATGCAACTACTCCATTTTTTGTTGTTATTGAAATATAGGGGAAAAACTCCACTTTAGGTAGCAGTGAATAATGATCAAGATATGAGTTCATGTAGCTATTTTTAGAAGAGGAATTTTGTTTATGTGGGAAAATTTATAAGACGAGGGGCGTCATTATGTGGCTTTGAAGGAGGGTTGAATTGTTTGGCTGGTTCGAGGTGGATAGTTTTGAGTCCATAGAATCTTTGTTGCTATAACACTTGCTAGAGATAGATATCGAAGGATTTAGGAATCAAATTCTCAAGCAAGAAATGTTCCTTATCCCCTTTATCTTGTTATTTCATCAAATATTAGAGTAAATACATATTGCAATTGTGTTTGAGCTAAGGAAAAAGTGGGTACATGATATTTGGAGGTTGCTATTTTTATACTCTATTTTATGCGAAAAGAAATGGTAAATTGTATGACTGTAAAACATGGGTATTTGATATTTTTATCTTTTATTCTACTCAAATCATGTTTGCCAATTATTATTGTAAAGGATACTCCAGCGAGAGGTGTTGATCCACTACAATTTGTTTGCATTGTTTCGATTAGATTGACCTAGTTAGTAGTGGGTTTTTGTGCAAATATTATAAGATTATGTAAAATCAAATTTGGGTGCATGGGTTTTCTTTTATCTGACCGAAGTCTTGATATATGGATATGGCAATAAACTGATTCTAGATACTAGTGTCTATTTCTTTCACTTCTGGTCTGTGTGTAACATCTGTAGAAAGAAGATGTGTATTTAGGCATGTACCAAGATTGAGCTGGTGATATCCAGTTGGTGTTTCTATCTCATGCATAGGATATTTAATATACTTCTTTTTCCATCGATTTGACTGACAGTGAGATAGGATTTCCGCTGCAGCTTATAATTTTCTAGTTTACCCAACGTAATCTTTTACCTTTAATGGGTATGTAAGAGAATTTTATTTACCAATCCCTCTTCATAAAGTAAACCTAGGTATAAACCTTTCTGAAATGGATCAGTTTGAATGGCTTGTTTATAAATTGATAACACTTCTTGTTATCCTTGTCTGATAAGTTGATCTTTATAACTGATAGGGAATTTTATTGGGAAGTAGTTGGGATTACTCCTGGTGTCATAGTAGTTAGATAACAATAAATAGATGAGTTGTAGAATGCATCTTATTTTGCCACCATTCAGTCTGGTGTAGGTTGTAACCTCAACACTAATGTTCCTTTTCTTAGGATATGGAAATTTCCTTTAGTTGTTGTAATAGAATGTCGATTATGTTAAGCATTCAGTTCAATCCATTTTTAAGGAAGTTAATTATTTTCTATCTTCTTAAGTAGTTGTCTAAACTAGTTTGAATTGATACTAGAGAACAAAAAATGAATTTGGGGATTAGGTTTCAAAGGAATGAGCCTAACTTATCTTACGCTAGGTATGGAAAACCATTTCTTCGTCCTTAAGGAAGCCTTGATGGATAAGGATTGGAAAAAATGATTGATTGTATCATGTTTATAAGAAAGACTGAAAAACCTTATTTGAAACCAAGGGGTCTTGGTTGGTTTGCACTCTGAATATGTTTGTTAAGTTATTATTGATCCATTTATAAGGTGCAAACATGGAAATGAAACTTAGTTTTGTTTCCATTTCTTTAAATTGATTTTTAATGAAGATTATTTTATTTGTATTATGTGGATCTTATGTAACTAAATGAATCTCTTTTGGATGATAAAATCAAGTGTATTAATTTTCCATTATAGAGGAGTAGTACGTAGTAGTCAATACGACAAACTCAGGAAGTTTAGACTTCTATACATAAGTACAATCAATATTCGGTAGTGGCTGTGTTTTTGGATTCTTATTGTAGCGGAATATAGTAAGATATAAGTTGAGGTGTTATGTTGTAATAAAGAATGCACAAGACTGTAAAATTGAGAAATGAAGTCTATATTTAATTCCTATAAGTTATTACAATATATAACTTTGAGATATATAATTCTCTTTCCTTATTAGGATATTAATGGTTAATGCAAAATATGTTGTTTTATGAAGTTATGACATATAAACTTCATGGAATTAAAGCAATAAGAATGCAATGTTTAGACCATACTTATTGACGGATATTTTGGTATTGCTGAAACTGGTTGGTGTCATTTGCGTAGGATGGATTACCTTGTGTGTGTCCAAGGTTAATACTTGTTTGAATTGCTTGAGAAACAATAATAGTTGTAGAAAATTCTAGTCATTAATGGGATGATATAGCTACATACCGTGATTTATAAGAGTTTGATATTTTTATTTAACGTATGTGGGATTCAGTTGTATTTATAATATGTGGTATTGATTAGTTGATGGTCATTATTGGATATGAATATATTTATCCAGTTTTACTTAAACTTATTTATGAGAAGTACTAATAAGACTCTGTCACTGAGAAATACTTTAGAAGGTAAAAAGAGTTTTACTATTAAGTACTAATCAAGTTAATAGAGTATGATGTTTGTTGCATTACATGTTTAAATGGTAAGAATGAGATTATTATTGTAATATATATTATTTCTAATATTTAATGACATAAATTGATAAATGGGATAAAGGAATTTTCTTGCTCAGTTTAGTCGAACTGACCTTTCCTAATCAATGCAGGAAAGTGAGTGAATATAATAGGCATAAAGTAAAAAATTCCTTGGTTATCTATTTGAACCACGTGCTTACTTTTAAAGGATAAAGTTGTAGTCAAATTTTTGAATTGAGATATTCTTATTTATGTTAAATAAGTTATTTGTTGTCATCGAGTAATGTTTTTCTTGTGAAAATCTACTGAGTACATTTATGATATATTGTAACATGGTAAAGATTCCATATTTTGATCAATATATACTTGCTTCATATCATTAAAATACTATTGATGCCTCTCTGCAATCTCTGTAACAACTTATACTATGTTGTAGTAATATTAGTACAGACATGACTATATGCTTGTGATATTTTATGAAAATTGAATCATTGGATGATCGTATTGGAGGGCTGTTATAACTCTTTGATTCCGTAATGTATTAACTATCTTATGGACCAGTTGAAATTAGTAATTTCAATGATTGAAATGGGAGGTTATGAATCAGCAATATAACTGATAGGTTAATGGAATACATTATGGACTAGTGTTGAAGTACTCTTTTAAATCTAAACCGATGAACTTATGGGAAATTAAAAGTATTGTTGGTAAGAGGTCATGATTTCTCACAAGCCAAGTTAAAGGTCTAATGCTTGGTAGATGAGAAATCATCTAGGTATGAATCTTGATATATATGCATATGTATACATATTTATGGGATTTAATTCTAGTAAAGTTAGAGTAACTATACTAGAGGTAAAATAATATGACAAAACTTCTGGATGATAAGATAAAGATTAACATATAAGGGTTAGGTCTTTAAAACTTAATTGATGTTAATTTTGGACAACACTCAAAAATTTATGGGAATTAAGCTGAATTATTATGTAAAACTAACCCAACTCTTGTAACATGATGGGAAGCTCAACATAATACTGTAAGGTGAAATAATAAATAAGAATAGAACACAAATGTTATTTGACACCTAAGTGAACTATCATTCCATGAAGTGGAGAAATGAAGTTTAAGATCTATCAGGTTACCATCATTCACAATATGATGTGATGAACATTAATTATGAAGTTTACTCTAGCTAGCAAGATGTAATGAAGACAATTCATTATTAAGCATGTTAAAATTAAATTCTAAAAGGACCCTTAAGAGATGGGATATAAAGTTGGTGAAGAACTTTATGGGAGGCTAAATCCTTGAACACCAACCTTCTATGAAACCTTGGTTATGATGCCTAATGTAAATGATTAAATTGTTGTTAGGAGCATGTAGATTGTGCTCACCTTGATTACTTATTATTAGATCCATGGTGAAATTTTGGTATCTATGCTCTTAAAATAGTGAGTTTAAATCAACCATAATTAAGATATGATGGTGTAGTCATATAATGGATAATGACGTTCTGATAGCTGGAATGCATAAAATATATTTTTGGATGCTAAGGAAATTGGTATGAAGATCCAAGAAAAATAAATATACTGCCAAGATGATAGTAACCATGCAAATAAACCTAAGTTGGGTTTGGGCATTTTTGTAGAAGTCCTCAAGAGAATTAGAATATTACTAAAATAAGAAACTTAAAATGGGTATGATTCATATGTAGATAAATTAGACTTGGCTAATATAAATGTTGAAGTAAAACTGGATAACATGATTATACTATATAACATAAGTGTTATTAGAAAGAGGATAACGGAAATGACTCCATATGTCCCTAATGATGAGTGATTATGTATATTACATGATTGCTTATAGGATTAAGAACAACATTAATGGTTATTACTCATTGATAATGTGAGGCATTATTTTATTCTGTTTGAATTTGAATAATTAATAATAACAAGATTGGGAATTCAGATCTAAATAGTGATCTATCCTAAATCTGGAACAAATAGGTAGAAATAAGTATTATTGGAACTATATTTGACCTATCGGGATACTATGGGACATGACTCTAGATACGTTTCATTAAGTGATGAGGAAGACATGGCAACTAAACAACCTGTCATGTTTAATTCATTAAGATACTGTGTTTTAGTTTAGGACTCTTTATAGGTCAACTCACTACAACCGTTATGTGGTCATATCCATTTAATGACATTTTTCATTATCTGAATACTGCCACTTAACAACTATACTGAGTTTCCTTTTCAAGACCTTAAATGTGGCATGGAATTGATTAAGTACAAGCTTGTTAAAGTTATAAAGATGGATGGAACCCCATGGGTTGGTACCCCGATGCCAACATATGATGGCTACAAGAAGGGAAGCATTCTAGTAATGATACGAATCATTACAAAGACACTTGATTTCCCATAGGCATCATAGGATGACATCGAGGTACAACTTCATGTAGGTTAATCCAGACTTGTACCTTATACAAGACTTATAGCTGTTTACATCATCATTGATTGCAATTCCATATAACTAAATGAGTGATTAAGGTGTGATGACAAGATTTCAATGGCGAGTGTGTCATCATGGAACCGAGAATGGCATACATGACTATGAAACCTTGCACAAGGTAGTGTAAGTTGTCGATTACATTATCGTGATCTCACCAGGATCTAAGCTATGAGATGCCTATGGAATTTCATAAGTAGAACCCATGTGTACACTTAGATAACTTCACTTAATTATCATCTTGAAAAAGGGAAAACCAAAGGATACATCTGATATATTGTCTTACAAAGAGTATTGAGGGAGATCGAGTAGGATTTGTTTATCCTCAAACAACTACACATGGTTTATGACACTTATCAGAAATGGATTGCATTAAGGTTTATGTTGGATTTAAATATATGGGTATTTAAATCAGCTACATAAATTTAAAAAAAAAACATATATATGAAGTGAAAAAAGTGGCTGTTACACATTTGATGGTTATGGCCAAGTTTTGAGGCTAATTGAGTGATCTGTTTACTCATTTGTTGGAGTTGAGACAATATTGATTCTTTTGATACATGTGGATTGTTAGTGTTCTCTCTGCTATCATGTCCGTACATAGCATGATGATTATTTGGATTGAAATGATGTGGGGATGGTGGTATTTGTCCAATGCACTCACTTTCATCATGGAGGTGACTATGAAGTTGATCATGTGTATAATTGATAGGAAGTTTTTCTCCCATATGATATAATTGGAGTAAGAGAGTGTCTTTATTTTTACCGATGAAACAAGTTAACATCTCTCATTGTCTTCATTATGTGAAATATGTGCTATAATTTTCATCACTACTGGTGTTGACCATGGTTTATTCATTGTCTCCTTGGTGGAAATTATCTTCTACGTTGGCATCATAATAGTTGTGATTGAATATGTCTTTTCCTATGTCATGGTGGTTATTTTCTTCATCATTTCCTGATTGGGATCGAGTAGGCATTCTCCTAGGTCCCATGAGATCCTAGTAATATTAAAATGAATGGATGATATGAAATGTGTACTAAATTGACAAGATATATGTGGGGTAAGATCCTTTATTGGTCTGATGTATAATGTTAATAATTGAACCTTATTTTTGGGACATAAGAATTTGAGAAGCTATTAGGGGATAGCAGAAGGATTTTCCTCACTAGTAGAGGGATTTGGATGTGCCCCTATGTAAGGGCTTAGAAGAATGAGATAAGTGATAAGGATGTTTTTTCCATATGCATGGTATTGATTAGAAAGATTAGGTTAATTGTGCTAATAAACGATCTTAGATAGGGTTTTTAGGTACGAAAAATTGTATGGGTAGATTTGGTTGAAGATGTAAAGATGCAGTAAATGTTGTGATTGAATGGGACACATGATATGATAGATTTTAGGATCTCTTAGACCTAGGTAGGTATAGGGATACCAATATGAAACATCATACTATTAAGAGAGGTTTGTGACGATGAAATGGGTGGTTGTTTATGTTGGATGTGCTAGTATGGGATAAGCTAAATAAATAAGATGAGATATATTAAGAAGGCTTTGTAAGATGTATTTTTTGGAATGTGAGGGGATGTTTATAAATGTCCTTTTGTGAATTTTAAATTTTATTGATGGGGTGGAAAGGTTTATTACTTATTTTATTTTTTTATTAATGGGGTGATGTAAAAGGATTGGATGGCGATAAAATTATGAAACATAAATGGTGTATGGTCAAAGTTTTATTATAATTTTTTTTGATTAGGTGAAGAGGTCTATTGATTATTTTTATTTGTAAAATGTGTGAATGATGGTAGGTGGATAGAAGGAAAATGATGTGTGGTCAAATTTTTTGTTATTGTAAGGTTTATTGATTAAGTGGAAAAGATAATTATTTTATTTTGTATTTATAGGATGATGTCAAAGGTGTGAGTGATGGTGGTGTGTGATGGATAAAAAATATGATAAATGATGTGTGGTCAAAATCGAGGTCAAGGGTCATGGTCAAAATGGATGGATGATAGGTACATGGTTTGATTAAAAGGATTGATGTGAGGGTTGTTCATTGGTTTTGAAAAAAACACTCAAACAAGTACAATCATGCAATCACAACCCTAACTATTCAAGTGGGATTGCGACCTAACTATATCTTGCTTTAAATACCACCATTTACATAATTGGATCTCCACCTATGTGCCAATGTGAGTTCTGCTAGCGAGTGATCTTGGGAAGTGTAGCCTCCTTGCACTATAGTTTGATATGCAACCAAAAGAGCTACCTATTCTAGGATAACGAGATCACTAAGAAAGTCCCTTATATACCTTGCATTATGTGGGGCCCAAGTATGTGTTGTAAGGATGTTTTATGAGGCCTTGGTTTTGGGACTTCCAAGCCCCTCTCTTCACACTGATCTTAAAAAACCTAAACACTTAGCCAATAACAACAATTTTACTTGAATTTAAATACCCCACCAGAACACGAGGCATGTCTACATGCGTGGAGATGAATCCCATGGTCATGATACCCCTAGGACTATGGTAAGTGTGTGGATGTCATTTCCACATCACGTTACCCCTTAAAAAGGGAAGGAAAACTAGCCACTTTTGATCCTTAAGATCATCCTAGGATGTGAGAGGAGAGAATACATACTGTCATCTTTGGGATAAGAACAAAAAGAAACACATAATATGATAAACACAAGATGATGATAAAAATAAATAATAAAATTTATGCAATGGGGCCTTTAGAAAGAGGTCATGAAAAACAAAGTATTAGTAGTTTGTTATTTATACCCCAGTATTCTGTTGGCATGGTGTCCTAATAGGTGTTGTTATTGATGGAATACCGGATTAATGAAAAATTGAGTGTTTTATGATAATGGAATGATGTTTTTATATGATTCTAACATGATGGTTCAGATGTTTATCAGCTACTACAGTGGGATTTAGTGAGGTGTGTTTGCTCTAGCAAGGCTATACAGGTGCCTAGGACGTGTAGCTTGGTAGTGTGAGATTATTAGATATTTGGGAAGCATGTTGAAATGTTTTATGGAATTTTTTGAGGGTGTTTGAGTAATCATAACAATGGCATAGTGCAAGTACATGTGAACCACTTGGTTACATGTGCTCATTGGGAGCAGGTATGACAACTATGAGGTGTGACATTATGGATTGGAGAAAATTTCACTCATGGAAGCATGAAATATAGTATATAATGGAATATGAGGTATGTTTGGGCCATTTTAAGAGGATTCATGTTCATTTATTGCATTATTTCAGTTGACCCTAGTTGCTACTATGAGGATCTAACATGGAAACATAGGTAAGTCTTATTAAATGAGGAGTTTTAGCTATGTAATTTATATTATGATGATTGTATATGTTAGAGGGATGATTAATTATGATCTCAATTTTTTTTTAGGTCTCCATGTTGAGTATTTTTCCAAATATAATTGATTTTGTGAGACAAGGTGAAAAATAAGTCAAAATCTAGCTCAAAGTGTAACTTTAGACACTCGTTGTGAATAGTGTGATTTGAATGAGACCTTGTGGATTTTAGGGATGATTATAAGGTGAGTTTATAAGGTTTTAAAAAATAATGATGTCATTTTATTGTCATGTTTTTATGAACGAATGTTAAGAAGGTATAATGGTTTAAAACCCTAGTTAAACCCTACGTAGGAGTAGTTTACATAAAGTGAAGTATACTGACCCAATTTTTATTGATTCATCAAAAGTGATGATTTTATGTTGTAGCGGAATTCTCAAGATTTCCATAAATGTATGGTTGAGATCATGGTGATGAGTGGGCCCCACTTAAAAATAGTAGTTTCTAGAGAAGAATATTTTAGGACAAGATGGTCCAAAGAATTAGCATTCAAAATTGATGTTGCATGATTTTTGGGAGTTATTGATTTACATGGAGGTTTCAGATAAATTTAATTTAGGTTCATTGTGTTTTGAGGTCCAAATAGGTTGACTGGTCAAAGGGTAGTTTTGGGATCTCAAATAGCAAGGTTTAGTAAAATGAGCATAAATTGAGCTATAAGTAGAGCTTTGAGATGATTAAAGTTATGTTGGAATTTATATTAATATATATATTTCAATTAAAATATGGCTTGCCTCATTATGAGGTCATTTTTCAAGGTTTCGAGGTCATTCTTTAAGCAATAATATTTTTGGCAGTTCAAAACAACATCTGTTTTGGTTAAAGTTTTATGTTGTTTAAAGCATGAGATTGATTGGGTGATGATTTATATCAACTACAATGTGAAGAGGAATTATTTTACCATCCAATCAATCCATTTTGAGGTCTTTACTGTATGTAAAAATTATTTTATGAGCTAACCTTTGGAAACAACATTTTTGTCAGGTTGTACTGGTGAAGGAAAATATTATTGTGGTTAGAAGTGATGTTGGGCTCCTAATTTATTGGCCAAGTATAGAGAGGCACATGGGAACACAAGGCCTATTTGAAGAAGGGTGTGCAAGGAGAAGCATGCACGATAGGGTTCTAGGAGGATTTAGTAAAATAAGCGGTGCACGCGCAAGGCTAAGAAAAGGTTTTGGGACTTAGCCATATTTGGTGTAACAGACAGAACATAGGGAGAAAAAGAACAGAGGCATCACACATAGGGAGAAAAAGAATAGAGGCATCACAGGTTCAGAGGATGGGCTATATTGATGACCCAAACAAGGTGTTGCATGCACGCTTTTAAAGCACCATACCAATGGAGAAAATCTTGGATTTGGGATTATTTGATGATGAAGGTGCATACCCTCAGATAAATAAAATTATTTCATGGGCATTTGAGTCCCACATCGATGAAAAAAAATTTGAAGTAAGCCAAGGGGCAATAATGAAGGTACCTGAGTCAAAAGGTGACAACCCCTTAGTAAAAACTTAACAGCTATTAGATGAACAAATTTGTAATGCACTGAATAAAGTTTTAGTGGAAGTAGAGGTCAAAATATTTGGGAGGAATGACAGAGTAAAGTTTATAGAGGCAGAGCTAGAGAAGAAGGAAGAGGAGTTGGAGAAAATAACTAAGGAGTTAAAACATGAGGAACTAGTCAATGCTCAACTAAGGTGTGAATTAAATGAAGAGAAGGAAAGGGTACAAAAAGTCTTCAAGAAGGTGGAGATGATCACAAGAGCCATTATCTTGAAGCATCCAGACTTGACACCACCCACAAAAAAATATGAATCAAGCCTGCAATGCCTAGAAGACTTAACTCGCATTCTCACAATGGAAAGATGACCACTGT
The DNA here is from genome assembly GCA_019776745.2 of Taxus chinensis. NCBI lineage: Eukaryota > Viridiplantae > Streptophyta > Pinopsida > Cupressales > Taxaceae > Taxus > Taxus chinensis. The sequence continues at coordinate 407,152,136 of CM034150.1, forward strand.
CCTTGGAGTCTCCAGAGGAGGCATCAACGTGAAAAGAAAAAGAGGAAAAGATGAAGGTTGTGGTCATTATGGCCCAGTATAATAAATTCCTCGTGTATGTAAAGGCTGTCATGCTAATAGCAGAGACTGCTTATGACAACTGTACCGATAGAGACACAGTGGTGAGCATTTTGGTCACCACCCATGAAGTAGATCTCAAGGAATTCCGGGAGAAACACAAAGGTAATAGGGCAGAACATGACAAAATTCTAGCTGAGGTTGAGAATAAATCAAAGGCTATTGAGACTTTGTGGGGATAAATTAATAACCGGATTAAAGAATTATATCCCCAGATCACCCGTAGGATGGACAAACTTGAGGATATGGGCAAGCAATTAGAAGAGGTTTTAGAAACCATGAGTGCCAAGGGAGAAGGGATAAGCTTTAAAGAGGTGAGTGCCCTAGTCAATGACCTCTGTCAACAAACATAAAGCTAATTTGATACCTGGAAGAAGTTGGAGGTAGACTTGACGAAATATTTCCCATTCCTCTTACAGAAATAATCATAGTTCCCCATTCTTTCATTCTTCCCCAAAATTCTTCATTCCTTTATTCTTTCTCCAAACTATTCAAGGATGATCATTCTTTATTCTTTGAGAAAATTTTCCCATAGACGGATAATAGGTGTAATGTGGGGTGATGTTGGGATCCTAAGTTATTGGCCAAGTACAGAGAGGTGGGTGGGCACACAAGGCCTATTTGATTAAGGGCACATACGGAGAAAGCGCACATGACATGGTTCTAAAAGGGTTTAGTAGAACAAGTGGCACACACGCAAGACAGAGAAAAGGTTTTGGGACTTAGCCATATTTAGTGTAATAGATAGAACATGAGAAAAGCATGACCCAACTGTGTATGCGGAGTGGATAAGGTGCCAGCCTAGTGACATGGTAGCCTAGAAAGGAATATACCTTGCGATGGAAGATTCTAGAAGGCCATCATTGCAAAGAGTGGAGAGCTTGAGCCTGAAGAAGCATGCTCCCATGGAGGACCACCTTGGACACTTGGCAATGGATCTGTAACTCCCGCAAAGGCTTGAAGGTGTTGAGAAAGGCTATAAATACAAGCACCCGATAGAGAAAAGATGGAGAGACAGAGAGGTACACATAGAGGACATTAGAGAGAGAAGATGAGAGGCGATGCTCTATAGAGACACATGGAGAGATTTATGGGTTGGGATAGGAGATCTGTAGGAAGAATGATGTATCAAGGGATGGGTACATGTTTTTCTTTTACATTGTAAGGGATGTAAGTCCATTCTTGCTACATGGTTCTAACCTGCACTATCATTTTGGTTTGTAATGACCTTGATAGATGTAATGTGATTACTGGACATGTTCAATTTGAATATATGTGGTTCAAGGTTCATACATATATCTTTTTGTTATGTTTAATGCATTTTATATGAATGAAGATAATCATTATGCATCCTCTTTCCCTCATGGTTCAGATCTATCTTTTTTTTAATATGCTTCTTATTTGGATGAATATATTAGTGTAGCATTTACTCAAAGCTCTTAGTTGAATAAGGAGTTTCTTCTGTCTTCTATTATGCTTCCATGATATATTCTTACAAAAATCACATAAAAGAGGGGCTCGGTGCCTGCACGTGCCTCAGGTGAGCACCCAGTGCCTACTGGGTGATAGGCTGATGCGCATGGGATTGTCCTTATTTGTTAAGGGGTATAAAAATTAACTACAAGTGAATGATGTTTCATGAATTATAAATTTCTTTTAAGTTTTATAAAGGTTATTAAATTTCTTTTGCATTATCACATGGAATGTTTTGGTTGAGAAGAAGTGATTTGGTGATCAGATGAAGTTTCTAGAGTGTTGAAGGGTGCAAGAAACAATTGTTTTGAGATTTGTAAAGGGAAATGGGCCCAGTAAAAGAAATAATTTGATTGGTAGATATTAATTGTGACCATGTATGAATTGTTAATGACATTTTATTCATTTGTAATTAGTTTTTGGTCATGAAAAATTATGGTACTAATGTTAGGGCTTTTTTAAGAATGTGCCTATGGGGTTTTGAGGTATTTTGGCACATGCACTAAGGGTTTTAGCTAGGATGACCTAATTGGGATAGATGTGACTATTGTAATTCAAATTTATGAATGTTATAGATATGTATGGGTCTAAATTATCATGAAGGACTGACCTACTTTTGTTTTGAAGGAAGAAAAGCATATTTCAGTGCTTGTTTGGTTCATTTTTGAATTAGTGATCTTGGAGGGAAGGTGTGCGACCAAGAGGAAGATATTTTTAAGGTATGATAATGTGATTTGAAGGCTTCAGAATATCATGACAGGTTGAGTAAGATTATAGAACATGTCTTCATATGATTAGATATTTTTGAATTGAAGAAAGAGCAATAATATGTAAGGTTGAAGACCTAGGGTTTGTGAGCTGAAATTGTGATCTCCATCAGTTGTGGCAGCATAAAAATCAAATATTAGATATATTCAAGTGTCTAAGTGGGTGCTTTGTCATCTTTAGGGGGTTGTATCCTCATTATGGAGTGGATGATTCACTAAATTAGGGGTTGGTTCTCCTTGTAGGGTTGGTGCTCTACTAAATTAGGGGTTGGTGCTCCTTGTAGGGTTGATGCTCTACTAAACTAGGGGTTGGTGCTCCTTGTGGGGTTGGTGCCTCACTAAATCAAAGGTTGGTTCTCCTTGTGTAGTTTTATCTACACTAAATTTCTTTGCTTTGTGTAATATAAACAAATTTTCAGTGGGGTTTCTTCCCCATGAGGGTTTCCCACGTACATATGGTGTTCTTGTGTTGCTTACTTTAATTTCTTTCTCTTGTGGTTGATTTTGCATATATTAATAAGCACACATGATAATGGATGTTGTTTAATTAATCTAATGGATGAATGTATGTTTTGGTAAATGGAAGGAAATTTATTGTAGGACCAATTCACCCCCCCTCTCAGTCCCTTGTGCTTCTAACATATTCTTGGACCGTTTGAGTTGTAAAAAAGGATGATTAGTAGTTTTTCAATTAATCAAGATCCAACAACCAAAAATGTTAGGCAAAAAATAAAAAAATGAGTATTAAAATTGGTGGAGTTTCCCCTTATCCCTATAATATTTATGCAAAAATAGAATGTTAAACCTTATAAAACACCACCAAAACACCAAAAAATGTGACTAGATTTATTAGTATCAAAGTAAAATTGTACTAAAACAAAAAGTGCTAATTTACACAAAAAAATCACTATTTCAAGTCAAAAGTGCCAAATTATAACAAAATTGCTAATATTAAGCAAAAACACTAAAATTTTAATAGATGCACTAAACTATTTATAAAGGCGCTAAAATAGAAACATAAAATGTTAACATAATTTAGTTTTTAAATTCTAAACATAAGTGCTGAAACACAAACAAAGGAACCAAAATATAGACAAAGGAACCAAAGTATAGACAAAAGTGTTGATCCTACACAAAACAAATTCAAAAAACAAAAGCGCTAAAGTAGGCCACAAAGGTGTTAAAAGACAGACAAAGGCACCAAAAGGCGGAAAAAGGTGCTAATTTTGTGTGGAACAAGGTTAGAAAAGAGAGGCGCTAAAGTATGGAACAAAGGTACCACATGTTTTACAAAGGTTCCAAATTATATCCCTACAACCACAAAAGTTAATTAGCTGTGCAAAAGTGTTGTTTCATATCAAAGGCACTACTTCTTCTACATAGGCACTGAATGACAGGTCAAAGGCGCTAAAATGGAAAATTGTCACACAAATTTGCTATTTTAAAGTGCAAACTGAAACGGAATATTTTAAAATTTGAACAACTTGTTTTAAATATGAAATGTTATTAAAAAAAATATATTTTGGGGGGTAAGCCCCAATGTGGGCACCAAAATGTAGAAAAAAAGTGATGTTAGTATGTAAGTATAAGATTATTATCAAACCAAATCAATCCTAAACCTAACACACCTATTATCTACCTCTAATTGAGCTGGATAAAAGGGGATAAAGAGTGTTATACATTTACTTACCTACAAGGTCCAATACTCTTCCCTTATTTCTTTGGATATGCTCAAGATTGTTGTATTGCCTCAGATTTTGTGGGATGATTTGGACAACACCTCCCCTTGTTAGATGACGATCTTGCTTGATGAATACTTGAAGATTGAGATCTTTCTTGGAAATATTTTGGTAGAATTTACATGAAATTTTATAAGATGGTTTCTATGGAGGGTGGCACATATATTTATAGTTATAAGAAGGAATAACGTAGGGTTAATATTTAGCCATGTAAATGGTAGATAAATGGTGGAGAATTTGTGAGAATGGAGAAAGATCTAGAATTTGAAAATTATAGAGATTAGAAGAAGCATCAATTGAATTAAAAATTCAATGGAGGGAGAGAAATATTTTTGAATTTTTGAATATGGAAGAGGGAAAATTGGAGAGGCTTCCCGAAATAGAAGCCTCTAGATTTAGATTATTAGTTAGGTTAGGATTAGGTGAAATTAAATGTGATTAGTTGAGTGATTAGATGGATAAGCTAGGTGTAGAGTAGGTGGGTAGGAATTTTTAATTCTTAGAAATTTATAATAGAGATTAGTTAATGGGATAATGCAATAGTAATGATGTATTGATATGACTAATATTGAAATGTGATTATTGGGTGAATAATGAGAGTTATTGAGGTATGATAATAGGGATAATAATAATTAATCTCACGATTAATTATTACATATTTATGGATGGGGGATTAATAATGTATAATGAGCATGTTATTTTCTAAATGATCATGTTGACATTTTACATGTCTACAGGTTTTACTAGTTACTAAGGTTTTTACTTAGTTCCAAGTGATTACAAGTCACCCCAAAGTTGTGCAAGAAAGAGAGATATACATAAAATATCACTACAACACAAGTGAATAACACAAAAAATGTAAATATAGACAATCAAATGTTCCAAGACTATACATCTTCAGGTTATGACTGTACATCTCAAGTCTCAACCATACAAAATTTGTATGGTCCTGACCCTATTGAGATTTTCAGCTCCAAAACTTTCACTAAAGAATCTATAGTTTTAGATAATCCTATTTCACTATTATACACATATAGATTCTTTATATCCTACCTTTAATAGATAATTTTATCTCTCCTCTTGTGTATTTGGGAATTTCTTATTATTTATTAATCGTTTCAGTAATTTCAAGTTTGAATGCATTATTCTAATTATATATGATTGATGTTGGAAGTTAATCAGATAAAAATAGTCTACTTATTACAAACCATTACATCCTTTCTAGTTATTGTAAAATAACATTCTAAAAATCTAAGTAAGGTGTAAAAATTTAGTGAACCTTATTTTTTAATTTAATATATTTCTCTAGAAACTTTGTTTTGTCTCCCCACTAATTTTAGTACACCATGGCTGATGGGGTGGGAGTGGTGTGTTCAAGTCACATGGTTGTGTGCTTTCCCACCCGTGTTTAAATACCCCCAAGGAAATATCCACTCTGAGGTGGTTTCACCGCTAGATGTTGCATCTCTGCTCATTGTAGTAACAACACGTTGGTTTCTTCACTCGTTACAGTGGTATCATGTTAATTATTGATTTACTTAGGATTCTACTTCACTCGACATGGTTGTTGCATTCCCATTCACTTCAGTTTAGATATTTTTTCACTCACTATGGATGTTGCATCTTCATTTTGGTTACATGGCTTCTTAATTTTTATTCCTTGTGTTGGTTCCCTTCGTTGTAACTAGGCTGTGGATCCTCTCCAAAAAATATTCAAATGTATAAGGATGCGGGTCCTTTTAACACCCTCAAATTTACCCTCCTTCCAAAAAAATAGTACACCGTGGTTCAAAATCTCATAGATCATTATCAAAATTTATATATCTTATCCAAGGATTCCCATCCTTACCCTACTCAAACTAGTCATCATACACCCTTTGATAGTACTTTTCCTATCTCTTGTGATTATGCATACATTGATACCTTTTCTCATTTTGTGTTCATGGTCTTCACTAATACTATACAAGGTGAGGAGTATCATGATAGGGGTGAAAATCATGTTGTATCATATGATGTAGCACATTTTACACATTTTTGTAAGATAATTGTGATAGTATAAATATTATTATTTATATTTCATGTGATCATAACAAAAGTATTGTTATATCTTCCACAACTGATCATAATATTCCTTTGTCATGTGTTATGCACACATCATACATCCATACATCAATGGTGTTGATCTCATTGAGGTCATCTAGCCCTCCACTTCACAATATTTCCATGAATATTCCTACATCTTCTATCTACACTTAGAATCCTCACATGATTCTTTTTCTAACACATAAGCTCTTAAATCCCTTGTTCATAATTTGTAATCTCCTATCTTGGAACTACAAAAGGAACATAATCTTCTTCTCATAATATGGATTTTTCTCAACTAATTCATAACCCACTTACACCCAAAGTGAATTCATACCCTTTACCTTTTGGTTTTGTTTCTCATAAATTTCCTATCTATCATGGTAAGGGTGACCCTTAAGATCACCTCTGTACATTTCATGTTACTTCCTTGGACTACTCTTCAAATGATACACTACTTACTAATATTTTTCCTCGATTTCTCAAAAAAATTTCTTTACAATGGTGTTATGAACTACCTATGCATTATGTAAGGAGATTCACTCATCTAGCTAATCAGTTGCTTACAAATAAAACCATAAATATTCATGAAAAATTATCTTATACTCATACGGATGAAATGCGACAATGTTTTAATGAGCCATCAACAATTATACTATGGATATAATATTATAATTTATAAGATGAAAAAATTTCTTAGCCAATAGTAAATTAGAGGATCTTTTTACATAGATTCTACTTGTTACTTTGCAAGAATCATTCATTTAAAAAAAATTCATTCATTCTATCACTTTTTTATATTTTGAAAGAATGTGAAGCTAAGATCCTCCACATGAATAATATCAAATATAGTTTTAATTATCCTAGTACTTCTAATCATAAGTTTCAAACTAGATCTATTTTTAAGAGTAAGAATACTAATGATAAACCTAGAGTTAAAACCATTGTCAATGCAGTGTCTCAACCTACAAATTTACAATTAAAACCTTCTCAATGATAATTCACTCATTTACTCTATGCACCACAAAAATAGTTCAATAATTACTCAAGTGTAACCTTGTATTTCTACCTCCACCATTTGATGTTGATATAAGTTCACCTCATGGTAAGATATTTGATGTTAATTCCTATTGTTATTACCATTGATGTATTGATAATTCCACTAATAGTTGTTTTTTGATTCATCACATTATACAATACCTTCTTGATGTTGGTACGATTGAGTATGAGAACACACCTCAACCTAATCCTATAAATGGAAATGTAAAACATAAAAATATTTTTTAACCAACTTCTAGAACATAATGATCTTTTATAAAAGTAAAGAAGGGATTCTATAGGGACCCCGACCCATGGAAGTATATACAAAAAAATGTACATTATAACAAAACATATTAAACTTATTACATTATGTTTCATTTTTCATAAATTATTTTGTAAAGATCGGAAGAGGGTCCAAAAAATTCTCCTTTCAAGCTACAAAATCCATACCATGAGGTGCATTAAAAATAAATATATATCACCCACCATTTTGTGAGACATCCTTAAATCCATGAGGTCTAGAATTCTCACTCAGGGTCCATTAAGGATTTTAATCAGTTCTAACTTCCTCTTGAGAGACGAGAACCATTCCAAAAGGTCATCTCCCCTTAAGGAATGAATTTTTTCTGGGAGATGATTTATGTTTTAGTACTGATATTTATTTAGACCCACCATCTGACATGTTTTGTGTAATGTGGAATTTTTTTATGCACATACATAGTGTATTTTTCAAGGGATGAAACCCTCTTCTCTAGAGATTCCAGATGTTGAGTGATTGGTACCTTCCTTCCTCAAAATTTTCCTATGAAGTTGAATTTTGGGAGTTCATGTTCAAACACTTATTCTATAAAATAAGGTTATGAAGTTTCCATAGCTTCCACCTTAATGATTGGTTGACAAGGTAGCCAAAATTTTTACAGAACATTTGTCTTGATGTGTTATTTTGTATGGAGGAGACAGTGAAGCAAGATCTGAAAGAATACAAATGAGGGCATCATTCTAGATATCTTAGTGATGAAATACAAATGCACTGCATTATGTGTCATATTCTCTAGGTGAAGCACATTTTGATCTCATATTTCAAAAACCATTATGATAAAATATTCATCAGGGCCTAATAGGTAGAAAATGGATTTTAGTTCCTCCAAAGACATCCCCTCTATATTTATCTCCACCTCCTCGATGCCATTAACATATACTATGTCACCCTCAAAGATCTTATAGATGATTTTTTTGGCAAAAAGCTTTTAACTTGTGGTGGTAGGACAATGATTTAAAAAAAAAACACTCCCAGATTAGCATGTGTAAGCTATTAATTACCCAACCCATTGTAGATATTTCTCAAATGCCTAACATGAATGATGGAGGATTTCAATAAGTTTGCTACGTGAAAATGTTCTTCCCAAGCCTAACCTCATTATCATTGATAACCATGTGAGGTCTAATTAATTTTTTTTCATGTTTTTGTATCCTCGGATGATTATTAGTTATTAAAATTTACTATTATATATATATATATATATATATATATATATATATATATATATATATAACTAACATTCCCTTATGATCCTTCATTTTGAATGATTTCATTTAACCCATACCATTCATTAATATCTTTTCTCTTGATTTTAGGGAATAAATTGAGGTTGATGTCCACATTAGAAATGTAGTTCGTAGCTTTATTTCTCTCTTTTAGGAAATGTTACATATTGAAAAAATCTAAACCTTGGATGAGGTGTAATATTAGGGCTAACTAAATTTAGATACAAATTTCTACCATTTATTTTGGATCTCTTTATCTTCTCTTTCGTTAGAGATATTCCCTTTTTTTAAAAATTATTCACTTATTTTAAAATAACTCCAATTATTTTTAACATTCTCTATGGCTGGAATATTGTATCTCTAAAAATTCTTCTAGAACATAATCTTGTTAAATCTACCTCATAGGTCCAAAATGTTTACCATGTTGTACCACCTCCACCATCTTATGGTACCATATTTGACACTATGATTGGAATTGTTTTCACTATGGTTCTGTTGAAATAATTTGTCACATTGGAAAATTAGGTATCTCTCAACAACATTTTGGGACTAAGTTCCTCTCCTTGAATGAGGTAGATCCATTTATTGAATTCAGGAAACCATGTACACTATTCTAATAACCGAGGGTGGTATTTTGACCGGAGATCACACATGGTTACTTCCTTACACTTGTGGAAAAATTATTGTAGATAATACAAGGGAGGAAATAGCTTGAGAGAGAGGTGTGAAGAGAATAGTAAGAGGGTATTACATAATAAATAACACATTAGATTTTATTGCTTAAAACTAGAATGTTTCCATACACATAAATGAGAAGTCACCATTAACTTAGAACAAGGAACAATACACAAGAAGCACAAAGTCTCATTATCTTATGTTGCAAAAGATTAAAATGCTCATGGAGTGTTGTTGAGAAGGAGAGGAATGCATTAGACTAGAAAATGGAAGAAATCAACTAATTTTTCTATAGAGAGAAAAATGAGAGCTAGAAAAAAAGAATAACCCCATATTGAAGTGAGGATTCTCTTTCAATTTATAGCTTTAAAATTCAAATCTCAATCCACCCCCCACATGACTCTTCATTTTCTTATTCCACTTGTGACTTTTCATCTTCCTTAGGTGTGAGGAAATGATTCCCCTTTTTATAAATAAAAAAAGGACTTTTACAATGCAACCTTATAAAGTCATTTAAGTGAAAAAGATAAAATTTCTTGATTACATACAATGAGGAATTAGAAAGAGGAGAAAAGAAAGAGAGATAAAGAGAGAGAAGAAGAAGGGAGGTAATCAACTAATTGATGAAGAAGCCTCCTCTTATGAATAATCAACACCAGTTGACTTACACAGAAGATCTCTAATGATGAAGCTTTGACCCTTGATTATGTTACCAAACCTGACAACTATAAATGAAACCTTCTTAGCTTTTGGGATGTTCACATGGTCCAATGTGTTGAGCTAAGTCCTAGGGATGGCATTGGTATTTCTAATTTGATTGAACCATTTATCATGATTCTTTGCAGTATTAGAGATGGAACCTCTAATCTCTGTAAGGTATTCTAGAGTGTCACCATTGAAGGAAAGAGGATCACCAATATTTTCCTTAACCAATTATTTAAATGAATTCTAAAGATTCATTAAAGAAGTATACTCATTTAAGGGTAAGAGTTTCAATATCTTGCATGCTTGTGTTAAGATCCCTTAGAAATCTTATTGTATTTTCTTCACAAGACTCCAAATCAACAACGACCTATTTTAGGGCATCACACCTCTAGGTTATGGTACTATACCAAATGGGATACAATTTCTTCAAGGTGGATGAAAAAACACTTGAGCTTACCAAGGAATAAGGATCAATATTATTAATCTCTCTCACCAATGAGAGAACATTTTCCCAAAGGACCTTCTCTTTCTTGATCTCTACCCTAGTTTTCTTGATCTTTAAATGTTTTTCTGAGAGGAATTTTAACAAATAGATAATCTCTAGGAAGAGATAATTCCATTTTTCCATGACCATGCTCACCTATGGTCACTTACCCTTCCTTACAATGTGAAAATTTGAGCTTGTTTGAGGGAATGAGGATTAAATTTTAAAATGGGAGATATTGTTTTAATCAAAGGTAAGGATGATGAACCTGGTTCAAAAAATGATTGTACATATGAATCCAAAGTCCTCACATGATCCTCCAATTGATTAATGGTATGCTTTTATTCCTCATTCCATGTGAGGATCTGAGTTGAATACTTCTTGAACAAGTGAGCATCACCTTCATGTGTGGATTTTCTTAAAGATAATATTGTCATTATGTAGTCATCGGGTGTCATTTCATCCATAGGTTTGATGAACTTCAGACGTGCAAACTCTACAAACTTGGCTTCAGAAGCCTTGGTGAAGAACCTAGAGGTTTTTTGTGCCTTCTTATTTATCTTTGTATTGATGTAATTTGAGATGGCCTCAAAGTTTGGTTCCACCACCTATTTCACTATTCTTTATTCCTCTCTAAGCAAGTCACTGAGCCATGATAAGGTATTGAAAGGAGTGGAAAGGAGCTCAGACACATTAGATGCTTGGTAAAAAACTAAAACATGTCTAGGATGGGCTGATTCAACCACCTTCGTAGGGATAATTAGATCCATTGGATGCTTAGGGGCTAATCAAGGACCTATTTCACCTTACTAAAGTTTCTCAATCAGATATTATATGCTTTTGGACCTCTTATACACATCCACTAAGGGATATGTTTCATCAACCTCTGGGAGTTTCCTCTTTCTAGAATGAGATGAGATTTTACCTTCATCCGATTCTTCAAGATATGGGAAGAGAGAATATTTCCTAGGAAAGGTAACTATTGTACTCTTTTCAATGCAAGTTTCCCCATATTTTTGTACAAATTTTTTATACTATTGGATGACATGAATTATTCTCTCCTTGTTATCTCCTTTCTTTATGATATTTCATGGGATGGGAGAAGGAGATGAAGATTGCACTTCTTCATATTCATGATCAAAATTTTTTGAACCATCTTCTTGCACACCTTGCACAAACCAATAAAACTTAAAGTCAATGATTTGGTCAACTTTCATCCTCATATAGTCCCTTTTTTATGACTTCATGGTCATCATCACAATTATCTCAGAAGTCTTCAATATGAGTAATATGGTGCAGTCTAGGAAAGATGAAGGAATTGTGATCCTTCCAAAGATCAAAATCATACCTAACCACATAGGAGTGCATATTGAAGGAAGAAGGATAGGTATAATTGTGTAAATAATCAAGTACATTATTACATGAATAAATACCCAAGGATATGGGAAAGGAAATACCCCTTCATTTCCCATCTTTGCATTTTGTATGAATGAGATGAAGTTGTCTACACAATTCAATCAGGATGATCTTGTGACTTGAGTACCTCAGTAACCAGAGAAGAGAATGATCAAATAAACTTATCCTGAGATAGGTGAATGCAGAGGATTATGTGAATAATATCCCACAATTCTAGACCATTTCATTTTCTTCTATTGAAATCCTCCACTCTATTTCTTCTTCTATTAGCTTGGTGATATACATAGAAAATTCATCATTCAGCCTCATAAAATGTGAGTTTTTCTCTCTGAAATTGAGTTTTTAGTAATTTTTGAATATGGGGGATTTCTGAGGGACATTTAGTACAAGAGAAGGAACATGGAAGGATATTTTGTATGCTAGGGTATACACCAAGTAAGAGGTCACAGTGAACGTCTTAGTAATGAAAAAATGCTTCAATTTCTCGTTAATATTGTCACTCATGATTTGACCCCGATTAATGATTTAGTCCCCTTCAATGATTACCAATATGAATTATGTCATCCACTCTTATAATTATCTTGTATTATATTCACCCATCACTCTACTCATGAGTACAATTGTATCCAAATATGCATCATGAAATTCACTCTGTGACAATTTCTTGGGCATTCGAGAAGGTTTTCTCCATTTCTTGAGCCATATACTAATTACAATTCATTGAATATAGGAATCAATATTTGACCATTCCTGCGATTAAAAATCTTGTGTGATGTTGACCATGTGACTTTGGGTGGGAATTGGTAGTAATTCTAAGATCCCTTTTGGTGTGAGAACTACAAGCAAATAATTGTCCTCGGCATGGATGGTTCTCATGGAAAGATCATAATGCCTCACACAAACTAGAACTATCTTAGTTATTTTCATAGAGAGTGGATGTCATCCTTCTTGAAAGAGTCCTCAAATGAATAAATTCTTCTAAATAATCCCCCATGGTTCCTTCAACATCCTTGTCTTCAAATTCTCTAGGTCTATATGTGCCACATCATTATCTTCCACATTCAGGTACTCGATAGCTAGAGTGGATATTGGCTCGAAGACAATATAAAAGCTATTCATGATGGAAGGATATATGGAGGGAATGGGGAGATGGAGGTTTGTGTGAAATTTTTACTTGTTCTGGATACTTAATATTTTTAGTAAATCACACCCCACCCTCAAATTATATTTTTAGACAATGTTCCCAATTTTCAAATTTTTTCAGTTTGTTGAAAACTAGACTTGAGGAATTACACATAGGTTTTGAATTTTTTTTTGGTTTTCAACACTTAATATTTTTAGAATGGATTTGGTGCCAAATTAATAAAAATATAATTTTTCCTTCTAACTGTCAAATTGATCTAAAATCAATTTTGTTAGATTAGGTTTTTTTATTGTAATTTCATGCTCCAAATTTAGATGGTTTTAATCACAAGAACTCCAAGGATCTAAAAAGGTAATTTTTTTCTGAAATATTCATGTAGCTGATTTAAAAATGCATATAATTTATAGGAAATTTTTTTGTTTATTCTCTAAGGTATTATGAAAAGGAGGATTTAGAAAAAATTTCAAGGCAAACATAGCTAGGGTTAGGGAGTTATGAGAAAAAGTGTACATTCATCAATAAAGGTTTCTGAAAATTTTTTGGAGCATAACAACATACCAAAATAAATGGGGGTGGGGGGTTCAAAACATGAAAATAAGTTTGAAAATGACTAATTATGATTTTTTATACTCAAGCCCCCTTCATAAACCTAGCTAACCCATGTTTTAACTCACCTTCCTTAACTAGGGTTATATGAGATGAGAGGATGGGGCTAACAACTGTCCTAAATAGGTACGACGCTTCTCATAATCAATTATCACATTGAGTCGGGAAAAGGGACATCAATGGTGAGAAAATTGCCATATGGTGATGAAATCATGAAGAAAGGTCTAAATTTTATAATGAGGGCGAGTTGAAAACACTTACCTAACACCCTAAGCTGAAGCTTTAAGTGACACAACTCTTCCTCCTCATTGGTGGTGCTTTCTTGTGTTCTTAATGTCCCTTTATAAAAAGGAAAAAGTGACATCACCCCATTCCAAGTTCTCATAGGTTCATATCATCATGAACAAGAGGCCAAGTCTTTTTAGTGAGTAAAAGACACATTCTAACACCATAAATTGTAACTAAAGTGACACAACTTATGATTCTCTAGATACCTCCTTGGTGGTGCACCTGAGTGTAACCTATGCCCCCTTTTAATTTTTAAAATGGACAAAGGGACATTAGGGGGTCCTCCCCTAAGTTCTCTCATTTTCCTTTTTGAAGTTTTGGTGTCACCATTTCATCATTGCTAAAATAGCCGTTCTCAGAGTGAATTTTTTACCCCAAGCTTTCATTGTTAGTTATAGGACAACCTTATGATTTTGAGTGTAAAAACAACACAAGAATCCATTCCCCCATGATTTTCAAGACTTTATTATGCTTCCAGGTCTAACTGTCACTGAAGGAAAATATGTAGTTCTGTCTAACTCAACATATGGGACACGTAGAGGGTCATATTTGATCCAATTTTTCCTTTGATCAATATTCTAAATACCCTTGTAAATCCCATAATTTACAATTCAATCTTCACTAGGATCAAAGGTCTTTACTTGCACTATCGAGCCAATATCTACAAATATCCTCCTTAGAATATCTTAAAACCTTTTACACAATAAATTATACATACTTATATTTATAATGAGTATTTTATTGTTTTCCAAGTCCTCCCTAGGATACCTATATATCCAGAACAAGCCAAGTATCATTTTCACCACTTTCATTTCTTATATCCTGCTACAATAGCCAGTATTACATTCATAAACCTAGCTAACCCATGTTTTAACTCACCCTGCTTAACTCGGGTTAGATGAGACTTCAAGAATGGGGTTAAAACTTACTAAATGATTCTAGAACAAACTCATGTCTCTTACCATATTCATTAAGGTAAAATGGGAAATCAGGGGTGAAAAATTGCACATAGGGTAGGAGCATCGTGAAGAAGGGGCCAGAATTTGATGTGAAGGTGAGTTGAAAACACTTCCCTAACACCTAGTTTACAACTTAAGTGACACAAAGTCTCCATCCTCCTTGGTACCACATTATTGTGTATCCCATTTCCTTTTTTCAAATTTAAAAAGTAACATCACCCCCTCATAATTTTTCATAGGTTCATTTCATCATGACAAAGGGGCCACAACTTAAAGTGAGTGGAAAACACTTTTCTAACACCTTAAGTTGCAACTTAAGTGATGTAACTATTATCCTCGTGTGCTGTAAAATTATTACATCCAAAATTTCCATTTTTAATTTTTTTCTAAGGTAAAAATGGACATCAGGGGTCTCCAAGTGCACATATTCCATTTTTAGAACATGCTCTCATAATTGCACTGCTAAAAATAACAAGTTGGCGTGTTTTCTTTCCCTAAGCTTACCTTAGTGTTTCCTAGGCCAGCCTTATATAATTTTTAGTGTAAAATAACCTATAAATCCAATTCCACCATTTTTATAACTTTATTCTTCCTTCTCTTTTAATTTTAACTCCTTTTTCAATTCTGGACATGAGTGGTTCCTAGAAGGTCAAACTGCCATCGAATAAAAATTCACCCTTTTTTTCAACTCACCCTATGGAAAATGTAGAGGGTCCCATTTTATCCACCTTTTCCTCTTAATCAGCTTCCAAATATCCTTGTAACTCTCATAATTATTAGTTGAATCTTCATCTTGATCAAAGGTCTTTATCTATATTTCCAAGCACATATTTATAAATTTGTTCCTCATAATCCCTTAAAACCTTTTCCATAATTAAGTAGACAACCTTATATTTCTAGTGAGTATCTAATTGTTTTATAAATCCTATGGATTCTCCTAATATACCCGAAACAATCCAAGTAGCATTTTCACCACTTTCATTTCCATATACCATGATACAAATAGACTGATATTACATAACTTGTTCCTAATCATGATTTATCTTCCCAAAATTTCCTAAACTACCTCAAATTATTGCATATGTCTTCCACACTCTTCTTGGGTGCTTTAAATTTTCCATGTACATTCTCTAAGGGTGTTCACCATGTGTAAAAAAGTTCAAAATAACCCTTTTGGAGCTTTCGTAAGCACTTATCTTCTCATGGATCTAGTTATCTTCATGAATATGATTGAACAAGATCCCTTGCACATGAAAAACAATTTAAAATCACATTAGCACATTCCTCATAGCCATTATGATGATAACATAATAAACCATTTGGTTAGAGGACATGTTTACATTGACTAGGAGAGGGATTTTCAAATGTGGGATTGACATGTTTACATTTAGCATGAAAACAAATGGATATTTCTCGGGGAATTATTCTAGACCAAACATAGATAGGATAGGAAAACAAGGAACTCCATAATCTTAAGATAGTACGTGAACCATTATCTTATCCATTGGGATTATATAGAGTCACAACAAAGACATGCAATGAAGCTTTCTTTATTAAACACACACATAACAATAAAAAGGGAAACAAAACACACAACAAGAAAAAAAAAACACAACCTAAAATAATCTATGGTACAAGCGGGGGATAATCCACTTTCACTTCTTATATAGCTTCAAATATTTCTCCCTGTGAGAAAGTTCCATATAAGTACCATCCAGATACAAAAGATAAAAATTGTTTTCTCCACAAACTTCTTAAATTTGAAATGGTCCCAGCTACACTAAGTCAAAATTTACATGGCTTCCTTTGGGCTCTCTTTTTTATCCCATAGCAAGACAAGACTACCAACCTGAAATTCTCTTTCCTTTTCCTTCTTATCAAATATCATCTTTACCTTCACTTGGTGTTCTCGGATCTAATCAATCACCATTAACCTATCTTCACCAAGCTTTTCCAAATACAAGATCCTTTTATCAAGAGAATCATGGAACTAACCGTCCACAACTCCCTCACCAACTAAAGAGCAGGAAACTCAACTATGATAGGAATCTTAGCATTAATTCCATAAAACAACTAAAATGGAGACATGTCAATTACCTTATTTGGAGTGATCATATCTTCCCATAATGCATTGTATAACTTTTTATGCCAATATATTTGGTTCTGATCAACAAGCTTTCGAGAAATTATCATAATGTTCTTATGTCTAGATTCAAATTGACCATTCCCTTGTGGGTAATATTTTGATGCATGTGTAAGAGATATTTCCTACTATAGAAAAACTTAGTCAATTTTATTGACAAGAAATAAGTTGCATTTGTCAGCCATAATTTTTTTAGGTATTCCAAAATGAACAATGATGTTCTCCTTAAGAAAGTTGCATAACATCTTAGAGTTTACTCTCTTAACATGGATAGTCTCCACCCATTTATTGAAGTATTCCATATATGTGAGTACATAAGTATGACCTAAATTTTATTGGGAATTCAGCACACCAATGAAATCCAAGCCCCACTGATGGAAAGTTTCCTCTATGACCACTAGTCAAAGAGGGAGGGTAACAATCTGGGGTATTCCCACAAATTGTTGGCATGGCTCACACCTAGAAACCCACTTATGAGCATCTAAAAATATGGTATGTTAATAGTACCTACCTTGAAGGATTTTATTTGTAGTCATCATGGCATAAAAATATCCATGATAGGCTTGGTCATGATAGGTATTTTCCAACTTCTCTTGTTTCTCCTTGTCAACACATCTTAGAAAACATACATCCAATCCTTTTTTATACAACACATGGTTCCATATGACATACCTGGAAAATTCAACTTAAGATTTTACCTTTGTTTATAATTTAGGTTTTCTAGGAATTCTTCGTAGGTGCGACAATATGCAATTTTGAAGTACCACTCATCAGTGGTATTCACAAAGAGAACTTGAGGAAAGTATTTTCTTAAGAATTCATAGTACTGAAATTCATCCTTTTCATTTCGATTCATTTATGACACATATTCATCCATTATTCTGCATAAACCAATTCCTCGAGCTAAATTTAATGGTCTGATGTCCAAACTCATACTCTTGAATCATATCCACCCAGTTATCTCTTTCATCCCCTGGATTTTGTTTAGTTAAAATTGACTTTATTGTTGATCCTAGAACCATATCTACAGTGTGAGAGTTGAGAATATAGAACCTGAAATTATTGACTGCCTTGACAATGGCATACACATGCTTCTCTATTTGAGTGCACTTCAATTCATGATCCTTCAAAGGACATCTCATTAAGGTAGTTGGAGCTTTAATACCTTCTTCATTTTTCTAAACTAGGATAGTTGAAAGAGTGTGTTTAGAAGCATAACAATTGAGGATAATAAAATATTTATCAAAATTTGGGCATATCAAGGTGGGGGATTTTTCAATTACTTATTTGATTCTTTTGAATTCCTCTTTTGCTTCTTTATCCACCTAAATCTTTCCTATGGTTTCATCGTATTGGTAATATGCTTTGTTAGTTCAGAAAAGTATGGAACAAATTGGCGGAGAAATTTTACCTTGCCAAAGAATGAGTGAACTCATATCTTGCTTTTAGGAAAGGAGAGTCCCCAAATTTCTATTAATATTTTAGGATAAATTTTATCTCATCCCTTGTTCACAATGTGACCAAGTATTTTTCCTTCAATGACACCAAAAATACACTTTTTTGGGATTCAGAGATATCCCATGTTGTCGGCATCTGATCAACACTTTCTCTAGGTGTTTCAAATGATCTCCCTACTTTTTAGAAAAGATTATGAGATCATCAAGATAGATGACAGTACAATGCTTGATATCCTTGAAAGAAATATCCATTGCCCTCTGAAAAGTAGCCCTAACATTAATGAGACCGAAAGGCATTCTACTATAAGAAAAATTTCCCCATGAAGTGGTGAAATCAATTTGGTGTTGGTCCTCCTCTGTTACCTTAATTTTATTGTACCCAAAAAATCCATCAAGTAAGGAAAGCATTTTGGATCCAGTGAATGCTTGAAAGATATGGTCCATAATGGGTAAGGTGTAGTTTTCCTTCAATGAGGCTTGACTCAAGTTTCGAAAGTCAACACAAATCCTTATCTCACCATTTTTATTTCATATCAAGAAAATTTTTGCCTTCCATGTGGAGTGATGAATGGGAAATATAATTCTAGCATTCAACATTTTTAGAAATTCTTCCTTAATAGTGTTAATAATTTTGGGATTGTATGGCCTTTGCTTCTATCGGAATGGTATGGATTTAGGCTTGAAGGGGATGGAATGATTCATTTAATTTGGCTTGAATAATTTCAACTCATCATATGAATATGCTAGAACATCAAAATACCTCTTCAATAATGAAACAAAACTCCTTTTTCTTCCGATGAACAACATTTTCTAATGTTCACCATTCTTGGATGCTCTGAAGTGCCAATGTTTTCCTTTTCAAAATCAGTAGTGTAATGAGAAGATTCTTTTGTTTTTATTCGATAAACCTATCATGTTTTTCAAAAAAATCTTTAAGAGAAACTAGGCCTTTTGGAATTTTATTACCTTTTAATTTGATAACCCCATGTGAATCAACTCCATCAATCTCACCCTTATCCTCATATGAAATAGAATCATGGTGTGGAGCATTTCTACCTTTATAGAAGAGATTATTAAAATTATCCATTTTCTCCAGAAAAGAGAGAAGATAATTATCATCATTGAAAAATTTCCAGTGATTAACATTATCTATCACACTTGGCCTAAAAATCGTCTTAATAGTAACTTTATCCTTATTGAAAGAAGGGTGTGGGTCATTAGAGAAGCTAAGACTGCAAGATAATCAACCTTATCATTTTTTTCATGAGGAATGGCCTAAATAGAGAAAGAATTGAAAGACTCAATACCATCCCACATTCTATTCCTATAGTGTTAAGCCTTAGACTCTTGAATTGGTACTAAATTTTAACTTGCTTAACAATTAATTTGGTATAACCTAGAAATTTCAACTTTTTAACACCCATGGACTCATTTACGTTCATGCCTAAAAGGAGAGCTTCATATTCAGTCAGTATTATTTGTATTCTCAAATTGCAACTTGTAATAAAAAGGGAACAACTCACCTAAAGGGGAGGTTAGAACAACACTACACCCTAAAAATTAGATTAGAACTCCATGGTATACAAATGATTCTCATCATCTTATATAAGAAATGGTCATATTTTCATCTCTTCCTAAAGTCAAGAAATAATTACCAAGTCCATTGTCTTGAAAGAAAACATTAGCCCTTGGATCCTCTAATTTCTAAATAGTTACTTCATCTTTCTCATAGGAAATAATTTCTTCATTTCCCCCTTCACTGGAACGATTACAAAAGACAAATCCATTTGTATTTCATCTCCCATTTCCTAACAGAAACATATACTTAACAACATTCTGAATGATGCTAGAATATATGCTACCAAAGAGTCAACAATACTTTCTTATCTGGAAAATCAGCGAGAGCCACCTGTGCATCCTTGATCCACCCCACAAGTGGGAATTCCTTAGAATCCATGGAGTAAAACCACCATTAGCTTGTGTCAAGGTAAGTCTGAGAGCATTAGAAAATTTTATGAGCATCAATTATTAAAAGCTCCTAAATCTATTATGCAGTTGTTCAAATGATGACTTATAATAATAAGGGAGAGATATAATGGATCAATTTTATTGGTCTTGGATGTAATCACAACAAGAATATTATGAGATGGAGGAGTAGGTGGAGTTGGTAGTATTCCTTTGGAACTAGGAACCACAATATTAGGATTTTAACTACTACCTTTGATATAATAGACAAGATTATCAAATTATTCTAGATGAGTTTGCAAGAATTCATATTTGGAAATATGAACTTTATTTATTTACATGTTATTTTATGTCATAGGAGGTGGATGTAGATGAGGTATATACCCCCATGGGACAATGGGTGCTTTGGGGGAGAAGGAGGTACTACCTTTGGAGTTGGAACAAAATTAGCAATGGGAGCAGATGTTTGAGGAGCTACAGGCTGATTTTGTAGGTACACTAGAATATTTTAAAGGACTAGATTATGTAGAAATCGAATTTTAACTAAGAGGAGTATTGGGAGACTTAATTGGAACAACATATAGCCTCTTGATTGCCATGAGATCCAGAATTCTCCTTTGTAGATTCCATGGAAGGTGGAAGTGGAGATCCTCTATTGATTATTTTATTTTGTTGAGTCACCACTGGAGGATCTTCTTGTCTTCTTCTTTTTTAGAGCAATGGTGGAGGAACTTCCTTTATGAGATTGGGAGTAGGTGAACACTACACATGATAATCTAGGTGTATATTCTATCATCATCTTCTTCACCTTCTAAATATTTGAGGAATCTAAGTTTTGCATCATCCTCCACTTATTTAATCTTTAGGACATTGATGTCCTCACTTTCTTGTTCTAGCTCTATAAGTTATTCTTTCTCCTCCTTAGGATCACAAGTTGCATTTATAGGAGGTGCTTCTAGATAAATTATTTGAGATGGTGGACCAATCCTCTACTTATTTGAAAAATTATTCCTAGGGTCATCCTTATACATGGAGGCTTGGGCCAATTTCTTCTTAAGAGAAATAAAATCATTAGTTAATTTTTTTACTAATGAGTCTATGGTTCCATAATTTCAACCTTGATCCTTTTCCTTTCCTGAAATCTTCTTGATTTTTCCACACATAATCAAGTCATCTTCTACCTCAATTACAATATTATTAGCCAATTCTAAATTATTCGGTTGAGTTCTTCTTATCATAAAACTAACTTCAATAATATATGTATTAGTGAAGAATATTAGTTTATTACCCTCTATGCACCAAGATTATCTGGAGGCCTTATAGATAATTCTATTGAATTTAGCCACGAACTCCCTCATAGGATCATGGGGCTCTTTCTTTAGCTGAGACCATTGGGAAAGGAGGTCATGAACATCCTCAGCTAGTTTAAATATAGATTCAAACAAGGATTTCATATCATCCTAGTTGGTAATAGATATTCTTAGAAAATGATAGAACCAGTCTGCAACAACATCTTGTAAGGATTCCAAAAATAAACAGACTGAGACATCTTTGTATTCCATTCCCAACACCCCACAAGCTATTATGAATCCAAAAATATGATCATCCAAGTGTTTCTTCCCATCTCCTTTGAACTTAAAAGAAGTTATTTCTAGACCCTTTGGATAAGTCATGAAATTGAGGGGATAAAGCCAATGGGCCCATGTTTTTTCCCCATGGAACAAGTGTTTGTGTTTCCATATCAGGTTCTTCTTGTTCTTCGACAAAATTTCCCCAAATTATTCTTCTGGATTCTTGAATGAAATTTAATTGTTCAACTTTGGTTCCTTCAAGGTTTTTCAAGAGGAAAGGTAGGATAAAACTTAAGAAAATACTGTTGACATGGTCTCCTTGCAATTTGAGTGATGGGAATCATATTGTAATTATTATTTAAATGTTATGCTAGTCATGACACTAGCTATGGAGGCTCTCATGTACCTTATTTCTGCCAACTTATTAGATGGATGCAAAACTCGAAACATAATTTGTTTAAGCTCTTATTTGTTGATTTAGAGATTGTTTTGTATGTTAGAGAGTTTGACTAGTTCTTCTTCAAGTTCCAAAAATCTTGATACTGCATGGTAGTGGTTGAATATCTCTCTGTTATGCCAAATGTAGTTCCTCAAATAGGATGAGAGGTCTTCTTTGGTATCCTCAAATAAAAGGAGATTAGGATGCAACACATGATCATTTCTAGGGATAGTAATGGAGGGAAAATGTGGATCATACATCAAAACTCTTATGATTTTCAATATCTGATTTTTTTTTCATATATTTTTTTTATGGTTTATGAGGTGGTGTAGAGATAGAAAAATATTCCCTATGGTGGGTTTGAAAAACTATTGTTAAAATAATTTATTACATGGGAAAATTAGGGATCTCTCACCAATGCTCTTGGACTAAGTCCCTCTGCTTGAATGGGGAAACTCCATTTATTGAATGTGGGAAATTATGTACATTATTCTAATAACCAGGGGTGGTCTTTCAATCAGAGATCATATAGGGGTACTTCCCTACATATGTGTAAAAATTCATGTAGATAATATGAGGGAGGAAATATCTTGAGAGATACATGTGAAGAGAATAGTGAGAGGGTATTTCACAATAAATAACAAAGTATAGTTTATTTCTCAAAACTAGAATGTTTCCATTCACATAATGAGAAGATACCATTAACATAGAATAAGGAACAAGAAACAAGAAGCACAAAATATCATTGCATTAAGTTGCAAAATACTACAATGTTCATGGAGTGTTGTTGAGAAGGAGATGAATGTATTAGAATATAAAATGGAAAAAATCAGCTACTTTGTCTCTAAAGAGAAAAATGAGAGCTAGAAAAAAAGAATAACCCCCCTTTTTAAGTGAGGAGGCTCTCTTAATTTATAGCTTTAAAATGTAACTCTTCATCTACCCCCAGCATGAATATTCAAATTATTATTCCACTTGTGAGTATTCATCTTCCTTAAGATTGAGGAAATAAGTCCCCTTTTTATAAAGCAAAAGGGAATTTTACAGTGCAACGTTAGAAAGTCACTTAAGCGAAAAAGATAAAACTTCATGATTACATACAATGAGGAAGTAGAAGGGGGGGGGAGAATAAAGAGAAAGAAATAGAGAGAAGAAGAAGGGAGTTGATCAACTAATTGATGAAGAATCCTCCTTTGATGAAGAATTAAATCTAGTTGGATTTCACAGAAGATATCCAATAATGAAGCTTTAACACTTGATCATATTATCAAAAATGGAAACTAAAAATGAAACCTTCTTAGCTTTTAGGATGATCACATGGTCCAATGTGATGAGCCAAGTCTTAAGGAATGCATTGAGATTTCTGATTTAATTTAACCATTTCTCATGATTCCTTGCAGTATTAGAGATGGAACCTCTAATGTCTGCAAAGAATTCCAGTGTGTCTTCATTGAAGGAAAGAGGATCACCAATATTTTCCTAAACCAATTCTTAAAATGAATTATGAAGATACATCAAAGAATTATTATTATTAAGGGAAGGAGTACCAAGCTCTTGCATGTTTGTGCCAAGATCCTCTAGAATTATTAATGTATATTTTTCACAAGACTCCAAATCAACAATGACCTCTTTTAGGGCATCACACCTCCAAGTTATGGTATGAGACCATGGGAGACAAGTTCTCTGAGGTAGATGAAAACATACTTGAGCTTGCCAAGGCATAAAAATCAATATTATTAATCTCTCTCACCAATGGGAGAGAATTTTCTTAAAGGACCTTCTCTTTCTTAATCTCTACCATAGTTTTCTTGATCTTTAACTATATTTCCAAGTTAATAAAGAGATAATATCGAGGAAGTGAACATTTACTTTTTCTATGATCATGCTCACCCATTAGTCACTTTCCCTTCCTTTGTACTATGAACATTTGAGCTTGTTTGAGAGACTGGGGATTAAAGCTAAAAATGGGAGATATTGCTTCAATCAGAGACAAGGATGATGAACCTAGTTTAAGAAATGATTGTACATATGAATATCAAGTCCTCACATGCTCCTCTAATTGATCAATGGTCTATTTATATTCCTCATTCTGTGCATGGATCTGAGTTGAAGATTCCTTGAAAAAGTGAGAATCACCTTCATGTGTGGCTTGTCCTAAATATAATCTTGTCATTACATATTCATCAGGTTTCATTTCATTCAAATTTTTGATGACCTTTGGGAATGCAACCTCTATAAACAGGGCTCCAAAATCCTTGGTGAAGAACCTAAAGGCTATATGTGCCTTCCTATTTATATTTGTCTTGATGTACTTCAAGATGGCCTCAAAGTTGGGTGCCACTTCCTATTACACTATTCTTGAATCCTCTCCAAGCATGTCATTTATCCATGAGAAGGTATTTGAAGGAGTGGAAAGTATATCAGACACCTTATATGCTAGTAGGAAACAAAAGCATGAGTAGGATGGGCTGATTTAATGACCTCCATAGAGATAATTAGACACATTGGATTCTCAGGGGATTGTGAAGGACCTATCTTACCTTGCTCAAGTTTCTCCACAGGTTATTCTCTAAGTTTGGACCTCTTTTACACCTCCACTAAGGGAGATGTTTCATCAACCTCTGTGAGTTTCCTCTTTTTAGAATAAGATGATTTTGTACCTCCATTAGATGCTTCATGAGATGGGTAGAGAGAAGATTTCCTAGGAAAGGAAACTATTGTAACATTTTCAATACTAGTTTACCTCCTCTTTTTGCACCACTTTTTGGACCATTCAGTATTGCTTGATGAGATACACAGTGAATGCATCATTCACCCTCGTGAAATGTGAGTTTATCTATGTGAAAGTGAGTTCAAGGTATTTTTCAAGTGTGGGATGGTGGAAGAGAAAGACCATAGAATGGTCTTGTGTATGTAAGGGTATACACCAAGTAAGAGTTCATAGTAAACCTCTTAGTGGTGAAAAACTATTCTAACTACTTGTGAATATTGTCACTTATTATTTGACCCCAATTAATCATTTGGTCCCCTTCAGTGGTTAGCAATATGAATTGTTCCATCCAATATTGGAATTCCCTTATATTCTCTTCACCCATCACTCTACTCAAGAGTAAAATTACATTTGAATATGCCTCATGGAATTTAATTTGTGAAAATGTCTTCGGCATTTGAGAAGTTTTTCTCCCCTGCTTGAGCCATGAACTAATTGTAATTCCTTAAAGATAGGAATCAATATTTGACAATTCTTGAGATGTAAAATCCTATGTGATGATGACCATGTGATTCAAGGTGGTAATTATAGGCATTATGATATCCCTTTTGGTGTTATAATTGCAAAAAAATAATTATCCTCAACATGGATGGTTCTTGTGGTAAGATCATAATGCCTCGCACAAGCTAGAACTAGCTCACTTATTTACACAAAGAGTGGATGTCATCCTACTTGAAAGAGTTGTATGATGAATAAATTATCCTCAATGGGCCCCCATGGTTCCTTCAATATCCTTATCTTCAAATACTCTGAGTCCAGATGTGTCACAACACTATCTCCAACATTTAAGTACTCAAAATCCAGAGTGTATATTAGCTTGAAGCCAGTGTACTTGATCTTCATGATGGCTAGAGACAGGGAGGGAATGGGGAGATGGAGGTGTGTGTGAAATTTGGACTTGATCTAGATACTTAATATTTATAGTAAGTCACACCCAACCCTTAGATTCTATTTTTAGACAATTTTCCCAATTTCCAATTTTTTAAAACTTGTTGAGTTCTGGACTTGAGAAATTACACAAATGTTTTGAAATTATTGTTTTTTTGGTTTTCAACACTTGCCATTTTTAGAATGGATTTGGTGTCAACTTAATAAAAATAGAATTATGTTCTTTGAGTGCCGAATTGATTTGAAATTAGTTTTTTAGATAATGTTTTTTTATTATGATTTCATGCTCTAAATTTTAGGTGTTTTTAATCACATGAACTCCACATATATAAAAAAGGAAAAAAACTGCTGAAATATTCATTTTGATGCTGTAAAAAATGTAGAGAATCAATGGGGAAAAGGTTTATTTCTTCTCCAAAGTGTTCTAGAAAGGAAGCTTTAGGAAAAATTTCAAGGCAAACGGAGCTAGGGTTTAGGATGTAGGAGCAAAAGTGTACATTCACCAATGGAGGTTTCTAATTTTTTTTTGCAGCATACCAGAAGCAATGGGTGGGTTTAAAACATGAAAATGAGTTTTAAAATGACTAAGTATGCTTTTTATACTCAACCCCCTTAACATACCTAGCTAACCCATGTGTTTCACCTGATTCTTAGAGCGTTTCTTTGAATATTGATAAAAAAGATAAGGGTAAATGGGCTAGGAGGAATACTTGTTAAAGCTGGTTAAGGGTTGTTGCGTGCGTATGACTTCTAGATCCACTGCTGATCATGAGAGATTCATTTTGGCTAGGAGGAACTACCTGAAATAGAAAACAAGACCACCAAATAGAAGTTAAACAACATATGTAATGGACTACCTAATGTATGCTAGATCCAAAAAGTGTGATACTCCCTAGAAGGCTGTCAATCCACTATTTAAAATAATTCAATGTTAATAATAAATGAAATTATACTATAGTTAAAATGATTTAGGTATCTTATTCGAGTACAATAAGAAGATTCATTCACAACATGCTAAGCTATGATTAAATCTGAAGGTCAAGGTCTCTGTCAGAGTACTGGTACTAGTCAGGGTCTGGTTCTGGGCTGTTTTGGGTATTTAGTGGGGATTTTAGGCTTTGTTCTTGGTTTGAGGGTAAAACACAGAGAATGACATTGGTCTAGTATGACCGATGTCAGTTTAAGTGAATGGGAAATGGTTGTGGGTAATCAGCGTTGGTATGGTCGGGGTAGAGGAAACTTATCAAAATCTTGATGTGAGGAAAAATCTGATGTTAAATGGAAATGGAGAGGGAAATGACAAGGTCTGTGTAGGTCTTAGGTGTACTCAGGGATATTTAAAAACTAGGCATGGGTAGTTTAATGGTGTGGGTGAAGGAATGATCAGGTTTGCATGAAGGTGAATGATGGGAGAATGGGAATGCAAGTAGAAAGTGGTAACAGAGGTAACATGGATTTCTAAAATGAAAGTAGATTAATGTTGGTTAATAAAACACTTACTTTTGTATGAGCTTGATGGCTGGATGGAAAATATTAGTTGATAAGATGGATGGAGTTTGATGTGGTGATGATGCTTCCCTGGATGCTTCCGTGAATGTAAAATGGATCTGTGATCACTTCTAATGCTGGCTGTGAATGCTCTGATGTGTGTACAAATGCTAGTTCTGCTTGCATGGAACTTTGGTTTTGTCTCCTGCTCTCATAAATGTGCTAACCTTGAAATAAGGTTGTTTTGGAGAATAAATGGTAACTAAAGGTAGTTCTAGGCTGACCGGTGGCGGTTTAGGGTAACCAGTGTCAGTTAGGGTGGGATTTCCTAGGTTTACTAAAAATGGGAAGATCCTCTTGATTTCTTGGATCTTGTTCATTTTCCCCCGCAGATTATAATGAAAGATTATTTTCTAACAAGTGGGAATGTGGTTAGAGGGAATGTAGGATTTTATTTTTAGGGTTTAGGTAGGTCTTAGTTAGTTATGGCAACATACTAAGAATAGGTCTTAGGGTTAGGTGGCTAGATGAGGTGTACATGTGAGGTGGGTATGTGGGCATTAACTCAATTAGGATATTTAAAAAATAGATATTATGAGATCATGAATCAATTTAATTAAATTAATATTAGAGTGTGGTGAAAGGGGCCATGGTTAGGTGAGTGTGTTTGAGTTGGTTATTTTTCTAGGGACTAAGGGGAGTGTGACCCAATTTTGGTGTCTACACCATTTTTTAAGTCACCCTGCTTAACCCGAGTTATATGAGATGAGAGGATGGGGTTACAAATTTGGAAATAGTTCTTAGACCCCCTCATATCCCTTACCACATTTATTAAGGGAAAAATGGACGTCAGGGGTGTAAAAATGCACATATGGTATGAGCATCATGAAGAAGGGGCCAAAATTTGCAATGAGAGTGAGTTGAAAACACTTACCTAACACTGCAAGTTGAAGCTTTAAGTGATGCAACACTTCCTCCTCCTTGGTGGCACATTCTTATGTCCCCATGTCCCTTTAGAAGATATAAAAAGGAACATCAGCCCCTTCCAAGTGCACATAAATTCATATCATCATAAAAAAGGGGCCAAGTCTTTTTAGTGAGTTGAAGATACAGTCTAACACCTTAAGTTGTAACTTAAGTGACACAACTTCTAATTATCAATATCCCTCCTTGGTGGGTGTCCCCTATGTCATGTTTGAATTTTTTCAAAGGGAAAAAGGTACATCATCGTTATCCAATTTCTCATTCTCCATTTTTGGAAGTTGGGTGTCACCATTTCATTAATAAAAATATCCTATCAGAGTGCCTTTTTGCCTTGAGCACTTCCCTTGGTGTTTCCTATGCTAATCTTATATAATTTTGAATGGAAAAAACCAAAGGAATCTAATTACACCATTTTTAAGACTTTATTTTGCTTAATGTTTTAAATTTAAATTTTGGTTAGTAGTGATTTTCAGAATGTTTAACTGCCACGGAAGGAAAATATTTATTTATTTCCAGATAAACATATGGGACATGTATAGGATATAACTTTTTGTAATTTTTCCTTTTAATCAAATTCTAACTATCCTTGTAAATTCCTTAATTTGTAGTTGAATCGTCACCTGGATCAAAGGTCTTTATCTGTACTACCGGGCCAATATCTACAAATCTACTCCTCATCATCCCTTAAATCCTGTTGCACTGTGAAGTAGAAATCCTTATATTTCAATGAGTATTTTATTTTTTACAAAATAATATTGAGGATCCTGATATATATGGAACAAGACAAGTAGCTTTTATAAAACTTTCATTTCCTTATACCATGCTACAAATAGCCTGGTATAACAAAACTTGTTGCTAGTCCTAATTTTTCTTCTAGAAGTTTCCTAAACTACCTCAGATGATTGAATAGTACTGCAACACACTTTTTTTATGATTTAAATATTCCCTATATGTTCCCAGAGAGTGTTCACTAGGTGCAAAAAGGTCAAAAATATCCCTTTTGGAGCATATGGAAGCACTTACCTTCTCTTGGATCTAGATATTTTCATGGATCAGATTGAACAAGATCCCCTGCATATGAAACACACTTTAAAATCACATTAGCATATTCCTCCTAGACATTATGATGGTAAATGAATAATTAAAATGACCGAAGGATAGGTTTAAAATGACCAAGATAAGGATTTTAAAATGAGGGCTAGGATGTCACAACAATTTTTTTGAATTTTTTATGCTAAACATTTAGCATGATAATAGGCTCCTTCACTAGTTATTACTTTTCATGGTACTGATATGGTAGATAGGTTTTATTATTGTAAACTCTACATTCCACTTCAATTGATTAGTGTCATATACACACCATTTTGGTTGATAGTGATAACTAATAAAAACTCTAACAAAGCTAAATAACTAGACTAACACCACATAGTCTATTAACAAAGCTAGGAATTAAAAATAGTAACATCAATGATTAAAGATTATTGAATACTTAAAATAACTAACATGATATCAATCAATCTTATCTAAAGCATGCCTACTTAGTAGGAATTGCTAACTAACATAGACCTAGTTAGATCTAGGAGCAATCAAATTGGGTTTTTTCTACTTCACAAATTGTGAGAGGTTCTCTCCAAAAATGGATGCAAGACCATATGGGATATCCCTCTACCCAACCAATATGAATATTGGAGGAAAATATTGAGCTAGTTATTAAAGGAAGAAGTAAGGCTCTTAATCATATTTCTTATATGATATGTAATTCAAACCATTGTGTAAATTTTAAAGGTATGTGGTTAGTCTTTGTATACTTTTATATTTGGGGAAAAATCACATCTTGGTGCATGTGGAACTAAAAACAAAAATTACATTAAGGTTTAGTAATCATGATTAGTGAATTGAAAAGTGATTAGGATGTGAGGAGCCTTAATAAACTATAAAAGGGTCAATTAAGAGGCTAGGATAATCTTTCAAAGCCTTCTAAGATGTCTTGGAGGGAAATGGGGTGATTTTGAATGGTTAAAAGAGTGGTTTAAGCTAATAATAGGGTTTATTGACCAAATAAAGGGTAAAATAGTCTTAATTATCTAATAATCACTAATTATTTGTTCAGAGGATTTCAACTTATGATGTGTTTTAAATTTGCATCATGAATATGAAAGAGGAAAGGTAATCAAAAAATCATTGTTAACCAAAATGGTAAAAGAAACATTAGTTAATTAGTTTAAATCACTAATTATAATGGAAATGGTAACAATGTGAGTGATTGGTGTGATTTTAGCCATAAGATTGCAAAAGTGGATTTTAGATATCTACATTTACCCTTGTTTGAGTTGAAGCAAGTGACATCACTTCAAACATAGTAGAAAAGCACAAACAAGTGAAATTTTGAAAAAAAATTAGTAGAAAGAAGGATTCTCCCTCGAGTGTCGATGGGGTGATAGAATAATTCAATAAATGATTGAGATGATTAGAAGAAATATGATAGGATAGGGATAAACATGATTGTTTATTGCCCCAGGGTGTTTTGAGAGAAAAATTAATAGTGACAAGACATGATAGTGAATAATATAGGAATAGCTATTACATGTAATATTTCAATAAGAAAATTTTTTTCATCATGTTTCCCCTATGATCTAAATCATCAACCCTTATTAAAATAAACAAAAGTGTAAAATAACATGAAAACCTATATTACTAGCATTTGTTCATTGTTAAAAATGAGTAATTCCATCCAACATACATAATGTAATGCAATACGAGAAAGTAAACTAGATAACCTAACAAATAAATACATAAAATCACAAATACTAAAATAAACAACATTCAAGAAAGTTGCACGAATGTTTGTTTATCAAGCTTCAGTTCCCAAATGTTCATGTTGTAATGACAAGGGTTAAAAGTGGTGCCCCAAGAAAGGATACATAAAAGGGGAATAACATAGGACAAATTTAGTCCTATAGAAATTATTCTTGTGCTATGACACAACCTTTGACAATTCATTGTTGTATGGGAGTACCAACATAGTAACCAAGACAACTTTGTTAATGGAGGTAGATTAAAATGATACACTAGTCATTTGAGACAAGAATAAGAAATAACTTAAGAATAAATTTTTTGTGTGACAATTTTTTATGTTTGAGGATAATGCATTTGATACATGCTTCAGCTACATGCTGTCATTTACTAATTTTTGAATTTTTTTAAAATTTTAATTTGTTGGAATTTTAATGATTTTTACCAATTTTTTTTAGATTTTTTGTAAAATTTTATATTGTTTTAAATTTTTGAATTTTGGGAAGAAAATATTGTAGAAGAAATGACGAAGTCATAGGACATTGTCAAAAATTATGGAAGGCAAAAATATACCCTAGGTGGTAGAAAGGGTCATCAAGAAGCAAGAACATGCCCCAATGTAGTGAAAATGGGAAAACAAATTATTTATTTAAAATAATCATCATGGTGAGTGTTAAAAGAATTTATAAGAAACATGATGGTCCTAGGGTGCTTTGGGGGTGAGAGACATGATGCGGGGGGCAAAATGGGTATATAAACCATGCCACGGGGGGTTAAAACCATCGCGATGAGTTCATTTACCACATACACCTTACCCTTTTTATTGTTTGAGTGAGCTCTGTCCTACATGAGAGAAAATGACGAAGGTGTAAAAATGGAAACACCATGTGGATCACATTGGAGACTACATGTGTCTTCCTATGGATGGCCTACAGGTACATAAATCCAAAATTTTCACCTTTTGTCATTTTGTAGTGTATTTATTAGCATTTAATTTCTTTTAATAGGGTAGAAAATCCATGCAAAAGTACTAGCGTGGCCCTTGGGTTACGTAGGAATTCTCAGGGGGGCATGTTGGCATTGAAAGACCACACTTGCATGCAAATCTACGTTAGTTGCCAAATAATGTGCACTCATGTGAAATTGTTAGAAAATCACATACGCCTATCACGTAGGTGTGAATATGGGTGCACTAGGATCAAGATAGGTGCATTGGCACAAGTTGGATGTTATGGGGGGAAAGGGGTGCACTTGAATGACAATGTATGTGCACTTGACATGAAAAAAGGGGCTCTGGAACTTGAGGGTGCTGGCAAAAATATGGGTGCTCTGGTGTTGTACTGTGGGCATGTTGGTGCAAACATTGATTTTAATTACTTGTTAGAAGAATTATGAATTTTTAAGGAAAACTTAGATGATAGAATAGATGAATCAGAATGAAATAGAAGAATTAGATGATAATAAATGACATAATAAATGACCTAGCTAACCTTGCATATGGACCTACCCCGATTAGAGACACGGGAGTGACATGGGAGGCTCCAGGCCTATGAGGATGACATGTTATGTCGATGGGATCACATCTACTTGGAGATTACTAGTTGGATGTTACTAGTCTCTCACATGTGGCTCGCATGCCACAGATTACTTTAGACCATAGCCTGCTCACATCCTTAGCTGAGAGATGACAGAGTGAGAGTCCATACATTTAACCTTCTGACAGGTGAGATGAGAATTACTTTGGAGGATGTTTGGAAGTATTTTAGAGTGCCTATTTAGGGTCAGCTGGTGACGTATGACAACCACCACAGTTGTAACCTATAGAGCATTGTTGTCATTTTTTGAGTAGTAGACATACCTCATTGAGGTATGTTAGTGGAGATTACTGGATGCATGGGTAATCGATCAACTTGGATGAGTTCTTGTATATCTTATAGCTCTTATCAATGAGCCTATTGTTTACTAACAAGACTGGTGCTATTTTTTCATTTGGGCCTGATTGGAGTGATACGTGGACTCATTATTGGGGAGGTATATTGTTGGGGGTAGTGTATAATAGCCCATTTGTACACATATTTTCACTTGATAGCATACCATGGTTAGAAGACCATTGGGCCAGTGACTTTACTTTAGATATGGGCCTGGGATCATATCATTATAGGAATCCCTAATAGGAGAATTACAAGCCTGAGCTCTTGGTGAGCCATCTATTATGGGATGGGTTCCTAACGGTGACAACATTTGTGGTCATCATGGGAGACACAGATTTCTACAGGTGAGCCTTTGATGAGGATACATCCTCATATGATTACATGGTGACCATACAGGTTATATCAGTGGCCTCAGGGATGCAACAAAGTTGAGTATTGTAGCCTTTGATCATTTCATTATTAGTAGTAAGAGCTACATCCTTGAGTGGTATAGAGTGGATAGGGTCTAATGACAGATCGATCTCATTTAGGGGATTCCTGGTATGATGAGATGTGGTACGGTGTGGATATTCAGAGAGACCTTCCATATTGGGCCTCAGATCTAGTTAGGATGAGATCATACATAGATTTTTATAGGTGGTCCCACAGCCTTAGGGTGCATTGATCACAAGTAGTAGATCTAGGGACAACCCAAATTAT
Organism: Taxus chinensis; assembly: GCA_019776745.2. Classification (NCBI taxonomy): domain Eukaryota; kingdom Viridiplantae; phylum Streptophyta; class Pinopsida; order Cupressales; family Taxaceae; genus Taxus; species Taxus chinensis. The sequence goes on from CM034150.1 coordinate 407,186,305, forward strand.
ATAGGATGGTATGACTATAGTGTTGCAATCAAAGTTAACAATACCACAGGCTAATGTTGGATGTGACAGTGCATGGATTACAGGGCCTAGATCCTAGGGCATAGGCTCAGGACATATCCCTAGGTAGGTCCACAGGTAGGGCCATAGGTAGGACCAAATGTATATATAGGTGAACAACATGTATTGGTTCAGTAGTAGGTGGTTGTGCAACATCAGATAGTGGTTCAACCATAGGTACCGGACACCATGGATGCCACTTCATTTTCCACTACGAGTGATGTTATAGGAACCTCCATCACCCCCATAACATGTGTCCACACATAGTCCTTTAAGAGGTGGGGGAGATGGTGGAGGTGGAGAGGAGATGGAGGAGGATATACAAGGTGGTGGGGATCTAGGTTTTTTGCAGTAGCAGTTACATCAGGCTTATAACCTTACAACTTTAGGATATAGCAGAGAGGGATCATTTTATTATAGAGAGACCAAGTACTTCAGGAAGAGATCAACTATAGATAGAGAGAGATCAAGTGGTAGCAGAGAGGCCACATATGTAGGTTGAGAGGGATCAGGCTTTATTAGAGAGATTCCAGATGTAGGAAGGGATAGCGAGTGTAGAGTGGAGCGTGATACAATCTAACAAGGGAGGTACTCCCTTAGGAGTAACAAATTTTGATTTGTCAAAGTGCCTCCTGGTAGGTGAGGCCAATCTATTACAAGGATGTACAGTATCATGATAGTTTTCCTGACTTGAGCATAGATATACTAATTATAGTCACATAACTGGAAGCCTATCATAGTTCTAGATCACATAGGACCTCACAATTAGTGAGGTTAGTACAACAACCCTCCATACAATAGGTCTCAGAGTAGCATGGTTCAACACAACATGGTGTAACACCTTCCATGGGTCTATCACAATAGATTCCCCCACCTAGCGATAGACCTGGGCCAGACAGTCCTGACGAGGGTGAGAGTCGTGGTTAACTCTTTTATTGATGTACATATTGATGTATCTTTTTGATGTACGCCTTGATATAAAGGAATAGTTTTTGTATAGATGTACATTATATATTGTTTTTGATTATGCGTCATGATGAAGGAATATTTTTGGCCCATGCCCATGATGGTGTTTTGTATCTGATATGTATCAAGACACATTGATTGTGTACATGGATATTTGATATTTATGGATATATGATGATTGATGGATTACTGATGTATCATATTTTCTTTATGAGATATCATGCTTAATCTATATGTTATTGTGCTTTATGTTTGTATCACATTTTGTGAGATTATGATATAGCATCTGATGATATCATTTTTCATGTTGATGAGATACTTTGTGTTTTACCTATCACATTTTTGTATGAGATAACATGTTTAATCGACATTTTTATTATGGTATATGTTCGAGGAGGGGATAGAAGGTGGTCCCTCTTACCCCACTTAGTGATATTATATGATTTTAGATTAGCATACATGTTTAATTTTCATGTTCATGATGATGTAGCTTAGCCTTTATTGAAATATGAGATATAGATGTGATGATAGATGATATGATGATGAAATGACAACAAACTTCCCAAGAAAAGTGCAAATTAATCAAATCTAATCAAAGCAACACAACTATTTACAAGTATGTAGACAAAACAACAATGTAATTAAAACTATATAAACCAACAACTAAAAGTAAGGAAACTATTACTTTGTTTTTGCAGGATAGTTTTGAAACATTTTTCTTTGTTTTGGTATGATCTTAGGACAATGTTATATTGTTTTGGGATTTTCTATGAAACATATGTGAATGTTTTGAGTTTTTTTAACTAACATATCTGATTTTTTTGGGATTTTCACAAAGTTATGCAAATGTATATTTGACATTTTCTAAGAAATTTTCCAAAGATAACGTACAAGGAAACGAAAAAATGTGGATGCCCCTAGGGTTATATGGGATGTATAAGGACATAATGCCACATGTTATGTATAAGAAGTGGTGATGCAAAGTTTCCCCCAATGTGAGATGGGAATATACAAAGGCACACTATCCGCATTCAAAAGTAGGATCATTCGGATCAAGGCCAAGAGGGATAGGCTCAAAAGTAGCTCAGATGTAGACAAGGGATAACTTAGGAAAAAGCTATCATAATCCTAGACCTGAAATGATTTTGAACAATGGACCCTCTAATGGCACCATAAACTTGTTTTCACTAAAGGACTTGTCCAAAGTGCCACCATTGGATGATTTTCACTATTGGATGCACTTGTTTATTTCTATTTTCCTTTTTCTATTTTTACACTTTTTGTTGTTGTTTTCTGACATTTTAGAGACCTCACTCTTAAACATAGAAAAATTTAAGATGAATTGAGTTCATGGGTTCTTAAAGCTCCTAACCATTTGAGTAAACATGCATATAGGCTCCTAAAATAAACTTGGTGACCACAACATATGGCCCTAGCCAATTAGGATAGAATTTTACCTTCTTTTCCCAGTCCTTTGTGGTGTTGAAATGGTTTTATTTTAGCACCAATTCTCACACCTCAAATTGATGAGGTATCACTCTTTTGTTATATCTTCTCTGCACTTAATCATGATAAATTTTAAGGTGGTCAAGGGCATGAAGTCATTTCTCATCTAATAGATCCAAATATTCTAGTAGAGCTACTATGTAGTCTTCCTCTTCATTCAAGTAATCTCTCAACTCTATACGCAAAGAGGGGATCTCGATCACTTGGGGTAACATGAATTCTATGATGAACGTTAGGGAGTATGGAGTGGCACCTGTAGGAGTGTAGATAAATGTTCTATATGCCCAGAGGGTAGGGTGAATTTGTAATTTCTAGTTATGACATGTATTATTCACCATCTTCTCCATAATACAGATGAGGGTTTTATTAGAATCTTCGGCTTGCCCATTACCTTAAGGGTAATAGGGGTTGATAATTTGAGAGAGATTTGAAAATGGTTTAATAATTATTTCATAGTTTTTAAAAGGAATTTCCATTTTCAACTATAATTGAATAAGGGATACCATATCAATAGATGATGTGGTTCATTATAAACTTAGATATTTGTGCACCTTCAACATAGGTAAGAGGAATGACCTCTACTCATTTTATAAAGTATTAAGTAGAAATGATAATAAAATTTTGGCCATATGAGGATACATGGTTAAGCTTACCTATAAGATCAAGCCCTCACTTTGAGAACAAACAAGGTGTTGTGATAGGTTGTAATGATTGTGTCAGTGCATGTATCAAATTCCCGTACTTCAAAAAATGTAAACATTTCTTCACATGTTTGCAACAATCATTTTCCATGGTAGGCCAATAGTAGCCTACTATGAGTATCTTACTTTCTAGGATTATCCCATTCATATGAGCCTCACAGATGCCTTCGTGCACCCATTTTATTTCTAGGATGGATTCATACAAATTAAGATAGTGTAACAGATTCCCGTCATAGCCTCGATGGAAGAGAGTGCCCCTGAGAAGGGTATAGTGTCCTATATGATGGATGAGGGTTCATTTATTGGTATGAGTAATATTAGTGAGAAAGGTTCCATCGTGAAGGTAATTAAAAATGCAATAACTTGGCATACCAAAAAGGAATTTGGCATGTCATATTCTAGTTTTCAGAGATGCTCAATGAAGAACAACATATCATTGTTCTGAGGTGGGATACTCAACATGGACCCCACTGTGGCCATAGCATCCACTACTCTATTTTTGTGCTCTTGGGATTTGCTGAAATGTAATCTGCTCAAATAACTCCTTCAGAGAATCAACCATTCTCTTGTATGGAAGAAGTTTCTCATCTTTAACTTTATATTAGTGTGTTACCTCTTTTATAATTAGCATGGAATAACCGATTATGTTTACTTTTCTGATATACCACTTAATACCCAACTTCATCCCTACAATAAGAGTCTCATATTATACTATATTTTTTTTGCATGGGTTACCCATCTGTACTTTCATAATTTGTTTTCCCTATTTTGATTGGAGCACCTCAGGCACCCTGGTCCTCTCTAGGTGCCCTGATCCTCTTTTCACTTTCCTCTCACTTTTTGGGCACTTTCTAGCCATTTGATATTCTTATATTTTTTTGGTGGTTAGTATTTTCAAGGTTACTTATGAAATTAAATCAATATAGCCATATAAATATAACAGTTATGCTGACCATAATGAAGGACTAAGCACTAAGCATTGGATATCTCCACCTAAGGTTACATCCATCAAAGGCATCTATAGCTACATTTACATCCATCTAGCTCCATCAAAAGGCAACACCAGCTTGGTTCATCTTCATCACAATTCATAGGAGGGGAGTCTATTGTTTCCATGCACATATTTATTACAGTATCTACATCTAGTTACTTGCTAGATACTTCACAAATTGTGCAACTGGCACAAGATCAACCTAGGGAACAATATTTCCACACACACACCTAGAACTACATTAGGTCTAAGATACGTAGTGCAGTGCTCAATGATAAGTCCATCAATTTGGAAGTTGAGGAAAATCTGACCTCTTCATATGAATATTTATTTTTTAGGGTTTTGATGCTTTTTCTGGGGTTTTATAGGTGATTCTTCATTGCAAGTTTACAATGAAATTGGTGATCATGCAATGAAATTCATGCAACATGAAATGAACAAGGGAGAACATCTTGCAACACCTCATAGGAGGTTTCTGGAGCATTTTCATAGACCAAGGTGAACCCATAATACTTAGATCAAGGTGACCCATGAGTGCACCCATATCCCTTTCCAGGTGCCCTAGTCTAGTCTAGATAGTCTTGGATATGCCCTTTCTCAAACTGCCTTGTGCGACGGTTTCCTCCTCCTATTCACCCACTCTCCACTGCGACATAGTCCTGTGACATCATGCGAATCAACTAAGGCCTTATTAACCCCTCTTTACACATTAGGGTTTCATATTTCATTTATTATATTTCATGGGTATTATTTCAATACTATTATTACTTCATTTATTTAGTTATTTCACTACTCCTATACCATTAGATTACACTAGAATAAATTCGTGTTTTAGTGTAATCATTTTGGTGCGGCTTCTGCTATGAATTGAACTGATAATAGGATCCTCATTCTTTTCTTAAAATCCTAGGATGTCTAGTCATCATTTTTTTCCCAAATTCGACAATTAAACAATCATTTTCTCGACATCATTATTATCTCAATTAAGGGATTACTGGCTTGCAAATCCCGAGGCCACCAGGCAAAACCATTGTACAAAATATTCTTACAAGATGGTTGAATTCCTAGTGGTATACGCATCTGGACATAACTCTATGGGCCTATCGTTATAGTTGATTCATTACACTCTACTAACCATTAAAACTCTAATTCTCCTATTGGTCTTAACACTGGTGACTAATGGCTGTCATTCCACTTGATCTTGAAATCCCATTCATTACATGTTTCATGTGTAAAGGACATTCTTAATTGACAATGAATATTGCAAAAACTCAACTTATGTCCCATGTCAGTTCATTGAAATGCTTGGACTCACATCATGTCTAAGAACTTGATCCACCTTCTCCCATATCAATCTATGCATATGATGGTTCTATTCACACATATAATGATCAAATTACATTACTCATGAGTTCAACTATCGGTGATCTTGTCCTAAAAGAGAATTGGAAGACCATGTTAAATGTCATAAAGGCCCTCTTAAAGGTAAATTATAAGATAAAATCAGTTGGTCCATACCATTATCTCCATGACATGGAAGCGGTGGTGGAGTTCTATCACCTCGCCACCATTTTGGGAAAACCACTACATGGAACCGTACTTGATGTTATGCATATTTAAGTGAATACTACGCCTAAACACAACACTCCTGTGACCACAATGACTAATACTACTCTGTGCTTTAGTTAACACAATGATTGTATGAGATGAATTCTCAACACATGGACAAACCACCACATAGTGCATTACTTGAAGGTATTATTTGTGTCCTCATACGTTGTTTATACTACTTTACATTGCCTACATCTTGTCTATTACATACATCTATGGTTCATTATAATCGGGGGCCTTTCACATACTACAGACATAACCAATACATATTACATATTTTCACCCATCATACACATCATCTTACATTTTTAGCATCCTACACCTTACATATCAACATCTTACTCCTTATGTATACTATGCCTCTACACATTCTTAGGTCATGGTACGCATCTTGCATTACATATTCCACTTGATCCTTACTACACACATGTACACTATTTGTTCACATAATGGTCTAGCTTCTACTTGTTGTATTAATTACTTGATGACGTACTCTAGTCCTCGTAGTCACCATACTGGATTTATGTTACAGGGTGTAAATCAAAAATGGACTTCATCACCCTTATAAGTTCATCACTCAATATTTTCTCATGCGACATATTCTATCAATTAAGCTGATCATCACGCTTCTCTAGGCTCACATGTTGGACCATGATCTTCCGCTTAGACCAAAACCCAGTAGGTAAATTAGTCTCCTGATACATATCGATATATCATTCCCTAGGATCTATGAGTCAGGTATGTTCATTTGCCATAGTTCACGAAACTCACGGGGAGTGCTATACACACATGCCAACAATATCCCCCTCAGTGTTACCCGAGTGAGTTTCAAACTCGATACCTGTCACTTTGACTACCATTTCACTGGATCAGGAATTACCGCTAAACCAAAACCCATAGGTGTTATTTCTGCCGCTAATGAATCGTTAGAGTTAGGATCTACCTGAGAGGTGGTATAGTCCATGTCACGAAACTTGTGTGGAATGCTACACACTTATGGCTTTAATGCCGAACAAGGCTACAGGGTCACTTCTTCTATGCATCATCTCGTGATAAGCATCATCATCCCCTATTCCTTATCATCATTTAGTAATATATGCTTTAGGCATAACATTCATCACTCCGTCGATCCTTTTGTCATCAACGCATAATCTTAGGCTACAACGTCATTACACACCTCATCTATATGTTTCATGTCATCACTACACATTCACCACAACATGCTACACACAACACACACTCCAACCAATTCCCAACGACACACTCTCGTGCTTATGGTTCATTCTTGACTGCTGAGGGAATTATACTATAATGAACCTCAATGCATATAATTCTATTCACTTGGAAGGTACACAAACCACATCATTCAATTTGCATTCCATTCCATCCATCCACAACATGCTCCATTTTACGGTTGCATTTACTCTTGCTTTCACTTTATTTTACATGTACACTTTATTACACATGCTATATAAATATATTGTATGTTATTATCATTATCATACAACTTACATGCGTGTTCATCTTGCATTTCTTACATCTACTGATCTCACACCATACAGGGATACTACACGTCATCCACGCATGTTTACAATACTAGTACCACAACAATCCCTATTAGGCATCCACATTCATATGCTATAGGTGTTCACATGTCTCTTTTACATGCTTCAAATCACACTACTTTATTAGCTTACACACACTTTGACATACATTGTGGTTCTTTATAATATGACTAACGGGGGTATTCATGTGCAACATTTTTCATGTAGGGATAATTTTTTCCACACTTGCTTATTGCACGTATCTAATATTGCTTGCTCTTGTTTGCAAGGATTTTAACCTTAGATCTAAGTGATATGCACACTTGTTTGTTTGCAGCCATTGCGGTCACTTGAGTGTCTAGAGATCATCTCGTGAGTGGTGTCTACATGTTTGTCACTCACTTCATGTAACCTACATTGTATTCATTGGGTGTATACATTATATGCTTATAGGTCTAGATTACACATTCCTTTCTATTCATGGGTTGTCACTTATTATATACACGCATGTAGGATACTAACACTGTGTTTTCACACACCCTTCATCTTTATGTTGCATGTTGTGCACTACACATTCTACCAAGCACACGTCCCTCCCCCTACAGGGTACAACATAAGTGGCTAGTCCTATTTCCTTGATGATATTATCTTGTCCGTGATGGTCACATACACCCCTAAAGAGAGAGGAATACTATTTGGGTTTACACATAGTACATGTATAATTCAATTCTTAGTTTCTGTCCATGACACAATGGGTTACACAATGAGTCACACTAGACTATTCTACATAAATCCATACATAAATGCTTTTACAGGGAAGATTTTCCTTAGCATTCTAGGGAGAAATTATAGGTTAGAGGATAAAAAATACTCTTCCTCTCTACACTATCGATTCGGCAAGTGGCGTTGGACTTTCCCAAAAAACATGCTAGTACAAATATCTTTAGTTATGTCATTATCATTGGTCATACACACATGCATGTTCACTTGATTTCCAGTTTTGCATGACATTTCCCAATATACTAGGGATACGACATTGTAGCATGGATCCTTGACACACCTTTTTTCTCATATGGATCCAGGGGCATGTTCCTTTTTCATTTTCGTACTTTGTATACATGTTTTTTTACATATTACATTTTTTTCATAGCACACTACTTTACATGCATGTTTATACATGCTTTGACATATGTTTTATCTTTATAACATGCTAATGGGTTCTACACATGTGAAATACATTTTACATTATGCAACATGATACTTGTTTCCATACTTTTTTATGTTACACTATTTGCTATTGCTTGCTCTTGTTTGTGCAGGATTTTCCCTTTGTCCTTGATGTGCACATTTGTTTTTTTGTGGCCACTGTGGCCTTGAGTGTCTTACAACACCATGAGTGGTGTCATATGTTTGCAACATTCTTTGTGCAGCCTACATTGTCTTCTTGGGTGTTTACATTATCTTCTTATGTTCTAGCTTCTGCATTATCTATTTGGATTACACTTGTTTTCTACATGCATGTTCATAATAACACTTGTTTTATAGCTACCTTGTTTTCTTGTGCCTTGGTTTCTACCAAGCACATCCCATCCCCCCTGCAGGGCATATTTTTAGTATATGTGGTTGGTCCTCTTTTGGGTCGCATTCTCCTATCTGCGATGTCACATGCACCCCCAAAGAGGGGGGCATCATTTGGATTTACATACAATATTGGTATAGTTCAGTCTTTAGTTTTTTTCCAAGACACAGTGGGTTACATAGCGAGTGGGTTCAAACTGAGTCTACAGAACTCCATACAAAATGGATTTTATAGGGACAGATTGTCCTTAGCATTTTGGGGAGTAGTTAAAGGTTAGATGATCAAACAAACCTTCCTCTCTACACTACCATTTTTCCTAATGGCATTAGGATCTCCAAAAAACCAGACAATACAAAGATCTCTTCAGTTTTGGGAAGTAGTTATAGGTTGGAGGATAAATCAGACTTTCCTCCCTACACTTCTTTGGCCAGTGGCGTGAGATCACCTAAAAAACTCACACGACATTGACATGATCCTTTCTACACCCTTTTTCTCATCACAGACCAGGTGCACATGTTCCTTTTTCATTTTCCTACTTTCTTTACATGCTTTTTACATATATACATGTGTTTTTACATATTACACATATACATGTGTATTTGACTACTTGATCGTCTTCTCTTTTGTAAGTCCGTTCATATAGGAAGCAAGCAAGTCAACATCACACACATAGAAATTACATCAAACACATGATGCTAACATATAGGTACATCATATACATTGGCATCTACACACGTGTTTTTTCCCTAGGTTCACTCTCATCACTTTTTTTCACTTTTACATCTTTAGTCTCCACGCTCCATGTTTTTATCACTCCATGCTTTGTCTAGTCCTTCAACACGCTTTCTACATCACTCTACATGGATATCAGGTACACATCTCTATCTACTTTATGTTACCAAGCAATTTTGACTCACCAACATAAAGTGGGGGAAAATGTAGACACAAAATCACGCACTTTGGGTAATTATTTAGTCCCAGTCTCATACTACTATTCATATGGTTCTCAAGTGAAAAGAGTAATAATTAACCCATGTCTTTGGCCATCTTTGCATTATTTTCTATTTTCTACTTTCAATCTTGTACCCATACTTTCCCAGTATGTACTTTCATATGCTGTGTTTTCCCTATTTCTGACTGGGGTTCCCAGCCACGACTAGGGCACCTTGGTCCCCTCTGGGCTCCCTAATCCTCTTTGTACTTTCCTCTCAATTTTTGGGCACTTTCTATCCATTTGGGCTTCTTATATTTTTGTTCGTCCACTTTTTCGGGGTTAATAAAGAAATTAAAGTAAGAGAACCATATAAGTATAAAGTAATGTGACTATAATAAGGGTCAAAGCACTAAGCACTAGCTATCTCCACCTAGGGTTGCATCCACCAAAGACATCTATAGCTACATTTGCATCCATCTAGCTCCATCACAAGGCACAAAGGCTGGTTCATCTGCATCACACTTCATAGGAGGGGAGTCTATTGTTTTCATGCACACATTTATTACATTTTACATTTAGTTATTTCTCAGTACTTCACAAAGTGTGACTAGCACAAGAGCAACCTAGGGCACAATCTTCAGACACACATCTAGAACTACATTGGGTTTGAGATGTAGTGCAATTCTCAATGAGTAAGTCTCTATCCATTTGGTAGCTGAGGATAGTCCAACCCCTTCATATACATCTTTATCTTTTTAGGGTTTTGATGCTTTGTGTGGGTTTTGCATAGGTGATTCTTCATTGCAGGTCTACAATGACATTGGTGATCATACAATGACATTCATGTGAAAAAAAACAAACATAGGTGAACATCTTGTGACACTCAGAGGAGGTTTCTTGGATCATTTACATAGACCAGGGTACGTCAAATACAAACCAGGGTTCCCACAAGCACCCCTATCCCTCTCTAGGCACCCCAGTCTATCAGATAGCTCGGATCTGCATTTTTTCAAGCTCTTGTGTGACGGTTTCCTCCTCATGTTCATCCAATCTCCACTGTGACATAGTCCTAAGTGACATCATCGAATCAAGCTAAGAATTTTTTAACCATCTTTAGTAAATTAGGGTTTCACATTTCATTGCTTAGATTTCTTGGGTATTATTTCAATATTTTATCACTTCATTTATTTAGTTATTTTACTGCTCCTATATCATCAAATTACACTAGAATATTCACATTTTAGTCAATCAATTCCTTCAAATTTTTACATCTCTTTTGCATACTTTTTTGTAATTTTCAAGTTACAAGAATTACATGTCTTTGAGTTATATGTTAGTTTATATTATAGATATTGACTGCACTCTATATTATAGGGTTCATCATAAAGCATGCTAGCACCAACACATTTGAAAACACTTTAGAGTAAATATGAAGTGTGTGGGCACACTTAGGTATGTTTTTCCTTTAAGAATTTAATTTTAAATTACACATTTAAAGTGGGGGTAAATATAAACACTAAAATTTGGTAACTTATCCTTGTGAAATGTTAAGTTTGACTATGCTCCCTTACCAAAATGAATGCTCACATTTAAAATCCAATATCCTTGTCCCTCTAGCTCTTATATAACTTGTTTATATTTAAGTTTATTTGTACACTCTATTATGTCATAAATTCTAAGAATATTATTTAATAAAAGCAACATTAAAAATTTGATATTCATGGCACAACTTTCAGTTCTAAGTTTCATCTCTATGGTTTGAAAGCATATGAAATAGTCAAAATATTAGGTTCAGTCTTGGATGACCTATATGGTCTCTACCATTCACATTCACTGAATTTTATTTCAATTTCAAATCCTTCTTTGGGTCATTTAATCTTCCTAGGTTTAACCTTATTATAACATTTCACCTATAAAAGGCTATGTAAACAATCCATTATCAATTTATAACTCACCTAGAAATCTTACAAGATCCTATTGAAAACATCTTCTCAAAAGCACTCAAATGGTTCCCAATTTTTCTTAAATTAGTTGTTATCATCTAGATTAGTCCCTGCTACAAGTTAAAAGAACTAAAATAGGTCAAAGAGTCTACCTTACTTTATTTCCAAGCATGAAAATATCATAAGGCCATGTATTAGCAAGATAAAATTCACTCTAATCATTACATGATGGTTTTAATTAATAAAGGGTTAGGTCACATAGTTGAGGCATAATGCATCTCAATAATATTGCATTTGGTATATTATATACTACATAATTAGTTTGTTATGTTGCTATCAATAGATATGAGGGAAACCCTATGGGGTTGGTTAGCTATACACACTTACAAGAACACCTAGTAGAACTACACGAGGCTTGATACCACAAAAAGGAAATGTAGTACAAAAAATTAAATTGGTTCAATATCTAGAAGTCTTCCCACCAAGGGTAGTCCATCCTCAAAACACATACATGTTTTCTCGTTTTTGTTTTCTAATAATTTGGTGAATGGTTCTACAAATGATTAGGGTTTCTACTTTATTAAAGATGATTATAGGCCATCCTGAAGTTGTGTAAGCAAGAGTGAAACAAAACAAAGATAATTACTAGATAAATAAAGAACATAGAAAGTTATAAATTTAGGTATTCAATGAATCCAAGATCATACATCTCCAGACCATGATAGTACATATCAAATCTAGACTATACAAAATTTGTATGGTCCCACCCCTATTTGGTTTTCAGCTCCAAAACTTTCACTAAAGCATTTGTAGTTAAAAAACCATCTTGTTTCACTATCCTAGACACCCAGATTCTTTTTCATGTCCTAAGAAACTAATTTTATCTCTCCTCTTATGTATTTGAGAAAGTACCTATTGTTTATCAATTATTTCAATCATTTCAAGTTTTAATGCATTATTCTAATTGTGTATAATTGATGTTGGAAGTGAATTAGATTAGAATAGTCTACATTCTAAAAAATGTTACATCATTATTAATTGTTACACAATAACACTCTAAAAATTTAACTAGGGTGTAAACAACATCTACTAATCGTGGCACCATACTCTCAATCTATCCATTCCTTCCACCTCTGGGGCATCATCCTATTTGATAGCCTATCTATAAGGTTTTTCCCCCACCTTTATAATTTTGGCCCCTCTTCTCCTCTTTATCACTGCCACTTAGATATTGGTTGTGGAGAATGTCTAACATAGTGTGGTATCAATGGTGGAATAGATGCTACTGGCCTTACTCTCACCTCTCTCCGACATGTTGTATTCCATATTATTCAAGGGGTGGTGGTACAACATGATTTGGTTTCCTAAACTAAAGTGGAACTCTATCAAGCTGGTGTGTCTCCACCCACCAAACTTAATGACTTGTGATCTCCAAATTCCCCTTAGTACTCACCATCATGTTCCAAGTAGGCCACTAATATTTTGTCCCTATATAGGTCTCCACACCACCTAATTGTAGGAATAGGAATCAATGATCTATACTCCAATGTTTCCCTCAGTTATGAGCCTCTCTCCCACTAAAGTATCCTTGGGGAATACCCTATTACCTATATCCCTATCCATGTAGACATATATATAAAATCATTCATATATAAAAATCACGCACCAAATACACTTAAGTAGTAGCTCCAAAAATAAACTAAATCCCTAAATCTAAGACATATTTGCATGCCACTATAAATAATAAGGTAGCTACTCAATCTTCCTTGTGGCATAATATTTTTTCCATAACAATCCCTATAATCACCTTTTCGATATCAATAATTTATGTAGAAAAAATGAGGCTCAATCATGTCATCAGTGTGCTCAGATGGTATTCATCATTTTTAGTGGACCATTATGTTACGGAATTCCTCTTTATTGTACCAATTGGAACATTTAAAAAAACTTACACACCCAAAATGGGTAATCCAATAATTGAATGCACGTCATATAAGGTTTCAACAACCTTTATAGTCTATCTTGCATCCCTCCACTTGAATGTGTTAGAACTAAAATCCTAATGTCCTGAAAAATCTAAATAATATCTAGACACAATGGGATCCACACCATATGTATAATGCCCCCAAAATCAAGTCTATGTAGTTATTCCACATCTTGTGTTAATAATCCCCTAAACAAATCTAATAACTGATACATGTATATGGATCTCCATAATTGGATCCTTTGTGGAAAATTTAAAATATCAAACAACAAGAACCCTTTAGATACGAATAAAACATAGTTATTAAAAACATAAATTACATCACTAAAAAAATATTTAGCATTATTATTACACTATCAGTCATGCAAACACATACATGATTGACCATTTTGTAATAATTCCCTCTTTTCCTACAATATCAACCACTTAAGAAAATTACATTAGCCATCATGGAAATCCATCACCCTTTAATAGAATTTTCCACCAAAAATATATACAATTAACCATGTAAAAAAAATTCAATGCCAGCATCCACCTAGTTGATCCCATTTGCTTCAAGGGTGTGTGACCCTTTCTAAAATTTAATTTACAAAACCACCCTAATGACTACCAAACTTGAAATTATCCCAAACCCACCTAATAATCAACCTAATATATATCTTGGCTATATTTGGAACAAATTTTGCTAGCTAAATTTACCCTACCACACATTTTTCTACTTTTCTTCTAGTTACCCTTTTCCAAATTAAATACAAAACCTACCTTAGGATTTATAGTGTCACATTACCTATATCACCTACCTTGAATGTCACATAGTACTCTCACCATCATTGTTCAAATAAAACAATCTCTTAGTTGTAATTAGAAAAGGTGAAAATGAATTTTTCTATTTACTATTTATAACAATTTATACACCTGACTTCATTATGATTTGCTATAATATTCAATCCTTCGTATCTTTTAAACAAAAATCCTAAAAAATATTCCATAAGTTGTGACATCATCATAGTGGAAAGATACTAATTTTGACATATTAAGTACACCTCTACAAAAATAATCTAAATATCCTCATTCATCAAAATTTGTTTCCATTACAACTCTCAGTTAAATCAGCCCCATAACCTCCTAAATAGGTTATTTATGTCTTATTTTTCTAACTATCCTCTAGTGTTTCTTTTTAGTCTTGCTTATTCATGGTTCTAAGCAATTATTGTTCCTATCATAGGAAATCCGAGTCACACATAGAGGTAAGTATGAGGTAGGTATATTTCATTTATTGGAGTTCATAATTTCTGTCATGTACTTACATTATCCCTTTGTTTTAGCATTTACTTTTCATGTTAGGCATTACATATGTATTTTTTATATACCATCTCATGTTTCATTATTGTGAGATAAGACGATATTTTTTTGGGGAATACGTATGCACCTAATTATTATGATTACTAACAATTTTACTGTGCATGGGTTGTTGATGCATTATCTTCCTGATTGGGTGCCTCAAGGGACCTACCAAGATTATGGTGTGATTATACTTGGTCAAGTGGGATAGACCATATCATTTTAGAGATAATATACTTGGTAATTATTCGTCCACCCCCTTTTTTATAAGCTTTAATCCTATCTATTTTTATGCCCTAACTAACCATATCTCATCCTCTTCTCACCTATATGCTTTAAAGAATTCAACCAACTCTTAAAAAATGCAAAAATCATGCAAAAATCACAAAATCTAGTCCCATTGGGGAAACTTACACCGTAGTCAATGGAAACCTAGCCCAATCTTCATTGACCCTATAAAGGTATTCTTCTCTTGCAAAAAATCATTAGATGCATGTAAACATCCAAGTTCTCTTGCGACCCGTGAACTAACCTGTTGTATATATTTACCCCCGGGTAAATATAAAACCCGACGCAAAGGGAAAGAGTGTTTCGGAGGCGGAGAAACATGGTGCAGAAGCATGTCAGAAGGGTTAAAAAACCTGACGCCAAAGGACATGTCGCAAGGGTTGGAAAACCTAACAGCAAGGAAAATCAGGTCTCGCAAGGCGGAGGAACATGGCGGAGGAACATGGCGGAGAAACACGCAAAAGGAACATGTCGGGGGGTCTCCAAAACCAGACATCAAGGAAAAAATGTCGGGGGGTCTTCAAAACCTGACGCAAAAGAAATCGGGTCTCGGCATCGGGGAAGCACGTCAGGAAAACATGAAAAAGAAGCATGTCGAGCACCCCTTCGAACCCGATGCGCATGCAAGTTCATCTTCCGGCCCGAAACAAAGGAAATCTTGGAAATACTGGCAGAAGTGGGACACATGTTGAGGCATCCTCCAAACCCGATGCAGAAGCAAAGGAGAAACCCGAACCCAACTGGAAACAAACCCTAACGTGGGAAATATTCAGATCGCCATAACTTTTCACAGGGAGCTCGGATTCACACAAGGTTGGACTTTTCGGAAAGCTCTCGGTGTCCTCTACGCAACTACGACTAGATATCTTTAATTGGGTGGGAACAAGTTCTTAAAAGGCAAAAATACAGTTCGCCATATTTTGAGTTGTTGTGGATCTCACCTACCACCATGATGAGATGAGTTAGGTGCAGTCTTGGAGGTGGTTGGGGCAGATTTCAAATCATTCTCTTCTCCCTCATTTTTTCCTCATATAAATGGTAAGGAGAGGCTCTTTCTAAGTGTTGGACATTCTTGTTTTGGCCCCTCCCTTCTTCTCTTTGGCAGGTGGAGTTGTGGAGCTCAAACCTCCCATTTGGAACTGTAATGCAACCTTTGCCTATTGGCATTTTTGCAGTGTATTGTATCAAACCTTCGAAGCAAATAAATGCATGACTGTGGATGTTTCTCAACCCTCTATGTGTTTCATTTTGCATCCTCCTGATCTTTCACTGTGAATATGTTTATCCGTGCATGATATTGCATTGCATTTCTATGGTTTGTGTTTATTGGCAAAACATATGTTCTTCATTCCTCGGTGCATCACCTCCGTAGTTTAGGTTTTATTTTTTATGCATTCTCTACCCTGTCTCCTTGGCAAGTTAGATTAGGTTTTTGGTAAACCCTCTGCGTTTATTCGTGCATCTGAACAGAGGAATAGGAGTTGGCCTTCATCCGGAGAGATTTTCCAATTTCGCAAGGTCCCACACTTTGGAAAAGCTCCATGTTGTGCAATCGCACTGAGATTCTCAACCCATCGTGTTGCAGAGTCCCAGGGGTGCTGCGATTCGACACCAACATTTCCCTCTCACATGATCATTCTTGCAACAATCACAGATCTCCCAAACATCATCTCAAATTGTTTGCATCGCTGATGATCATCTTTTGTGAAACTTATCGGTATCTCTATGTTGCTTTATTGAGATTTTATCAAATTATCTTTGTATTGTTTTTCGCTAATATTTTGTAGGTACAGAGATGCTTCTGCAACATCTAGGGAACACTTAGTATCCTTCCCCTATAGCCCATTTTCTTGTAGATTTTCATATTCATCCTTTTATCCCTGGCTTTATAATTCTCTGATATAGTCATCGTTGATCCCTCCTAGTCACTGTCAACTGGGGATCTGTTCATCCACTAATCTATCTAAATTATGCTTTTCTTCCATGTTCCCATTTCTC
Organism: Taxus chinensis; assembly: GCA_019776745.2. NCBI lineage: Eukaryota > Viridiplantae > Streptophyta > Pinopsida > Cupressales > Taxaceae > Taxus > Taxus chinensis. The sequence goes on from CM034150.1 coordinate 407,203,748, forward strand.
TATCTCTGGTTCTCTTCTATAGATCCTCTTACAAAACTAACAGACCTTTATTAGTTTCCAGATTGTAGCCAGACCTTGTAGGCCTACATATTTTATCCACAAGTTTGGATCCATTCTCCTAATTTACCGTCGACCTGCCTATACACAGTCAGGGTTGTCATTGACCCAGAGCAGGTAATACTTAATTTATAGTTATACTAATCTAATCATATTTAGATCAATTTCTTTCATTTTCTCAGATTCAGTACTATTTATGTTTCTCCATTCTTTTACTATCATATCTTTTTATTTCGATTTATCTAAACAAACGGTGGTTGGCAGCCACAAAAGGAAGTCAAAATATTTATGGAGCGGAAATAATTTGGGAAGCCCCCACATAACTCCAACAAATCAATATCATTTTCAGTCTTATTTATAGGTTTCATCTGATTCATAGTAGTGGAATCCATCATCATCTTGTGCCCATATCACATCACATCTGAGGTAACATAAAACCTCCATCATTTTTGAGTTTGGTAGTTTCTTCAGTAACTAGTGCATTAACCTCATTAAGAATGAGAAACTTGGAAAACATTCCTAGCATGCCCGGTGAGACCATCCTTTTGGTGATCTCATTATTTTCTACCTATATTTCATTTTTTATGTCTTCCACTAACACTACAGTGTGAGGCTTTGCTTTATTTATTTTTTGTGTTGGGTTCGTGGCCTAGATCACCCGTTGCTCAAGAGTGTAGATGAATAGTAAAAGTGTTATCCAAGTATTCCTCACTTTTTCAATATTTGATCCTTTTTACATCATAATTTTTTGTTCTTGTCTGTTTCTTCATCGAATATCACACTTCATTTTGGGTTTAAAAAGAACATTCTTTTTGCATCCTTCTTGATCATATAGTTTAAGTAGGGGTTTAAGTAACTGCATATCACATCTTATCACACATGACCTAAAACTCATAAATCAAATCATACATCAAAACACCTCCTCTCCCAGTAGAATGATTTGGATTTGATAACCCAATAGGAAGCTACCTCAGACATTTCATAGCCATAAGTTACCTGAAACCAGACATAATTTTACTTCTCTTAGGTCCTTTGTTATCCACCCCCTTTTCTTTTTCACATTCTTAATCACAACATAAAAGGAATTATTTTCTTGAATTGTCTGTTTAAAATGGAATCAAACTTCTCCTTGAGAAGTTATCAAAAATCCACCATGACCCTATCAAAACCCTTGGTTGCTTTTATACCTTCTTCCAACCCCATCTATGACTACCTTCACCGTAGACTCTTTACTTCTCGACCATGCCAACCAGTAGATTCCACTCCTTCCCTGCCATCTTCTATAATTCATTCTTCACCTAGAATGACTATGCCTATCCAACCTATTGACCTTCTTGTCTCTCCCACATATGATCTTCCCATCCAATCACCATCATCTTATCATGATCCTGCTTCTCCCCATCATATATCTCCCCAAAAAATTCAATCTTCACCACCTGATATCTTTAGAAAAACCTTTCCTAATCCACTACTAGTAAATTTTTCTTCACCCTTTACATCATATCAATTTAACCCCTTTTCAATCAACACCATACACTAAAAATATTCCATGACATCTATTTCACCACCTTCATCATCTACCCCTATCTTAGATATTGTTCCTACTTCCTCTTTAAGGGCTATCCTCACATCGACTATACCCACAATCACCTTACCCACCTCCTTAAATTCCACCGCATCTCTTTCATCTACATCTGGTCCTCTTATCACATCTAAATCAGCCTTGGCTTCTCCTACCTCTCTATCCACACCTATCATGCCTAAACCATTGATCACATCTCTTCCGAGCACACCCATCACTATCTTTATATCTACTACACCCATGAATCCACCCATGTATACCTTGACATCCTTATCACATATTTCCTAGACCATGCCTATATCATCAATTTCATCCTAATATTATACACCTACTATCCCCACATCTACATCCCCCATCGCATCTTCTCAATCTACATCCACATTTGTAATGCCTTTTGAGACAAAGACAAAAAACATTTATACTTCCCCTACACAATCCCTCATTTCTACACCAATTCATCCACCACTTACATCACCTTCTTCTCACATAGAACTCATCAATCAAATCATCCAAACTCCCCTTTATATTTCTATAGCCACACCTACTCCCATTTTTTATTCCACACCCACATCTACCCCATGTACATCATTGGACTATGCTCCCTCATCCACATCAATTCCATCCTTACATGTCATACCATATTTATAATCCATACCAATTCCACTTTCCATGCTCTTACCTACACCCACCCCATCTAATATTATGACTATATCTCAATTATCTCCTTCTTCATCCACATCACCTTAATCATTTGCAAAATATTGGAGAGAAAATCAACTTACAACCACTATAGGTGACCCTATCATCTCATCCACACAATCAAACATCCCTGCATCTACTCAACCTTCACCTTCCTTAGAGTCTGTCATGTAGAAGCTACTTCCTATGTCAGCCACCATACCACCATTATAACCTCTAGTAGATATTGTTGTCATCCCTCCTGTTGCCATGTAAATCTGCAACAAGAAAATTCACAATTTTCAAGCATGACAACCATACCCTACCTAAAAATTTTACCCAAAGGTCATTATGAGCCCTCTTTCCTATCCCTTATCTTTAAATTAGTCTAAAGTGTCATGTCAGTGTGTCCTTAGGTGATCTAGAGGTATCTAATCATTCCATGTTCTTCCCAAGTCAAATCTACCAAGATAATCTTCTCAACAAGCCTGGGAAGGGCTGTTCTTAAGACTTTACAACATCGGTGCACACTCCCCAGAATAGAACGAGGAGCCAAAACCCATCATGTAGGAAAATTAGAGATCTAGGAACATATTTCAATCATTTTTGGAAGGTTTTGGAATATTTCACAAGTTTTGGAGTAAGTTCAACAAATCTGAGTCTTGGAGACCTATGTAACGCACTGTGTAAAATAGCCCTTGAGCTTCGGTATTATGGGAGATCCGAAGGGAGTTAAAAGTAAAAAAATATATCATCAGAAATTTAATTTAGATATATAAAATATGGTTGAATCATATTCTTCACAACACCTAGGTGCATTATGTCCCCATCCAGGTTTTCTCATGCACATCCTATGAGCTAGAAAACAACTCCTAAATTTAAGGGAGTAAATAATGGAATAAAGATATAAAAACCACAGCATTGGATTCATAATGAAATTTTAAGTCAATATCATATAAAATTTCATCGAGTAAATCCACCAGAAGCTCCAGATATGATCCCAAAAAGTTGCTCTCCAAGGCACAAGCTTCAACAATTAGCCAATTTTTGGGCTGGATATCCAACCAATGGGAGAGTGGTGCACTTTTTTACACCAATTTCACCAAATATTTGGTGTGATAGGTGAAATAAAATGAACCCCTACCTCATTTGTACCCCTGGACCCTCCACACAACCAAGTTTCAACTCTTTCTTACAAGTTAATCCTCTAGGCTTAATTTCCTAGCCCCCGCTTTGTGTAATCACGTTCTGCCACTTTTCAAGCTAGGGTGAGGGAATATTTTTGTGTCCCATGTGCAAAAAATCCTTGGTTAAATTTTTACAAAAAACTCCACAACCCTCCCATGTAGTCTCTTGGTCACCCATGTGCCCTCGACAACTGATTAAGGTGTAAATTTCAACCCCCTCTCTTATCCCTAACTGCCAATCATGCTCCGCCAAGTGGCCCAATAGGGTTAGGGAAAAATGTTTTGCACCAAATTCACCAAGTAATTGGCACAATTTTTTTTTACCCATTCCCAAGCATCAAAATATGTAAAAAATTATAACTCCTTTGTTGCTTCTGGTGCTATCTACACACATGCCTGTGAAAGTTCAACTGTTGGGTTCCTCTTCACCCCTCCATTTCTGCCACCTCTAGAGCCTTGATGTAATCTTAAAAATAATTTATTAACATTTCCATCCTACTATAGTGAAGAAAGGAGATATTTCCAAGAAAAAATCATAGCTATGAACTGCCAAAAACCCTAGAGCCAAAAACAAAGAAATGATCATACCTTGTAAATCAGTTGTCAAATGTTCTTGAAAATTTAGGAAATCTGTCCTCATAAAAATTACTTCAAGCTGAAAAATATAGAAGATTGAATTATGTACTATATTATTTTCTACAATAAAAATTTCATTTTCTTCCCTAGCTCTCATTTGTCAGACTTCTCATCAATCTGGCAGTTGGATTAAGCTAGGAACTTGCACACAAGCTCCGAATTAAAAACCTATCCCGATGGAATTGTTTTCATTGAAATTAGAGATGAAATTAAAAATTAAAAAAAAAAGTGAATCTATTAATGTCTACCATGGGTGCTTCATGCTTGAAGCTCTCACTAGGTGGAAGTTTCATTTTTTATTTATGAGCTTTCTAATGAGTGGATCATGATGAAAATTGGAACATGAGTTTGCGATGAAGAGCCAAATCCAAAAAAGTTGTTCCCATCACAAACTAAGGCCGTTTATGCCACTTACTAAAAATACCATATTTTAGGCTTTCCCACATGCTATAAATGGCAAGTCCCCCCGAATTTCAAGTTAAATCACTTGAGAAAATCAGAAAAGGTGTAAAATGGAAAGTAAAACAGAAAGTGACTTTTTCCCAAAATAGCAGGTCCCCAAAAAGAAACCTAATAAAAAATAAATGTGCTAAAAATAACAATATCTTAGGAACAGAGGAGGATGAAATATGGCAAAAGGTTCAAAAGGTGAAACTAGAGCAAGACAAGTGATATGTCCCAAAATAGCAGGGCATGATCTCATATTCTAAAAATAGAAAGTTTTCACTATGGGAGTAGAAAGTTACAGATGGATTTGTTTTCACTCACCTCACTGATTTTTGGAATCTCCTTCGGATAAAGATATGGTTTCATGGGTCAAATAGAGGAATGAGAAATTCACAGAGGTATCAGAAGAATCATCCTAAGTGTACTGGTCTACAGAGGAAAAATAGGGAATTACAAAGCGCAGCATGTGAATTCATCTTTGTCACTCAGGGAGATGGGTGATTCAAAATGATTTGGTCATAGAGAGTTCAATGATTCAAAGAGTTCATCAAATAATTTTTAAGAATTGTTATCATGGGAATTGTATGTGTTTATCCCAAACTTGCATCGAGAAATCTCAAAACAATGTTTTTAAACACTCATTTTGTGGTCCAGGGTGTCCGTGCATCATATAGAGGTTGTGATCATCTTTGGAAAGATCTTCATTAAAGGCAGAGGTATCCCTACTCATGATTTGAAGAATTTTTCCATCTTCTCTCCATTCTTCCCCCTCTTCTCTACCCCCTTTCTAATTATTTTTGGTGAGAAATCATGACATTCATCTTATTCATTAAAGTGACTATGGTAAAAAATGTAATAAGTTTCCATTATTTTATAAAAGGGGATTTAATGTTCTTCCTTATAATTCCAAAAGTCACAAATGGAAAGGAAAAATGAAATGTCTTCATGGTGGTAGATGAAGAGTCTTTTCTTGGTCTATATAATGTAATGACATACTCTTACTTAAGGGTTGTCAATTTTGTATACTCATGAGACATCACTACTTGTGAAGAAACAAATGAGATATCTATTTCTTCTTGTCCCTTTCTCTATGTTCTTATACTTCTAACTATGCACAATTTTTTCAAAGCATCAATAAAGAGAGGAGTTTCATGCCTTTTTTTGGATGAGGAATTTTTAGAAAGTTTGAGTTCTCAATCTTAACTCATCTTGTTGCCACTTGAAAAATTGTTTTCTTCTAAATATATTTACGTTGGAATTTTAGTTAAGAGTTGTAGGAATATGATTTTATACCTGTAACGTTAATCCCCCTCTCTTTTTCTCACTCCCTTTCATGCTCTCCTAGAAAATTCCTCTCTTGTAGGTAACCACAAGCTTTTGCCGCAGGGTCAATGGAGTACCCCTGTTGGATCCCCAACCATCATGACAACAATGATTTCAATTTCATGCATGCATAATAAGTCAAGTTGCACCACCCAAGTAGAGGGAACTAGAGTCTTGGAGATGTTGGCAAGAAATCCACAAATTTTTCTCCCAAAAATTTTTCTCGCCAGCACCTCCCAAAGGTGATTCTTCAAAATCCAAATCCAAACCCCTTGGAACCTTTCCTCAAAGGTCAATTTCATGGCTTCATAAGAAGATTAACATTCCTCCAATAAAGATCAAATCTACATCCTCCATCTTGAGGCCACATCCATCTATCCTAGGACCCCCTTCTCCATGAAGATCAATTAACTAGTCCAAATCTAAACATTCTAACTCCCTCTTAGGATTAACCCCTTCATCAAAAACACCTCCACCTATCCAGCCATCTAAGCTTAAATAATCCACCATTGCTTCTTCTTCTAGACCACCTAGAACTTGACCCAATCCACCTTCATCCTCACCATCCACACCATCTCACAAGACCTCTCATAGTGCATACATCAAATCATATACAAAGGTCCTCCAACATTTACATTAGACTTCTTGCATCACGTTTCCTCCCATTAGGTCCTTTGATCCAACCCATCCTAAGCCATCGTGGTTCAATTCACATCAGATTTATGCCTACCATCATACTTTGGGTCATGACACTAAGCACTATAAGGCCCTTCCGACTATCATCCATGATCTTATTGAGCATGAAGACCTCCTTGAAGAATCTCCCTTTTTATCTACAACTTCATCCATAACCCATCCAACTCCTTTTACCATATCTCCATCCGCTCACCCTTTGGGTTATATTCACACATCTACATCATCTCCTATCACTCTTCCTAATGAGGGTTGTCCCTTATTCATCAACACCATTCACCTCATCGTGCCACCTCTATGATCCATTATTATTTATATCCTATTTTTCCATCATTAGGGGAGCATCTTCCTATCTTTATTGACCTCCTTGCATCCTTCTTATCGTCTTCATCAATATATCCTCCTATGCTAGGGGGACTTCTTTCTAGGATTTTACTATTCACGGATTAGTTCCTCTCCACATTAGACATTGTCATATCTTATCTAGCTTAGTTCATCCGCTTATAATTTTTATCTCCTCTTCTTATGACCAATTTTGTGTCCATATTTTTTCTTCCCTTCGGAAACACCATGGCCTTATCTAAACTCTACCATTATGGAACATATTTCATAATCTTTATTTAACTCATCTCATTTGGTCCTAGTTTATCTTGTCTCTCTATAGGGGAACCATTTTTTTTTCTTAGATGCATACCTTTCACTTCCTTAATAGGAAATTCTTACTCTCATCCCATATTTCTAAATGCTAATGCCAACGACCTTTCCACTAAATCAGAATGTCACCACTCTAGAAAGGAACCAATGTGGAAATTTTTCCCTCCCTTGACGGTAAAACGGAAGTGGAATCCCTTAACACATTACACTTACAATCATTCTACTGTTAGCATGTCTTCCAGTTCCCTTAGTCATATCCTTAGATCATTCCTCCATTTTAGCCTCTTCCATCTCTCATTGTGATGATTTGGAGTTATGCGGTCTTCTGTCACTTCCTAGATGCAACCTTAAATATGAGTACCACAACTCTTCCCATAAAATTTTCCCTATGGATAGGTTCTCCCTTTTGGTGAGAAATTTATAATAATTACATCCAGCACCTTTTTATTTACCTATTGGAACCATACAAAGGGTCTAGGGGTGTCTCTTATACATTCTTTATCACCTCCCAAGTGGTCTACTTTGCTATTCTTAACTCTCTCCCATATAAAAATTAGAAAACTCGGATGCTCTTGTCAAAAATAAAAGCTATTAAAAATAGGTCGATCCCTCACAGGACAATTTTTCATGAAAAAAAGAAGCATGTAAATCAAAATCAAATTCAAAAGAATATCAACAAAAATAGACCAATCCCTTGAAGGAAAGCTATCATATTATTCTTTCCAGCTATATTTTGTATAAAGTATACCATATCCTCGAATGATGACTACTCCTTATGGAATTCAAACGATTTTTGCATTGATCAGCCTTCCATTTTCTTAGCATCCTAAGAAATCTTCCCGCATTGATCAAATTTCTTCTAGCATATTTCCCATATTGATCAATTTCTCTTTCCCCTTCCTAGAGCTGGGGCATAGTTTAGGTAACACCACTTTTAGAGAACCCTCTTTCCTTGTAAAATTACATCTTAAATCCCTTTTTCATGTCAACACTATGTTTAAGAGTTAATTTCATCTATGCTCCTCATGATCTTTGGTATGAATAACTGTCATTGGTTTCTTTCTCACATCAGTTTTGGTCACGTGTGCTTTGCATTAATAAGATCCCCTCTTGTTTACCTCTAATGCAGTTGGAGGAATATTTTTCTTGTATGTTCCTTGGTGAAAACATAGTGTTGTTTGCACTCGTAGGTTTCCACCATACCATTTCATTCTATCCTAATCCTTCCACCATACCATTTCATTCTATCCTAATCTTATCACATCTGCCTTTCATCACATCTTTCTTTATCTCAATCACCTATATGTTATCTATCTATCCTAAATAAATTTACTCTTACTTATATCCATCATTAATAACATCCATTCTTAATTTATTTTCATCACATCTTATCCATATACATTTTAATCATCATGATCAAATTAAAACACAAAACATATAGTCCTAATCCTCATTAAAACATCACACATTTATATCATCATTTCATCCATGCACATACACATCCAAAATAACCATCTAAATCATAAATTTATCCCACCATCATCATAAAATATAAAAAAAAACACGTGTTCTAAAAAATCATCATCATCACATCAAATCTAAAAGCCATCATCATGACATATCACTTAAAATTATCATCATCCCATCAAATTAAATTCATCACATCACATAATGAATACATAATAATCCACGAAAAAACTATATATCAAAACATGTATCAATACATCACTTCCCTCTAAGGGGGCTCTCTCAAAGCAGAGATGGTATCAAAATCTTGTAAGTGTATATATAAAGATCTCAAGTCCTCTCCTCCTGGGATAGGTACATCACCCGATCCTTGCGAATCTCTACTACCATCATGGCCTCCTTCTACTCACTGTGGTTGTGCTACACTCGTCGTGCTCCTAGATGGCCATAATCTTACTTCCACTATCCTCTGTAGGTGCTCCTAGTAGCATTGTGTCTTTATAAGTTTCTCAAACAAGATACCCTCGTAGTATGTAGCCTTTGCAGCTAGTGCCCTGTATCTATCAATGGAAATCATACTGGGAGGCATAACCTGGCATGATCCCTGTGGAACTGCATACACACCACTAATCGAATCCTTCACCAAAATAGTAGTCAAATCACCAAAATGAGTCTTATAGGCCTCCCTTTCTCACCAGTAGTGGTCTCTCTCCTAAATAACTCGGTCTGTCTCTTGAGTGATTGTATAACTCTACTATAGAGCTATATATCACTCTACAAGTGTCTGGTACCTCTCCACCCTCATTTGATCTAGCTTGACACGTAGCCACACCATCTCTGCAGACTCACCTGATCTACCATCTCCACCACCTCTAGGAGTTGCCTCAACCTCTACCTCCATATCCTCTATCCCCTCCTCTCCCCTTCTTGGCTAACCAAGTTTCCCATGTTATAATATGCCAATCAGAGTATCCCACTCCAACTCCACATCATCATCCTCATCCCATGGTGTCGCCCCCTCCTCTACTGGATCGTCCATGATAGGAATTGGTATCTCCCTATCTAAATCCTCCCTCCTATACAAAATGGGATCACAAGGCACTATCTGGACAAATCTAAAGTGTCGCCTCACCCTATCAAACTAAATGGACTCAATCATCTCTGGTTATCTCCCCTGAATCTACCTTGTCCTCCTCATCCTAACTAACTTCACATCTACATCAAGCCATGCAGGTAACTCTCAGTATGACCTCTATATAATCTGATGAACATCTAAATCCGTAAGTTGATATACATACCAATCTACCCTCCTCTCACTCCTATCACCAAAGGCATGATCGTCCCTCCATCTTAAAAATATGATTACCATCTCAATATGGTCTCTTATGACCCATGGAAGCCCTGGTGGCCAAATCACAATAAAATGCTCGTAGGCCTAGTAGTGCAGCAAGAAAACCACATCTAATCTTGACCTCCACCCTTATTTGTACATGGGAAGCTCATGGTAAACCTGAGCCAACAAAGTGGTCCCAAACAAAAACATGGTCTAGTGATCCATAATGTCTACTACCACATCAGCTAATGCCCATGGAAATTGATTCCCACCAGATTTTGGGAAAGTATAACATGACACAACCATCATCACCATGTAAATAAAATGGCTATGTGGTACCCTAGACTCATATTTGAACTCAAATGTGAAAGCCCCTAAAGAAAATATGATTTGGGGCACATTGACTCCAAATATTTGTGTCAACACTGCTAATCTATCCTCATTGGTAATGAGAACCATATGCTCTCCCTATATCAGCAACCTGAGAATATGATACACATCCTCTAGGGTGACTGTCATCTCCCCTATTTTGAACCAAAATGTCCCTATTTTCCAATCCCATCTCTCTACCAAAGTTATCATAAGCCCCAAATCCCATGGGAGCCTCTAATAATTCCTAAATCCTCTCAACCCCAATGCTGCCAAGTGATCCCACTTGACATCTGTGAGTCTCCTATGATATGCTCATTTAGAGTAGGAACTCAATCTATCAGGTACATGGTCTCTCTAACCTGCAAGCAAAAACAAAACATAAATACATCAAATTGACCATAAAAAATCACATCATAATCCATTATAATTAATCAAAATCCAATTCAGTATAAAACATAATCATAATCCATTAAATTTCTTCCGAAACTCAATCTAACCCTATATTATCCAATCTAACCCTAGTTGATGCCGACCCAGGTTGGGTTGATGCATTTTGGGGTTGATCGACATGCCTTAGGGATGGGTCAAAGTCGATCCATCTGGGTCACTGTAAACCACCTTTGGATTCATCCACTTTTTGTAAAAAAATGCAAAAAAAAAGAAAAAGAAAACATTAAATTTAATTGAAAACTAGTGTGGCTTTTGTTACTCACTATCCTCCGCACCCTCTAGCATTTCATCACAGCTCATGTGGCCTCCATTTCTCAACCCTCAATTTTATCACTCTTCTCTTTCTCATCAACTTTGTGTGTGAAAATGAGCATTGTAGGTTGACCCCCATGTTTATATAGCCACCAACTTCAGGTCACCATCGACTCCCTTGAGTCATTGTTGATTAGACATGGTCACCGTTGACTCCCTTTAGTAGAAATTATTTTGGGATTTTCCCTCTCTTTCTTACATAATTTCCTCAAGCATCACTATTGTTGACCTTTAAGTCCACATTTTTGGCCATCTCTATTTTCCCTCTAGGCATTTTTAATCAAACATTCAAACTATTCCTCATTCGAGAATACATACTTTCTAAATCCACATCTGTGGCCATATCTATTTTTCCTTTGGGCATTTTGATAATATCACTCCCTATGTTCACCTTTTTTGGCTATAATCACTCTTCATTTGGGTATTTTAAATTCACAGATCCTATCTAATCCACGCATGAAGTCCTCCTTTGAGGCCATATTCATTTTCCCCTTTGGGAATTACATTCATCATATTAAGTCCACTCTTGTGGCCATATTTGTGCCCTTCTTTGGGGCACCATTTTTTGGTTCAAAGACCTCCTTTGAGGCCATATTCATTTTCCCCTTTGGGCATTGTATTCATCATATTAATTTAACTCTTATGGCCATATTCATTCCCTTCTCTGGGGCACCATTTTATCGTTCAAAGTCCACCTTTGTGGTCATACTTTCCCCACTTGGGGCATATTTTATTTCCCTTTTTTTCCTTCATGGCCATGATTTCCCCTTTTAGGGAATATTGTTTCATCACTCACTTTTTTATTTTGTCTTCCAGGCCATTTTTTCCCCTATGCTAGGTCACCATACCTTTTCATCCTCATCCCTTGTGGAAGTATACCTTTTCTCTCGATTCCTCGTATATGAAGGATTTCACATACCTTTTGCATATGAATTTTTTTTACCTTCTAGTCATCCAGGATTACATCCATATTGTAGTGATCTTCACCCACTCACTAGTCTATAGAATGTTGTATCTCATCTTTGTAGACCACAATTATCCTCTATTGATGTGATATTGAAGTCACCACCATATTTTTTCTCGATATTGTGATCCTTTTTTCTTGGGGCATCTTGCCTTGGAAATGATTTCACCTATCTTTTCTTCACCCACCCACCCTTGTTCAAATATCTTTTTTCAAATTTATCATTGATCTCCCATTTTAGGGGGAGTTCATCATCTACCTTTCGTCAATCCTTATCTGACTATCATATTTTTTGTCTAATGGTTTTCCAACGCAAACCACTCAACAAAAAGGGGAAAAATGTAGACACCTAAAATCAATATCTATACCCTTGATCACCAGTGTGCACATAATTAATTTTAAATTATCCCATCCCCCTTAATTTAATTAAATGCCCATCCAAGTCCCATTAATTAATTAAGCTAAATTAAGTAATCCATTACTATCTTGCCTTTCCTAACCAACCTTCTATTTAGTGTGATTTTATCCTAAATCCACCCCCTTACTTTTCTAATCTTTCCTGCCATCTATTTTTATGCCTTAAATACCCATATCTCATCCTCTTCCCACCTATATGCTTTAAAGCATTCAACCAACTCTTAAAAAAGCCAAAAATCACGCAAAAATAAAAAAATATAGTCCCATTGGGGAAACTTACCCAAAATTTAGTTGCGACCCAACCCAGTCACCATCGAACCTATAAAGTTATTCTTCCCTTGTCAAAAAATCATCAAATGCATGCAAACATCCGATATCTCTTGTGACCCATGAATTTTACCTCTCTCCTGAGCATTTCTAACACAATCAAAAGTATCCTTAACATCGTCTTAACCTACCTACATCACTCACGATCATCTTTGATGAGACTTATTAGTATCTCTGCGTTGCTTTATTGAGATTTTATAAAATTATATTTTTATTGCTTCTATCTAATCTTTTACAGGTATAGAGTAGCTTCCCCAACATCCAAGGAACACTCAACAACCTTCCCATATAGGCCTTTTTCCTGTAGATTATCATATTCATCCTTTTATCCTTGGATTTATACTTATATGATATAGTTACTGTCGATCCCTCTGGTTACGATCGACTAGGGATTTATTCATCCACTAATGTATCTAAAATTTCCTTTTCTCCCCTATCGCTACTTCAGTCTCTTGTGCTCTTCTAAAAATCCTCTTATAGCATTTACAGACATTTATCAGTTTCTATATTTCACCCATAACTTGTAGGTCTACATATTTTATCCATAATTTCAAATCCATCCTTCTAGGTCGCCACCAACCTGTCGGCACACAGTCTAGGTCACCATCGACCTAGACTAAGTAACACTTAATTTACAATTATACCAATCAAATCAACTTTAAATCAATTTCTGTTATTTTCTCATATTCATTACTATTTCTATTTTTCATGCTTTTACTATCATATCATTTATTTACTATTGTATCTGTGAAAGGAAATCAAAAGCTTCTTGGAGTCGACATTTTCTGGGAAGCCCCGGTATAAATCCAACTAATCAATATTATTTTTTAGTCTTATTTGTGGGTTTTATTTGATTCACAACATCATAATCCATCATCATCTTGTGCTCATATCACATTGCATTCGAGGTAACATAAACCCTACAAAATTTCTGAGTTTGTAAGTTTTTTAGTAGCTAGTGCATTTACCTCATTACGAAAGAGTAATTTAACAAACACAAGTTTCATGTTTTTTCTTAAAACTAGACTTTTCACAATGATCGCTAAAAATTCCTTTAAATAGCCCATGATTCCCCCAAATTTCAAGTGATTCCCTTAAATCATCTATGATTTCTACCTACCAGTTCCTTTTTATCGATCACATAATTTTAATCATCTTTCACATATCCCTAGATTTAACTTGTCTCTTGTAATCATGTCTATGTTGTAGATGATTGTTCCATGTCAATCACATCCTATCACAAGTATCTACGATCTTTTGATCGTCTAGTAACCCTTTGTATGGGAAAATTTTGACATCCTCCACAAGTTTACATTGTATAGCATCAGATTTACACCTAACATTGAGGATATCAAGAACCATCTCAAGTTCCTCCACGAGATCCAACAATAAACCGCAAAATACTAGTATGATTACTTTGAATTTGTCCAGATAGTCGCCATCTTAGCTTGGGCCACCTATGAAGCATAGAACATGGATTTCCCTTTTCATCTTGAGTTTTAGCTCCATCCTTATCATTATCATTGTTTATCATCTTATCTTTATTATCAACATACTTAATTGTTTAAAAATGAGTTGACATCCTCCAAAGAAGTCCCTTTTAAATTCTTGGACTCAACCTTTGCCAAGTAGCTCATCATCCCATTTTGTCTAATATTCCTTGTTTAGTTGTCTTTGATTGCAGGGCTCTTTGTTTGGTGAAAGGAGGAGCCATTATCCATTGTGACAATTGACCATCCTGACATTGCAACTTTCGGTGCAGGTATCGTTAAAACCTACCTTGTTTTGAGTTTTAGGCACTTTTTGCACTAATAATATAGACCTAAAATTTACCTAATACATTCCTAGCATGCCCAATGAGACCCTATTTCCCATAATTTTTCATTAAAAATTAACTTATAATTATTTTTGGGTTGTCTTCTATGTAATCACTAGCAATTGTATAGAATAGTATGTAATTATGTGAATCACCTACAATTCCTTCATATCACTGACAATATCTATAGTCTGCTTTTGATTTCTCAACCAATCTACTTCTAAGACTGTGTTTTCTTTTTCTTTTCCTATTTTTAGCTTGCCCTTGTAGGTTTTTCCCTTCTAGAGCATCTGTTTCCACAAAAATCAAAAATCAAAAAGCAAAAAGCAAAAAGCAAAAATCAAAAAACAAAAAACAAAAATGAAAAATCTAAAATCTAAAAAATCAAAAGCAAAATTATAGGTACACTTTCTTTGTAATTTTCTTTTCTTCACATCACATTTGTCTGTTGTCTTCATCGAACTAATATTTATTTTTGGGACTTAAAATGAAACTTTCATATTTTCTTGATCACATAGTCTAAGTAAGAGGGTAACGAATTGCATTCACTTAATTTCCCTCTCACACAACCAAACCACATTCAACATAAACTTGCATCAAAACAATCCTACCTAGGTGGACCTACTTGGATTTCATCACCAAGAGGATAAGTCGACTCGGTGTTTTGGCAAAGTATAAAAAACTATTGGGTGGTATAATGGCTCAACACCCAACACCCTTATCACTGCGGGATCGTGAAGTGAGGGGGTAGGCCCAATACCATGCCTCGTACCGACACCAACATAGATTTGGGCCTCGCATACCTTTGGGTATATCGAGGACTCTAGCCTTTAACATCACCTGAAACCAACCATAGATTGTCATTTCCTAGAACCCCGTAAACCATTTTTCACATTTCACCTTTTTCTAATTCAATAAAGATAATAAAAAATTCTTTAGTGTGACTTATTTTTCTTGCTTGTAATCAACTCTCTAGATTTAGTTTTCACTCCATTGATTGTTTTTTTCATGGTCCTGACACAACAACAGTCATGTCAAGAAAAATATGAAAATATGGCATAACGTTTCCAACAATCCATAGAAAATATCCAAACCCGCATTGATGACATTATGCATCTAATCGACCAACATCAAACATCTTTTTCACCTCCAATGCATGATCAAGAACCCCCACACTCTCCTAGCAGTCACTCTGCCTCATTTGAAATCCTCAACCCTTCCATTCCTCGCTTCTTCAACAATGGGGATCCATTCTTCATGAAGATTTTGGATTCAAATCTCATTTCCCTCAATGTTTACCTAGCTTCTTAGGGTGTTCTACTTAAACAATCTACTCCCGAACAACGACCTTCTGTCTCTAATACCATATATGACTTCTCCCAGATTGTTGATCCTAACCATGAGCCGGTCATCCAAAAAATACATCCTTACCCCACTTCCATTAAATCAGAAACATCCAATGTCATGTCTTCAACTCCTATTATAAATTTTGACCTCAACATTATCTCCTCACAGGACACAACTAACCAACAATCTTCATCTTCACCAAACCCCTCATCCAGCTCCACCTCATCCTAAAACAACACCAACACAACTTTTTCCAGGATAAGCCCTTTCGTTTCCTCCACCATCCAAACTCCTCCTATAATTTCAACATCTATCCCATTAAACATATCTCAACCTATCTCCTCTCGACAACCCACATCATCTATCCAAAATGTATTTATGTCTATCCCAATGTCAACACCACCCATTAATATAAGTTCCATCTCTAGTGTTCACCCCTCGTCACAGTAGTCATCAACCATCCCTACCTTTTCTTAACACATAACCTAACTATCCTAGACAACTCATCCACACCTCTATTCCTTTCTAACATGTACCTCAACAATATGAATATTTCATTCACACCTCAATCCCATTTCAACACATACCCCAGTAATTGTAACCCCTCTTAAACACATCCATGCATATCCAATATCAATATATTCAATCTTCACAACTTATAGCCTCACAGCCTACATACAATATTCCTATGAACACACCTCTTCAACATAATATTCCTTTTCCTTGCCAACCATACCAAAAACCAAGTACATCTATATACAATCAAATCGGTCCTTTTTCATTCACTCCCCAACAACAACCATTACTAAATGAACCTTTACAGGAATTGATGAATAGAATTTCTAGCCTTGAAGATGCCTCTATGGGTCCCAAAAACACATTATCATATGAATAAACCTACAATGAACCCATACACCCATCGGTACCATACCAATCATATCCTCCACACTGGTAACTCCTTAAGTTCCTCAAATTCTATAGTAAAGAAGACCCTCAACAACACATATGATCCTTCTCACATGTGTGCTACCTTATATCACATAACTAGGACCTTATGTTGAGGACATTCCCTATGTCCCTAGTTGGACCTGCTTTAGATTGGTACAATAGCATTCCTCCGTATTCACTTTTATCATTCACTCATCTCGAGTAATTTTTCTTAGAACACTTCTCAATTAACATCGCACATAAAATCACTAACACAAATCTATATACTATCAAAATTTTTGAAGACAAATATATCCAACATTTATTTTCCCATTAGATGGGTATTATCAATCAAATATCCTTTTCCCTCCCACAAACCTAGTTAATCAAATTATTTTATTATTCTTGTGCCATTAATATATTCTCCACATTACAAATCTAGTATTTGCAAATGCTTGACAAAGCCTTCAGTATGGCTCACAAACTTGAGCTTCGTACTCTCGAAGATGGTAGGGTTAAACTTAGATCAAAGAAGTCTAAGCTTGAATATTCATTCAAATCATCCTCTAGCCATGATAAATCTAAAACATCAACAAATGCAGTTGTTGTGAAGACTGCTTCCAAAGAAACTTCAACCTCTGAATGCACCTATCCTCAACGTAATTACACACCTATTGGTGAATATTACAACAAAAAATTTAACAAGATTCTAGATTCCAATATGATCACCCTTCCTCCCATCTTCCCCATCGATACATTTTTTTCAAAACCTTCTTTGTATAGAGAAAATGATTACTGTAAATATCATAGGGTCAAGGGCCAAGCTATTGAAAGGTGTCATTTGTTTAGAAATTTCCTTCAAGATCTCATTGCCATATGTGAGTTACAACTAGATAACCTAAATGCACCTTCAAATAAAAATTTAGTTGTTTTTAAAAAAAACTTTCCAAATCACACCCCATCTACTAGTCAACCACATTCCAATCTCATCCATTCCCATCACACTATCAACACAGTCAAAGATCAGTCATCTTCATCATTAGCATATGTGGTTCCCATTGTAGAGTCGTCGTCTGAATCATCCACCAATAGCTCTATCAAAAAAATAATAGATGAAATACTCATTACCCCATGTGTTTCTATACCAGAATCCCCTATTGAATTAGGTACATCCCTTGATCTTTCCCTTGAAAAAATTACACATTCATCTTCATCTATTTCATCCCCTTCAAAAATATCTTCACAAGTTACACAAAAGAAGCATGTCTTACAATATGTGAAAAGCTCTTATGATGACCATATCACTCAACATTATACACGTAACATTAAAAATCCTATCAGATAACCATACACTCCTTCATCTAAAAATGAGAGAATCATATCACATCCTTAACACAAAAACCAAACTCCTTGCCTTCCATTTTAGAGCCACACCCCTCATCAAGGTTATTAGTCATTCTCACATAATTAAAAATCATCCCTCAACATACATATAAGGATATCACATAAAAAATGACCCTTTCAACACCTATAAAATCAAAATAATTTCCACTTCCCTCGACCTCGGTCTTAAAAGGAAATTAAACATTAGTCCATGAAATGCTTATTCAAAAATCCATCATAACATTACCTCCTCTTAAGCCATCTGACTCTCGAGGGTGGAATCCATCCTGGTATAACTTTAAAGTTGGTTGTGATTACCATCACAAACTAAGACATCATACATAAGATTGCAAATCCCTTCATGCTACTATTAGAAGACTTGATAACAAGGGCCTTCTCCCTCTAGATCTAGAAACATCAAAAACATCCCATCAAACATCTAGAACCACTACATCTAAACCATTACCTATACTCATAACCACCAAAAGTGGGGAATCTTATAATAAATACCCTCCTAATAAATCCCCTCCTCATCAAATTGATGCAGTATATATCACTACTAGAGCACGTACCCAAGACCCCAACACTGTCAATCAAAAAAATTCTAAAGTACCTATCTTGATTTCTCCTGAGTCATCTAATCCAAGACCCCCTACTAAGGCTAAGGTATACATCATTGCCTCTCCTCATACGTAAACAAATACCTCTATACAAAATATCATTATCAAACAACTTCATCAAGCTCTAGTAAAAATTTCTCGTTATGAGCTTGTTCAAACTTCACCATAGCATCAACAAGCCATGATCAAAGTACTCCAGTATATATTAATACCCTCAAATGATGCACAAAATTTTTCAAACCTATTCAGTACACTCAAAATTTCCACTACCATCTCTTTGATAGCTCAGAAATCCCATCATTATAACCAGAGGACCATGAACTCCCACTTTTTATCACTTCCCAAATCAATGACACCCTTGTTAAGAGGGCCATGATCAATAATGGTGCCAATATCAATATTATATCATCACATTGATTTTATCAAATTCAATTACCTAATTCCATTTTTGTCAAAACACCAGCTGTACTGTGAGATTTCAACAACATTATCTCCCCCATATTAGACACAACCATCTTAAAAGTTAAAGTGGGCATTAAAACCACCCACAAACTCTTCTATCTAATAGAAGGAGAGTTTTAATATAACATGTTATTAGGCCAACCCTAGATACATGTTATGTGATATATCCCATCTAAGCTCCATCGATGTCTCAAATATGAACATGAAGGAAAAAGCTACATAGTCCCCATAGATCCAATTTTTTTAAAATCATGACACATGATATATCTTCTGAATGAAGTTTTTATTCCTAAATCAAAATCAAGCTCCTCTAATGAATCCTCCACCATTTCATCCATTCCATTATCAAAATTACTATATGACACTTCCTTTAATGATGTTATGAAACACTTTTCATTAGGGGAGTATCGTCTCCTTACACTTAATTCACTTTCTACACCAAAGGCATAAAAAATGTAACACCCTTGACAACTGTTATATTCATCCTTTGCATTTCAAGTGTTGACATGTGATTTTCTTGATAAATATGTGTTCTTTTAACTGTTGAAGATCATGCTTGATATGGGTAAATCATTTATACTCTTTTATTGTAGGGCTGATATGTTGTTGCTTGCAATAATCTATTTCACTTCTTATGAGCAAGTTGTAATCTGGTTGGAATGGTTGCAAACTTATCCTTTGCAATTGGACTCATCCTTGGATCAATTCCATTGATCCAAGGTATGTTTTAAATCTACTTATCTAAACTGAATGAAAAACTGACATTCATTGATTAAGAGACTTAATAGACTAAACTTGTGTTTGTTGCAAATTATTTATTATCTCGAAAGATTGTTCCTACATTTTTTTTTGTGTTGTACTCGGATCTTCTTAATTGACCTTTGTAGGGTGCCTATTGGCATTAGGGGAAAATTTCTTCAGGATTATGGTGAAAGAGAGAAAAATGTGCCCTATATCTATAAGGTTTATCCTAAAGAGATTCAGGACTCAAGTAATTTACCTAACTCTTTCTACACCACTCTACGTGGGATGACATCCTAACCTAAGTTGTTAACACTAAGTTAGTATAAAGGGAAATAACCTAAGGGATTCTAAGTTATTTCTAACCTATTGTACTTGATTAAACTAAGACCTAACCTAAGGTGACAATCTGTTGTTTGAAGTTTATATCCTAAGGTTATATATTGTAAATTAACCTAAGATCTAACCTAAGAAAATTCTATCTATCCTAAACTAATGGGTAGGAAAGGGAACCTATGGGTCAATTTGGAAGTGGAGCTAAGTGGTGGTTCCTAAGATTTTAATGCGATGTGATTTTGTTTTGATTTGGCATTAAGACATGGAATTACTTTCAGTTTGGTAGGGGATAGTTCAATTTTAGAGGAACCTATGTGGAGGTATCACTACATTTGGAAATGCAAGTGGAAGTTAAAATTTGTCTTGCCAACTTTGGATGGTGGTGGCAAGGAGAGATAGGTAGGAATATGTAATTTAATGGAATTAATTCACCTCATTTTTGGTAAGAAAGTTGTCTTGGAAGGCATGTTGGTAGATTTGTTTGGGGTTGTTTTGTGTTTCATGCTTCCCAATTTTTGCTCTGCATGGAGCTAGCTAGTTTTTTGAACCAGCAGTTTGATCTCCACTTAGTGGCTATTTTTGAATTCTTTGATCTATTTTCGGTTCGAGGAATGTATAAGAGGCATTGTGGAATAAGATTATGGTTGTTTGATATTTCTTGGAGAAGAAGGGGTGTTGGAAACTTAGTTGGAAGTCTTCTTTGAATTGGTAGAAGCACTATCAGGCATGATAGGATCTACCCATTAAGATCTCTTTCTTTCTTCTAAATGATTCGTTAAAAAAATTCTGCTCACTGGTTATATATATTTGCATGATGAGAATGGTTATTTACTTACATGTTTTCATGAAATATATGTGGGTTTTGGAATGTGAATCCTTTGCTATTTATGATGGTATTTGGGAAATTTATATGTACAATATATTAGAGGCATTCATGTGAATTTTTATTGAACTTTGTAACCTATACTTGAAGCTCTATTGAACTATGTAGCTTGTATTTGAAGCTTTGTTCTAGCATTCGAGACTATGTTGAATGAATTGGATAGTTGCTTGTTGGGTTCTGAATCTCTATTTAGTCTTGTGTTTTGTGAGCTAGAAGTGGAGCTCATAGTTGTTCTAAACTTGTATTGAAGCTTTAAGATCCGTTATGAGTTTTATTGGGACCTTTTGTTTGTTTTGGATTGTGTTAGAACTAAGTTTAGTTATGAACCTATGGTTGAATCTTCGTATTCAACAACTATACTTGTATATAGTTCTTATGAATACTGAACTTGCTATTGAGTTGATGTGTTGTGCCCTGTACTTAAGATTTGAACTGAAGATTTATTCTTCCTTAGGGAAACAGAAGGCTTGAACTTGTAATAGAGTGTTGGTGTTTATTCTGAGATTGTATTAGGGCCATGGGTTTCGTTATAAACTCATATTTGAGCTTGTGTTGTTAGAACTTGTGTTCGAATCTCATATTTGACGTAGTGCAGGCATTCCATTGTTGGTTGTTTTGATTATGTATTTGGAATCGATGTGTTGAATATTTACAGGTATTCTGAGCTAGATTTTAGGGGGTATTAAGGATTATTAAACTTCAGTCTCATTTAATACTGGTTGCTGGGAAGGGTCTTGTGAGTTTTGTTTGGTCGGAAGTGGACTGTGTAACTTATTTTGAGGTCTCCTTTGTTTTAATTTTGAGAAATATCGGTTGTATAACTTTTTCCTTTAAGACCGCACTGTGTTCTCGAACTTGACTATTTTATTTTTGAAATAAACGGATTGGAATTACGACCTGTTTTGGGATAGTCGTATCGATGGAAGAGGTTTTTGGAATTTATTATTTATTTCATTTTTATCTTTAATGTTGAACAAATCTCTACCTGTCTTAGAATTTTAAAAGGAACTAGAGAGGTTTGTGGTGATTCTTTTCAGTTGAGTTGGAAGAAGATAGGACAAAACTTATCTTAGTCAAATTATTTAGTTCTTACTATCTTCTGATCCTCAATCCGATTTGTGGTTTTTTTATTGAATGTGGAATTTAAAACCTTGTATGCAAGTGTAGTATGATGAGATACTTTATCTCTATTCTGAATGCTTGGGAATTCAGTCCCTGGAACTGTGAGTTTCATCGACCCTTGTCTGTCTTGCAATGTTTCATATTTTTAATCTTGTTGGGTTCATCGAACGAAACTCTGGGTTTTGACGGAGAAGAGATTAGGATCTCTCAGGGACAATATGTTGTTAATAGATGGTACTGTGAAATTCATTTTGAGAATTGAATTTGAATTGAGCTTGGTGAAAGGAAATAGGTATTTAGTTTGTAAATTTGTAGTGGAAATTATAAGTATGCATGCTTTTATTTTGCATTCGGTGTTGAGTTCTCTTTTGGGAACTAGTTTAAAAATTTCTAAGTTTGTATTAGCTAATGGATTTCATTTCATAGTATAAATGGAATGAAATATGGATTGGGCCTTTTTGGTTTGAGATCCTTTTTATGTTGACTGTATAAGTTCATAGACCAAACTTCTCTTTAATTGACTCTCTTCTGAGATGGAAATTTCTTATGGATTAGTTAAGAGATTTAGATGCTAATATTTATTCTTAGATTGAATCGGGACCTTGGTTGGATGTTGCCTCTTTATTTGCGGGATCCTTATATTGATATCTTGGACTGAGGCAGTGTTGTGTGTTTACTAAATCTAATTTTTTCCTTCAGATGATTTGTGTCTGAAATTTAGATATGTATTGATTCTATTTTTTTGATTATATGGAAAGATGAAGCATACTAATGTGAGTTATGCTATAACTAACCTCTTTGTTTCTTGGGAAAGATAAAAGTGTATTTCTATTTTTATAGGTTTATGAAATAATTGAATGACAAGACTTGTTGATTGTTTAAAGTGATTGATAGGATCAATTAAGTCTTGTGATATAATTCTGATGTTGCAGATTATATTATGCTCTTTTCTTGATAATGAATTCATACTCTCTTATTTTTTCTTCTTTCTGGATGTTATTACGTATGATTACTTGTATGATTCCTAATAATTGTTTCATAAAAGTAGAGTTGTTTAATGAAATAATTAGTGGAATGCACTTTAATTTAATGCTTAGTGCTTATCATGCTTAGTTCATTGAACTGACCCGTGCTAGAATTTTTGTAGATGGACATTGTAAGTGATAAAGGAAGACTAGAACTTTCATGTTGTATTGACTTATTTAATTCTGGATCTTATGTAAAGAGTTTCGATTCAGTCATGAGTTGTATTGAAAAAGAAAAGTTGTACTCATTTTGGAATGGAGGTTGTTTGTTATACAGTACGTTTGAAATGCATAGTCTTGTAAATGAATAAGTTTATAATGATGAATTGAATGTTAGAGATTTACTTGTATTGGTTGTGTAAATTATCTTGTATTTATGAAGAAGATGGAATTCATATCTTGATGATATTCTTCATATTTATGATATGATTAACTCAGATAAACTTGATAATCTAGATAAAGGGAATTAGTTTAATCTCCCTTAATAAGATGTAGCTTGTTAAGTTGCATAAGATATCAATCTTATCTAAACAATTATAATATAGTATTGGGATGTGTAATGAATATGCTGTAAAACTAAAGAAATTGTGAAAGATAATATGGGTATGACAAATCCTAACACTTAATCATGTAGAGGAAGACTCTTCCTCACTGAAAGAAATGTAATCAGAAGAAGGGTGATATGATCGTTAATTGTTAGACTTCTTTTCTTATAAAGTCTACTACTAGTTGAACCCATTTGGTTACTACACCTTGTTTGAATGATTAAATTACATTTAATGGAACTTATGATGTTGCTATCCTATTTCTAGATATCTGTTTGTTAAGCTTTGTAAAAGGAACCTATAAACCGATCATAAGTTAAGGAAGTTCTTTAATGGCTAAATGAATAAAATTTAGATAAGA
This sequence comes from Taxus chinensis, assembly GCA_019776745.2. NCBI lineage: Eukaryota > Viridiplantae > Streptophyta > Pinopsida > Cupressales > Taxaceae > Taxus > Taxus chinensis. The sequence goes on from CM034150.1 coordinate 407,228,215, forward strand.
AATTATGGAGTGTTGGAGTAAGGTTTAGCAGGGTTTCTGTAATCAGTGTAATAATCCAAATTAATAATGTATTAATAACCTCCTTAGGGTATGTACATCGTGATGAGGCTATTTTTGTATGATGTTAGAACACACCAACTGCAGGGCTGTACCTTCGAGAAAAAAGGGGTCTTCTCGAGGATACAACATTGCAGTTGACATGTGGCAACACCCTTCTGCATTGATAATCTAGATCTACACAAAAATAAGGACTTGAACTTAGTTTCTCTCTAGGTCATGTTAGTGGCATGTTTAGGATAGGTAGTATTTTTCAATGGCTTAGGGTACCTTGGCACATCTAGTTGACTTAGGTCAACTGAGTATGCCCATTTACCCTAAGTCATTGTGAGCGTCTTCCTATAATAAATTATGTTTCTAACCAGGGATATGGTTAAACCTTAGACAAGTGGACTGATGGTAGTCAGTAAAGACCATTATTAATAACAAAGGAGTGAGGTGAAGGATGTATTCTGAAATGATGAGTATGTCATCTAGGAATAGTGACATAAACAACATGTTAAAAATCTTTGGCCAAAGTATCACAAGCTTCTAGTTGTGTTGTCCTATGTCACCTAGTTTAAAGCAACATGATATCAGATGCACATTAGTAACAAATATTCAGATATGTTCTTTAAACAGATTACTCGGTACCTGGTTTAGGGTAGGAAAACCAAGTATACAAAGTATACGATAAGTATTCAATACCTAAAGTTAACATAAATAGATTGGTAGATCACTGAGTTATGAAATAAATAGATCAGTAGATCACCGAGTTATGAAATGAATAGATTGGTGGATCACTGAGTCATTTACAGTTGCATATGGTTATGTGTTTTAGATTGATTTGCATGGAATGTTTGTTCTAAATAATGCTTTATTTAGAACATGGAACATTATGTAAAAAAAAAAATTCCCTTGTTTCTGAAGTCTTAAAATGGGAATGTTACACAAAAGACTTGATAAATAGCCCATGTACAAACCTAATGTCAGAGATATTATCTCCTATGATCCTCCACATCTCAAAATGAATCCTGTCTATAAAGGGATTGATTTCACTTCCCCACGTCTTACTAATCAACATCATGCAAAACCATTCATATCTGAATTTTCATTTCTATATAACCAAGTATTTTCACAAATGTATCTCCATTGTTGTGCCCAGAAATACTTTATAATTGGACGTTATGAAAAAGGAATCCACTTCTTGATCCTTGACCATTCTCGTAAACTATATGAATAATACATGTTAGGTTTCGAAAAACTAACCTTTGAGTTTTCAAATAGTCTCATGTCGACACCCATCATAGAACCAAAACCATCTTCCTCATCTACATATGATGACCCCATGGAAATATATGACACTATTTCTATCCCATATAATTTTTTTTAGTCAATACTATTGCTTTAGCACCACTGACTTATCAAACTAATAATGATACTAAAACCCTTCCTCTCATTTAGCCTAAAATGATAGAAGAGGATTCATCTACCATTAACATTATTCAATTCCCAAAAAACCAAGCCATCCTCATACATATGGTATTAAAGAGCTATTAACTTCAAAAAACCTTACCACATGATACATCAAAACTACTCAATGAATCCACTATTGATGTTAATATAGGAACTCCACAGGAGACCCACATAGTTAAAGTTGGTCAATCTTTAGATTCACAAGAATTAAAAAACTTTACCACCTTCCTATCCAAACATAATCAAGCTTTCACATGGTAATGTAGAGATATGTCAGGTATTGACCCCAACATCATCATCCATAATATCATCACTTACCCTAATGCCAAAACTGTCAAACAAAATTGACGTAGGATGCACCCTCACATATCTCTTCTCATCAAAGAAGAATTACAATGTATGCTCTCCACTAATTTTATCATACCCATTGACTATCCACAATGGGTCTCTAATATTGTGTTCGTGAACAAAACCTCAATAAATATACACATCTACATTGACTTTCAAGACCTCAATCTCACTTTCCCTAAACATGACTTTCCTCTTCCAAACATAGACCAAATCGTCAATTTAACTTCCAAGAATGAAATGCTCTTCCTTTTGGATGGATTCTCTAGATATAATTAATTCCTCATCACAACTGATGACCAACATAAGACATCATTCATCACTCCTTGGGGGAATTTTTTTTACTAGGTGATGCCCTTTAAACTTAAAAATTCCAAAGCCACTTATTAATGCACTATGACATACATATTCCATGATTTTATCCACAAACCGTAGAATAATTTGTTGATGATATTTTAGAAAAATAAAAAAATGCAAGGATCATCTTGCCAGCCTTAACACAATATTCTCCCATATTATTCAATACTTCATCTCAACCCTGCTAAGTGCATGTTCACTTTCCTCACTAGTAAACTCTTATGGTTCATTGTTTCTATTTAGGGCATTAAAGTAGACCCCGCTAAGATCAAGGCTATCATCAATATGCCTCATCCATCAAACCTCAAAAAAATTCACATCCTTTAAGGTAATATTCAATCAATTCATTGCTTTATCTCAGTACTTTCAGATTGTTGTCAGCATTTTCATCACCTCCTTTGAAAGGATGTAAAATTTAAATGGGATCACAACTGTCGAAAGGCCTTCGATGACCTCAAAAAATACCTCCTATCACCACCTATGCTCACACCTCCACATGAAGGGGATACCTTCTAGCTTTACATATCTTCTAATAATCATGCCTTACATGTCATGCTCACTCATTGAGCCAAGAAGGGTCATGAAAACTCATTTACTATATAAGTCACACTCTCCATGACTACGAGACCCATTATACGGAAGTTAGAAAGTTATGTTGTGCCTTGTATTTCACAACATGTAAGACCTTAATTATCTACTTAATCACAAGACTTAAGTCATTCCTAGCTTTAATTATCTTAAAACCATGCACTCTAAACCATATCACAGTGACCGCATCACTCGGTGTCTTATGCTTATGACTGAGTTTGACCTTGAGTTCATCTCAAAAAATCCTATCAAAGGACAAGTTATTGCTAGTCATATCTCTAAAGCCCCTCTACCTGACAATCAACCACCTCATGAATAATTCCCTGATGAATCTATTAACATTATCAATCATGAATACACCCCTCACAAAATGACACTTTTTTTTTATGGATCTAATTGTTAGCAAGGGGGAGGTGTTGGCATCATTATCATACCTCCCTAGGGTAATGTTATCCCCCTATCATTCAAAATAAATTTTGAATGTACTAACAACAAGGAAAATTTTTAATCACGGGCCTCCAAACCATCGTCATGCTCAACATTCAAATCTTGGATATTTATGGATACTCACAACTTGTCATCAACCAAATCAAAGGAATTTATCAATGTAAAAATTAAATCCTAGAAAAATATAAAGCCATTGTTGAATTCCTCTTAGAATCATTTGACCATGGCTTCTCTTGCATCTCTCATCCATCTATTAACCAATGAATCTAAATTATTCATTTTTGTCTACAGACTTGATCAACCATATCAAAACAATGAAATATCTTCTATCAATCTAATTGAAAACAATCCAGCATACCTCTGGTATACTCAAACATTTGATTATCTTTCAGAATCCAAAATTACCTTTGTCCTGTCTAAAAACACTAAGTGTTCATTTCTCCAACGCACTACCCATTATGTCATCATAGGTGGTGTTTTATATAAACAAGGATTTGATGGTATCTTGATAATATGTCTCAAATCTCATGAATCCACTAAATCCATTCAATAATTCCACGACAACATATGTGGTGGACACTTTAACATGATAGCTTTCATTAAGTGCATCCTTCGAATGGGATACTATTAGCCTAATATCAATCAAGATTGGTGTGCGTACATAAAGAAATGTTGTAAATTTCATTAACATTATAATCTTACTCACATACCCAATCAAGCTTTACAACCCTTTCAAGACCTTTGGCCTTTCTCGCAATGGGGGTTAGACCTCATAAGCCTCATAAACATGCATTCATCACAACGACATCACTCTATCATCAAAGATACTAAATACTTCACTAAATGGGTAGATGTTGTTCCCTTAATCTATATTAAAGCTAAAAAAATTGTCGATTTCATCTACCAACATATCATATGTCACTTTGACATCCCTCATAAGCTAGTTACTAATGATGGAAAATCCTTAAAAAATAAATAAGTTAATAAATTATGTTACACATTCAACATGAAACTAATCTTCTCATTACCATATTATCCACAAGAAAATGGACAAGCTGAGGCTTCAAATAAGATACTTAACAAAATTATCTTGAAAACTGTTGAGCAAGTAGGTAGGAATTGGCATCTTTAGATCTCATTCTCTCTCTGGGATTATCGTACTAGCATCCATACTCCTACATGTGCTACACCTTTTTCTCTAGTCTATGGATATAAGGCAGTTTTACCCCTTGAAGTCAAAATCCCATCACTCCATGTATCCCTCATATATTTTATCCCTTATGAAGATTATCATCAAGAATGTATAACACAATTAGAATTTCTAGATGAATGACATCTAAGAACTCTTGAACATCATTGTGTCTATCAAGAGTGCATCAAACATGCATATAAAAAACATGTCAAAGAAAATTACTTTAATATAGGTGATCTCGTCTACAAAGAAAATAAAAAAATCACTACTTTGGAAAAGAGTAAACGTGAAAAGTTTTCCCCTAATTGGATCGGTCTATATGTCATCACTCACAAGTATGGGTCGGGAGATTATTGCTTAGCCTCCCTTGATGGTACACTTAAAAAGGAACCTTTGAATTCCTTGCACTTGTATCCTTTCTACTATTAACACATCGACTGTAATGATAGTAGTCACATAAAAGATCTTATTCCACCACCAACCCTTCATTTCATCAGTGTAATGATTTGAAAACATGTGGTTTTCTGTCACTATCCTTAAAGACCTTACATATGAGAACCATGTATCTGGTCATCACATCTTTCACATGGATTATTTCCTCCTTAGAAGGATCCCCATAATCATTACATCCATCCACCTTGTCTACCAAATGAAGATGTGTCATAGGGCACATGTATGTAGTCTATGCACACATCTCTTCCCCACCTCAAATTGGTCTATTATGCTTTCCTTCAGCATAAAAATAAATTCAAAAATATCTATGGATGCATCTTATCAAAATAAATATATTTATCCCTTGAAGGATAATTATCAAGTATCAAAATCATATTGTTAAAAAGAAAGTAGATTGATCTCTCAAAGGACAGTTTCCTATCAAAACCATAGATCAATCCCTCAAAGGAAAACTATCAAAAAGTGAAAATTAAAAAAGTCAAAAGTTGTAGACCACTCCCTCAAAGGATGGCTACCCATGTAAAAAGGCTTCCCACATCAATCATCCTTCAAAAAAGTAAAAATATCAAAAAAATCATAGGAAATCTTCATGCTTCTATCAGATTTCTCATCAAAGAAAACTTCCCACATTGATCAGTTTGTGTTAAAATAAAATGTGCAGCTAGGGCATCTCCCTATGCAACAATTGAAAGGAGAACCTGTTGTATATATCTTCCCCCCGGGTAGATATAGACATGTGGAAGAATATGGAAACCAAAGAAACTCAAACCTCAGCCCATGGCGCATAGAAGTGGCGCATGACAATGAGTGTCAACAGCAAAATGGATGCGCCCATGGCGCACAGAAGAGGCGCACAGAAATGAGTGTCGACTTAAGAAAGAATGCGCCCATGGTGCACAGAAGTGGCGCATGACAATGAGTGTCAACGGGGAAAAAGTTGATCCTTGGCGCATGTAAGAAGATGTCGACACACACACGGATGCGCCTATGGCGCACCTTCAGGAGGCGCAACATTCTGAGTGCTGACAGGAAGCAGACCCTGACCCAGATATTCAGATGGCCATAACTTTTGACTGGGAGCTCCGATTCACACAAGGTTGGACTTTTTGGAAAGCCTACGGCGTCCTCTACCTAACTACGACTGGATATATTTAATTGGGTGGGAAAAATTTCTTAAAAATGCAAAATATAGTTTGCCACTTTTGGGGTTTGATATGGTCCTCACCTACCACCATAATGAGATGAATTAAATACAACCTGAGGTGGTTGGGGTAGATTTGGACTTTCTCTCTCTTCTCTCTCTCATTCTTCCTATAAATTGTAAGGAGGGGCTTCTTTCTAAAGGTTGGAAATTCTTGTTTTGGCCCCCCCCTTCTTCTTTTTGGTAGGTAGAGTTGTGGAGCTCAAACCTTCCATCTGAAACTATAATGCACCTTTGCCTCTGGGCATTTTTTGCAGTGTATTGTATCAACCTTCAGAGAAAATAAATGCATGACTGTGGATGTTTCTCAACCCTCTATGTGTTTCATTTTGCATCCTCCTGATCTTTCACTGTGAATATGTTTATCTGTGCATGATTTTGCATTGCATTTCTGTGGTCTGTGTTTAATTGGAAAAACGTATGTTCTTCATTCCTCGGTGCATCACCTCCTTAGCTTAGGTTTGTTTTTATGCATTTCTCTCTCCCTGTCTCCTTGGTAGTTAGATTAGGTTTTAGTAGATTCTCTGCGTTTTATTGGTGCATCTGAACAGAGGAATAGGAGCCGGCCTTCATCCGGAGAGGTTTTCCGATTTCGCAAGGTCCCACACTTGGGAAAAGCTCCATGTTGTGCAATCGCACTGAGATTCTCAACCCATCGAGTTGCAGAGTCCCAGGGGTGCTGTGATTCGACACCAACAGAACCTACTCTCCCTCACACCCTATATATGTCAACCCTTCCCATGTCCTAGGAAGGTATACATTACTCCTTTGTCTATATCTAAGATCTTACTTGTAATTACCCGATGTTAGTCATGAATTAACATTTGTTATAAGGCCAAAATGTGTAATAGCCTTCACTCTGTTGATTCCCATCACATATGCATCAGATACAATATAAAAGCAATCACTTCACATTTAATTATTAATCATGATTAGGAATTTTTTTGATATAAATTAAAGTCACTTTAAAATCAAATATCAATAATACATCACATCAAAAACATAACATTAACATCTATCAATATCCATACAATCATGATCACATCTCAATATTACATTGCCACATCCAGAAAAATCACATTATAGTAAAGTCAACACATAAATCATAAATCAAAATTATAGTCATATATCATATCAATCTATCTTTATACATAATTTGGAATCTTAAAAGATCCATATATAAAAAATATACATCAAAAATAAGATTCACAAACAACCATATACATCAAAAAATTACATATACTCAATAAAATTGACATTCGTCAAGTGAATACCTCATCGAGAACTACTCCCCTGATCACCATCCTCACCTCCATCTAGTCCTCTATTAGGACCACCTCCATCTGGACCTTGTGGTGGCTGACCCACACTTGTTTCACTAAAAGTGGGTCTCACTCATATTCGTTCTTGATATATAAAAAAACAAGGCTCATCAGGAAGCCTTCGTCTAACTATATCCTCATAGTATTCCAAATCCTTGCATAAAGACTAGTATTTGTTTAAGATAGCACTACTAGGTGGTCCCATTTTCCCACTATTCTGAGCCCTTATTGCGTGTATCTCATCCCCCGAAAATGAAGTAACCCTAATGCTAAGGGTGTTTTTTAAGACCTCTGGGTGCTATATATACCGATAATGATCAACTACGGTTTGGAATAGCTCCTTATGTATGCCCACTAGTTATTGACCTACTCTATCTCGCCCACCTATCAAACCATCTCTCTTCATAGTCAAGAAATCCCACTCAATGAATAGTGAAGCCCTCTCGGCCTTTAAATGAGAAATGGTGGCCTCTAGATTTTCCCTATCATCACCTTCACTAGCATGGTTTCCTGCACCTCCCTCACCCTTGCCATCACCCACTGATGAGCCACCTCTACATGGGCTTGTACTCATCTATCGAATCTAGTAGGATGATCCTACCACCATGTGACAAATACCTTTGTAACCCTGACATCATCCACATTCATGTGAAATCCCTAATCATCTACACCCATCACTCCCTCCTCATAAATGATGGTATGAATCACTGTAACAGCTAGAAATGGCATGTCCAAATCCTCACCATCACACTTATATGTCATAGATGCCTCCAAAACATCTTAAACCAGTCTAAACTATCACCTGACGTGACTGAATCATATCAACTCCCACTCTCTAGGTCATTGGTCCTATACCCACATATCATGTTGGGTGGTTGTAACCATGCCTTCCCCTCCCACATTTTCAATCCAATATATGGCCTCTATCTCACATCACTAGCTTGTAAAATAGTCAAGAGATGTTGATAGTGCTTCAAACCTTACACTAGCCCTATCTCTCCTCTATCTTATCACCATAATACAAAACTAGTTGCCCCCTGTAATGTTGTTATTTCTCCCCATGGAAAACCTCTAGGAAGATCCATTATAATGTGCTCGTATGCCAAACATTATAATAGAAAACCAACATCAATCACAAACTTATTCGTGGTCCTGCACACCCATAACTCCCTAAAGGTATGGGTTAGTAATGTAGGGGCCCATGCAAAGACAGTCATTTACTCCATTATATCAGCCACCACACCTATCATCATCCATGGAAAATGACCCCCGGTAGAATCGAGTAATGCATAGAAAGTAATCCCTATCATCATTAAGATCATCAAAGTAAGACCCTTTGTCTTAAGAGTATATAAGGCCCTATATGAAAAACCACTTAATGAAAACTCAAACCTATCGACATCATCACCATATAACCACCCCATCACATCAAGCCTATTTATCTCATAAATCAAATAAATCCCCTCTCCGTGCACAAGAAACCTTATAATCATGTGCACATCCACCAGGGTGATTGTCATCTCACCCATCAGCAACCAAAATGTACAAGTAACATGATGAAACATACCCAATAATGTAAGCAATAACCCTCACTACCTGTGGATCCATTTGTAATGATGCATCATACCCAAGCCTACATCCTCTTAATGAAACCAATCATCATATGAAAAATAAGATTGCACATCCTCTAGGATCAGAGGAATCTTGTCTTGGATGGTCAATTTATCCCTCGCCTACATCCAAAAAACATAAAACATCTATTTGAACACTATTTAATCAAAATTACACAAACAACACAAAATAACAACAGTCTCCAATGATAAACCACAATCTCTGAATTTTCATCCAAATCAAAAGCAATTTGCCAAAAACTTCAGTGATTCTAGCATCTAAAAAAATGTGCCAAGATATGGGCTCCAAAACAAAAAACTAAAAAACTAAACAAGAACACATAAAAACATAAAAAATGTACTTACCTCTCGTAAGGTGGGCCTCCTTTGCCTCATCAATCCTCTTGTAGCCTCCACCTCTCACTTATCTCTCAAAAATCAATAAATCAGAGCTCCAAATTTCTTAATTCGCATGGTAAAAATGAATCTACCATGGTAAATATAGCCATTTATAGGGCGTTTATTTTCCTACCCTATAATCACAGATGATTCCTTTAATCACCTAAAATTTGGTTAAATCACCCGTGATTCCTTCTAAATCAACAAAAACACACCTTTACAATATCGAATATATTCAAAGCACCATCATACTCATCCAGGTGGCACATTTGTCCAACATATTCCTCATTTTGATGGTGTCAAATCCCTTGTAATGCTAATAAACCATCCAATCAATGACTGCCTTGATTATGCAGCCCAAGCTAGTTAAAATCCAATCTCTACTAGCAATCCATCACATATTTTTTTTGCAGCCTAAACGTCGGTAGGCCATACGTCTATAGGACATGGCCTTGGATCCTCTATCACTTGGATCCTTGGTCTTGAGAAATTTTGTGCCTTGTCAAAATAAAAATAAAGTATTTAGTGGAAATGTTGGAGTATTGACACCATAAGAATTCTGTGGGGACTGGTTAATGGTCTAGTTAAAATGAACTTAGCACTTTATAAAATCTTGGGATGTTCAAATGATCGTAAAAGGTCTGCACTGCCAAGAAATTTAAATGCCCACAAATTAGAGGTATCATGGCAAGGTTTTGGCCTCTCTAATCCATTCAGGTTTCATGGACTTCAAGTTTGCGAAATGTACCAAATTCATATAGTTTTAGATCCATGGCAGGGAATAAAAAGTCAACACGGTTAGAAAGAAACATGGTGGAGTTAGGGGATATCAAGATGGCACAATATCAATGGCTAACGGTGGAAACACATTACCATTATGGCGTAGGGTGAGCAGATGGGATCCTGGAGACGTAAAGTTAGTGGAATGAGATGGATTTCAAATGGCTTTGGGTCCAGATGGTCTGGTAGGTGAATACACTATACGTGGTAGCATTTATGCAAAACCAATGATGAAGTCCACCTATATAGAATTTGTGATGTGAAGGTCTGACCCCATAACTAATGAAAGGAAAACATGAAAGAAAGAGAGATTGACACTACAAAATCCGAAGTAGCATGGAGTTTTCTCATTGGTTTATGTTTTGCACTATGACAAGGATGACATTGTAAAAATGCATGCGCTAATTTCTCATTGGCTCATGTTTCGTGGTGGCTAGTACAGGTAAAAGAGAACAGTCTAAAACACTATAAAGGTAAGTGGAATTTTCTTATTGGCTCACATTTCATAATGGAACATACATGTGTGAACAAAGCCACATAACACAGAAAAGGTCAAGGGAAGCAGACATGTAGGAAAAAATGCTGACCCCGCAACCAACCAAATACCAACATGTGGAAGTGAAGGCATGGAACTCGATCCAAAAATACTAAAATAAATCAGATATTTTCAGCTAGACGAAGTACATTCCCGCTTTGATTAAAGCTCTTTCTTTGTGAATAAGGAGGAGATTCACTTACTATTTTTGGGGGAAAATTGAATTGTAAAGAATCAACAAATTTGTATAAATATGGTGGCTTTTCCTTATATTAAGAAAGGGGTTAAATTTTTCTATTTTGAAAAGGTTGAAAGATATAATTGTAAAACTGCATATTTCCTTTTGTGAAATACATATGAGTTTTAGTTTCTCAAGATTTTGTGTCAATTTGGTTGCAATGTACAACCATTGAAAAACATTAAGAGTCATTTTCTTTATGTTCCCTTCTCAAGATAATTAAGATTTAAATAAAATATGTTTTCCTATGAGTTTGATTTCTTTGTTCTGGGTTCTATATGTTGAGTTGTTGATTGATGAGGTATATATTTCTTCTACAATTTTGTGTTTATTACTTCTCTATGTAGTACACTAGATTACGTTCCTTAATGGTTTTTCTTTGTTCATTAATTCTATATTGTTTATGTAAGTATTTACTCTGCAATATTGAACATAATTCGAAAATCCTTACTATAACAATTTTTTTGAAGTGACTTTTTGTTAGCCTTTGAGTGAAGCTTTGTGTAGTAAAATTTATTAGAATACTTACGAGATTTTGTGTCAAGTATTTTATAAATTGTGTTAAAGCTTTACATCTGTTGGGTATCAATGATTGCAAATATTCCTTTGGATAAATTATTACTATTTAATCAAGTATTCTTTACTATCTACAATAACAAGGAAGTCTTAGTAAGTATTAGGTGCTTGGTTACAAAAAATAATTCATCATATAATTCCCCCTCTTTGTGATGTTAAAACTACCATAATTGATCCCACCCCCTCATTTTAACTTATCATTTGTTTCTTTACTTCTTTGTCTCTAAATATCATTGAAAGTTCCCATTAGCTTTAATTCTTCTATCAAGAGAATGTAAGATCAACCGATCTTTGTTGTCTATAGTAACCTGTTTTTGGTATGGTAAACATATACAAGAATTTTGTGACAACTTGTGAAGAGTGAAGTGTTGTATTCATGGCCATGTTTATTTCAAATTGATCCATCATTTGAACAAATCAAGGGGAAAAAAGACCCTATCTCCCCCTTTCATTCAGGTTACCATGTGGGTCCTCTCACCTTGGTTCAAGGTAGGACCAAAAGTAGTAAGATGATGACATCCCTTTGTATGTGCCCCTCAATCACCTAAAATCTTGATCCCAATGAAAGTGTTATACCCATCCCTAGCTACAAATGACATATACTACCTGGTCTACCACCATCCAAACATTCCCCCTTCCTAAAAGAAATGTTGTCAAGCCACCAAGGGGTGTAGAATTGAGGACCAACATACTTTTAGCACTGTTTCTGAGGACTTCTTTACCCCAGGAAAGGTTGAAAATATATACCTTTATAGAGATTTTCCAAAATTAGGAGAATACAAACCATTTTGAAATTATTGCCTAAAATTTTCTCATTATAAATAGGCTTTCCATAAAACCTGTACTTATTTGAGTATACTAGAAGTTGACAACCAAAAACGTGGGAAAATTCATAAAGATATGCAAAGCTCAACCTCCCAGTTTGTGAAGCTATCCTTTCAAGAAATTTTTGAGTTAATCTATACATCTAAGGTACAAGGCCTTAGTGGAGGATCTTTCTTTAAAATAAAATATGGGATATACCAGTGTAAATATTTTACACCTTACTGATTAACTCCCCCCTTTGCAAATATGGAAGGATGAAGATCCTTTTTCAAATCTGATCCCACTAGGAGATTGATCCCAGAACTAAAAGGTTCACAGTCAAGAAGGAAGCAAATTTGGAAACCAGTGGGTGGTCAAAATTCATGAGAAAATATTGTTCAAAATTTTGAATATGATCCACCTTTGGTGGAAGAATACTCTAGCACAGCTGACATCTTTGATTCAGGTAGTCCTCAAGCATATTTTCATTCATTGTTTCAAGAAGGTTCAACATCTATAAATAACATAGGTATTCCTCATCTCCTTTTTTTTTGACTCGTGAGAATAAAGTATTTTGTTAAATTGAGTCCCTGAAGGATTTACATTTTGTGGATCATACTCCTTTACCCAAATAACCTCCAGTTCCCCATCATTTCAACCCTTCTTTTTAAATACCTCCACCAAATAATATGGAACAACCTCCACCAAGGGATCCTTTTGTAGTTACTACTTACATGCCAATAAGGTTCCATGGAGTGGTGGGATATCCTAATGAAGTACCAAATGAAGTTAGAAATAGGTTGCCTAGGTTCCAAGGGAATAATGCCATAAGTGGGGATCAACATCTTATATTATTATAGAATTTTATGGATGACTATGAAGTAGAACATGAGGATGTTTATGTTAAGTTATTCATACATACATTAGAAGAAGATGTCAGGGAATGGTATACAACTTGCTACCTATAAATTCAATTGATTTTTGGGTAGAAATGAAGAATGCATTCAGATCACAATATGGTGATAAGAATGACCCCAGGTTTCTTTTATCAAAATTTTAAAATATCAAGAAAAAATCATAATGAATGTGTGTAAGAATTTAATACTAGGTTCAATAAAACTTTGACTAGATTTCCAAATAATATAAGGCCTAGTGATGATTCTTTCCTGATTAAATACTCATATGCCTTTGATAAAAAAGAAGCTTATTATCTGAGGGGAAAAAATCCTAGAACTTTGAGGAAGGATTTCTCTATGGCTGTCCAAATTGAGAACAATATTAAAGAAGCTGGGAAACCCCCAAAGAGGGAAGGTGTCAAGTTGATTAATCCATAAAATCCACAGGAAATTAAGGTTATAGACTTGGAAGAGGTGGTTAAAACTTTGGCTGAAGCAGTCAAAGAGATTTCATATAAGATTGCTAGAGTAGAGAAAGGATTGGTTTCAAATCCTCAAGCTCAACACCAGGCCCAAGGAAAAATAGATTTGGGAATCATCCCAAAGGAGATCATTGGGATGATGATAGAGGAAAAGGACCTATGGGTTCAGGAAATAAACAAAAATATTTCAGAGATAATAAAATAGTCCCACATCCATTGATAGTAAGGGTATCAATAGTAGAAGAAGAACATATCATTGAGTGGTGTGATAAATGTTTGTTTCCACATCCCCCTTATGAGAATATTTTCAGAGATGGTGATGTTAATGAGGAAATTAATTTTGATGATATATGTATGATGGATCATCTGAATGATTCACCACAAGGAGCTCCTTTCACTGATCTTCTATATTCCAAAACTGCAGAAGAATTTTGGGCCTACACCAGTTATGTATTCTCTCTTCCTCCTATATCTAATGCTAATGTGGATATGGCTCAATAATTTGAAATTCCTAACAATGATTTTGAATATATAAGGGAATTAATGATAAAACTGGGATGGAATAATTCCCTCTGAAGAGGATATGAAGTTATTAATGAATGTTTTTGTTTCCTAAGAAAGAGATTATAACCTTTGCAACATACATGTTAAAGGACCCACCCCAACTCCCAAACCTAAAGTTACCCTCCTAAATAACATCCCTAAAGATTCTCCCAAGAAAAATATGCCTGATAAAGGTCATGTTATCTCTTCAAAACCAAGAACTTATGTTGATGCCCAAACAGTAAATGAAATCATATCATGAGAAAAGACAATCACAATGGCCATTAATACATCCTTTCCCAAATATGCAACATGTGACATGGCCCAAATATTAAGTCAAATAAAGATCATTTTCCCAAATTTGGAATTAATTAGAATTCCCAAACATAGAAAAAGGGCATTTGAGTATTTGGGATTGAAGGAGGATACAATTGTCAAAGAAAGGGAGGTAGGTAATGTGGTGATTCCTCCTGCCATAGTTAAACTTGAAGTAACAGAGGATCAGGAGAATACAGAGGAACCCCTGAAAGTATATTTTGGTACTTCCTTGGTTGAATCACAATTGGATGTGGATCCTTTCTTTACTACTTTGATTGTCAATGAATGACTTCTTCATAATTGCATGTTTGATTCAGGAGCTTCATGTAATATCATGCCTTTAGAGGTCATGAATGAATTAGACATTAAAATAAAATAGAATTTTGGGAAATGTTATGTGATGGATTCAAGAGAATTAAATGTTGTTGGGTATGTTAGAGGTTTAGTTGTACAACTTGTTACCTATCCTGGAAAACATTTAACTATGAATATTGTTATAGTTGATTACCTTGCTAAATGGGGTATGTTTCTATCAATAAAATGGGCTGCTAGTGTGGGAGGAAATATTCATATGGACATGTCCTTTTCCTCTATACCATTGGAAGGGAAACTAGTCAAATTACATAGAGAAGAGAAGATGCTCCATCTATTGAGGATCCTATGAATGCTTCTTATGAGGTATTATTTGTTGATACTGATCTGGGTCATTTCATAGGCTGTGTGGATTCTGAAGATCATTGCATGGATATTAATGCACACCTTGAAGATGTACAATGTCCCTGGACCATGAATTTTGATGGAGCATGTCCAATGTTGAAATGGAGTTGGAGTGGTTTTAACTTCTCTAAATCAAGGGTTCTTTTAATTTCTCTTTCAAATTGAAGTTTGAATGTACCAATAACATTATTGAATATGAGGCATTGCTCCTTGGTTTAAGAGTTACATGGAAGCATGGGATTAAGGATATCACTGTCAAAGGATATTAAGAATTATTTGTAAAACAAGTTAAAAAATTATATGTAACTAAAAACCAGAGGATGAGACAATATAAGCATGCGGTTTAGGATCTCATAGGACTATTTGATTCCTTTAATATACGTTATCATGAAAGAGCTTAGACTGCATTAGCTGACAAGCTATATGTCATAGCATCTCAATATGATAATGAAGTTTTATATCTTTATTGTATCTATGAAGTAGAGGTATTGGTCAAACCATCAGTCCCTGCTAACATTCAACATTGAAGTTTTTGAAGATGATTCTCAGATTCAAAGATTCTTAAACTCTAAAGGTTAATTCACAAATCAACTCATTGACTTTGAACCTATGGTAGTTCTATGTGAAGGGAACTAGAACCTATTTGGAAAATATATAATTTAACTAAAGACAAATACCATTCCTAAAGGACTTGTCAGCCTAGAATCAAATTTTGATAGTACAGACATAGTTGTGAGAAATCTTATCCATGTGCCCAAAGATGTTGAAGTGAAATGCAACTTGGGAACTTTTCAAAAACCAAGAAAGGTTTGGCTGGGATGTAGTATGAAAAAGAAAGAAAATTAATCTTATGCCAAATTGCTGAAGAAATACTAGGATTTTCTGCATGGTCTTATTCATAGAACTGAAAGCTTATAAAGAAGACATGTTTCAACATGAGATACCATTAGAGCCTCACTCCAAGCCCTTTCAGATAAATCAAAGGCCTATCAATCCCCTTCTTTTAACTAAAATATAAGAGGAATTGACTAAACTGTGAGATGGTGGATAATTACAACCCACTAGATACTCTTCATGGGTGGCCAACTTAGTTCCAGTTAGAAAGAAGAATGGAGATATAAGGATTTGTGTGGATTTCAAGAATATGAAAAAAAAAATATCTTACATACAATTACCCACTGCCTAATATGGATAATATGTTGCAAAAGGTAACATGATATGAGTTTTTATCTACAGTGGATGGATTCTTAGTGTATAACTAGGTTATGGTAAAACAATTAGCTTGGGGAACATATGTCTATGTTAGGATGCCTTTTGGATTAATGAATATTAGTGGAAACCTTTCAAAGATCCATGGATGTGGCCTTTTTCTGGTTTCATAAAAAATTTCATAGCAGTGTATTAGGATGGTATATCTATTTTCTCTAAGAAAAGATATGACCATTAGGGACACCTTGAGAAGGTATTAATCAGATGCAGAGAATATGGGATATCATTAAATCCAAATAAGTGTCATTTTGGGGTGCAAAAGTCAAAATCATTAGTATATATACTGTATGAGGAAGGAGTTATGATAGATCTTGAAAGGGTGGAGGAAATTGATAAATTCCCTATCCTTATGACTAAAAAGGGTATCCAATCCTTTTTTGGACAAGTAAACTTTCTAAGAAGGTTCATCTCCAATTTTTTTGAGATTACTATTCCCATCACAAGTATGCTGAAAAATGATCAAGTCATCAAGTTGGAAGAAAGGGTTGTTCAAGCCTTTAAAGGAATAAAAGAGGCACTCAAGACTATCCTCATCTTAACCAGTCCTAATTATAAGAAAGCATTTCAATTTTTTTCTTTTTCCTCAAAGAATATAATTCCTTCTATGTTATTATAGAAAGATGAAGAGGGACATAAAAATCCCATTGCATTTTTCAGTAAATCTTTGTAAGGATCAAATTTGAAATACTCCATCATTGAAAAAGAATCTTTCACCTTAGTAAACACCACTAAAATTTTTAGACCCTACATTATAAGCACAAAAGTTATAGCTTATGTACCCCACACAATGGTAAAGGATATTTTGTCTCAAATGGAAATGTCCAGTAAAAGATGTCATTGGGTCAACAAGTTACAAGAATATGACATGGATATTCAAACCACCAAACTAGTTTGAGGATTGGGCTTGGCAAGGTTGATGGCAGAGAGAAATCTGCATGTGGGTGAAATACACACTATTGAAGAAGATGGGCCATCACTCTCATGAAAATGTGAGCACATTCAATTTAGTATAAATATATATTATATTACTTGATAAACTTAAATTTTCCTATGTACTTGGACAAGAATCAAAGGAGGACACTCAAGCTAGTTTCCCAAAAGTATATTTTGACTGATCATGGACTGACTTGGAAGAACCTAGAAGGAGTTTTGCTAAGATGTATCACTCAAGAAGAGGAACCTAAAATAATTACATAATTTCATGGGGGATTATGTGGAGGTAATTTTGCTGGGAGAGTTACTGATCATAAAATTTTAAGGACAATTTATTGGTGGCCTTCATTGTTCAAAGATGTTGCCTCGTTGGTTTGAAAATGTGAGAGTTGTCATGTGTTTTTCTAGAAGATTGAAATATTTTTGGGCCTATACCCCTACATCTTATGTCAGTAGAAGCTCTATTTAAACAATGGGGATTGGATTTTATTGGTGAAATATCATTACTCTTCAAGCGCTGGTCATAAGTCGATATTGGTAGCCATTGATTACTTTAGTAAATGGGTTTAATCCATTCCTACCCAGAAGGAAACTCATCAAGTAGTCATGGACTTTTATTCTCAATAACATAATATGCATATTTGGGGTTCCTGCCAAGATAGTTGTTGACAATGCCATGAGTTTTAGAGCTAAACCATTGGTGGAAATGTTCTAGGAGTATGGAATAAATTTGGATTATGCATCAAATTATAACCCTCGAGAGAATGGCCAAGTAGAATCAAGAAATAAGAACCTACTTAATATCCTCAGAAGGACACTAGAGACAAATAAAAAGAAATGGGGTGAGAAACTCAAGTTTGCACTATGGGAAGAAAAAGTTACCACAAAATTATCTACTATAAAGAGTCCTTTTGAGTTAGTTTATGGAATTCAATCCCCTTTTCCCTTGTACTTATAGCTTTCCACGTATCATTTCATGCAACAATTTGAAGATGGAGAGAAAGTAAGTCCATATAAGACAAGGATCAATCAAATTATGGAATTGGATGATGAAAGAAGAGAGTCCCACCATATACATGTCAAGTTTAGACAAAAAAATGAAGAAATTTTTTGACAAGAAGGTCACTCCAAGAGTTTTTAATGTTCAGAGACTTAGTCCTGTTATGGGATAGACAGACATGAAGAGAAGGAAAAACATGGAAAATTTGATGCTTTATGGATGGGACCCCTATTCTATTGACATCAAGGATTGGAGAACATACTTTCATTTCTAAAATACTTGAGAAGGACATTTACTAGAGTTTCCCATCAATGGTCAGGAATTTTAAACATTTCTTGGACTAAATCCAGACGTTCAGGTATGATCATTATACAGTACGTATATTTTTTTGTGTTTCTTTTTTTATTTTTTTACTTTGTTTATGTTGGTGTTTCCATTTTTGTGCCCTGGTCTATAGTGATCATGTTTTGCATGATGTGTCAGTATTCTGGTGTGAATTTTTTGTATTTGTTTATAGGGCCCTATGTGTTTTGTTTCCTCTAACTACTTACCCAATGGATTGGGCATCTAGTCTTTGTATTTGACATCTTTATGAGAGGTTCGTGTGGAAGCCATAGGGGGTGTCCCATCCCTAAGTAGGATTCATTGTTTGTGCTCATTCCAGGCCTTTGGATTGAGTTGGTATTTATTCCTAGACCCTCCATAGATGTAACCATTGTTATGCTTCAAATTGTTCCCCCTCCTAGATTAATTTGGAGTAACTCATTTAAAATTAACTTAGCACTTTATACAATCCTAGTACATTCAAATTTTGTACCTTATCAAAGGTCTACACCACCAAGAAATTAAACTTCCCACAAATTTTGCAGGAGTGACACCATGGAAGGATTCAGGGCTTCTGTAATCCATGTCACATTTTTATGGGGACCACTTCAAGTATGTGGAATGTACCAAATTCAATACAGTTTTAGGTCCGCGGAGGGGAAGATTCAAAGTCAGCATAGACAGAAAGTAAATATGGTTAAGTTTAGGGGATGACAGATGGCACAAGATCAGTAGTTGACAGTGGACACATGATCACCATTTCTACGCAAGCTAATAAGCCATTCAGGATCTTGTGGACCTCAAGTCCACAGAATGAATCGAGTTTCATATAGGCTTCAAATCCAAGATAGGTCCTGACATGTCAAAAGGGATAGATGGAAACATTTATAGAGATAGGGGACATCAATGATGAAGTCTTCCAAGATCAGAAGTTTTGAATGTGGACAGGCCTGACCTTGCATTCCAATGAAAGGTAAACTTGAAAGTAAGAGATATCTGCACATGTAATGACATACGTGGATGAGCTTTTATTTCAAATCGTGCTTTGCGGTTTGGGTGATATGGTATAACTCAAGGATACTGACACCATGGAAGTAGTGTACATATTTGTGGAACCATTGTTTTATTCTTCGCACTCTAAAAATTTTCTTGTAAATGCGAAAGTTTGACCCTGTAACGAAGTGAGTGTGGAACCTCCTTATTAAATGAATGTTTCACAGTGAGTCATTCAAGATTACTGCAAAATTTCTGACAGTTGTGATGAGTATGGAGCTTTCTCATTGGCTCATGTCTATACGGCAGTCAGTAACAAGGTTATCAAACATTCTTACATTGCGAGGATCATAGAGCATTCTCAATTGGCTCATGTTTTGCGGTGGCTAATACACGTAAAAAAATAGTCTGACAATGTGAAAATGTACATATAATTTTCTTACTGGCTCACATTTCATAATGGAACATACCTGCACACAAAGCCACATAACACAGAAAAGCATTAGGAAAGCATACATGTAGGACAAAGCTCAACCCTGCATAACAAACCAAATACCAGCATGTGGGTAAGTGAAGGTATGGAACTACTCCCAAAATAGTAACATAAAATTAGATAATTTCAGTTAGATAAAGTACATTCTTGACTTTTATTAAAGCTCTTTAGTTTTGAATAAGGATGATATTCACTTACTATTTTGGGGAGGAAATTGATTTTGTAAGAGACTCACCAAATTTGTATAAATATGGGGGCTTGTCCTCATATCAAGAAGGCGGTTAAATTTTTCTATTTTTTGAAAATTTTGAAATATATGATTGTAATATTGCATTATTTCCTTCTATGTAAAATACATATGAGTTTCAAGTTTTTTAAAGATTTTGTGTCAATGTGGTTTGCAATGTACATACTATTGAATAAACCTTGAGAGTGTTTTACTTTATGTTCCCTTGTCAAGAGATTGAATATTTAAATAGAATATGTCCTACTTATGAGTTTTGATTTTTGTGTTATGGGTTCTGTATGTTGAATTGTTTGATTAATGAGGTATATTTTATGCTACAATTTTGTGTTTATTGCAATTCTCTATGTTAGTACACTAGATCAGTCCTTAATGGTTCGTGCTTTGGTCATTAAATTCAATATTGTGATGTAAGCATTTACTCTGACAATATTGAACATAATTCTAAAATCCTTACTATAACCATTTGGTTGAAGTGAGATTTTTGATATCCTTTGAGTGAATCTTGGGCACTGTGAGAATAGTAGTAAGTATAATACTTTATCATAATACTTGTAAGAGATTTTGTGTCAAGTATTTTAGAGATTTTGTCAAAGCTTTACATTTGTTGGGTATCAATGAATGTAAATATTCCTCTGGAGAAATTAGTACTAATTAATCAAGTATTATTTACTATCCAGAATAGCAAGCAGCCTCAGTAAGTATCAAGTGTTTGGTTGTAAAATATATATCATCACATAATTCCCCCCTTTTAAATTTAAAACTATTGTAATTGATCCTACCCCCTTATACTAACTTCCATTTTTTTCTTTACTATTATGTCTTTAAATATCATTGAAAGTGCCCATTAGCTTTAATTCTAATCTCAAAATAATGCAAGAGGCAACCAAATTATGTTGTCTATAGTAACCTGTGTCTAGTATGGTAAACATATACAACATTTTTTGTGGCAACTCTTGAGAGTGAAGTGTTGTATTCATGGTCATGTGTATCTCAAATTGATCCATCATTTAGCAAATTGAAGGGAACAAAGACCATATCTCCCCCTCTGCATTTAGGTTACCCTGTGAGTCCTCTCACCTTGGTTCCAAGTAGGACTATTTTTGCAAATCAACAGCACCCTTGGATGCAAATCAAAGTTCTGAATTGATGTTTTAGGCATCCAGTGTGATTGCACAACATGGAAACCTCTCTCCAAGTGTGGGACTTGTGAAAATGAGAGAGGAATCTCCAGATTAGAGGCTGGTTCCTCAAACTCCTCTGATTTAGATCTATATTTTTCACAACTATAGAGGTTCAGATCCTAATCCTACTCTAAATTGCCCAAAAACGGATCGGCGGGAAATTTTTTCAAATTTTACCTTTTTTTTTGTCTTTGGAAAATTTTTCAAAAATTCCCCATGCTCCACTGGTCAGATGCCATGTGGAAAGCTCTGATTCACTCTAGAATTCTCTCTCCTTCTCTTTTCCACGGGGTTTCCTTTGAAAATCGACCTTTTTATACTCTTTTGGAAAAAAATTCATATTTGCCTCCGACCCCCGAACTCCTCTGCCACATGGCAGCTTCTTATTGGCTGCGGGCCTCAAATGGGAAAATTTTCCACAAAAAATCTATCGAGCCATAACTTGAAAAATATAAGGAGTTAGGAGGCAAAATTTACCTTTCTGGAAAGCTGAGAGAGAGCTCTATCTGATGGTGCCATTTCCATAAAGCCTTTGGTGCCTAAAAATAAAAAAATGTAGACTGAGGCACAAGAGAGGAAAGAACACAAGGAGTTAGCCATCAAAACGAGTTGGGGCACCATTTTGGATAACAATTTTAGCGACTCAGAGGGGTCATCTGCCTGCTATATGAAAATACCAGTTGCCTGAAGCAGTCCATTGGGCATGGAGTCATCAAATATTCTGTTTAGAAGCTCAACTGACTTAGAATGTGCAAGGAGGAAGATGGAATATCACATGATGGAAGCATGGACTGCAAAACATCTCCAGGGATAGCAAGCTATGCCAAAGCACTTAGGGAAAGCAAAACTAACCTACAGCAAAACAATGTGCAAAGCACTTGGAGGAATGAAAATCTAATCTAATATTTACAAGGTGGTAAATTTCCCTCTAGAAGCAATGCTTGAGATAGATTCCATTGACTGGAATCTGCAGTTCTTCACCATCCAATGAGGCCAATTGGAAAGCATTTCTGTTCTTGCACTTCGTGACCATGTATGGGCCACTCCAAATGGCATCAAATTTTGAATGCCTTCCCGGTTTTTCCCTATCCACATCCCATTTCAACACTAGATCTCTAACCTGAAAAGATCTATCCTTGGCCTTCCTATCAAAGGTCTTTTTGATCAAAGCTTGATCCTTTTCCATTGCTTGGGATGCCTGATTCTAACCTCCTGCAGCTCCATCAACTCTGCATATCTCACCTCCATGGGCTCAAACTCTAACAACTCTAATTGCTTCATGAGTTCCAATGTTGGCAACTCAAGTGACATGGGCAAGATTGCCTCTCTTCCATAAAAAAGCTTGAATGGAGAGTTACCTGTGGATCTCTTGGGAGTTATCCTATCAGCCCATAAGGCTGATTTCAGTTTGGTATGCCAAGACCTCTGATTCTCATCAAGAGTCCTCCTAATGATCCTCAACAAGTTCTTGTTTGTAGACTCGGCCTGGCCATTTACCCTGAGGGTAATAGTTCGATGAAGTGCTTAGATAAATACCGTTCTTGACAACCCACTCAGTCACCTTAGATCCAATGAATGCCAATGCATTATCAGAGATTATTGTAGTAGGTACACCCGAATCTAGTTGTTATCCCCCTCATAAAAGTCTAAGATGCTAGACTCATTTGCCTCTTTGAGTGCTATTGCTTCTGTCCATTTGGTGAAGTAGTCTGTGGCTGTCAAAATCCATTTGTGCCCTTGGCTTGAATTGGGATTAATGACTCCAATAGAAGTCCAAACCCCATTGCATGAATGGCTGGTCAATTGAGATTGGATGCAATGTAAGGGCAGCAAGTCTCTCTTTTCCTGTGAAGAATGCACAATTCTTACACCTCTTGATCCATGCATAGCAATCACTGAAAATTTTAGGCCAATAATAACTAGCCTTCATGATTTTTAGAGCTATCACTCTTGGTGCAAAATGACCACCAGCTGATCCACCATAGAACTCTTCCAACACCCTATGAATCTGATTTGTGCTAATGCATCTCAGCAGCACTCCATTCACATCTTTCTTGAACAAAACTCCATCAACAATGGCATATGGGATAGCCTGCAATCTGAAGTGTCTTCTTTGGGTCTTGTTCATCTCCGGAGGGCATAGGCCTGTGCTTAGGAAGTGCATTATACCTTGGGTCCAGCAAGGAGTGGGGGCAGCATTGTTTTCTTCTTGAGTGCCACATGGCTCATGGCTGTCTTGAACTGTCAAAACAGCCTCTCCTTCATTACATGCTTCTTTTTGCTTCCCCAAAAACCAATTGCTCACCACAATCCTTTTTCCTCTTACCAGCTTGGTGATTTTGATCTCAATGTCATACTCCATGACACGGGTGATCTAACCTACCATTTTCCTCATTCAAATCTTTGTTGAGGAGGAAGTCCTTAACCCTAGCATGTGAGATGAGCAACTGGACCTTGTTGTTTGAGACTAAATGCTTGAATTTCTTCAAGCTTCTGATTACTGCTAGCACATGCTTCTCAATAAAATAGTACTTCACCTCATAGTCATCTAGGCTCTGGCTGAAGAAGGCAATTGGCTGCTCATCATTATCCTTGTTCTGCTGTACCAAAATGGCAGAAATAGTGTCATTACCTCCAAATGCATAGAGGATGAAATCCTTGGAGAATTCTGGGTTGATGAGAGTTGGTGCTTGAGAAATGGCTTCTTTGATTGCTTCAAAAACTCTCCTTGCCTTCTGCTGTCCACTTGAAAGCCATGCTCTTTTTTAACATTTTGGTGATGGGCTTGACAAGGGCTGCAAAATCTGGGACAAACCTTCCGAACAAAGTTTATCCTCCCCAAGAAACTCTGAAGGGCTTTCTTGTGGCTTGGCAATGGTAGTGCTCTTATGGCTTTGACTCTCTCTAGCTCAATTGCTAATCCTTCTTTGGAGACAATATGGCCAAGGAGCTTTCCTTCATGTGTAAGAAAGATACACTTCTTAGGATTCAAAGACCACTCCAAATTTTCCTAAACCTCGTGAAAACCTTGTCTCAAATGAGAGAGGTGGTCTGCTGCATTTTTGGAAAAAAATAGTGATATCATCAAGGTAAATCAGCACCACGTTGTTAATCAAACCTTTAAACGCCATGTCCATTGCTCTTTGGAAGGTAGCACCAGTGTTGGACAGCCCAAATGGCATCTTCTTGTATGCAAAAGTCCCCCATTTGGTTGTGAAGGCTGTCTTGAACTGGTCTTCTTCCTTCACCATAATCTGATTGTAGCTAGAGTAGCCATCAAGTAGTGAAAACCTCTCGGAGCCAGCCACAACTTGCAATATTTTCTCCATGGAAGGGAGTGGGTAATGGTCCTTGAGAGATGCTCTATTTAAGTCTCTAAAATCAACACATAATCTGATATCTCCACTCTTCTTTCTGACTGGAACCAAGTTGGCAACCCCAACTAGAATGCTTGATTGGGAATATGATTCTTGACTCAATCAGCTTGTCCAATTCTTTCCTCATGAGAGGCTCCATGTGTGGATTGATCTGGTCTTTGTTTCTGCCTGACAGGCTTAGTATTTGGATCCAATTCAATGGTATGCTGAGCTAAGTTGGGATTGAAACCTTTCAAATCTTCATAGCTCCATGCAAACACATTAGGGAACTCTTTACACAACTGTACGAATTCATACCTTTCTTGATCAGTTGTCATCTTTCCAATTTGCAATGGTTTGTTCTCTTCTACCAAGATGGATACTGAATCCTCTCTCTTGACTTGAATGTTTGCTTTCTCCTTTCTAAACTGATCATTGGGATTAAAAATGGACTCCAAAGTGAACAAGTCCCTTGGGTAGCTTGTTAGTTCTCAGCTGTACCCACTTGGTCACCATACTGCTGTTCCAATTTTTCTTGATTCTTAGCTGAGAACTCGGCTTCTTCTTGCAAGAAATGGATGATTTGCTGGTCATTCTCAAACACTTGCCAACTGACATTGTTATCTAGCACTGAAGGCCTCACAATCACGTGGATGTTTGGCTGTACCTTGTCTTGTTGAATGCTTTCCACAATGTCAAAAGCTGCCCCTACTGCTGCAAAGCCTGTCAGCAGCTTGATTCTCTTTCCTAGGAATGGATTTGATGCCAAAACCCTCAAAATCTTCCATGAGGTCCCACACCCTGTTCTTGTAGCACCTGAGTAGATCATTCTTGGCAGCATGTTGTCCCTTGACTTGATTTACAATCAATTCACTATCACCATAGACTTGCAAGTTCTTTATTTTCTTCTTGATTGCCCAATGCATCCCTTGCACTAAGGCTTTATATTCACCAGTGTTATTGGAGAATGCAAATTGAAATCTAAAAGCTGAATAGTACCTTACTCCTTGAGGTGAAACAAACATGGCTCCACCTCCTGCACCTTGTCTACTTCTTGATCCATCAAAAAACAGCTACCATACCTCATTGTCATCCTTGTGGTTTGGCTTGGTGATGTTAGGAATAGGTCTGATTTTCTTCATGTAGTACAATAGACCCCTAACTCAGATTCTTCTACTTATTGATAAGGATCAAAATCATATACCTTGTTTTCCCATTCATCAAGAGTTAGATCCGGGATGCTCCCAACCTTGGTGTCAGCTTCATCGGTGCTTGGGTGGTCTTCTTGATCAAATGCTGAACAATTGGCATTGATCTGACTTGGAGTGTAAGCCTCAATGTGGAAGTTTGCAATAGGTTCAGACCTGATTGTAACCTTAGTTCCATACCTCATTCTGAACAGCATGTGTGACCAATTAGTAGACAAATATCCCCCAATCTTGGCTGTGAAGTCCCTTGACAAGCATAGGGCAAAGAGTGGTGGAAGGTCTATGACTGATACATCTTGTGAAACAACAACATTTGGACATGCATGCAAGGTAAGACTCACGTTTCTAATCACCCCAACTATTGTTACTACTGTCCCATCCAGCTGCACTACCCCTTTGGATATGGTTTCATACTGGAGCCCTAGCTGATCAGCTATTTTTTTAGGCATCACTGAGCTACTTGCCCCGGAATCTATCATGCAATTGTGCACTAACTGATTTCCAATGATTAATGAAACATAGAAAGGAGGGGGATTCAACATTTTACCTTACTGTCCTTCATGATTTCCCTTAGGCTGGGCAACATTTTTGAGCACTTTCTCTTGCATCTGAACTTGCTGATTCGAAGTTGGCCAGTCCTTCATGGCAGCTTGTAACAAGTCTCTTTGGCCTGGGATAGATAGGGATTCCCACATTGATATATTAACATTTGTCTTCTTCATCTGATCAATGATACTGAATGGTGATGAAGGATCTCTCTATTGTCCCTTTGCTTGTACATTCACTCCTTGCACGTGGGCAGTAATAACTGGTATTTGAGTTGGTCTAGGAGCTGTTCTTGGCTGCCCTTGTGCATTTGAAATTAGATTTTTCTTGCTAACCATTTGTGGAGCCATGGAAGGTTGTGGATTGGTTAGAGCTAATGGCTGTTCTTCACCAAAATTCCTTCTTTTTGACCTTGTGTTGGCTGCAACACCTTGAGAGACCATTTGATTCATGCCACAAAAATCCTCTGCTTGCCAATTTACCAACGTGGTGTCATTTGGGGCTGATTGCTATTGGAATGTTTCTTGTTGTTGGTTGTTTCCTTGACTGCCCTCACCCTCCACACCAGTAGTTGTCACCATTAATGCTTGATTCGAAGCATCATTGAAGCACATGGATTGGTTATGAGGTTCATTGCATGGAAAACAGCAGTCATACTCCTGAGCAATGTTGTTTTGTGTTGGCACCAATGCCTTAGAGGTAGATATGGCATTTGGATTGTAGGGCTGAAATGGTCTATTGGCAGGAGGCCTTGTTTGATTCATATTTACAGTTGGATTAGGTGGTCTTTGTGGTTGGTATGGCTACCTGTTAGGCTGAGCTTGGGGCTGGTAAGAAGGTCTAAAACCTTGGGCTTGTTGCCTCTTGAGAGTAACTATCTCATTGCCTAGGTTTTGCAGTTGCTTCATGACTTCTTGAAGCTCATTTGGGGCACTTGGAGATGAGGTAGAAGCTTCATTTGAACTCTGATTTCTGGGAGTGGGAGAAGGAGTCAAATTAGGTGCTTGATTGGTGTTTGGACTCTCTAAACTTGGAAACAATGGCATTAGAGGTCTAGGGGAAAGTTTTCCAGCTTGGATCAAACAATTTTCAGCCCTAATGGTAATGCTATAAGCCATAGGGATAGTTATGCCTCCCATGGACTGAATCAACATAGAAATATTAGAATTTAGAGCTTTGAGATAGTAGAGAAAAGCACCTTCTGTTGTTGGTCTGACTGCCACTGGAATTCTCTCCCAAGTCTTTTGAAATTTGAAGTTGAAATCAATCAGCTGCTCATTGGGAGCTCTCTTGATGGTTGTCAGTTGCTCCAAAAGAGACAAGTTGTCTCCCTTCTCTCCAAATTGCTCATGAAGTGCTATACATAGCTAATTCCAATTTGTGATAGAACCATCTCCAAGGCTTCTAAACCATTACAATGCTTTCCCCTTGAATGAAGATGCCAGCAATTTGATAGCCACTTGCATCTCATTGATTTCATGAATCACACAAAGATTGGCAATGTCTTTAACATGATCACCTGGAGTAGTCTAATTTTCTCCAGTGAAGTAGGGAATGTTCTTAAAGGCTGCAATTGGAATTGGATGTTGTGCATTGAGGGCAAGTGGGTTCCTGCCTGTGAAGTTGACATAGGGGTTGTTTTGTGCCATTCTAATTGGTCTTAGAACCCTTGTTGATTGAATGAAAGGCCTACCATGTGGAGGAGTTGAGAGAGTTCTGTTTGGTGGAGATGGAGACCTTTGAATTCTCCTCCCACTTTGCCTTACTCTTGGAGATAATTACAGATATTCAAACAACACCTCTTCTTCTCTAGCTCTTGACCTTGTGGTGATTCTTCTCATGAGTTTTCAGGCCTGCACTGCTGAAACCAGTTGATTCTTCCCCTTGGAGTCATCAGATATGCAAATTATAGCTCTTTTCAAGCAAGAAAGTTATAGCAGATGCACATCAACTTTGCTGCAATAAAAATGAGACCTCTAAGGTCCCACCAGGCGTGCCAAAACTGTTGTTGCAAATCAGCAGCACCCCTGAATGCAAATCAAGGTTCTGAATTGATGTTTTAGGCATCCATTGTGATTGCACAACATGGAAACCTCTCTCCAAGTGTGTGACTTGTGAAAATGAGAGAGGAATCTCCAGATTAGAGGCTGGTTCCTCAAACTCCTCTGATTTAGATCTATATTTTACACAATTATAGAGGTTCAGATCCTAATCCTACTCTAAATTGCAAGGAGACAGGGATAAAAATGCAAAAATGAAACTAAACTAAAGATGGTGATGCACCAAAAGGAGTGGTGAAACATTTTTTGCCATGTAAATAGAAAAAATTCATGAAATGCAATAAGGGAAAACATACACAAGCTAATAGATGTAATTAGAGGTCTTAAAATGAAGTAAAACAATACAGACAGAGGACCGAAAGCATTCACAGAGTTTGCTCTGTCAATTCCATGTAAAAATCTCTTGCATTCCACCCTCAAAGAGGTATAAACCTACTACAATACTTGAAAAAGGTCTGATTCTTATAACTATCACTTGCTGGAGGTGAAAGAAGAAGTTTTCTATGCCAAAAAGTGTTCAACCATGAAGAAATGAGCCAAATCTGGCTTTTACAGTACATGGGTCTAGCCCAGGAGAGAGAAAATGTGAAAAATGCATGGGAGCCATCCCTCATTGATGGAAAATGCATTAAAATAGCATGGAGGACCTTACAAACCCATACCCTATCATTTTTGACCATATTGGAGAAGAATGCGACCCATTCTGTATTAAATTTGGTTGTTGAAATGTCATTTATGGCCATGGACATGTACCAGAACCGTTTTTGAATTTTCTCTCTCCAAATTGAACCAAAATTAGAAATTTACCATGGAATCATGTAGATAATTTTAACAGATTTCTAATGATATAAAGAACGTGAAAATCTGAGCTCTGGATCAAAAGATATGATCATTTGAATATTTAGGGCAAAAACGGCCCAAAAACGGATCGGCGGGAAAATTTTTCAAATTTTACCTTTTTTTTTGTCTTTGGAAATTTTTTCAAAAATTCCCCGCACTCCACAAGTCAGATGCCATGTGGCAAGCTTTGATTCACTCTAGAATTCTCTCTCCTTCTCTTTTCCACAGGGTTTCCTTTGAAAATCGACCTTTTTATACTCTTTTGGAAAAAAATTCATATTTGCCTCCGACCCCCGAACTCCTCTACCACGTGGCAGCTTCCTATTGGCTGCGGGCCTCAAATGGGAAAATTTTCCACAAAAAATCTATCGAGCCATAACTTGAAAAATATAAGGAGCTAGGAGGAAAACTTTACCTTTCTGGAAAGCTGAGAGAGAGCTCTATCTGACGGTGCCATTTCCAGAAAGCCTTGAATGCCTAAAAATAAAAAAATGTAGACTGAGGCACAAGAGAGGCAAGAACACAAGGAGTTAGCCACAAAAACGAGCTGGGGCACCATTTTGGATAACAAGGACCAAAATTATATTTCTTAAAATTTATCAATAACTTCTCTTCCCACAACATTTACAAAACCTACCTAATGTACATGAAATGTTCTTCACACGTCCTATTAAAATCAATAATATCATGTAGATACATAATCAAAAAATTTCCTAAAAAAATATTCATAACTTTATTCATCAACCTCATGAAAGTATTCGGTATTTTGTTTGATCCAAAAATCATCACATGCCACTCATATAATCATTCAGTCTTAAATGTTACCATCCATTTATCTCCTTCTCTCATGCAAATTTGATTGTATCCACTCTTCAAATATATCTTACTGGAATATTTTTATCTACTCAAGTAATCCTTAATTTCATCCATGCATGGAAATAAGAACATGTACTTAGTGTAAATATTGTTAGGGAACTTGAATTATCACACACACACCACTCATCAGCCTTCTTCTAAAATTTCTATCACTTCTCATGGACTTAAAATCTCTCCAATGAGTTCTTTATCCAAAATATATTTACATTCTCTTGTGGTGTCATTTTCTAAGATTCTTTGTTTGATAAATTGATCTTATAATTAAATCCATATAATTAAAAATTTCTCTCATAGGTGGTACAAATTTTCAAATTAGTACTCATACTTATTTGGACAACTTACTTCAAATTCTATACTTATGTAGCTTTAGGAACAAAGTTGTAGAAAAGTGAGTTGAAAGAGTCATGGAAGGAGGAAATAGTAGGCCAAGGATCAAAGAAACAGTGTATTGTAGAAAATAGAGGGGGAAACCATGGAGGGTTAGTGGTAGAAATTATATAAAATCATTGGGACAAATGAAGGTCCATGGGGAAATTTAAACCTACATGAAGTAAAAAATAAGTGGATCAAAAGGTGAAAACCGTAGAGAATATACACTATAGAAAAGGAATCAAAACCATAAAAAATAATAGTCTAGAAAAGTGAAGGTCGTGGAGAAAAGGAAAAGAATGGACTGTGAAAGAGGTAAGAAAATAATCCATGGGATAAATGAAAGTCTACATGGAATTTTAAATCCACATAAAATTAAAAAAATGTGGCAAGAAAAGGAGACCTACAATACAAAGAGGAATATATGACAAACAAGGACTCTAAACCTAGAAAAGGTCATGGAATGAAGAAATAGGAAAGTTATAGAAACAAGAAGGAAATCATAGATCATACACATAAGGTAAAATAAATCCACAAACCATTGCAAGACCACAAAAATGTGAAAATTAATTCTAATGCAATTGTGGAGGATTGTAGATCATTAAAATTATACTAAATTGGTGAAATCCACACCCGACTCAATTTAAACGATAGAGCAACCACCCCCAAAAAACATTAAACCTTTTACTACACAAACCTCATTCCCATATATATAGAGAGTGATTCAAGCAACCTATGATGCCTGTACTTGGTGTTGGAGCTCAAAATTACACCCTGCCTTGAATCACGTAGATCCAAAATTTTGAGGCAACATGGGATGATCTCTGCAATGTGGGTCTTGCAAATTTGATATCAACCTCCGAAGAAGGCCATCCTCCTTGTTACTTGGGTTTGGAAAACCTACATAGTATAACGTACTTCTAACGCTAAAACTACTCCTATAAATAATTCCTACTCTAACAATTCCAAGGGACCAGGGATGGAGAGATGCATGAAAATAAAATCCTAAGAAAGGGGGTAGTGATAGCACCAAAAGAAGGTAGAACTTTTCCCAAACCCAGATGATGCAAATGTAATAAATATGAGGTTGGAGTCGTAAGAATTCACTCATTTCAGATGGAGAATAATAAAAGAATACGAAATATGCAAAAGGGTGAAATAGTTATACCAAACACAATGTATTTAAGGGAAATAATTAAGCCACACTTGCATTAATCATTTTTCAAGAGCTTAAATATAGAGCTAAGGAAAGAAAATGTCAATCACGAGTTAGATAGGTTAACAACATGGAATTTTGAGTTTCACAGAGAAGAGCTCAAAAATATGCTAAGGATTGAAATATGGTGAAGAACTATTTAAAAGTTCATAAGCACTTTTATTTATACCACTCGTGGAATGAATAAAGAGAAGAAACAAAGGGAAAAGTACAGCTAATTTGGAACTTACTACATTTGAAAAATATGTTAAATGAGCATGGGTGCCATAAAATATTGTAGAGTTTGATTGTAGTATAGGAATGGATGCCTTGATTCTATCACATGCCATCAAACTAGTCATAATGGTGTTATACTTCATTAATTTTTGGTGGTTAGAGTGGTTGGTTTACTGGTTCTAGTTTGGCATGGTTTTGAGATATTTTGTATCTTTTACTACGTTATGAAAATTTTGAATTTCCTTCTATCTAATGACTCCCAAAACTTATACTGCATGCTTCTAATCCTTTGACCCATAATTTTATTACCCGATGACCCATTTCCTTTGTTTTGTTGGTATTTGGAAGGAGACCCATGGAACATTATAAATCATTACACATGTGAAGCACTAAATCAACGTTCCACATATTTTCAACTTGGACCTCACTTATTTAATTATCGTGTCACTTTCGTGTGGCCAACTAAACTTTTATGCACACCTCACAACTTCCTTTTCCTAATCTAACCTCGAAATGATGACCCAAAATTATCCAAGTCCTTGAAATGCTCATTCCTTTATTTTGTGGGTCAGGAGAACCCACGAGACACTAATTTATTTCATTTTTTGGTAAACTAAACTAGTTTCCTACAGAACCTCTAAAGCATGAAAATGGTTAAGTCCCTTTGATGAGTTGTTCAAAATTACAAGGGGTGTAATTCTGGAAAACAACTTAGTGACTTTTAGAGGACATCTTCTTGCTAGATTACAAAGACTTGTTACCTTGAAGCATCCATTAGGAATGGAGTCAAACTTAACTCTAAAGGAACTAATATCATCCTTGAGAACATTAATCCTAAATTAGTATGAAAATAACAATAGACTGGAGTTGATCTGTGGAGTTTTGAAATATGTATACTAAAATTTCTCCAACTCTCTAATTTTTTCTATAAAACATGGCTCTGAGATGATGCATTATGAATAAAAGTGGCCCTAAAATTATGTACAAAAGGGGAAAATCATACATATCTCAAATGAAACATTAAGAGAGTGCATAAAACTTGTTACAAAAAAAGGTGATAAAAAAGATGAGGAAAAAGGCACTCATCTGGTGATCAACACACAATAAAAGGAGGGAACCTCCAATAATAGAAAACATAAGTATTTACAAGATGAAATAAAACAACTTAACGGGAGTATTTGAGATAAATCATATTGACTTGGATTGATAATACCTCTCCATCAAGATTGAAAAAACCAAGAGAGTTGGTCATTTTGCAAGCAATGATAGTGTATGGCCTACTCAAAATTACATCAAACTTAGAGTATCACCCTGGTTTGGCTCGATCTGCATCCCATTTGAGGACCAAATCTCCTACTTTGAATATTTACATCTTACCTTTCTTGTCAAACCACTACATGGTTGATTTATGGTTCTTTTCTAACCTTTCCATGGAAAATTTCCTCAGTTCTTTAAGTTCAACCATCTCCTGTATTCTAATTTCTCTTTGATTTTCACCTTTAAATTATAATTGCTTTGTTATTGTTAGGAATTAGTATTTACATTGTGCAAGATAATAATTATGTTGGTAATTATTATTATATAGTTTAATATGTTATTAATATATTATTTTTATATAAACAATAATATATTATTGGTGTTGAGTTGTGTATTGTTACGGGAGTAACAATCACAACTAAATATGTTTAATTGTTGTAACACCTCCCTATTTTGTAGGAGGTTGTTTTGGCTATGTATATGGCTATATAATAACCTGTGAATGTAATTCAACCATATGCTGAATAGAATATCTTCCTGGGTTGATTTAATCAAATTTGGTTCTATGCTCACATTTGGTACCAGAGCGTTGCCAGAATCCTTGCAATATGCTTTGTTGATTGGTGAAGGGGCAGCTGTGTCATCTCTTACGTGGGCAATGCAAATCTATAAATTTCTTAATGATCAACATTGAATACTGTGTGTGGCAGATCTATTTGTATTTATGGTTGCCCAAGTGTATGGAAATTTATTGATATGAGAGGATTTAATATTTGTAAAGATTAAACTAGATTCAAAGGATTTTAGTGATTGCCAACAACATTTTGGTTTATGATCCGTGTCCTCCCTAGCCGACGCCTCCTGGTTCATGATCTCTACGCTGTCTGTATAGACATTGGTATAATTATTATCTTGAATCCTTCGTCTTTTGTCGTATTTGTTGGATGCGTACAGATCTATCCCATCGCCATGATTCATTTCCAGTGTTGAAGGAATTTCTAGACAATCATATGACATGGATGATTAAAATGGTATATTAATTTATATCATAGAAGAATCATTGTTTTGATTCCTGACGTGTGCGGTGTGTAGCTGTGCATTAAAAATTCCTAGAGTAGAAAGGCGTAGATCTATTATATAATACCATGCTAACATACATTTGACTTGGCCTTCTCATTAAAGGTAATATGTATTTTTTATGCTCTTCGAGATTTGTAATTCAAAATGTTTGGTTTCCAAATCCAATACATCCCTGAAAAGCACCGTCAAGAGTGAAAGTTGAGGTTTGAAATCAACTTTGTTATTAGAAGTGATAATGGAGGGTACTGAATATTTATATCTGAGCTCATAGAGGGGCGCACTAGTCTAAAAAATCATATGAACCTAATTCATACGAAGAAGGCTCATCTGCTACAAGCACAGTCCCACTGGTTTGTTGGTTTCTTCCATGTCTTCTTCTATTACATGCAGATTTTAGAGTATTGGAAGGTGTCTTAACATTTTAAGCCATATTGTTTTGGTCTAAGTTCATATTTAGCATTCTTTATTAAGTCTTTAGCTTTGTAATAGTCTATTTTCAAGTGTCTTTACAAGGAAAATAGGTAGTCTTTTTTATAGTCCAAATTAAGCTTTTCCGTGTCAAAGTGCATCGTTAGTTTTTGTGTATATTATTTTGTTTTTAGTGATTATTTAGGATATGGTTTGGTTAAAAGTTAAGTCATAGTTCATTATAGTTTGTTTTGAGTCATATAGGATAAAGCTAGATTCAATTATTATTGTCAAGTCGTAATGTCATTGTAAATCAAGTTTGTGTTATTTGGGAGTCTTTCAAAATTAAAGGGAGTCTTATTGAGTGTTAAAGTCGTGTCATTGTATTAAGTCCAAAAAATAAAAATAAATTTACCTTACGAATGCATTTTTGGTGGAATCCGACGTTTGGGTAAGGTGTGTAATTTTTGAGCCTCAAATTCCAAATCTGCTAAGTTAAGTAGCATATCGATGGAGGAAGGAGGCATCGGAGGAAGAAGGTCGAACAATGACCTATCGTTAGTCACCAACGACGGGGCCATGCAGAAGCTGTGGTGGCATATGTATGGTGTGAGTATATGATTTTTAGTGTGGTTTCCATTTTCTCAATGTGCTTCAGTTTGCAGTGTTCCTGTTGCTTTGAGTGGTGTGATTTATTATTAATACTGGAAAATAATTGTATAAGAGAGTAGAAAACTATGGAGATCCTCTGACTGTAGAGATCCTCTGACTGCCGTACTTCGTTGGAAGATGATCGGTCAGTGAATACGTTCATTAGCAATGGTGATCATGTGCAGCAAGATCAAGACAACAAGATCCAGTTAGTATGATACAACACAATACATTTTTCCCTTTCTGATTTCTTATTTGGAATTTCAAATTGTGGGGGGGAATACATACCAATGTTCCATTCCCATTCTGCACCCAAAACGACTTAGTTAAGGAAATCTTCCTGTGGTAGTGGCAGTTTTCTATGCTGTTCGAGATCGAGTGACAGTGATCAATGACAGAGACTACGATTAAGAACATTACGATTCTTATAGGAAGTAATGTGAAATATTTTCAGTATTTCTTCTATTGTGCCAGTTTTGTAATAAGTCGAGCTGTGATTCGTATATACTTCCCTGATGTACAAGCATAGTGGCGAACAAAAGCACCCAGAGTAAGTCAGTTCATGGATCTTGAAAGGGCTTGTAGGAGGATCCAGAAAACCACACGAGGTGGACAGTTGATGGGTTCCTGTCACGTCAAGGTTTGTGGTAAGCTTGTTTAAAACCATGGAAGGAGAGAGCCTTTCTTTTGGATCAAGATCATGAGTCACATAGTAGGACATGTTTCACAGGGGTGAGTATATTGTAGTTGAGTGTGTGAATGTTTTTTACCATGTTTGCACTAAGGGGGAAATGTTAGGAATTAGTATTTACAGTGCTTCAAGATAATAATTACGTTAGTAACTATAATTGTGAGTTGTTTAGAATATTGTTATGTAATGAGTTTTGGTTGTTAAACCAAACTCACGTAAATATAGTATATAGTGTTGAGTTGTGTATTGTTACGGGAGTAACAATCACTCCTCGAATATTAGGAATTGTTGTAACACCTCCCTATATATATGTATGAGGTTGTTTTCGATGTGAATAATAACGATATAATATTATTACTGTGTAAATTGCTTATACCTTAGAATGACCAAATGCTTGAATAGAATATGCTGTCATGTTGGTCTGATTTAGTCCAAACCATTGGCACATTATGCTCATAATTATCTCCACTGATGGTATTGCTCAAGTGTTAATCTCGTGCATTGTGTCTTCTCATTCCATATACACAGGATGAACATAGATGACCATTGGTAAGCCATTAACACCCCTTTCTTTAGTGTCAATAGATCATCCTACATTGAGTTTTGATTCTGTTGACCTTGGCACAAGTATGCTAGTCTACTCTGATCGTATATTATTTACAACTGGTCACACTTTTGTAATCACCATTATGTTCAGGTTTCTTATTCTTTAGATTATAGGACAATACCATTACACTGAGTGCATTGATCACTTGGACAAATCTTGTATTCGTGATCACAATTATCTCTTCCAAGTTTGGTTAGATGAAGAAACCTTCGATGCTAAAGCATTCCTTGGCAATTGATCAGTGGAGGACTTATTTGCATCAATCCTCACCTTATTGTCATTCGACCCTAAATGAGGCAATACTGGCATGGTAGCATGATTGCCTAAGTTGTCCACTAATTGAGTGCTTCATGGTCTTAGAACACCTTGTGACAACACAATATTATGTAACTGTACGAGGACCCATTTGTGACTTTGTTCTAGATTTGATGATTGCTCTCTACCTATGAAAAGACTGTTGCTGATCATTATCTCTAGAAGGTGATCTCATCCACCTTGGCCAAATTTGTGTCCCATAGGTGACCAGGGCCTCTAGCAAATTGATTCCATTGAAGAAGCTCACATTCAACTTAAAGTTGCTAAGTCACTATTGATATGCATCAAATAAGATGTCCACTTTGCTGCCAGAATTAGTACTGTCCTCATCTGTACCAAGATTTTGTAAGTACTTCTGTGACCTTGGTTTAGAAATATCCATCAAAATAAACCATCATGGAACTCTGAAACTAAAATTTGATGTATTTGTTCATCTTTAAGCATATGGGTCTTTTTCAATCGGTCCATGCTACAATATCCTTGTAAGGGAAAATGATATGATGACAAGTAGACAATATAAGTAATTGATTGTAACTCGAGGTGTCATCATCCACAACATTATATTAAAATTTAGGATAATCAAATAAATGCATATTTGCATACATAAGGTAATTTTGTATTTGTATGAATAAAATAGTTGTGCTTTTTGTGTGACGAGGAAATCAAGTTCGTAAGTCATATATATATATATGTTGGTAGGGGATATAACTACCGTACCTCATTCTTCATAAAGAAATGTTTATCGGTGGTCTCCTTATGCATAAATAACAAGTAATACTTGATAATATTTTATAGTGCCTTACTTTGTGCACTGGACTTGTGCCTTTCGTGTTTATGCTAATGTCTCCATTATGATGGCCTTCACTATGGTATTAGCTGTGTGGAGATCTTGGTGTCCACCCCAATCAATAGGACTAGTTATCACAGGAAAACCATTAGACAAAAAAGATCATGTGGTTGGAAGATAGGATAGGATTGAATTTCTTGAGAGAACTTAAAATGGAAAAAATCCAAGTTTACTTCTAAGCTAATTGTACCTGGAGATTCAAAATCCCACAAGATATTTGGCTAAATAAAGCCATAGGTGTGCTTCATAATCTTCATGGTTGCTTTGGACCGCCGCCAGACCGAACAGCTGGCTACACTACAAGATCTGCGCCATATTGCATAAAAGAATTGAAATCATTTCTGAACCTATCAGTTTAATGAGAATAGGTGGAACTTGAGCTATTACATGATTTGATTCTTATTGAATCTTTGCATTTTCCTTTCGATCCATTTTAAAGTGACATCTTTCGTTCCCCATCATACAGTGGTGGTTGGACTACTCCTGCAAAGTTTGGAATGAAATTCCTAAAGTTTAGGGGGCTTTCCAAGGAAAGATTTAGACAATTTATTATTAGTGAGTTGGTAAATGAGAGAGAAACGATAGCATATACTCTTTCCAGGGTCAATATAATAATTCCATCCTTTGAAACAACATGATACAATAAGGTACTTACCATTCACTGAAATCACAAAATTACAATTCTCGGGGTTCAAGTGATACTAAAATCTCTGCACCTTTCAAAAAATTTCTCCAAATGCTCTATGTGTTTTTTTTCCTTACTTTGAAAATATTCAGTTATATCATCTAGATACACCATGACAAACTGATTGACGAGTCTGAAAAAATAAATGTCTATTTCTTTCTGAAAATGTGGGCACCAACTATATTTAACAAATCAAAATTTATTTTATCATATGCATATGTTCCCCGATTTGGTTGTGAATTTGGATCTTGTATTGATCCTCCTTTTTGCATCTTAAATTTCTAATTGAATCCTGAATAGCCATCTAAGCATTAGAGAACCTTTCAGTATCCCACCACTGATTTTAAAGGAGCTTAAGCTCCATACTAAGTCGCAAAATGATGATGATAATTTTGGAAATGAAGGCCTTGAAATTTAATTCCCTAAAATCCACACAAAGCCCTTATCTCTCCATTGGAAAATTTCCTCCTGACATGTACTAAAATATGCTACCCAAGATGATTATTTGATAGGAAATATTATTTTTGAATAAACGAGTTTAGGATAACACATTCCTCATTAGAGGCTCAATCATGTGAGGTTCATAGGCCTTTTTTTATCTTACTAGGATTTGGAATGAGATCTTGATCAATAGAATATTGAGTCGATGTTGGGATAAAAACCTTTTATATCCTCATAGCTCCACAAAAATACATCATGAAATTTATGAAAAGAGAAATAAAATCTTGTTCCTCTTTAGTACTACATACCTTTCCCAAAAAATCTCTTTTCCTTCCACATTATGATTCACATTTGTAATATGACCCATAAGACTTGCCTCTACTTTGCCCCTTAATCTCATTATTATAATTACAATATACCGAATCAAGGCTTATTAATCCTTTAGGTAGCTTGTTTGTTCGTAATTGAATGATATGATCACCATAACTGTTTTGCAAAGTGGGTATGTAAGTTGGAAGAGAATTCAACTTCATTTTGAATGAATTGGGAACATTTTTTTCTCATCATTCTCAAAAACTTTCCAGTTGACAGTATTATCTAAAATGGATGGTCTTACAACCATTTTTACATGTTATTTTCCTTAGCATTTAAGACCTTCTATAAGAGTTTAATATGAGAATTCATGGTTTCCATCTAGGATCTTCCTCGCTTATTTGGTGTTTTATTGTGGCACCACTTGAAGATTGATACGCTTCAAAATTTTAGGATTTTTAAAGTATCCCAAACATTCATTGCTTATAATTTCTTAAAGGTTATGTTTTAGCCACACATCTATTAACTTATGACTTAATTGATATAACCAAATTGACGTGTCCCCAAAATTCTTTAGGGTCTTAATTTGTTTCTTTTCTCGCTGAATCAACAAACCATGAACCAATGGTTCATAGCTCCACCAGTAACTATTTGGTAGCATTTCTACCATATGGTAGTACTTGATGGGAAAAGAAAGATTTTTTACCCATCAGACAAACAAGCACCAGATCTTATTCTTGTGAAAAGCTCAATATTGCATTAAATGCTTCATTTGGGAGCTGAGCATGCAAAATATTGAGCGGGTACATATGTGCTGGTGCTGTCAACTGTCTGTAATTACCTTCCCCTGTTCGTATGGGAGGTAGTTGTATGTGTTCTGGATTGATACATTATAAAATTCCCTGTCCAAGTTTTGCATTGTTGTGTCATAGGGATTGTACGATTCAGGCTTGAACTTTATCGGATATCATGTACATTACAGTCACGGTAAAAAAGATTCCTATTTCTGTCATATTGTGCTTTCTTTGTTCCTGTATATGACAATTTTGTATATTTTCTCTTGATATTTTATTGTGTAAGTGTGACCAGTGATGTTTTTTTTTTGAATTTTTTCATTATAGGATTATTAGCTGTGGACACTGTTTTTGAAATATTGTATATAGACTTCAGGATCACTTTTCTCTACAAGCGACAATCTGGAGTCCTCTGTGTTGTGATGTACATTTGTTTGAGAAACTAGCTGTATGGTTCTCTTCCTGGATTTAATTTACTTTTCTTTTTACATGGACTTTAATGTATTCGGTAGAAGGTAGATGGTGCTGTCCTACATTATATGGCCTTGGGTACATTTTTACGTCGCTAAATCATACTAATGTATACATGATTCCTAAGAAATAAAACTAGTGGTTGAAAAATCCTTTTGGGTATTTTAATTTATCTCCTACACTTTTATTGACCTTACACATCTTACAGTCTTGTCGGTACTTGACTAATTTATCTTTTATGGCCTCATACACTAATTAGGACAAAATCACCCTAGTGCTCCTATCCCTCTTAGGCTCTCCTGACCTTCTTTATCTTATTCTTACTCTTTTAGGTATCTTAGTTTGTGGTCACCTTTTAGCACTTTTTAGTGCTTTGGGTCGGCCTTTCGGTTATCAATTACAAAATTCAAACAATGGAATCATATATATATACTTACTCTTTCTAAATAAGGGGCCAAACACTAAGCATTATCTATTATCACCTAAGCTTGCATCAAAGGCACGAACATTACAAAGAATTCATCTAGAACACTCATATAAGAGACAATGGTTGTATCACTCTACATATACAACATAGGAGGGGAAGTTTATTCTATTTCATTGCATATATTTGCATTATTTGGACAAATATATATCTATCTCATTATCATAGTGCAAATTGCACAAGGGAAACCTAGGGCATCATTACACACACATAAACACAAAATTACATGGAATCTGAGATGTAGTGCATCGCTCAATTGTAAGATCACTCTTCGGATGACCGTTAGGATAAGTCTAACTCTCCATTTTTTATTTTCTTTATTAGTTTTGATGTGGTTTGTAGGTTACGGGTACGATCGGTAACATTGGATTAAAACCATAGTGACAAATGAAGATCAACGGTGAAGCTCCTCCATCTTAGAGAAGATCAAAATAAGAGCATCTGAGTGGACATTAACGCCCATCTCAATTACTAACACCTAGTAAATCTTGTCCTCCCATGGGTATTTCTGTCGTGTGCAGTCTTGAGTACCAGAACCTTCAGTGAGCCTTGATGACACTTTTTCTAGTTGATTTAATATAAATTAAATTAAATTTGATTTCAGAGTAACTACTATAGTGTATGATATACAAATGGTAATATACAGTAAGACACAAGCAACAAATCATGTACAATATGAAACAATATGAAAGAAGGAGAGACATAGGGACTTAGCTTATTTCCAAGTGATTTGGGGGTGATATGAGAAGTGAATAGATGGGGTTAACAGACTGGGAAGGATTATTGCTAAGGCTTGTTGGAGGTTCTATAACTCAATGATGTGTAGGAAAAAAGCACCCATGGGAGGATAAAAGTGCCTTACACTAGTGTTCATTCTAGACTCTAGCATCTGTGCATGTGCTCAGATTCTAATCATTTATGTGTAGGAGGAACTTTGTTGTTAGTCTCTAATTGTTTCTATGGTTCTACTCCAATATCGTTGAATGTACCTATAACCTAAAAACAAATGGCTAACTACACATACCCACAAACCACATCAATACCCCTAAAAATAAAGATGTAGTATGTGGAGTCAGAAGGACCCCGATGATTAACCAAAGAGTGAACTTAGTACCAAGTGTTGCACTACATTTTAGACTCCATGTAGTTCTTTGTGTAAGTGTGTATAATGGTGCCCTATTATGCCCTTGTGTAAGTTTCACAATGATAGTGGGCTAGATGTAGAATGTAGTAGATGTATATGTAGTAGATGTATAGAATGTCTAAGATCAAATACAATAAACTTCCCCTCCTATGTTGTGTATCCAAAATTGATACAACCCTTGTCCCTTGAATGATTGTATTGTATCGATGCCTTTGATGTTCTTGAGCCTTTGGATGCAATCTTAGGTGATAGTATGTAATGATTATTTCTTGTCCATTCATTTGAGAGCTATAATTATGTGTGTGTGTGTGTGTCCAACCCAAAAGTATAAAAAATCCCCAAGAATTAAAAGAGACCCAAAAGAGTAAGAAAAGGGATGAAAGGGTCAAGAGAACCTATAAGGGATAGCAGTGCCTGGGCGCTAGTGTCTAAGGTCATAAAAGATAAATTAGTCAAATACCAACAGTGTTGTAGGGGTGTGCGAGGGTCAATAAAATTATAAGATACAAGGCAAAAGGCCCAAAAGACATTGTCAATTACTAGTTTTCTTGCTTAGGAAACATGTATATATTAGTAAGCTCTAGGACCTAAAAATGTACCCAAGTGCATATATTTTGTGTCTACACCAGTCTATTTCAATAGTCACCCAACACAGATCATCTCCAAGTCAAGTGGAATCAACTAAGTCACCTTTTCTCTCTCATTTGCTCAGGTTTTCATACTTTTCTTGTCCATTACTATATTATATTATTTATATATCATTTATTACAGTAGTTACTCTGAAATTAAGGTTTAATTCAATTTATATTAAATCATTTGGTGAACCCATATTCTCATTTGAATACTCAAACCTAGACTTGCGTATCATTCCCTTCCTTATCACCAGCTTATATACCCTAGGATCCTTCTATTTTCATCAACATGAGTATCTCCATCCCTGCCTTCTTGCAGACCAATCCTGAATGTGAGAATAAAATACAATCTTTTTTGTCTAACACTTAGATTCATCCTAATAGTTCTCCTGAATATGTGTATCATATATTCACTATAAAATTATCCTTTATTAAAGATCGTATTAACTTTACATTTGATGAAATTACATCTCCATTTGTTTTAGATAATGATCCCCCTCTTTATATTCAATTTTGTATCAATAACATAGGGGTCAAACGAGATTTAGTTTGTAATGTATCCAGAATTAATATTTGTAATTTAGCATTTCTTCATAACATTGGCCTTTTTAAAGCCTCCTTAACTCCCTCGTCTATTTCTATTAGCTTTGATAATGTTCCTAAACGTTTCTTAGGTGCTATCACACTTCCCATTACTGTTAGGCCATGCATTTTTTCCATCTCATGCCATGTAATGCATAATCATCTTAATTGTAATCTTATTCTCAGACGACCTTGGATCCATCCCATGCATGTGGTCCCTTTAACCCTTCATATATGTCTTAAATCCCTATATCAAGATGTCATCTATGATTCCTTATCATATCATTCCCCTTTTGCCTTTTGCAACACTATTAAACAATCACCTAAAAGCTCTTATTTCTACCACATCTCATCCATATTGAACAAAATATGGTCATGGCTATTAGTATATGCTTCGTTACGATTTCACTGGCACTAAATTAGGCCAATATATAAAAGGAATCACATAATCGTTGTCCATTCCCCCACAATATACCAAACTTGGCATTAGATATCACCCTTCGTACACTCCTCTAATCCCCACTACATCTTCCCTTCAGGTTTATAATACCTTGCATGCCCCTCAACTTCCTCTACTATATCCTAAGGTTATTGGTGATTCTACTTCCACTGCTTGGCCTAAATTGGATACCTTCCTTATTGATGATGCTTTATTAGAATATATGGGGAGTTATGACCATTTCCCCTCTTACCATCGCAAAAAGTGTTTTCCATCAGTTCTCAATGCTACTACTTACTTTGGTGAATCTGATCCTCCTAACACCAATATTGATACTCCTGACACCATTCCTATTGATCCATATATAGAAGACTGATCCACCCTCTTAAATGAGGAAATTATTCAGTACAACCTTGGCATCGATGAAAATCCCCATATGGTTTTATTGGCCACCTCTCTTATGCCTTCCGAATAAGTTGATATCAAGCAA
Organism: Taxus chinensis; assembly: GCA_019776745.2. NCBI lineage: Eukaryota > Viridiplantae > Streptophyta > Pinopsida > Cupressales > Taxaceae > Taxus > Taxus chinensis. The sequence continues at coordinate 407,272,990 of CM034150.1, forward strand.
GGGCTTCATGAATTTTTAGACATTTTTGTATAAAATTATAGTGATATGCTCGGTATAGATCCTTTTATTTTTATGCACAATATAGTCCTCAACCCTAGTGCCAAACTAGTACAACAGAAAATTCAAAAAATACATCCTAAGGTCACCTTATTAGTCAAATAATAAATACAACGAGTTTTGGATGTCTAGCTTTGTCTGTGTCATTGACTACCCTGAATAGGTATCTAATATAGTTCTTGTTATGAAACTAGATGGCAAATTCCACTGCTGCACTAATTTTCATGACCTTAATAAGGCTTGCCCCAAAGATAGCTTCACATTACCACATATTGATGTCATCGTCGATTTTACTATAGGATATGACATTCTTTCATTCATGGATGGATTTTTTTGTTGTAATAAAATTAAAATAAACCCCACTAATCAAGAACAGACATCATTTACCACACCATGGGGTACCTTTTGCTACATTGTCATGCCCTTTGGCCTTAAGAACATCGGGACCACTTACCAACGTGCTATGACACATATTTCACAACTATATACACAAAATTATTGAGGATTACGTTGATGACATATTTGCCAAATCCCAACATCGTGCCACACATGCTCAAGATGTTTGCACACTTTTTTAACGATTGCGATAATACAACATACGTCTAAATTTGAAAAAGTGTGTTTTTGGTGTTATGACTGGAAAACTACTTAGTTATATTATTTCTCACCACGGCATCGAGATTGATCCAAAAAATATCTATGTCATAGTTGACATGCCTCCTCCACAAAATTTACATCAACTACATTCATTACAAGGAAATATCCAAGCCATTAATCACTTCATTGCACAGTTTGTTGACAAAACTCACCCCTTCACATGCCTCATGAAAAAGGATACTAAAATCATTTGGGATGATCACTTCCACCATGATTTTGAGGCTATCAAAACATATTTTTAAATCCCCCTATTCTTTTACCTCCCACGATTGATGACCCTTCCTATTGTATATCTCTACTATATTCCATGCCTTATGAGCCCTTCTCGCACAACATGATGATTCTCACCATGAGCGGGATATCTATTACATTAGTTGCACATTACTTTCCTATGATGCAATTATAGATATATTGAAAAATTATGCCTTGGCCTCATATTTGTTGTGGATAAGTTGTGACATTATCTTCTCAATAGTGAGATTATTATTATTGCTAAAGTGGATCCTTTACGATACCTCTTATCCCGCACACACCTCTTTGGATGCCTTGCTAGCTGGGTTATGTTACTCACGAAATTTGATTTCAAATTCATCCCACAAAAATCCATCAAGGGCCAAGTCATCTCCGACTAGCTAGCTGACGCCCTTCTCTTTGACCTTTCCCCTGTCTGTGACACTTTTGGCGATGAATTCACTACTTACGCAATCGATAATAACACTTGGACAATGTATTTTGATGGATCTCATTGTTCCTCGGGCGTCAGGGTTGAGATTTTCTTCATCACCCCACATGGTGATCATCTCCCCTTTGCATATCACTTAGGTTTCTCTTGTACAAACAATATTTCCAAGTATGAAGCTCTCATTCTTGGCCTCACTGTCGCCCGTAAGCTACTTATTCAAAATATCTGTATTCATGGTGACTCTTAGCTCATTTTCAATCAAGTCAATGACACATATCAAACCAAAGAAGAGCGTCTCATTCCCTATAACAACCTTGTAAAAGTGATACTAGCTACATTTGAATCATATTCTATCACTACAATCCCTCGTAAAGATAATCATCATGTTAAGGCCATGGCTAGTGTCACATCCCTCATCCCTCAAGACATTACTAATGATCATGCCACCTTTATCATTCGTCAATTTGTGATAGACATCCACTTATAGGTCCAAATTTAGATTTTTGTGATGTTACAAGTAACAATGATCATTTGGAATGGTTCACATAAATCTATAATTTCTTATATCGACAAGCCATTCCCGATAACCTTCAATCCCATGAAGCTCATCTATGACAGGAAGCCACACGGTATGTAATTATTAAAGCTTCATTATTTGAAAAGGTTGTTTGATGGCCATTTATTTATGATGTTTAGGCCTTGATGACATCCTTATGGTTGTATCTCAAGTCCATGATAGCCTGTGTGGTGGACACTTTTCTGGGAAAAGCTATGTCTCGTAAGCTCATACAACAAGGTTATTATTAGCCTACTATGGAACATGGTTTATTGGAATATTCCACATGCTACAAAAAATGTCAAAAGCATAGTAACCTCCATCACATGCCTGTGTATGAACTCCATTATATTGCCTCAACATGGCCATTTTTCCTATGGAGGTTTAACCTCATTGGTAAAATCAATCTTGAATCAGCTAATGGCCATAAATTCATTATTACTGCTACTGAATATTTCACTAAATGGGTTGAAGTTGCACCTTTGCAAACCACTACTGGTCCTGACATCTATCATTTTATTACTACCCACATTATCACACACTTCGGCATTCCCTTGGCCATTGTCACTGATAATGGCTCTTCTTTAAAAAATAAGGATGTCAAAAGGCTTTGTGCAAAGTTCAAAATCAAGAAAACCTTTTCTACTCCTTATTATCCCACGGGGAAATGGTCAAGTAGAAGCCACTAATAAAACCATTGTCAAGATACTACGTAAAACTGTTGATACCAATGGAAGTGATTACATAATCAACTTTTATACACTCTTTGGGCTTACCACACCAGCAACACACTCCCACCAATGCTACACCCTTTTTCACTAGTCTACAACACTGAGGTTATTATTCCCTTAGAACTTGAAATACCTTCATTACATGTGTCACTCAAAGGCATTCTAAAGGATTATGAATATTGTGAAAATTGATTGCATGAGCTTGAAATGATTGAATCTCACTGTGTACAAGCCTTGGAACATCTCTGTGTATATCAGACATGCATCGCACAAGATTATAATAACAAAGTATGCCCAACTGAATTTCATATCGGTGATCTTGTTTTGAAATAAAATCAAAATAACACTAATGCTGATGCTCAAGTAAAAGGAAAATTCAAGTCAAATTGGCTCAGGCCCTATGTCATTACTGTCAAGCTTGAGGATGGAGTCTATCGTCTTTACATTCTCCTCATCAAACCACTCAGGAACCCACTTAATGTGATGTACACCTTAAGTGATATTATGCATAAACATTTTTTCATTACCCAATGATGCACTCTAGTTCCACGATTGATACTTTCCTATTGAGGGTCCAATTCTTAAATGAACCACACATCACACATCTAGCTCATTTACGGTACACACATCTCACTTTGTGCTTCATGACTAAATCTTTTAAGCATTACCACATCATTGGTTAAATACATTTATCTTCATTACCTGATGATGTACTCTCAGTTCCATGGTTCATACTTGACTATTGAGGGAAGAATTCATAAATGAACCTCACATCATCTACACTTAGCTACTTTCTCTATATGTGTTTCATGATAAATATTTTCAAGCATTCTCACATCGTTGGTCGCATACTTTACCATCATTACCCAATGACACACTCTTGTTCTATGGTTCATACTTGACTATTGAGGGATAATTCCTAAATGAACCTCATCTCATGCACATCCGCTGGGGGAAAATGTTTTCCTATCATCTTCACATATCACACATCATAGCACACCATCACACTCACACAACATTTACACATCTTGGTTGTATTGACTCTTATTAGCTTTTACTACTTGCATGTACACTTTGTTTCATATGCTAGTTGGATACTTAGTATGTCATTTATATTTTTCTATATACACACATGCATTCATTGGTATCTTGAGGTGAATGCATGACTTTCACAGATTCTTACACGATGCATGATGCTTGACACTTCTCTTTACCAGTCCCGCCGAGGCTCTTGGGGGCATCTACCTTTTGCTACTCTCATACTCCACACATCACAAGGCTCTATTATTACATTATTTACTATTTCTGTTACTATCACTTTCTTTTCATTTTTATATACATGCATTTGACATACTACTTATCTTTCTAACATACTAACAGGTGCTTTATGTGTAGGATTTTCCTTACATGATCAATACAACCATGGTTATTTATCATTTCTTGTTATTATTTTTTGATATTGTTTGCAGCCTATGCCCTATGTCTTGCTTGATCATTGTCTTTTTTATGGATGCTTCAGCCCTGATTGTCTTGTGACATTGTGAGCGATGTCCCATGTATGAAACCATTTTTTGTGTCCATCTTATTTTCCTAATTACTTGTTACATTATAATCTATTACATACTAGCTCTTTTATACACTAACACTTGTTACTAGTCTATCTTGTTTCATGTGCCTTGGTTTCTACCATGCACATCCCCCTACCCCCTATAGGTATCCACACTCAGATATGCATATCATTCAGGTCCTCTCCTTTGGGAATTCTCCTACATTCGTCACATGCACCCCAAACAAGGGGGCATCTATTGGGTGAAACAAATCACCCTTACAGCAGCTACAGAGATGGTAGAACAACACAACAAAGTACAAAATTGGCACAAGCACATAGTTACAAAATGGTCTAGAATCTGACTTGGATCAAAACACAGAGCAGACACTAGTTCACCCAGTAGCTGGACAGTAGTGGTGGGTGCTTATGTCCACCCCTGGGTGCTTGTGTCCTAGAGGAAAAAATAGTCAATTTATTTGTTCAGCACAGTCTCTAGCAGTTTATAGTACAATTCCCTAGTAGCACGAACTTGCCTCCAGTTACAAAATTCATTCAATCAGTTACAATTCAGTTACAACAAGAGAAACATGTTACAAATCAGGGATGTGCCATCTGTAGTGGTGCTTATTTAGGAAGCATCATGGAAGGAGAGAAAAAAAGACCTCTCTCCCCAACACTCTTCTCTTGGCATGAGATTGCCCAAAAAAATCACTCTTGGTGTGAGATTACCCAAAAAACTCTGCTCTCTCTTCAGTGTGAGATCGCCCAAAAACTCACTCTTAGCATGAGATCAGCAGAAAAAATCACCATCAGCAACAAGGTTCAAATTCAAGCATCTCCAAAGCACAACAGGAAAATTTTCTCCCTCATACTCTCTTACACATTAGGTGCACTCCTTCCTTTACACACTTTTTACTTAATCTTACATACATTACTCTGATTCTTCATATACAAGACTTTGAGTACTCTCTTTCTCTTGTTTTGCAGGTTCATCCTTATACGTAAAAAGAAGAAACTCAAGCTCACATCACAAGCAACAAAATGCTACTACGCATACACTTCACCCCTAGGGTCTACCTCCCCTCTCCTAGTTTCCACGCTTCACATTATGATCACTTCACACTTCACTTGTCCACTTGGCATGCTATTTACTACACTCTTCTCTACAAGATTACAAGGTATACATCTTCTATCTACTTTATGCTATCGAGTATTCACTCAACATCATAAAGTGGGGGAAAATGTAGACACAAAATTTATGCACTTGGGTACATTTCTAGGTCCTAAAGCATACTAATGTATACATGATTCCTAAGTAAGAAAACTAGTGGTTGACAACTCCTTTGGCCACTTTTATCTTTATCTTTTGGACTTTTACTGGCCTTACACATCTTACAGCCTTGTCCGGTACTTGACTGATTTATATTTTATGGCCTCGGACACTAGTGCCTAGTTAGGATAGAAGCACTCAGCTCTTGTCCCTCCTGGGAACTCATAACCCTCTTTATCTTTTCTTACTCTTTTGGGTCTCTTTTACTTCTTGGTCATCTTTTAAAACTTTGGGTTAGCCTTTCAGTTGTCAATTACAAAATTCAAACAAGGGAATCATATATATACTTATTTATTTCTCTCAAATAAGGGGCCAAGCACTAATCATTATCTACTATCACCTAAGCTTGCATCAAAGCACAAGAGCATTTCAAAGGCATTCATCTAGCACACTCATACAAGGGACAAGGGTTGCATCACTCTGCATACACAACATAGGAGGGGAAGTTTATTTTATTCCATCTCACACATTTACATACTTGGAGAAATCTAGATCTATCCCACTATCATAGTGCAACTTGCACAAGGGAAACCTAGGGAATCATTACACACACATACACAAAGAACTACATGGAGTTTGAGATGTAGTGCAACACTCAGTCATAATATCACTCTTCAAGCGACCATCGGGTCAGTATGACTCCCCATCATGTTTCTTATTTATTAGGTTTGATGTGGCTTGTGCGCATGTGTAGTTAGTTATCTATTTTTAGGCTATAAGTATGAATGGATATATTAGAGCAAAGCCACAGTGACAAATGAATATCGACAACGAAGCTTCTCCAATCTAGAAAAGGCCAAAACCTGAGCATCTGAGTGGACACTAGTGCCCATATAAGTCATTAGCGCCTAGGCACTCATCCTCCATGGGCATTTCTAAGTTCTGAGTTCTAAAACCCTTAATGAGCCATGACGACACTTTTTCTTTCCTTTTCCAATGATTTCTCAATCTAGATCACTCCCAACTTACATGGAATCAACTAAGTCACCTTCCCTCTCTCATTTTCTTAGGGTTTCATATTATTTCATGCTTATTATTTGTGTCTTTATATAGTTTATCATAATAATATCATTAGTTATAGTAGTTACTCTGAAATAATATTTAATTCAATTTAGATTAAATTAACTTAATTCCCAAGATGTATACTATTTTCTTTGGCGTGTTTCAAGTACTATCACTAGATTCTATCATAAAATTGTCCACAAGGTGATTTCCAACTATGAGAGACATGTATAAAGGATGGGGATAGATAATTAAACTTACATGTTCCTCCTTTTTCCTACATATGTTGACCATGGAATATGATTTTTGATTGGTGGGTTCAAGAGGTAGAAGTTGCTTCAATGATTCTTACAATAGATCCCTTTGAGATGGGATAGACAAGGCATCCCACATTGTGACATTAAGATTTATTTTTTTCATTTGTTCCATAATGTTGAGAGGAATATCCACAAAAGTTTTCAATTAAGGCATGGCATGCTCTTTGTTTCTTCTCTACCCGTGGAGGATCCTTAATTGGCATGTTTTGTGTGTCTTGTAGAATTTTTTCATTATGTGGTTGTTGAGTGACCTGAGGTTTTTTATCAATTCCAAAGACTAGTTGGAAGTGTCACGCGGAATTGGAGTATTAGGAGGAAGATATCACATCCATATTATGATTCTTAGCTTTTTTATGATCTACCACATTGATTTGTGGCCTATTTGATTTACCCAAAGATTGATTAGTAATAAATAATTCTTCAAGTCTGAAGACCATGAAGTTGGGTTCAGGAGAAAAATATTGAACCTCATCTGTATTGTTTTTTTAAGGAACAATGGTCTATTATTGTGAGAAGGATGGATTTTAAGCCATAATATCCATTTCCAACAAGGATTTCATTCCATCCTCACATGTATATTGTTTATGGGGTTTATGACATGGATAACACCATTTAAAGTCTTATTCAATATTATTCAGTACTCTAAAAATGGATTTTCTTAAGTTAGGAGTAGGCAATGGTTACAAATTTACATTTGGTGGTTTTCTTGGTGGATAATTTTGTAGAAATATTTGATTCAAATATTGAAATCCTTTTTGCAAATAACCCTAAGGAGGTTTTAGAAAATTCTTAGGATCCTAAGATTTATGTCTCTTCAAAGAGAAAATATCATTTGTTAGATTTTTGAGTTGAAAACTAAGAATTTTGATTTCTTGTTGTTTGATAGAGGAACTATATGAGTAGGTGGTTGAGGAATGCGAGAAATAGTAGGCTAGGAATCATGCATAAATTCAAGGAAAATGGGTATAAACAATCTAGGGGATAATTTCCCTTCTTTGATTAGACATGTTTTAGCCCTAATTGCTATTGTCTATGCATTTGGTAACTAGACAACACCCATAGATTGAATCATTACTGCTATATCTAAATTTAGTGATCTAAGATAGTATAAAGATTCACATTATGGAGTTGGTCTTAGTAGTACTAGAATTATGTCCCATGCTCGCTAGAATTTGAATTTGAAGTCCTTCGTGAGATCATTTGGAGCTCACTTGATTTTTGTGAGTTACTCTAATAAAGATATGTTATCTTCTTTCTCATTGAATTGTTGGAAAAGAGTTATAGCAAGTTCATTCCACTTTTGAATGGAAGCAGGTCTCAATCTTCTATACCGTTAAAGTGATTACCTTTTAATGAAGAATCAAGACTTCTAACTGCAACATCATCTTTTGTGACTAGATGAATTGAACATACATTTGTGACATCTTAAATATGATTAGTTGGAGTGATAGAATTTTCACCAGTGAAGGAGGGAATACTTTTGAGCACAGATACCAATATATCATGTTGGGCATTAAGTGTTAAAGGAATACCACCATTAAAATTAACAAAATATAAATTCCTTTGTAGTGCAATGAAAGGAATAGGTATTAAACCCCAAGAGGAGAGAAAAAGGGGCCTACCAAGAGGAAGATTGGAAATATTTCTAGATGGAGGTGATGGTGATCTTTGAACTACTCTACTCTTCTCCTTCTCCTTAGTGACAATTGCAAGTAGTCAAAAGGTCTTATTTCATTGTTCTTGACCTTGTTTGATTCCTTCTCATAATAAATTGACACTTTTCTTCACAAAACTAGTTGATGAAGTGTTTACAGTTTCTAGATGTGTTTTGCAAAGCCTCTAAAATGATGAAATGCACCAATATACACACCAAAACGTAGTGAAAGAACAAGAAAATAAGGGTGGTCCCACTGGGCATGCCAAAACTATTATAGCTCAAAATTTCACTCTACCGTAAATCACACAGATCTGGTATTTTACAGTAATATGAGATGATCTCTATAATATGGGTCTTGAAAAATTAAGATCAACCTTCAAAGAAGGCCAACCTCCTTGCTACGTGGGTTTGGAAAACCTACATGGTATAACATATTTATAACACTAAAACTACTCCTACAACTAATTCCTGATTCAATAATTCCAAGGGACCATGGAGGGAGAGATGCAAGACAAAAAAAATCCTAAACAAAGGGGCAGTGATATCACCAAAAGAAGGTGGAACTTTTCCCAAACCCATATGATGCAGATGCAAGAAATGTGAGGTTAGGGATATAAGAATGAAATTAGTTTAGATGTAGAATAATAGAATACGATGAAATATGTAAAAGGGTGAAATATTCATAGAAAACACAATGTATTCAAGGGAAAGAATTAAACCAAACTTTCATTAATCATTCTTCAAGAGATTATATACATATTTGTAGTTTCGAGTTTCACAAAGAATATCTCAAAAATATGTTAAGGAAAGAGGGAGAAGAACCATTTAAAAGTGCATAATAACTTACATTTATACCATTCATGGCATGAAAAAAGAGAAGAAAGAGAGGGAAAAGGATCACTGAGCTAGAACTGACTACATTTGAAACTTACAATGAATGAGTGTGGGCACTGTGAAATATTACAAAATTTGATTATAGTACAAGCATTGATGTCTCCAAAATCAACCAATTATCATAGTAGGACTCCTTGATTCTATCACACACCATCAGACTAGTCATAACAACACCATACTTCATTAAATTTTGGTGGTTGGGGTGGTTGGCTCACTAGTTCTAGTTTGGCGTGATTTTGATATCTTTTGTAGCTTTAATACATTATGCAACTTTTAAATTTTCCTTTAGTCCATGGAATCCCAAAACTTATACCGCATGCTTCTAATTCTTTGACTTGTGGATTTCTTACCCGATTACCAATTTCCTTTGTTTTGTGGATATCTGGAAGGAAACCCATGTAGAACATTATAAATCATTATGCCCACAGAACACTAAATCAATGTTTCAAGTATTTTCAACTTGGTCACTTTTCTATTTATTGTTTCACTTCCGCGTGGAAAACTAAACTTGTTTGTACCTCTCGCGGCTTCATTTTACTAATCAAACCTTGAAATGATGACTCAAAATTTTCCAAGTCCTTGAAATTATCATTCCTTTATTCTGTAGGTTAGGAAAACCCATGGGACACTAATTTCATGTATTTTGCGATAAACTAAACTAGTTTCCCGCGGCTCCTCTAAAGCATGAAAATGGTTAAGTAAATTTGATGAGTTGTTCAAAATTACATGGGGTGTAATTTTAGACAACATTTAGTCTACAAAATTGAATATTGATTGACCCTTGGTGGTCAGTGAAGTGATTAGTTTTCTTCATTATTGGGTGTCATCTGATCTCTTATTTTTCTTTCACTATATCCTATAAAAGTGATTGTATGGGCACGATTTAATGGTCTTTTCTACTAGTTTTAGAACTTTACCATTTTGAATGCTAAGTGAATACTCATAGACCTTTTTCATGAATTTTTCATGTTCCTTGGCTCTATGGAATTTTAAATGACTAAGTTACTGATAATTTTTTCAAGTGTGATCTCTTTCCTTTGAATGCATACATGTTTGATATGAATATCTTAGTCCTCTTTCAATATTGTAATCTTATTATGATCATTCTATTATGATTTTTTATGTGCATTTTTGGAACTTCACAATGTAAGTCACATATGTGTCTCTTAGAGTTAGAATTAAACCCTATTCTAGTTTGGTGCATCACATTTTCTTAATTTTAGTATTTAATCCTTTTAAACCCTTTTCCTTTTGAATGCTTAGGCTAGAACTAGTCGGTAATAGTTTGTAGCCTTGGCTATATTAGTCACAGTAAGATAGAATAGAAGGAACCCACCTTCTCTAGAGATTAAACTTAAAAGGCACAATTTTCCCACACTTTAAAGGTCATTCTATGTTTCACTAAGGTATTAATCTCATCCTTATCAAAGGGTGCAATCTCAAGTGACAATAATTTTTGGCACACTCAGTGGGACCCATTTGAGTCATTTTCAGCTCATTATAATAAGATTCACTAAGATTGGCGTGTGTCTTTATGGAATCCCATCCCTTGAGGAATTATTTCAGCACATATGGCAACTCCCTAATCCATAACCACTAGTTTCAAGAAATATAGTGTCTATTTTTCATGAGAAGAATACAAATGAGAAAAAAATTATCTATGGGAATCCTATTGAACAACTGCAAGTATCACCAAGGAAAATAAGAAATGGAAGACCACCTCAGAGAATATCATCACCTTCGAATATTATTTTTTCCACTCTTCCTCTTGATATACCCTACTCTTTCCACCTCATAAGTTTATGGCCTATCCCCTTCATCTCTCACCAGAGAAACTTACCTTTTATGACCTTCAATGGAGGTAGATCCTGTTCTTTGACCAATCACAATGATATATTAGTTGTTGCATTAAAAAACATCTCATTTTTTATTGGTGAAAGTTCAACCACCCTCATAGAGGACATTTAGGATGTTTCTAATTTGTTTTCTATCTATTTTATAACTAAAGATGATGTAGTAGTGATGCTTTTAGCTTCATCCCTTAAATGGAAATCACTACAATAGTACAAGATATTTTTACCTACCTCAATCCATTCATGGGATGATTTTGGAGAAGAAATTTATTGGTAACTTGGAGAAAAAGTAGACAACATCTCTTTGTTGGAGCATTTGACAAATATCAAGAGATATCTTGTTGAGATAATGATGGACTTCAAATACATATTTCATATAAATTAGGAGGATATGATCCCAAATATTCTGAAGCCAACACCTCAAGGTGTATTTTTATATTTTTAAAGATCTCTTAATTCTAACATTTTTTTAAGGATTCAATCTATGGGACCTGCAACATTACCTGATGCATATGTAATAGCCATTAGGGATGAAAATTGTCTAATAAAATCTAGACTAATAGCTCCCAAACTTCTTTCTCCTATTTTTCCATATTTACCCCAAGTTATTCGACCTTCTCTTGCTCTTATTCTAGAATCAAATACTTCCCCATCTTCCTATGTATCTTATTATCCAAGCATACTAGATAAAAATTATGAACTTAGAGCTTTGGCTAAAATTCTATCAAATGAGATTATCTCCCTCAAGATACAACAAGAATTTTTTTTAAAAAATTACCTAAGTGTCAATTAAGGGTAGAATTCAAAGATTTTTTTTAATCAAGGTTATTAGACATAGAGAATTTAATATCCCAATCAAATATATATCCAAATTATCAGTTAAATTGGTTTCAAGGGCACTGTACTAATTCACCCCTTCAAAAAATTTCCCTGTGTAACAAATTCCTATTGTCATCACAAGTAAGGCCTTTGTTCTAATACAAAATAATGTAGTCTAATAATATGAGTGGTATTTTCCATGCAACTAACCTCATAATAAAAATATTTTTATAAAGGGTGTGTAAGTTCAGACCCTCATGGTGCACAATTCATTTGATTAATAAGAACCATTGATGGAGACTCCAAATCCTAATACAGAAATGTTACGATAATTTTCTCCCAAATGTAATCTCATGTTTTACGGTCCTAATGAGTTTTGTGTAGTCAACCAAACTATTAATATATCAAGTAGATCACACTTTCATGTTGATGATAGAACAAGGTCAAAAAATAGGTAATTAGGGACCATTTCTCCATCCTCTTCAGTTCAAGATAACCCTCCTCTCAAGGAGAAAGAGTATGTGGAAAATTTAGGCAAGAGAAAGAAACCATATTTTTCTAGAATATATGCCCCTAAAAAATAATTTAATTATCATCCAAGGACATATTTTCCAACAATTGAGCAAGCAATAAATGAATCCTCAACACCTATGATGCACAAGAATTCAGGTATCCATTTGAACATTTTAGAAAAAATGAATAATGCACACTTGAATGGGACATGTGGGATGCATGGTCTATCCCCTCTCAGAGGGATCTCTTACAAGAATCTTTGAAGAAAATATCACCATCTGATCTAACTATGTAAAATCCAAACTCTTTGGTTAGCCTATATCAACCTAATTATGAACAAGTAAGTAAAGTCAAGAAACCACCACCCTTATATATATTCTTGATAAATGGGAAGCATTTAGTGCATAATTCCATGATATACTTGGGCGTTATTACTTCTGTAATGCCTAATAAAATATCATACTATTTAGGCATGGAGTGCATTCTAACTTCTAAGGGTGTTTTACAACATGATGGTACAATAGTAAAAATATTAGGAGTCATAAATAATATTAATTTTACCCTCCATGCTTGTCCTAGTTTGACCATCACTCAAGACATGTCAGTCATTGATTTACCTCCTTTTTTTCCCCTTTACTTGTCGAGGGACTTCACAGCCAAGGTGGGGGGATACTTTTCCTCTGATCGGTCTCATATGATTTTAAGGACCAAATATAGCACGATATTTACCATAAAATTTTAGTCCATTCCATCCTATCATGTAGAGTCCTATGACCCCACCCCTATTAGCTCTAATTACATAGTTCAAAAGAAAGAAGAAAGTATTCTAGTGCCAGTGCAATAATTTTAATCACCTTATTTCATGTCTAACCTCTTATTAGATGAATGTGCTAAGGAGCATTATGATTTTTATCCTTAGGATAGATTTGTGGAAAATAGTTTGGGAACTTATTGAATTCAAGAGGAAGATATTGTTGTCCCCATGTCACATAATGTGGAGGATTTCAAAGGCTTATGGAAAATGTTTTTTTGATGGATCAAAGAGCATAAATTAGGTTGGATAAAGTGCGGTTTTAGTTTCTCTATAGGGTAGGAAATTCTTTTTTCCCATGGATTATAGTTTACATGTTCTAACAATGTTGCATGATATGAGACATTGATTCATGGGCTATTATTAGTTGAGAAGAGATAAATTAAATCCTTGTAAGTTTTTGAGGATACTGAGATGGTTGTAAATCAAGTAAGAGTGAAATGTGTCATTAAAAATAAGCTTCTAACAACTTACAGTCATGGAGTTTGGGATCTAATGGAAACTTTTAATGCTATCAACTTACAAGTGGTACCAAGAAGACAAAATGGTGAATCTAATCAAATTACATTTGTAAGATCAAAATTTTCTCCACCCATGGACCTCATTAAGGGGAATGGACATCATGTTAAGATGGTGGTTATACCATTCATTCTTCATAATGAGCTAAGTTGGAAATTATTTGGTAGTGATGAGAAAATAGTTCAGTTCATCCAAAATGATGCATAATTCTTATCAGAACTAAAATCAAGGTTGTAAATAGGTTATGATGATCATATTATTTAATTGAATACAAACAATTTTCATAGAGTACTATTCACACTTACAGTCATATTCAACCCATATGATGAGTGTAAGGAGGAGAATAAAAAAATGATGGAAAAGGAACGCTATCATAATTGCATAATTGCATAATACAAATATATTATGTTAGGAAAGGTATGTGGTGTAAGAGAACATGTTTTAATCTCTTTATATCGAAACTATAGTGATGTATTCTCATCAAATTATGAGGACCTAAAAGGATTCAATCCTAATTTTTTTCAACATGTCATAAAATTATAACCCAATGTTAATCCTATTAGGCAGAAGTAAAGGTATTTAAATCCTAAAATTTAGCCCCTTGTGATAAAATAACTATCCAAACTCATAGAATCCAAAATCATCTTTCCTATTAAGTATTCCACTTGGGTTGAAAACTTAGTTCTTGTTAGGAATAAAAATGGGTAAATCAAGATTTGTGTGGAATTTATGGACATGAATAGAGCCTCCCTCGAGGATTTTTAACCTTTTCCCTCCATGGAAAAAATATTACAAACAATAGTAAGGCCTAAAAGTTTTGCTCTTTTAGATGGATATTCTGGATACAATCAAATCAGGGTCAAGGAACAAGATATGTACAAGATAAATTTTACCACCAAATGGGGAAAATATGCCTATTATAAAATTCCTTTTGGTTTGTCTAATACTAGTGTCACTTTTTAGAGGACCATGGATATTTATTTCAACAGTTTTATAAACAAGTTTACTCTCATTTTCTTGGATGATGTCATAGTTTTCTCAAGGTTGAGTGAAGATCACATAGAGCATCTTGAGAAAGTGTTTAAAAGGTGTAGAGTTTTTGGGATGTCACTCAATCTAAAGAAATGCAATTTTTTTTGTTCCCCAATGTAATATTTTGGGTCCTATAGTCTCAAAATAAGATATTATTATAGATTCAGAAAGGATATCAGTCATTCTATCTATTTCATTACCATCTGAAAATAAGGTATTGTTATCACTAAATCACTCCACCCTCTGAATGACCAAGTAATGGAAAGGGAGTTTGATGTGATTGGGTAACATGGGATCACATCAAAGGTTGTGGGACTTGCAAATTGAGGTGAATCTCCTAAGAAGTATGTATTCCTCTTCCTAAACTAAACAAAAAAGTACTTCTAATGCAATAAAATAGCTAACTAGACCTATACTAACATTTTCATGGGGTTTAGGGAGAGAGATTTTTAAAAAGAAAAACCTATACTATAAGTGGTGATGCACCAAGAAAGGGTTTTACTAGACAAAAGTTTGGTTTTCTAGTGAAGAAGGATGAAAATTAGAAGGATGAACAAGCACCACAATTCAACCTCATACAAAAATTCACTCCTAGATAAGCAAAAAACTCCTAAAACTTGTAATGGAAACTTGAAGTTGCACACTATACCTACATGCATGAGAAAGGCACAACAAACTGGAAAAATGATGAAAGGACCAATAATTAGTCACATAACACAATTTGTATTACTTCAATCACATGCACAATGCATCATTACATTAGGAAGAGGAAATATTTTCCATTAAAATCTTGGAGAAAAGTCTTGAAAGTTCCCACAATCCACAATAGAATAACTTGTGAAATGGGAGAGGAATTGGTCAAAATTATAACCCCTTGGAATGAATTCCTCCTTTAAATTTATAGAAATTCCACATGTGAGAAAAGAGAGGAGGAATCCTAAATCCTAGGGAAAATGTAGCATATGATAGCCTACATAATTAATTAAAACATTAATTACATTCATTCATCATTCCCATAAATTCAAAAATTTGAATTTATCCACCTTAATTAAAAATATATTAAATATATTTAATGCATACCATTAGTGCTTTTGGTGGGATCCACAAGGTTTTTCTTTTGTAAAATGGGGGGTATTACCTTATAAAGGTATTAATTTGGTAAATGGTTTTCCAACCATCTCACCAAGTTGGATAATGAGCTACTTATTTATTATGGTGAGCTCTTTATACTTGCCATTCCCCGAGTCTCATACGGAAAGTTCCATGAGTTTACTAACCCCATTGACTCAGAAACCATCCACTTCCATGATGCTACATCACCCACATGCCATTCCCCAAACTCCCCTTGGTCTCTGATGGGTATTAGTATACAAGATCTACTTTATGCCTTGGTCAGTTAACTAACACGTATATAACGTCGAGTCATCCAATTAACACTAACTTCACATATATTGATAGGCATTTCACATCTTCAACTGATCAGTTGACTCGGTGTCTTTCTAATGTGACCATCAATTTTTGCACTATTATCCACCATGTATTCACTTTAAATGGCCGTTCCTTCATTTTTGACACCTCACTTTTATAAACATCCACCCACGTGCACCATCAGTTGACTTCTATTGGTTGGAGGGCTCCACATTTAACCCCCCATATAAATCAGAATCATGTCAATTGGTGAGCTCTTTGTAAGGGCTTTATCTTTAATGAACTCCCTAAAATATTTGCTTGTAAGTGATGGATATTTGATTAACTCAACAGAATTTTTTTTGACGTGTGCCCTTTTGATCAAGATAACAAATAGGTGGATACTGAGTTAACCTCATCTGCTCATTTCCACATCTCATCAGCGGGCCCAACATGCCATGGAACCCGATTTCCCTTTTGAAAAACACCAACTTGGTCATTTGGTTCTTAATCTCCTCGATTCCATGAACGTGGAACTTCCACTTTGGCTCACCATCACTAAAACTTCCAAACTCGGCCCCAACATTCTTGCATTCCCACGAGCCTTGAAATCGTCCACCGAGCTCATCCCCTTTACTTAGTGATGTAACTCTTCCTCGCTGTGTTACTCCACCAACTTTCGCTTGCTCCAAGATACCCTCTAAGTAGGCTCGATGTTTAGTTCTCCCAAGCGAGTTGTCTCCTTTATGTGACTGAGCCATGCACCAAACTCTACATCATCTTCTACCATTTCATGACTAAAATATCTAAATCACTTACCTACAGACACCCACTGAGTTTTACATCAACGAGCCATATATGATCTTTCCTTATACAAGCCTTGAGCTATATTGTAATTTCATCCATGCGTTCATGAACTTTCTCCAACTCTCTTTCTTCCCAAGAAGTCATTTAGATGGGCCTCCCATAAATGCCTCGCTTGAGTTATACCTTCATGGATTGCTTTCATGCTATAATATTCTAGCTTCAAGGCATAACTCACTCTCACAAGATTTGGTCTCCTCAAGTGATCTGCTTGACTTTTTACATGCTCTTGTGAGCATCTCACCGACTAAGCCATCTAACAACTCCTTATTCCTTTCAGGATCAATGTTCCACTACCTCAATGAATCATTATACGATCCTTGAGTTCTTGACGACATCTCGATTTATGGGAGCCAAACCTATGTCAAGCCATTCACAAAAGCTTGATCTTACATTGATTCACCCATGGGTATGCTCAATCTAAAATCCTCACAGTGAGCCACCTATCATTTGGCCTTCTGAGATTGATCATGCAAGATTCCATCTAGACTAGGGCCTTAGATTTGACACTGAGCACCCTGAAATGACTCATAATGAGCCCACAGAATTCCACCTCAACCCTTTGGTACTTCAAACACCAAGCTCTCTAAAAACACTTTTACGAACAATGATTTGGCTATTCCACCATGATTAATACCTTTTCTATGACTCGGTCTTCTTTATCCACTCAACTGGCTCACTTGACCCTACGAAATGAAAATCATTTCCTTCATGCGACCACCTATCTTATTCATCAAATCCCACTGGCTCAAACTCTTACTCAATGGATCAATTTGAATCCCAGGACTAGTTGCATATGTGTCTCCATGACTCGTTCTAAGCTCATCGAGTTGTAGACCTATCGAGATTTCTTTGACATGCGCTAAGTAACCATTCCAAACATGGCCCAAGCTCTTACCACTTATCAAGTTAACAACTGTGCCATCCTCTTCCCCTCTGTAATGAGTACCAAACCTAGCTCTAGCTACCTATTGTAATTCCACCTCTACCTTCACGTTATTGTAGAGTTGTCTCAATAACCAACCTATGAGCGTTTTAAGCCATTAACTCGATCAACTTCCAGCTCTAATTCACTAGGACATTGAGTTTCACCATTTTCTTTTATGTTATCATGACGAGATCCTCACTTAGCTCACTGAGTTTGATGTGATATGAATTATACCTTGCTCATGATCTCACCCATTGAAAAAATGCCAATTTATTCAAGTAAGTCACTCACTCCACCTTAGATGCCAAATCATGCGAACTTGAGCTATTCCTGCCTTAATGTAGTAATGTAACTCAGTCCTTGTGGATTGTCTGAGTAGCCTTAAGCTTGAATCATCGAGCTACTTATTGAATCATCCACATTTAACCCACTTGAGTTATGTTTGGAACTCGGTACTCCTTCACATACATTTTCAACCTTGCATCCAAAGAGCTTAATGCTGAATAGATTGTTTTTGGCCTCCATGAGATTGCTGAGATGACAAAATAACTCACCACACATCCATTTAGCTTGACCAAGTTATGTTGAAGGTCATATTTCTTATATGTTGTGCAATATGGATGAGAAAATCAATGATATTTTTGGGCTCAATCCCCCCATACGAAGCATTCTTGCACGCTTTCAACCCTTCTTTCTTAACATCATGAAATCATTGGGATCTCCTTAGTTCCAAGGCATCATGAAGGTATAGAAGAACTCCAGAAAAAATTTTACACTAAATTTTACCATTTTAACGTGTAGACCCCCATTTTCCACTTTTTCTAGGAGGTAAAAATGGATAACATTTGAAGTGACCTCTTGTGGATGATTCTGTGCTAAGCACTAGTCCAGTAACCTTAATTAACATGAAATGGAAGTAGACCATTTGACCTTGTCCCAGAATCTGTTGTTATCAGGTTTGAAGCATGTTGGAATTATGACTACTTGGAATATACGACACACTATGTAGTTTTGAATGAAATATATGCTGAATTGGAGCATCATAGAACTCTATGAAAACTTGAACCTTTTACCTTTCCTGAAAACTTCCACTTTCGATACATTATGCAAGGAAATGAAAAAATACAACACACAAAACAACAAGGAAAGTAAAACAACAACAAAAAAACACAAAAACTATAAATAATGCTCAAAGAACTTGGAGGAAAAAACCTAACTAAATTGTACATGGGTGAAAATTCTCAAAAACAAGCTTTGAGATGTATCCCATTCACATGAATGGGTAGTTCTTCTCCATTGAGCCTAGATAGACAAAATTAATTCCCCTCCTTTCAACTTGTGATAATGTATGGCCCACTCCAGAGAGTGTAAAACATGGCATGCATGCTTAGTTTGACTATGTATGCATCCCATTTGATAACTAAATCCCCCTCTTAAAAATTCCTATCAGACGCCTTCTTGTCAAAAGATTTCTTAACTTGATCCTGGTGTTGCTACTAAGTCTTCATGGCCTTTTTCCACACTTCTTCTAACTCCATGAGTTCAGTGAACCTAAATGTTATAGGATCACTCTCCATAACCTCAAGTTGATGTGCTAACTCCAAAGAAGTTAATTCCAAGGATAGTGGAAGTTTTTCTTCTCTTCCATATACCAGCATGAAAGGAGAATTTCCAATGTCCCTTTTAGGTGTGATCCGATCTACCCATAAAGTAGTCTTAAGTTGTATGTGCCAAGTCCTCCTATTTTTTTCCATCATGTGTTTGATAATCCTTATGAGGTTCTTCTTGCTAGACTTAGTCAATCCATTTCCTTTTGGATAGTAATTGGATGAATTCTTGAGATAAAATCCATGCTTCACAATCCATTCAATCAAATTCATACCAAGAAAAGCCATTACATTATCTGAAATGACTGTAAATTAGACACCGAATCTTATCATTATGCCTTCAAGGAAATCAAGAAAAGTTTTTATGTTACCCTCCTTCAATGATATTACCTCTGTCCATCGAGTGAAATAATCTGTTGCAGTAAGGACCCGTTTACATTCATCATTAGATAGAAGATTGATCATTCTAATGAAATATAACCCCCATTGAACAAAGGGTTGATCCAATTTAATAGGATGGAGTGGAAGGGCTGCCAAATTCTGCTTTTCGGTGAAAAAATAACATTCCTTGCACTTCTTTACCTTGAGATGGGAATGCTTGAATAAATTTGGCTAATAGTATCCAACCCTCATGATTTTTTAGTAGTTTTCCATGCAAAGTAATGCCCTCCTGATAGAACATTTTGAAACTCTTATAGTATCTCACTTACTTGTTCTAACCCTATGCACTGAAGAAGAACATCATTTAAATCCCTTCAAAAGAGAACATTATCTACCATAACATAAGGAATAGAATGAAGACACACGGTATGTCTTTGATTCATATCCATGTCAACAAGTTATGTTCCTGAGAGAAGGAAAACCTTCATCTTTAATAACCAGTCAACTTGATCATATCCTATATCATTATTTATAAGCATCATGTCCTCATCAATTTTTGATTCCAAATATGCAGCAAGATGTTGAAAAAAACCTTTACCTTTGACTAGCTTGGCAACCTTGATGTATACATCATACTCCATCACCTTGGTAATCCACCCAACACATTTCTCATTCGTGTCTTTATTCAGTATAAAATCCTTAACGCTTGGATGAGACACCATCAAATGAATTTTGTTATTAGACAACATATGCTTAAACTTTTTCAAAGTTCGAATGATAGAAAAAACTTTATTTTCAAAAAATTAATATTTGAGCTTATATTCTTTCAGAGACTAGCTGAAGAAAGCAATTGGTTTTTCTATTAGATCATAATTTTGCTAAATGGGGATCCCTGAAATGCTCTCTTGAATTGAAAAATCCTAAATAATAAAATCCTTATGAAACCTTAGATTGACTAGCATAGGCGCTTGATAAATGGTTGTATTAATGGCTTAAAATCTCTCATTTCCTTCCTTTTTCCACGAGAATGACATATTTTTCTTCAACATGGTTGTTAATGGTTTATCCAAGACCACGAACTGAGAGATGAATCTTCGCATGAAATTTATGGTTCCTAAGAAACTCTGAATACATTTCTTATGACTTGGGAGAGATAGGGACAAAATCAAATGAATCTTGGATGGATCAATTGAAAGTACTTCCGTTGAAACAATATGTCCTAGCAATTTTCCCTCGTTCACCGCACAAATGCATTTCTTCAGGTTGAGTAAAACCCCAAAATCTTTGCATCTCCTAAAAACCTTCCTTAGATGTGTAATGTGACCTTCTACATGCTTTGATTACATATTTATATAATTAAGATATACCAAGATGTTTTTGTTGATCAATCCCTTAAATTCCATGTCTATAGCTCATTGGAAAGTGGCTCCAGCATTAGATAATCCATATGTGATTTTTTTGTAGGCGTATGTGCCTTAATTGGTAGTGAAAGTCATTTTGAACTGATCAGACTCTTTGGCTAGAATTTGATTATAACCTGAATATCCATCGAGAAAAGAAAACCTTTGAGCTCCTGCCACCGTTTGAAGGATTTGTTCCATAGACAGAAGAGGATAATGGTCTTTCAATGAAGCTCGGTTAAATCCCTAAATTTTACACATAACCAGATTTCTCCATTTTTCTTTCTCACGGGAAATAGGTTATCTACCCAAGAGGAATGCTTGATTGGAAAAATAATGCAAGCCTTAATAAGCTTGGTCAATTCCTTTCTCATTAGTGGCTCAATTTTGGGATTAATTGGCCTTTGTTTTTGATGGACTGGTTTGGCATTAGGATCAAGTTCGATGGTATGTTGTGCCAAACCTGGATCAAAGCCACACAAATATTTATAAATCCATGTAAAAACATCATTATATTCTTGAATTTTTTTGACAAAATACTTTTTCTCCTCTGGGGTACACACTTTTCCAATCTTTAGGAACTTTTCGTTTGCTACTTCAACTTCTATAAAATCATCCTCTTTGACTATCATGTTAGCACTTTATCTTCTAACTTGATCATCTGAATTAAAAATGGAATCCATAATAACCAAGCCTTTTGGTAGCCTGTTGCTTTTCAATTGTAAAATCTGGTCATCATCTGCTTCCTGTAACTTATCTTGATTTTTCGCAGCAAACTCTGCTTCTTCTTGTAGGAAAAGAATGATTCGTTTGTCACTATCAAAAACTTTCTAACTACCTGCATTATCAGGAATTGCAAGTCAAATGACCATTTTAATAGATTACCATTTTTCTTTCATGATGTTGACAAGTACATCGTATTACAAGCCAACCATATAAATCCTATCAGCATCTTGATTCTAGTTTCTAGGAACCACGTGAATCCTGAAAGATTCAAAATCTTCAATCAAATCCTAGACTCAGTTATTTTAAGATCTTAAAAAATAATTTTTGGGCATGCTACAAGATCTTACTTGATGTACAACTAATTCACTACCACAAAAAATAGTCAAGGCTTTGATCCCCTTCTTTTTAGCCAAATGAATCCCTTGCACAAGAGATTCATATTCAAAAATATTGTTGGTACAAATGAATTGCAGTCGAAAAGATGAGTATTATTTTTCTCCTTCATGAGAAATTAACATGACACCAACACCTGCTCCATTATTACTCCTTGAGCCATCAAAAAATAGTTTCCAAAGCCTTTTGGAGCTGTTTTGGTTCTTAATGAGTTGTGGTATGATCATGTCTTCTTAGTGAATAAAATATGTACCCATTCTTGTCTCTTCTAAAAGTAACAAACTAGATTCTTATTCTTTTAATGCCTTAGAATAAGGATCATATTGATGATCTAAACTTACCTGATCCAGCATAGTATCAGGTACTTTTTCCATAATAGTGGTTGGTTCATGATCAACATCTTCTTCCTCTGGATCATGAATGGTATAATTCCCATTTATAGGACTAGTGGTGTAGGGATCCACATGATTATGAAAAATTGGTTCTACCCTCATAGTCACTTTAGTTCTGTATCGAGTCCTAAGGATCATATGTGACCAATCAGCTAACAGGTAGCCACCCATATTGGTAGTGAAATATTGTGATAGGAAAATGGCGAAGAGAGGAGGAAGATTGATGACTGATATGTCTTATGTGAATGAAAAACTGGGACATGCATGGATAGTAAGGTGGAGTCCTTTGATGATTCCAATAGTCTGAATTGTTGTACCATCCAACTGGACAACTCCTCTAGAGATCGGTGTATATTGGATTCCTAGTACGTTTGTGATTTTCTTGGGCATGACTAAACTATTGGCACTAGAATAAATCTTGCAATTATGTACCAAATGATCACCAATGATCATAGAAATATTAAATGGTGGTGGATTATTCTCCTTAGGAGTGTTTTCCCTTCTGGCTGACACAAACTTTTATTAGTTACTACCCCATGACCTGATGCTTTGTCAGTTGTACCATAAATTTTAAGAGCCTCTTGTAAAAGGTTTCTTTGAAAAGGAATCAAGAGTGCATCCCGCATGGTAACACTCAGGTTGGTCTTGTTCATTTGTTATACAATACTGAAGAGAATTGCTCCTACTTTTCTAAAATTTCTTTGGGTGTTAAAACATTGTTTTGGAAAGTGCTTGTTGGGTACTATGATGTTTGAAGAACCTTCTTTCCTTGCATCCTGACTATCCCATGTTTCTATTGACTTATTTCCCTTATGTTTATTGACAACCGTCACTTGTAGTTGAGGCTATGAAGTGGATGCTTGATCAGATTTGGAAGGTTGGGATTCCATTGCTCTCTTTTTGGAGTGAGTTTTTTCTTCTACTAATGAATAATCTGCATTCAATACATAAAAAGCTTCCACTTTCCAATTTAACAAAGTGGTTTCTTCAGGTGCCTATGGTTGATCTATTGCTTCTTGTGTAGATGAACTTTCTGTTGGATTTGGTGGAGCAAATACGCTTTGAACAATAAGGGATAGCTAAGAAATCCATTGGGGTAAAGATTTTGATTGTGGGGTTGAGAACAAGGATAACACCATTCATAGTCTTGAAGTAGATTATTCTGGACCAGTAAAGGGGCTCTAGAAGAGCTAGCAGTAAGAGGATTCCTAAAGTTCAGAGGCTTGACATTTGCAACTTGATTTTGTGACTAATTATTTCCTTGAAAATGTGGGTGGTTAGCCTGGTACTATTGATTTTGGGATTGGTAAGGATGGGCATATTGAAATTCTTACCTCTGGAGTGTAACAAGTTTGTTTCCAAAGGTTTTCAGTAGTGAATTGACCTCAACTAGATTATTTGAAGAGACAGGTGTAGATTGAGCTAGTTTCTTGGAAGTAGCTAGAAGAGGATAAATAGTAGGTTGGTTATTTGGGAGCTTCGGGTATAATGAAATCGATGGTCTTGGATATATCTTTCTATCCTGAATAAAATAATTCTCTACTCTTATAGAAACTTTGTAGGCATCAAAAAGTGTAGTCCCTCACATGGACTGGATCATAACTGCTACATCGTTATTCAAGGATCATAAATAGTACATGAATGTATTATTGGGAGAATGCTTTATGAGTTCCAGGATCCTATTCAAATTCTATTAGAATCATAAGTGTAAATCACTCATGTACTCTTGAGGAGATCTATTTATGGTAGTGAGTTGTTCCATGAGTGACAAGTGGTCAATCTTATCTTTGAACTGTTTGTAGATTTTTTCTCCCAATTTTTCCCAAGTGGTTATAGTGCCAGTTTCTAACCCACAAAACCATTGAAGTGATTTTCCCTTTAAGGAATTAGCAAGGAACTTGACTGCAACGTTTTCTTGTATAATATTATGTACTATAAAAATGCTAGCCACATCAAGAATATGTTCTACATGATTAATATGAGTTTCCCCTTTGTATAAGGGTAAAGTTTTGAGTGTTGTACCAGGTATAGGATCACATTGAGCCAACTAGAGAGGACTTATCACACTGAAAGGAGGAAAAACTTGGTTCATTGTAGGAGCTACCATAATAACGAGAGGTTGATTGTTCCTGGGTAGAGGAAACCTTCCATGTGGGGGAGTTGAATGACATCTATGAGGTGATGCTGCAACTAGTGATGTTGAAAATCCTCTTCTCCTTATATTTGGAGAAAATAAGGATAACTTAATATGCTAATAATTTCCTTGCTTTAAAGAATCTCTTCTCTAAATTCTTCACATAAGTTAACACATTGAGATTCAAAATCTTGAGATATGGAGTTTCTAGGTACTTTGATTTGTGCAAGTACGAAGAGAATTACCAACTCTATTCCATCGGGTGTGCTAAAAACTTTTATCACCAAATCACTACACCCTCTCAATGGCCAAATGATGGAAAGGGCATTCGATGTGATTGGGTAATATGGGATCATCTTGCAAGCTGTGGAAATTGTGGGTTGAGATGAACCTCTAGAGAAGGTTAGATTCCTCTTCCTAAACTAAACACAATGCTAATTCCAATACTATAAAAAAACTAACTAGACCTATACTAACATTTTCATGAGGTTTAGGGAGAGAGATTTGCAAAAAAGTAAAACCTATATTATAAGTGGTGATGCACCAAGAAAGGTTTTTGCTAGACAAACTTTTGGTTTTCTACTGAAGAAGGATGAAAATTAGAAGGATGAACAAGCACAACAATTCAACCTCATACAAAAATTCACTCCTAGATAAGCACAAAACTCCCAAAACTTGCAATGGAAACTTGAATTTGCACACTATACCTACATGCATGAGAAAGGAACAACTAAGGAAAAAAACAATGAGAGGACCAATAATTAGTCATAGAACACAATTTTTATTACTTTAATCATGTGTACAATGCATCATTACATTATGAAGAGGTAATATTTTCCATTACAATATTGGAGAAAAGGATTGAAAGTTCCCATTATCCACAATAGACTAACTTGTGAAAAGGGAGAGGAATTGGAATAAATTCTAATCCCTTGGAATGAATTACTCCTTTACATTTATAGAAAATCCACCCGTGAGAGAAGAGAGGAGGAATCCTAAATCCTAGGCCAAAATGTAGTACATGATGGCCTACATGCTTAACTACAACATTAATTGCATTCACTCATCATGCCCCATAAATTCAAATTTTTTAATTTATCCACATTTTTGGTACCCAAATCGATCCTC
This sequence comes from Taxus chinensis, assembly GCA_019776745.2. Taxonomy (NCBI): domain Eukaryota; kingdom Viridiplantae; phylum Streptophyta; class Pinopsida; order Cupressales; family Taxaceae; genus Taxus; species Taxus chinensis. Next base: position 407,299,329 of record CM034150.1, read on the forward strand.
CCTTTGTGGCTGAGAAAAATCAACAAAATGAGAAAGATTCCTAGAGGATGATAGATCTATATTTGTGTCATTTTGTTTACGGGGAAGGATCTCATCATCTCTTTATCACTCGAGCTTAGAGGAGTCAGGTAGTATAGTGCTGAGGGTATGACCTACCCTCCTACTTTAGGCTATGCCTTTAGCCAAGGTTAGAGTACCCATTATGTAGTTTTTAATTGTGAGTGGGGTGGATGTATCAATAATATTTGTAACTCTTTCATAAAGTAATTAAAAAACAGCTCTAGGAAGACATGGTCAATTCAGAAAAGGCTAACTCTTATGAGTTGTCACTTCTAGACAGTGCAGACGTCTTCTAAACAAATATTGAACTGCTAAAGATAGTAAGGAACCAACTTTCTTTAGAATGTTGTTGGCTTTAATAAGGCAAGCATGGGTAATTTTGGTAGGATTAGTTAGTTTTGGATGCATCTGATTTGGGGAATTAAGCAAGATAAAGTTTATTATGCCATATTTCATTGAAACTTCGGTAAATGTTGGGAGATCTACCAAGTGCAAGACAAATACACCTCAAGTAGCTCACAATTATAGCTTAACCAAAACATGTACACTCATGGAATCCTAAGAGTGCATGGTTTCATACAATATTTAAGGATTCAAACACAAAATCTCATGTTGAAGACTTAATAAAACATCAGAGATTCACAATTTATCATGCCTAAGATACAATCAAAGACTTACAAGCAACATTTAACAAAGTGGAGACATAGTGATTTCAAAATTGTTTATTACACAAATGAAATGAAATCTCTTCTCAAAAATGCAATTGCAATTTCTAAAATGCTACCAGAATGATAAAGTTTTGTGTGACTTAAAGGATCTCTAAAATAAGATTTCAATGGGAGCATGAATAACTATTTTATAGTATATCATATTGACAATAGATATAATAATGCTCATGATTAACACAATCAGTTCAAGGCTCATCAAATTTATCAGTAAGGGAAAGTAGATCTACAATATCGGTGCTTGTTAATGTTTGTACACTTGCAACCATATTGACATGACTAAATTTGAAGTCTCAAAGAAAGTAATAGATTTCTCCAATGAGTTCTTGGGGAAATGTTTTTTCTTTCCGTTCCCCTTTTTCTTCGAACAATTTTATGAAGATTTTAACCCCCCTCTACGTGATTATTTTCTTCACCTTTACACCATTCTATCCACTCATTAGCTTTCTAAAATTCCCCCCAAAAGCATGAATATTCAAGGGAATATTCCTCTTTATAACATATACTCTAAACCATGTTACTCTTTTGAAAATGATTTGTTTAGTGTTGCCAAGTGTAATAATTACAAGACTTTTTCAATTTTCTATGTTTGTGTTTGACTAAGATACCATGTCATCACTTTTGGCTAATTATTTAATTGTTCTTTTCACTTGGTGATTGGATAGTCACTTTTGATGATCTTTAAGCAATTCCAGGTGATCTGATATGACATATACTCTTATCTACTTTCCAAGAATCCATTTTGGGTGTTGCACACTTATTTTCACGTATTTTTGGCTTAATTGTCACATATGGTTCTTGTCAAATCTTATTAATTCATCAGTTCTTCTCACTCCTAGTTCATTTCAAATCTTAATTTTTCTTCGTGTGAGATGAGAAAAATCTTTCTTCATCTAATGGGAATGATTTCTCTCAACTAGATCAATATGCACTATTCTTAATATAAAACTCAGTTCTACCCTCTCACCAATATGCATTTATTTCCTTATCTTAAAGGTAAAGAAATTTTTCATATTTCTTATCAGCAAAACGGAAAAGGTTCTTCTGGAAAATAGTCTGAAAGAAATTTATTTAGAAGATTTAAACCAAATCTTCAATTTACATGGTCTAGAAGAAGTCTTTATTAGAGATTTGTTTGATATAGCACATCTAGGGGATACTAGAGGGCCTTTAACTTATTGATAGGTTCAGCTTGCACTCCTCCTGAGATTAATTAGAATAAATCTTGTCTTTGTAGCCTTTTAATCCATGTATTTTCATCTTTTTTGGTGGGAACATCAGAAAGCTCCTGAAGAATTGAAGAGATTTTGGATTCAAAGGAGGCCTCAATTGTTTGGGAAAATTGAATTTCAGTGGCCCTTTTTATGCAATGAAGAATTTTTTTTGAAGGAGATCCCCAAGGAGTATTATGTGTTGTATGAAAAGTATTCTATTTATATGATGCCTTCCATTTCTCAAAAAATAGATGAACTGGAGTGGAGGATTATTTCTCTAGAGAAAGGTCAGGTAGGACCTGTGTTATCACAACCATTCAAAATACCATTATCATATTTTTGTAAGAGAAGGTTTGAGTTAAGATCCCAACCCTTGATTATCATTTCAGATGGAGAAGAGGAAATATATTTATCTTCTCATCACTCTAGAGCAAAAATTTATTCTGCCAGAGACAACAGGGGCAAGTTTGTTGTTCATTCTTCCACTAATTCAATGCATTGTGCTCCTTCATCATAGCATGAATTCTCAGGGCTTGAGATGGTTCCTTCTCTAATATAATTCCCACCCCTCACAAGGAGATGAAAGGATGGATCTAGCTCAAGATCTCTTGTTCTGCTCTGCCCCCAAGGTGTAGTCCTTACTCTTCCAACCACTCCAAAAGTTCCTTCTTAGTTTATTCCTAGTAAGTCTACCCTTCATAAGGGAAAAGGGAAGATGACATTATTAATATGTGGTTTGGATAGTCTATACTGGGTGTCTTCATATAAGAAGAAAATTGAGCTAGAAAATATCATGAACAGTCCCAAAATGACTCTTGAGTCATTGATGGATATGGGGATGTCCCGGGATCTAGCAGGGTCCATTGTGTTTGTCTAGACAACACAAGGCTCAAATTAATTCATGTTGAGGAAGAAAAAACTGTTGAACAAACTCCCTCCACTGGGGGGAAATTTCAAAGAAGGAATAAAGGACATTGGAACATTGTCTTTCCTTCAGTGTCTTTACTTTCAAACATGTACACCATCTTCTTTTTCATGGGCTAGGGACCCTATAGAACCCCATTTTTTTCCCTTTTAAACATGAAAGAAGTATAAACTTCTCTATAATTTATATACTTTTACAAATGAACACAAAATTTCATCCAAGCAATATAAAAAACTAATGCATTGTATCAAATTACAATTGATATTAGAGAACAATGAGTTTCAAAGTAATATTCATCCTTCATGAAACAAAATATCAAATAAAACACAAGTCACAAATGAAATATGGAAATAAGATACACTTGTAAGAATGACAAGCCTAAGCTTGTTCATCATCTTTTATGTCTGCACCCTTTTCTTCTTCAGTTTCCTCTCCTGCTTATTCTTCTTTTGGAACCTTGCCACATATGCATCATATCTTTGAAAAAGCTCATTAATTTCATCTTTTTTTGGTCCTATATGGTGTTGGAATATCAATGTTTTTCTTGCTATTGCATCCCCATAGTGGCCCATTTTTTTGCTTGTATTCCAGTGGCCTGTATTTTAGCTCTGTAATTTTGTTCTCAATTTTTCTCATTGTTTTAATAACTTCATAGGAGAACTTTTATTTCTGGATGTTTTTCTTAAAAGAGATGAACAAGAAATCAATTTCTAGATCATTATTGAATTTATCAAAGACCATATCTTCAAGCTTTAAATCAATGGCATCTAAAGTATCATCGACCCATTTCCTTTTAACTTCTATTTTTTCTTTGATTCCATTCAAAATATCCACCTTGAAATTTTTTAATTCCTCCATAGCATGTTGAGTTCCTTTGAATTCCTTTTGCACAATCCCTTATTTTTCAACCAATTCATCACTGAGTTGAGTTAAGTGGTCCATCTTGGGAAAAATTCCCTCAAAGTAGAAGATTTCATTATCACATTGCTCAATTATTTCATCAATTTCATTAAGCCTATTCTTGAGTTCTTCATACTTTGTCTTGACTTCTTCGATTGCCTCTTTTCCTTTCTTTGTCAACTTCTCAACCCATGTATCCACATCCTGAACCTTCTTAACAAACTTATCATTTTTTTCCATTTCTTCATGGGTATTGACATAAGTACTTATTTTAGTTTGACTAGATTGCCCAATCAATTTTTACAGACTAGAAGTCAAAGCTTTAACTTGTTCTTTCAATTGGTTTTAGTTATCCTATCCTCATCAAACTTTTTTAACAATTCACTTAATGCCTCTTATACTCCCTATTTTAATTAATCTCTTGAAGGATTTCCTAAGGAAATAAGTTGAACATTGTAGTCACTAGTTGTTATATTGTCTCTGGTTTTTCCTTCGTGAGGGATTGTCACTTCTAAAGTTTTGGATCCCAATAGATCAGTATGAGTCTAGGTAAGAACCCTATCTTTTTTGGAGGTTATCACCAGTTTCAGAAAATATAAAGCTATGTGATCTAAGGCCTCAATAAGGAAAATTTCTTTTTCTTCTTTTGAAATCAACTCCCCTATCCAGCCCTTTGTAAGACTTGCCCCAGATTTTATTTCTTGCAATTATCATTTAGGTTTCTTGGGGACAACCACCAACTTCTTGGACATCTCTTGTTCACCTTGGGTTAATTATTCTACATGCTTTTCATGATCTTCTTCTATAGTTATTTATTTTCTCTAAATCTATACTAGAATTTCCTCTGATTGTCTTCCTTATTGTTCTTAAGTTTGTGATTGATCAGTCTCTTTCTAACTTACACCAGTAAGTGGGATATGTTCTTTCCTTATTTATTCAACTGATGCAATGTTAAACTCAGCTTATCCCCTGGGAATTTCTTGAACCAATATCTTTCTTGCAGGCTCTCCAGTTCCTTCTAATATTTCCATCCTCTTTGGAAACTCTTGAGTTGACACATCATCATCCTTTTTCTCTATTGATATCTTAGGTTGTGTCATGGTGGATTGTCTTCCCAATGTTGGCTCCCTATTCTCACTCAAAATATGTACATCCATACCAACAATAACTTCATCCATAGCAGTTGCATCTTGTGTAACCTATGTTGTCTTTTCATCTAAAAATTTCTCTGTTTGAGATGGTTCACTATCCTTAGTGGCCTTGACATCATGGGAAGAATATTATTTCACTAATATCTCAATACTTACACCATTTTCACTAAGCATCTCTTTCTTATTTAACTTTGAAGCTGCCTGATCTACAGAGGAAACTTATGATGCCTAAATTATGATTTTAGTGGTTGGAACATGAGTGATTTTTTCCATTTCTTCACTCATTTGAAGATCACGTATGTTATTTGTTGTTTGTTCATAAATAGATATGTCAAATGCATCCAATGTGGAAAATTCCTCACCAGTATCAACATCCATTATCTCTACCTGAGCCTCTGCTTACTCTCGTAATTGTTCAAATAAAGGTATATTCACATTTTCAACTAACATGGTTTCAGATGTTTTCATACCTTGATCCAATAATTCACTATCAATTGGATTAAATAAGGCATTACCTTGAGTCATTTTCTCCTGAGCATTCCCAATTGTAACTCCTTCTAAAGATAAAGGTGGAAATAAAAGCATTGGCTGCCCAACATGTGGCACTGTTGCTACCAGTCATACCTAGATAAAATCAATTATTTTATGTTCAAGGGGATTAGTCACTACATTCCTATGCTTATGTTTTTTGGGTGTATGAGCACTTTCTCTCACCAAGATTAGCTCGTAAACAATTTTGTGTCTCTTATGCACCCTTTCAAAATTCTTAAGGTCTGGTGCTACTCTTCTTTCTTCATTATGTGGCTTAGATTGTGAATGGCCACTTGCTATATCCCCACTCATCAACTTATCAACATTGTGGGGTTTTAGAAAAACATCTGAAGGAGTCCTATGAATATCCATACCCTTCCCTTTTTCTTGAAGTGTTAATGAAAAGGTGATAAAAGCATTCTCCATAGATTTCAGAAGCATTTCCTCAGTCTCTTGTCTTAGAGAAGATATAGAAGTACCAGTCGCACTGGTAGTAGAATTACATTCATCTATAATCTCTAAAGTAGGCATTTTTAAGGAAATTGAGGATCTTTTCCTCCGAAGGGATCCATTTTGTCAGCTCCTTCTTTCAGGGGAGGAAGGTCATATTTCAATTTTCCCAAATCCCTAAAGTTATTAAGAACTCTTATGCTTTGAATTGATAAATCAATGTTCTTCTGGGCTAACCAATTCACTATTCTCCTCATTACATAAGTTATCCGACAATATGAATCATCTGATTCCTCTTCATTCAATTTTAAAGGGGCTATCGGTTTTCCCTCCACATTTTGATGAAGACAGTATTTACTCACAACATGTGGATCATCCACAATTCCCTTAGGGATAACAACAATCTTGAAATCTATAATTTGGGTAAGGGTCATTCTAGAGAATTATCTTAGCCTGAACTCTTCCTCAACTCTACAATTCATCCAAATGTCCTAAAATTGAGGCTCATGTTTGAAAGTGTTTGAAATATTTTTGAACACCCACATAATGTAATAGTTGGCCTTTTCCTCAAAATTTTCCATCCAAAACATTTTCATCTCATCTTCAATTAACCTAGATTTTATAATTGAAGGGTAGGAGTACCTTCCAATCTTGATGGGAAACTTAATGTTTGTCTTGTGTTTTCTAGCAATTAATTTGTGAACTGGTGTCAACTATCTTTCCAATTCACACAAGGCCATTTTTTCATCTAAGTATGTGGCCAATTTACATGGTTGATCTTCAAATCCCTTAACTTTGATGTATGTAAAATTCTTATACTGAACGAAATAACATCCATATTCCATGATTACTTGTCTAGCCTCCTTAGAAATCTTGTATTGTTCCCATTCTGGCCTAAATAAACATATGATTGGTGCAAAGAAGGCATCATTAACCAATCTCACATTCCCTTTCCAATTAACCAACTGTAATTGGGGGAAAATCTCATGCATTTGGCATTTTTTAAAGTCAGCACGTCGCAAGAGGAAAGGGAAATGCCTGTGGCCTACAATATTATAAATCAAATAAGTCATCATGTAAAATTCAAATTTTGTAGCATCACCCATCTCTATTTTTGTTGTCAGTGCAACCATGTGGTCATGAAGTGCTTCTGAAATGAAGGTTACCCAATAAATGCTCCTTTTCTTCTACAAAACTATCCATATATGGGTGCACATCTGTTCCTTAAACTCATTCATGGTCTCCAATCTAGAAATTGAATCAACAATACAATCACATCCTCTACTTCTTCAACAAATTTTTCCCTAACCAATCTTTTAGGGATTTGATTGGTTATCTTTTTCTCTGCTAAGAGCCATTTAGTATTTATGAGCCTGGCATAGTCCTTTTTCTTGGACTCATAATCTCGTAAGGCTAAACCAATAACCAAGGTTATTGGATTTCTTATTATAGGAAATTTTAGCATTGTTTTGATGGCTACAGGTGTCAAAGTCAACACTGCCTCACCACTTCCATCAAGTACTTCCCTTTTTTCTAGATTGTAATTTATAGCACAAAGCCATACTAATTCTGGGCAGTATACTGAGGGTGGAATAACACCAGCTAAATCAATATCGCTATCTTGAATTTCTCTCATGGATTCACTCTTATTAGGGATATTCAATCTTTGTAGAAACTCTTTTAAGTTGGCATTCATTAAATTTGTATCTACGATTTTATCCATATCACTAGTGATTCTGGATGCAACCAAAAATCTAGATGGCATGGTTTTCATATTTAATGCCTTAATTTTACTTCAAATTTCCTTTCCAATGAAAAAAAGAGTACGAGTGTGCCTTATTTCTTACCTATTTTAACGTGAATACCTTTACAATTGAAATTTGATTTAGAATCTTTTCAACCTCTAGTCCTCAATCCATGCTCCATGATCTATTTCACATTGTTCCCTAATGAAATATGCTAACAATGACATCCAAATCTCAACAAATGATAGAAAAAATATCAATGCATTCGAAGAATTCAAAATTCCTCCTTGATTTGTGTGTAAATGCATTGATGGTGGCATACATTAATGTGTTACATCATGGTCATCCATTTCACTTTTCCCAATTTTAAATATGATCCATCCACGTGGAATAGCCTTATGCAATGTGGGCTCGGGGAAACTCTTTGCACTTTTTCTTCATGTCATAAATTCATACATATTTAACTATTTAACTTGACTGCCCACTTTTGACTTTCATCCTAAGTTGAACATATGGTTACATCTTAACGATGGCGGAGCTACGAGATATTTCTTTAAAAAAATTCTCTTTCTCATTTGAGCCCAAAATTTCCAATTTACTCTGATGACCCACTTCCCCATTCCTTGTATAGGAAAGAGCCACATGTCCTTGGTGGGCCTCAGTAGCTTCTTTAAAATTTTATACTTTATTACCTTAGTATATGAAAATACAACCATGCCCTGATTCCCCATATTCAACCTATTTGTGACAAGTGTATTTCCTCGAAGGTGGAGTGAATTTTTGTTTTTTCACCTTTTGACTGCGAATATTTAGAGGAATATTAATCAAGCCTTGGGGCTTAATTTTTGAATTGTGAATGTTATAAAATTGTTACAAGTTCAAAACTTAAACCTGCCATACTATGACCAATTGGAACATGCCACGTATCATTGCATGGCCGAGCCAAATACAAAATTTTCAATATGATTAGGGAATAGTGTATAGAGGTAATTTTCATGATTTAAAACTGATTGAGGATCAGTTTTTTGCAGGGATTTTTGAGAACAACATGTATAACATGATCCTCGACCAAAAAAGAGGAATAAAAACCTACACATGGGATTTTCAAATGAATTTAACATGACAGCAACTTTTAAACTCAAAATTATCATGGGAAAATAGAAAACGTAAAAAAAATTGAAGGCATTTTCCAAACAAAAGGGGTGAGATTATTTTGAGCACCAAAACCCCTTAATTAAAAATATATTAAATATTGGTGCTTTTAGTAGGACCCACAAGGTTTTTCTTGTGTAAATTAGGGGGGTATTACCTTATAAAGGTAGTAATTTGGTAAATGGCTTGCTAGCTAGCTCACCGAGCTGGCTGGCGAGCTACTTGTTTATTATGGAGAGCTCTTTATACTTGGCATTCCCTGCATCTCATACAACAAGTTCCACAATTTTACCAAATCCATTGACTTAGATGCCATCTTCTTCCATGATGCTACATTTTCAACATGCCATTCACACAAGTAAGAGTTTGTATTGATGCACCCATGGCTCTGCTTGATCCGAACTCCTCATAGAGAGCCACTTGTCATTCTCCCTCCTGAGCTTGATCATTCGAGCTTCCATCTAAACCATGGGCTCAGATTTTTCACCGAGCACCCTTAAATGAATTGCTACAAGCCAACAAAATTCCACCTCAACCCCTTGGTTCTTCAAACATTGAGTTCTCTAAAAATGATTTTACAAACAATGATTTGGCTATTTCTCTACAAATAATACCTTCATCGTGACTCGGTCTTCTTTATCCACTCAACCAGCTCACTTGACCACACCAAACAAACATCATCTCCTTTGTGTAACCACCCAGCTTATCTATCGAATCCCATAGGATTGACCTCTCGCTCGATGGGGAAAGTTGAATCCTGGGACTAGCTGTATATGTGTCTCCATGACTCATTCTAAGCTATCGAGTTGTAGACCTGTCAATATTTCTTTGACATGTGCAAAGTTACCATTCCAAATGTGGCCCAAGCTCTTACCACTTTCCAAGTTTACAACTATTCCATTATGTTCTTCCCCTCTGTAATGAGCTCCAAACCTGGCTCAACTTACTTATTGTAATGTCGCATCTACCTTGACGTTATTGTATATTTGTCTCAATAACCAACCTACAAGCATTCTAAGCCTTCAACCCAATCAAATTCCAATGCCAACTCACTAGGAAAATAAGTTTCACCATTTTTTTTCATGTTATCATGATGATATCCTCACTTATCTCACTGATTTTAATGTAATATTGAATTATACCTTGCTCGTGAGATCACCTATTGACAAGCTACCAATTTATTCAAGTGAGTCACTCACTCCACCTTGGATGCCAACTCATATGAGCTTGAGCTATTCCCTCCTCACTGTAGGACTGCAAATCAGTCCTTATGGATCATCTAATTAGCCTTAAGCTCGAATCATTGATCTACTTATTGACTTGGCCACTTTAACCCACCCAAGCTATGTATAGAACTCATTACTCCTCCACATACATTGTCAACCTAACATTCGAAGAGGTTAAGGATGAATAGCTCATTTGTGGCCTCCATGAGCTCACAGAGATTAAAAAATAACTCACCTCACATCCATTTAGCTCAAACAAGTTATCTTGAAGGTCATCCTTCTTATATGTTGGGTAATATCAATGAGAAACTTGTCGAGATATTTGACGAGTTGTTCGGGCTCGATCCACCTGTATGGAGAATTCTTGCATGCTTTCAACCCTTCTTTCTTAACATCATGGAATCATTGGGATCTCCTTGGTTCCAAGGTTTCATGGAGGTATAGAAGAACTCTAGAAAAAATTTTACACTAAATTTGACCATTTTAGTGTGTAGACCCTCGTTGTCCATTTTTTCCTAGGAGGCAAAAATGAATAACATGTATCACAATATTTTCTTGGCAAGATTAATTTTTCTAGGAAGTTCATTCCTAACTTTGTAGGTCTAGCCAAGCATATTACCTTGATGCTCACGAAATATATCGTTTTCAAGTGGACCAAAGAAGGTATGGATATCTTTGATAAGATCAAAGAGGTAATTTCTCAAGCACACACTCTTATTAACAATTGAGATTACTTAACTCTTTATGTTCACTGGATAGAAAAAAGCATCGTTGTTGTGTTAACCTAGTGAAATGATGGATTTTTGGAGCAACTGGTGGCTTTATTTAGTAAAAATTTGAAGGAATCTGAGGTAAGGTACAACCACATGGAGAAACAAGAGTTTTCCATTATGATATCTCTCAATAAAATCAAGTATATGCTTGTAAACAATCATATTAAGGTGTTGGTATCCCATTCTAGTGTGAGAGATTTTATAATTGGAGATGAGATTAGTGAGAAGAGATATAGATGGGTAGTAAAAATTATGAAATATGATGTAACTTTAAAATTTACTAAGTTGGTTAGATGTAGAGGGATGTGTGAACAACTTGCCACAAAAGCTAGCGATGATAAAAATAGTTGGAAAACTAACATGGAAGTATTCTTATCGATTTTCGAGTATACTTTTTATTTAAACAAATCGAGAGACAAAAATTTACTCTAAAATCCATTACTTGTGTATTAATAGAAAAATTTCTTTTTATAAAGAATCTGGATAGAGTGTTGCTGAGGTGTATTAAAGGAGAACAAATGAAAAAAGTTACTGTTGATTTCCATAGTGGTTTCTACAGTGATAATTTCTCCCCATGAGCTACAACTATAAAAAAATCTTAAGATCAATATAATTTTAGCCCACCATTATTCATGGATTCACATAAATAGGTTAGAAAAAGCAAAGAATGTGGCCTTCTCACTAGCAAGAAGAAGATGAAGGCCCTTCAACTCCACCCAGTTTAAGAAAATTATCTTTTCTCTCAATGGGGTATTGAATTCATTGGCATGGTGAAACCCCCATCCAACATTTTTCAAAAGTGGGTCCTAACAGTAACTAATTATTATAGCATATGGACAAAGGTCGTAGCTCTTAAAGAGGCAATTGAATCAAAATATTAGACTTCTTTGAGGATATTGTGACAAGGTTTGGAGTTACTCAAACTATAATTTATGATAATACTAAGGATTTATTAGGTTTCAAAATATTTGATTGGGATCTCAAACATGATATCTATCTGAAGAATTCCTCCAACTATTACCCTTAAGGTAATGGCCTTGCCAAGTCAATCAACAAGAACTTGATCATGCTAATGAAGAGGATGATGGAGATGAACTAGAGGTAGTGGAACAAAAAGCTTAAGAATACTATTTGGGATTATAGAATCACACTCAAAATATCAATAGGTAATCATCCATTTATTATTGTATATGGTAGATAGGTTAGGATCCCATTATCTCTTGAGTTTCCTTCATTAGAATTAGCACAACAGTTGGAATCAGAAGAGGAAGATAAAATGGTTATTAGAATGGAAAATTTATTTTAGCTATAATAATTGAGGTAGTACATCATGATCATGTTAGAAGAACATCAAAGGTTGACCAAGTAATGGTTTGATAAGAAATCCAAAATGTAGTCTTTTAAAGAAGGAGACCTAGTTTTTAAATGGAACACAAACATAACTACACCAGGGTGGTGCTTTAAATTTTATACACTATGGAGTGGGTCATACACCATTATATATCATAATCAATCCAATTCATTTGAGCTTCCAAAACTCAATGGGGAGATACTCCATATCCCATTCAATGGGATTTCCCTTAAACTATCTTGTTGAGTGAGTTTGGTTTCATCGTGTACATAATAGTTTAGTTATTTGCATGCTTTCCATTACATTTTTGTTGTTTTCTTATTTGAGGGTCACTTATTTTGTTCCTTGCTTTGTAGTCACTAATTAATATGTCCCCCCAATACTTTCATGGTGATCTTCTTTGAATTAGTGTCGGGTTACACAAGTTGTTGGTCCCATTTGTAATTCTCATAGGTAAGATAAGTCATAGAGAAAATATGGAAAATTTGTGGTAAGAAATGGTGTACTGCATAAAGAAATGCAAAAAATATAGATCAAAGGAGGAATATTGTGAGGCTATTGGTAGTTAATCCCAAAACAGAATGGTTTTTTGAGACATCCCAAGCATATTTCAAGATAGATTTCTAAAGGTTTTCAAAATCAGTTGTCAAGATAGATGTTGAATCCATGCCTAACGGATTCAAGGACCATTGGTTTGATTCATATAGTAGGAATATTTCCCCTAGAATTTTCCAAAATATTTTCAAATAATAACTCGTGTGTATCTAGATAACTTACTTCAAATTCTAGATTTATGTGGCTTTAGGTACAAAGGTGCAGAATAATAAGCCACATATCAAAGAAATAGTGTACCATGGAAAATAGAAAATCAAAAAAATGACGGGGGAAACTATGGAGGGTTGGTAGTAGAAATTATGTAAAATTTTTGGGAAAAATGAAGGTCTGTGGGGAAATTTAAACCCACACAAAGTATAAAATCCATATATTGAAAAGTGAAAGTCATGGACAATATAATTCATAGAAAAGGTATTAAAGATGCACAAAATTTCATAGTGTAGAAAAGTGAAGGTTATGGAGAAAAGTAAATAATGGAGCATGGAAGTGGACAGGAAAAAAAAGCCACAGGAAAAATGAAAGTCTATAGGGAATTTCAAACCCACACAAAATTGAAAATCAAACAAAAATAAAAGGGCAGCAACATGTACGCAATCATGAATCATAATCATAGAGAAACAAAAAGTTGTAGACCATGACAAGACCGCAAAAAATGTGACAAGTTGTCAAAGACAACTACAAATGAGTGTGGTTCATCAAAAGTTTTCCAAATGGGGGAAAGTCATGCCTGACTCATTTTAAATGATTGAACAACCCCCAACAACTAGAATTAAACCTTTTACTATGTAACCCTCATTCCCAAACGGTTTGATAGAGTGTGATTAAAGAAACCTCTTGTGCACATACTTGGTCTACAACATTAAATTTTGATTGGAATTTGGTGTTTGGTGAAGTGGTTGGTTTTTTTCATTGTTAGGCACCATCTGATCTCTTATATTTTTGTTCTCTATCTCCTATAAAAATGATTATATGGGAACAATTTAATGGTTATTTCTTCTATAATTAGAGTTGTTACCTTTTGAGTGGTAAGATAATACTCGTGGACCTCTATAATGCATTTGTGAAGTTTTCACATGCCTTAGATCTATGGAATTATTTTTTTAGATAAGATAGAAAAAAATTTGGTTTTAATCCAGGGAACAAAAAACCCCATACATAAAGAAGCAATTTTTTTAAAGATAAAAACTATAACATAGCCATGGAGATAGAGTCAAAACCACTTGAAAATAGGCCCCCACACAAATGGGCCAAACTACAAGAGTTTGAAAATTAAAATGGAGTTTTTTGAATTCCCAAAGGGACTAAGACAAGCTAGGAAAAGCAAACAAAAATAAAAGGGCAGCAACATGTACGCAATTAGTTATTCATAGCCCTGTTATGGGTTTTGGTACTCAGACCAACATCTCTCCTACTAGCCACCTTGATAATGACCCTTTTTAGATGGTTGACATCCTCCTTCTTAGTATGGGTCTCAATCTACTCTTCCTTCTATTCCTTGCTATGATTAGACTCTGTAACCATACCTGAGTTATCACCACTATCTAACTCCTCACTGTCAGAAGATCTTAGCATCAAATTTTTATTTATTTTTCCCTCCTCAGTAGCGATGTGATCCTGTAGAATAGAAATACATTACTCTTTCATACCTTAATCACCTTGGATACCCCTAATGGTTCTCTTTTGGGTATCAATCCTTTGATGAAAATATTTTAGATCTTGTATGAGGTTTTGGTTGACGATGAGAATGGTGTTAGCAATGGACTCAGCCCTCATTAGTCTGGCCTCCTAGTCAGCAAGTTCTTGGTCCCTTTTAGTGGAATTTTCACCCAAATTCTTAATCCCTTTTTTAATATTACACAAGGAATCTGTGATACCCTTATCAAGATCAATAACTTTCTATTTCCTAATTTTATTAAGGTGAGAAGCGAGGGTTTCCTGATCAAAATCATGCTCATTGACTTGACTATGGTGTTAGCAATGGACTCAGCCCTCATTAGTCTGGCCTCCTAGTCAGCAAGTTCTTGGTCCCTTTTAGTGGAATTTTCACCCAAATTCTTAATCCCTTTTTTAATATTACACAAGGAATCTGTGATACCCTTATCAAGATCAACAACTTTCTATTTCCTAATTTTATTAAGGTGAGAAGCGAGGGTTTCTTGATCAAAATCATGCTCATTGACTTGACTATGGTGTTAGCAATGGACTCAGCCCTCATTAGTCTGGCCTCCTAGTCAGCAAGTTCTTGGTCCCTTTTAGTGGAATTTTCACCCAAATTCTTAATCCCTTTTTTAATATTACACAAGGAATCTGTGATACCCTTATCAAGATCAACAACTTTCTATTTCCTAATTTTATTAAGGTGAGAAGCGAGGGTTTCTTGATCAAAATCATGCTCATTGACTTGACTATGGTGTTAGCAATGGACTCAGCCCTCATTAGTCTGGCCTCCTAGTCAGCAAGTTCTTGGTCCCTTTTAGTGGAATTTTCACCCAAATTCTTAATCCCTTTTTTAATATTACACAAGGAATCTGTGATACCCTTATCAAGATCAACAACTTTCTATTTCCTAATTTTATTAAGGTGAGAAGCGAGGGTTTCTTGATCAAAATCATGCTCATTGACTTGACTAAGGATGGAATGCTTACCTCTTTGAACCATGAGAAGAATGAGACCCTAGTGGAGGGGGATATCTGTCTTATATTTCTTAAAATCCTCAATGGTCGAGAGAAGTGGTTGATAAAGAAAATAAGAAAGGCTCATAGTCTGGTCCCAATGGAAAAAATTGAGGATAGACAAATGGTGAATAAAGATTTCATTTGAGGGTCAGATGTTTCATAAAAACTAGGAAAAAATCAGCCCACCTATCCGGTATATAGGTGTGAGAAATATTATCATCATAAGCTAGGATTTTTTCCCCAGCTTCAAAAAATGTAGCAATTTCATGTTTTTTCTTGGTTTTGTCTTTAAAATTTCTGAGGCCTTTAGTTTTTAACCTAGTAATATCAACAATTGCATTCTCTGAAACATCAATTTTAACCCCATGAAAAATAAAACCACCATCCATCCAGGCTTCAACAAAATCAACACACAGGGTAGGGTCATTACCTTTAAGACAATGAATGAACTTGGTAAAACCACCTTTATGTAGCAATTTCCACATACCCGTGTCATTTTTGTGGTGGAGAAAATTATAAGGATATGTTCTCACCATGTCTGCCCCCATGAATCCTACAGTATGTTTGCCTTCATAGACCCAAAAGATAAACCTGACAAAATTGAGGAAAAATCAATTGAATTTGACAAGGCTAGTTTTCCAAAAAAATGAAGTCCTTTCAAAAACCTAAGTGTGCGATCTAGGGGTGTCATCAAAACACTTCCTCTTACATTGTGTCATCATTAATGAGCTTGTTCACCTAGTCCCAAGGAGTATGTGTCTAAATCCATGTCTCCAATTCCACCATGGAAGTTCCTTTTTTTGCTAGCACATCCGCCAGTTTATTCCCTACCTGACAACTGTGTTCAATGACCACTTGATCAAATGAAGCAAGAATGGCATGTGCCTCCATAGTAAAATTATTTATCTTCCATCCAAATTTTCTACTATCCTTGAGGGCATTTAATGACACATGTCAAATCACCCTCAATAATCATATTTTTTATCCCTAAATCACAACATAATATAACACCCCAAAGCATAGCTCTGGCCTCAAAAATATTGTTCAATTGATTTCCTATGGGGCCTGCATAGGCTCTAATGCATTTTTCATAATGGTCATGAACAAGATCCCCTTTGCTAGCCATTTTATCATTCACATGGGTCAAGCCTTCAAATTTAATCTTGTGTCTACCATCAGGTGGTTTAGTCAATTTGAGATTATGGTTCAATCTTTCCTTAATGGTGGTGGTGGGTTCAACATCTAAGTTTATAAGTATGTCCTTTTCCCACTCTAGGAAAACTCTAACCTATTTGGGTTTAAGGATCCTCGAGTTATTCTTAAGAGCACATTTAACTTTATCAGACACCTTGATTGGACTGACTGATTTGTTCCTGAAAATATTATTGTTGCATTCAATCCAGATTCCCCACAAGACATGAGGCAGGGCCAACTTCCACATTTTTTTAACCATGTCATTCTAAAAATTAAAGTTCCACTACTCAGGTAAGAGGGCCACCCCCAGAAGGACTAAATGAACTTTGAAGATACATAGGATCTCAGTGAAGACTTGAAAAGAGAAGGGAAACTCCAAAAATAGGTGCCTGATGGATTATTCATTGTCCTTACATAACCCACATCTATTTATGATGATCATTCCCCTCTTTCTGAGTCTATCCATGGTAAGGACCTTACCTTTGATGAATTCCTAGAAAAAATGTTGATCTTAGGGATAAGATTCTTATTCCAAACCCTCCAAATGATATTTGATTCCAAATGTTCAAAGTTTAACAAATATCTGGATTTGACCTCGTAATCCCCTATGTCTATGAGTCTTCAAATTATCTCATCCCAGACATTGTCAGGTGGAATATGAAGATCCTTGAGTTTCTTGTTTAATTCATGAAAATGTTGAATATCCCCATGATAGAAAGGAGGGGGAAGTATAGGACACCATCTTTGTTCCTCATCCCAGTAATTACACACAAGATCTGCCTTCTCATTAGAGAAGAAATGCCAAAGCTCACTCCATGGACTATTCAAATTAAGGGAAACATTCTCCACCCATAGGTCCTCCCAGAATTTTATTTTAGAACCATCTCAAAGGTTCCATTTGCACCCCTTAATTAACATTTTTCTATTTTGACACAGGTTGTTCCAGAATATAGAGCCTCTCGAGAGCACCCTGTCGCTCAAGAAATCCATCATTCTACTAGAGGGTAGAAAATATTTCACTTTCTGAATTGTCACCCAGATGTCAGCCTCTTAATGAAGCCTCCGCCCCACCTTAGCTATGGGGTGTGGTTCATAATATGAATATTCTTGATAGTTTTTGCAAGTTTTATGTCTTTCCTTTAAATATATACATGTTTGATGTGGATAACTTAGTCCTCTTGCAATATGTCAATCTTATTGTGATCATTCTATTTATAGTTTTTATGTGTATTTTTGGAACTTCACATGCTAATTCACATCTATGTCACTTAGATTTAGAACTAAACCCTATTTTAGTTTGGTGCCTCATCTTTTATTTATTTCAATATTTCATCCTTCTGAACCTTGGTCCCTTAGAAATATTAGGTTAGAAATAGTTGGTAATAGTTTTGTAGTATTGGCTAGATTAGTCATAGTAAGGTAGAATAGAAGGAACAAAAATTCTCTAGAGATTGACCTTAAAAGGTACCATTGTACCACACTTTGAAGGTTATTTCATGTTTCACTAAGTTGTGAGCTCTACCTCAACAAAGGGTGCAATTCCTAGTAACAATAGTAACCATCTTATTAACTCATTAGACACAACTTCCCCAAATTCTTATAACACTTTCTTCACTTCCTACAACATTATTTTTTCTTTTTATCCACTTTTACCATGCCTTCTCTTTTTATGGTCAGTGGTATACATAAAAACATGTATTTTCCTACAATACTTCACTCTACTTGAGATGAACAACACATTTGATGTTGATTCACTCTTCTCTTACATTAGGTTCAAAGTATACTCCTTTCTATCCTTCTCTATGTGTAGATGTTTCTGTAGCCATCATGTTGTACTTTCATGTCCAATTTCCAAGGTGTATTAGGTATAATATGAAATGTGTCCATAGGCATGATGTCACACACATCACTTTTATTTTTATATCTCCTGATTTGAGATTTAACTAGACATTTTTTTAGCAGACGAAGTATGAAACTAAGGAGAAGGTGCACAAAAGATTTGTGGGGGGTAGCAAGACATATTTGAAGGCATGGAAGGATAGGGAAGGAAGTGCATGTGAAAGACATAATGAATCTGGACTTAGCCATTTTCATGGTTATGGGCTATTTTTGGAGAGAGTGTGCAGGGCACACAACCAGATGGAAACTTGCACATCACGCAAATGCTATTTTTGGAAGAGTGTCTACTAAGCACTTTGCATGAGTTTGATTTAATAATAGGATTAAAACTACTAATTAACTAAAAGATATCTATTATTAGCACACTTGCATGTGTCTCTATTATTGTAAAGGCGTATGGCTATTTCAGCATGTGACCTATTTTGGGAATTATGTAAGCGGTGAAGGGAAAGTCCCCACCCTTATAAATATGTAGTAATATGTGTAGGTTAAGAGAGGATTGTGTATGATCTATTATAGATTTATGCTTCCAGAAATGATGTGCCCATGAACTTATGGTACTACTTACTATAAGAAGCTTCTTTGTTCATTGTGTGTTAATATAATGGAGTCTATTAGATGAATAATGGTGTCAAATGTGATTATAACTAGTTATTGCATGGATAATTTATTATGGTGACTGTTTGATTCATGGTTCTTTAAGATCTAGATCTAGGATATGCTCTGTAGAAATTTTATACTATTTATGGATCTGAATGTATTAACCCTTCATCATGTTTGCATCTTGCACAAACAACTCTAAGGAGGGGCCTGATACCTTTGCATGCTTTCAGTGAGTGCTCAGTCTAGGATGAGTGATGTGCTAACACGCTTACGTTATTCCTGGTAAATTCTAGGCTTCATCATTAGTTTCATTCCCGGGACCTCTTTTTCATTTGTTTTCAGGATGGTTCACGATGAAGACATATCTGTTGACCTTAGCAAGTTTTGAGGAGTGGATAAAATATCTAGATGAAGAGTATGCATGGAGTTTCAGCACTGGATTTGATTTTAATAAACGCGCATGGGTGGAATAGAATCTGTATGACAGTTTGTATGAGATCTTCTTCACTATTTTTATGGTAGAACTTTACAAGTGTCTGGTTACTTATGCATCTAAAAGGAATTGGAGGTATCACATAATTTTTTGGATGTAGGAAGAATTTCAGGCCCTTTATGATGCTGATCTAATTTGGACACGTACTGTGGATACTTGGTTTCATGGTGTTCTGAAAAGCTATATTCTGGAGTACTCAATTTGCACTTATTCTTTCCCAAAGGTAGCGAAATTCCATTTTTTATAGTTACTAGGGGAACTTAGTTGCAAGTCATTCCACTGACGATTAAGATCTTGATGGTGACCCTAAACTTGGAAAACAAAGTGATGGCTAACGAAAACCCACCACGCATGGGGGTAGGAGTAGGTTTGGTTAAAGATGGCAGACCTAGTGGTAGAGAGGTAGGGAGAAGAAAGGTAGATTAAGTATAGTGAGGCACATTAGAGGGAGATAGAGAAGCAGTGTGACATTACAAAAAGATTTTGTTGAGGAGAGAGATGGCTCGCGAAGGATTTGGAGCTCACGTAGAAGGGGTGGAGTGAGAGAATCAAGAACTACCCCATTTGGGAAATCATGAAATGGAACCCTCTTTAGCCACACATAGGAGAGCACCAATAGAGACAACCTGGGCCATAAGAATGCATTTGAATATACTTATAAACCTAGCCCTTGCGCTTGGTTTTCCAGTACTTAGTACATCAAATAATCAGCAAACTAATTGGGTTAGCATGGAAATAGGAGTAAGTCACATAACAAGTACATCAATGGTAGGGAAATCATCTTCATTATTGTTTGGAGGTACCTTTTCAGGTGCATCATTTACCAAAAATTCAAGTGCACAGAATTTGGGGCTCATGTCTGGGAGTAGTACAACCACACAAACTATAGGAGTTCAATATAGTACTACTGTTGGGACACAGGGAAGTACATCTTCTGGCACACTTCCGGCTATGGGTGGAGGATTAGGGGGTGTAGGTGGTTCTAGTTCTTGTGGATCTTGTGGTTCTGGAGGTAGAGGCAACATATGGGCTTCTAGATTAGGTGGGAAAGGTCCACACCAATACATAATATTTACATGGAGATGTCTCTTCGTCTCCCAGATTATAGGGGTATAGAAGATGTTTCTGAGCTTGTGCACATGTGTGAAATACTGTGGCACACAAAAGGGATCACAACTTCTGACAAAAAGGTAAGTCAATTTATAAATAAATTACAGGGAATTGCACATAGTTGGTACATGAAGTTTGACCCTAATCAAACTTGCATAGATTATGCAATGTTTAAAGATACATTCCTTAAAGAGTTCTATATCCCTAAGTTTGAGAATAAGAGTATAAGCACTCTTAAGGATATTAAACAAGTCACTACTGAAAGTGTCTAGGAGTATGATGCCCATTTTAAAACATGTTTATCTAAGATTTCTTATGATATTTACGTAAGCCAGCATGCACAATGGTTAGTTGGAGGTTTGATCACACCTATTAGAAGGGATTTGTCACATAATACATACACTAATCTGCGTGAAGCACTTGAAGCATCGTTACACACTAAGGTAGTCGGAAGTATAGACACTGGAGTTAGGCCATTCTTGGAGGCATAGATTACAGCTATGGTGAAGTAACTAGAGAAACTATTTACAAATTCAGCACATGAGACTTGCACTGGGATTTAAGGTCACACCAAGGAAAATTCTCCCCATATATTAGTATGTTCATTACTATTAGACTGTGATATATGTCACCTGAACCATGACGCCATCTGTTGCCCATTATTACAACACACGATAAGGAAGAATGTATCCTATTATTGTAATATTTTCCAATCCATGACTCATGATACAGAGGATTGTAGGTTGATTGGTCAGATCAATCATGCTATAGATATTGGTTTGCGATAGACAAGAGTATCAGATAATTCTAAGGGTAAGGGTGAGCATCAGGAGTGGGATCACAATTAAGTGTAGTTTGATTGTAGTGAGGGGCGGTATGATGGAAGACATGGCAGAGGTCGAGGATACCATGGAAAATTTAGAGGTCTAGGTCGTGGTGGTGGACGAGGTGAATTCCCTCATGGAACATGCTTTACATGTAGATCATCTGACCACTACAGGTGTGAATGTCCTCAGAATATTACATGTTATTTCTGTGGAAATAATCATAGCTATGAGGAATTCCTAGACTTATATGACCATCTTAGTAAGTAGCATAAATAAGAAAACAAAGGCACAAGGATGGTTAGGATATAATGCACTGTGGAAAATCAAAGGATGCCCAAGTTAGAACCGAAATTTGAGTTATTTTCTGTAAAGATCACAACCCATGCTAAAGTTGTGCACGCTAGAGAGACATTATAATAGAAACCTACCATCACTAAAAAGGAGGTTTTACATACCCAATACCTAGATCTTGCCCATCAGAAGGAGGTTTATCAAGAGACCATGAAGGTCCTTATAAATCTTCAGGGTGAAATACAATGTCTACAGGAGAAATCACAGAAGATGGAACTAAAGAAGGAGGTAGAGATGCTCCAGCCAGATATTGATGACTTGAAGGAGGTATGCAGAATGTTGTGCCAGGAGAATATTATTCCATTACTAGGGAGAGTTGGCTGAAGGGAAACACTCCACACACTAATACTGAGAATGGGTGATAGATCCTACATATAAATAATCCCCCCCATAAATTAGATTATGAAAAGGAAATAACTCTAAACATTGTTGTAGATGGATGGATTTTGAGAAATATATTGATTGATATAGGTGCATAAGTCAATGTGCTTACTTTAGATGCATGGGTACAAATGGGGAGACCTACATTGCAGCCATCTTCTAATCTATTATTTATGGCTAATCTAACTAAGGCCACTCCTATCAGAGTTTTAAAATATGTATCCATTATTATTCAAGGGCCAAGTTCACTGGGGATTTTGAGGTTTTAGTTCTTGCCAAAGCAAACAGTTTCCCAGCTCTACCTGGAAACCCTTGGTGTTATGCAAATAATGTTGATCTTCAGTTCAACAAGGGATATATCAATTTTGAAAATAAGGAGGAAAGAGTTATTATCCCTTTAACAGATGGAAAATCTACACCCTATGTTGAGCCTTTGAGTGAGGAAGAGATGAATAGGATTTATGTACATGTCATCTAGGACCCAAAAGTGCTCGAGCCATCTAAAGAAGGAATCCTTTAGTGGGAAGATACATAATCTATTAGCTATACTACAAGTATTGATTGTGATAATTGGTCTCATGGTACTTATGAGTTGGTAGGGTGTGAAGTGAGGATCACATTTGTGCGGAATAGTAAGCCTTGTTACATCAGGAGAATAGGTAACAACCCTTAACCTTGGTACACTGGGGAAGGGGACCCTATGGTATTCTTGCACACCATGGAGGAATAGTGGATGAACCAGTTGGAGAGAAGAAGTATGCTAGCATATACTTTGTGTGGGATAACAATGTGCTGGTGGATGGTTCACATGGATAATCTTGTAGAATGGAATGAAGTCGGGATTACTCTTATAACTCATTTTTCTAGGAGAAATGCACTGACTCGAATCTGTACATATAATGGTAATCAACCTATTCAACACCACATTCAACAGTGTGAGAGGCTCTAGACAGAGGGACAAGAAGCTTTACTACCTTCACTATGGGTGCACAAAATTTATTCTACTTTACAAGGCTACGCATGTGCTTGGTATGTATATGCAGAGCTACATAGAGAAAATAGAAATTGGTAGGATTGTATTATAGGTATGGTTCAGAATTTTGACTACTTCTCTACTAAACCTCCAGTAGAAGAGACATTAAGGGTTATAAAGCAGTTAACTATGGGCGATTGTGCAAAGTCATAAGAACTCATTTAGGATTTATTTAATGGGAATGACTTAAGAGCATGTTTTGCTACAGATAGAGATAGGTGCCACACTACTTAAGCACGCTTTCTTTGAGAAATAAAAAGGGAAGATGATCTACATAGTGGATGATGAAGAAGTAGAAGAATTAGATATAGATCATTCATCAGGTGTGCGTGAGGTCTTGGATAGTATAGATGAAAACACACGTGACTATCATGAACCTATGAGGACCAAGAAAGTGAATATTGGTATGGATCCTGAGCCTAAAGAGGAAATAATTGGAGATTATTGGTCTAAATTTGAAGTTGCAAAAATAGTGGATCTGCTCCATGATTTTCAAGATTTATTTCCTAGGGGCTACCATGAATTGAAAGGCGTGCATGCATCATTAGAAGAAATTAAGATAAAGCTTAAGGAAGGTGCACGCCTGATTAGGAAGAGACCCTATAGGATGAAACCAACCTTGCATGAAAAGGTCAAAGAAGAAATTGAAAAAATGTTGAAGTCTGAAATCATCAAGCCCCTAGATGAGTCAGAATGTGTTAGCCCAATGGTGATCAATTTAAAGAAATATTTTTAGATTAGGATCTGTGTGGACTACAGGGAGCTGAATTTTGCATATGTGGTTGATCCTTTTCCTATTCCATTCAAAGAGGAAATATTAGAAGGCATTGTAAGGTGCAAAGTCTATTCCTTTATAGATGGATTCTCTATGTATCATCAAGTTAGGATTACATAGGAGGATCAGGAAAATACTACTTTCACCACTCAATGGGGAATTTTTGCATATACTGTGATGTCATTCAGACTGAAGAACATGCCCATTGTATTTTCACGAATAGTTGTTCAAGCATTCCCATATTTTATTCTTCTTTTCTTGCAATTTTTCTTAGATGATTGGATGGTATATGGGCTTGTTAAGGATCATTATGAAAATTTAAAATTAATGTTTTAAAGATATACATAGTTAAGCATCTCTTTGAACATCAAAAAGTGTGTGTTTGCTACACCTTTTGGCACTCTGTTAGGGCATATTATCTATAAGGATGGCTTGTTGGTAGATCTAGCTAAATTTGCAGTTATTGTCGGCCTAAAAGAACCTACCAATCAGAGTGAGGTGCACAGATTTTTGGGTCACACTGGGTATTATAGAAAATTTATCAAAGGATATGCTAAGGTTTTCACACCCTTGGAGGAGTTACTAAAAGGAAAAGGGACATTCTATTGGGGGGAACTATAGCAGCATGCATTCGAGACATTGAAGGACAAACTTACTATAATGCCTATTCTGCGCTTTCCCTCATGTGACCAACC
Organism: Taxus chinensis; assembly: GCA_019776745.2. Lineage (NCBI taxonomy): Eukaryota > Viridiplantae > Streptophyta > Pinopsida > Cupressales > Taxaceae > Taxus > Taxus chinensis. The sequence goes on from CM034150.1 coordinate 407,324,183, forward strand.
ATTTCATGTACATGTGGATGATTCTGACATGACCATTAGCATGGTGTTGGATCAGCCTAGAGAAGTTATTTTAGATCATCCTATCTATTTTGTTAGTATAAATTTGACTCATGCAAAGTAGAATTATACAACTACAGAGTGCAAAGCTTTGTTAATGATCTATGCACCACATAAATTCAGACAATACCTACTAGTAACACCATTTTTATTCTATACCGATCACATGGCATTGAAATAATTGGTAAATAAGCCAGTCTTACAAGAGTGCATATGACGATGGGTGCTCTTATTCCAAGAATTTGATTTTACAATTGTGGTAAAACTAGGGAAAATTAATTCTGGCCCAGACCATTTATCAAGGATATAGTCAAGGGAAGATGCATAAACAATTGAAGATACAATGTCAGATGTGTAGTTATATAGGTTACATCACGCGCCTTCAAACTTGGAGGATATTGTTGTTTTTCTACACACAGGTGTGGCACTAGAAGGAATAAAAGCCTTAAAGAAGAAAAAACTTACAATTCAAGCAACACCTTTTATGTTGATCAGTGGTGGCCTATACAAGTTAGGGCGAGATGAAGTTCTACGTGGATGTGTATTAGAGCATGAGTGCATAGATATCATGGAAGAGGTTCATGGTGGTATTGCAGGTGGGAACTATGCAGGTGATGCCACTGCACGCAAAATTCTACTCACTAGATTATGGTGGGAGACCCTATATAAGGATTGTAAGGTGTATTGCAAGGCATGTGATCACTGTCAATGCCTTGGTAAACCAGGGAAAAGAGATGAAATGCCTTTAAGACATATTCCTAGTGCAAAACCATTTGAGAAATGGGCTATAGATTTTGTGGGTTCTATTTCACCAGCCGTGTGTAGGATTGGATCACGCTACATCATCACTTGCACATATTATCTTACAAGGTGGGTAGAAGCAACACCTACCAAGGATTGTACAACAACTACAATAGTTATGTTCTTATGGTAAAATGTTTTTACAAGGTATGGATGCCCGTTGAGTTTGAAAAGTGATAGGGGCACACATTTTTTGAATGAGATAAATATAATTATATTGGATGAGTTCATGGTTGCACACCATAATACTACACCATATCATCCTCAAGAAAATGGGACCACTGAATCTTTCAACAAGATTTTGAGCTAGACATTGACAAAAAATTTCGATGTTGGAAGAAAAAATTGGGATGATAAAGTTTCTTATGTGCTTTGGGTGTATAGAACAACATACAAGTGGTTAAACAAGGCCACACCCTTTCAATTGGTGTTTGGTGCAGAAGTAATTAATCCTATGGAATTCATGTTACTTTATTTACGTATTGCGCACACAAGAGGTCTATCTGATGAGAAAGCATTAGAAGAATAAATTGGAAATTTGATCAAGTTGGATGAGCAACGAGAAATAACATGATGGAGTCAGAAGTAAGAAAATGCCACGCAAAAAGTGTGACATGACAGGCACATTAGGGACAAAAAGCTTGAGATAGGAAAGATGGTGCTTCTTTATGACTCTAAGTTTCTGTTCCATCTAGGAAAAATTAAAGTGCATTGATTAGGACTGTATGCTATCACTCACATACTTGAAATAGGAACTTTCCAATTAGAGGTGCTTTATGGGATACGATTACCCAGTTACTTCAAATGGAGTAGGTTGAAGCCCTACTATATATAAGTCTTCTTGGTGTTTGTAATAAGGCAATGTTCCCATTTAGAGTAGGTTTTTATTTATGTATTCCCTTAATGTATTTCCTTCTTCATTGCTATGATTTATCATTTTAGTTGGTGTTTTATATGATAAGCACATTTTCGCATTGGAAGATAATTATCATTTATAGAATTTTATGCGTAGAGGATTGCACATACCATTTGTGTGGGGTGGTTATTGAAAAATGGGTACACATAAAGGAGCAAATTGCTACAACTTTTATTCAAGTTTGGAGAGTTGTTGGAAAGAAGATTGCTTCTAAACAAGGAATATAGATGGAGATAAATGAAGGAATAGTATAATGCGAGGTAAGTAGTGATTGTGGAGACTACCAGGAGAAGGGAAAATGGTGAGGTACTCAGGTGCATGGAAGCGCACTGAAGAGAAGTCATATTTAGAAGGTAGGAATGCACACTAGAAGGTTATATCTAGGTGTGAAGATGTACCACGTGTAAAGTTTGAAAATGGTCAATTAATTAGAGGATTGTTGGTAGGTCAAGGGGAAATAAATGCACTAACTTTTTGAAAATATATATAAAGATGTGATGCAAGTTCATTTTTACCATTGTAATCACAAGTATTTGAAAGAGATAAGTGTAATCGAGCTGAGAAACATATATTGAGGTGTAGAGAGTGAAACTAGATGTGGACAGAAGATTTATGCATAGAACAATCTTGTGTCCCCATTGGTGAAGGGTTTGAGAAAAGCAGGTGCATTGCAAAAGAGCTAGGGCACGTGATTTCAAACTAGGGCACACAGATTCGAGCTAGGGTTTAGACCTTCTCACTATAGAAGATAGAAAGTGAAGCATTTGCACATTACAAAGGACATGAAGGTGATATTTTCAGATGGAACCAAAGAAAGTACTTTCCATAGGAGCCAAAGGAAAGAAGAAAGTGGAGGAAAAAGTTGAAGTTACGCTCGAGTGTAATTTTTCAGATATGCAGTAATAGAAGGTGTTATAGTTGGGAAAGAAATGGTATTCCCACATCCATAAGTGTAACATAAGTGATTACAACGACCGCACATCAGATAAAAAGAAGGATTTAGATGCATTTTTTAGCACGAAGACCAATAAGTGCATGGTAGAGGACATGCTAGTGTATTATGACATTGGAGAGAAGTTGCTAAATCAGATTGGAGTCTATTAGTTATATGATATCCCTTATTTTGGAAAGTATGAACCATTATACTAGTGGTTAATGAGAAAATTCGATGAGGACTTCTTCTATTTCACTAGACGAAGGGTTAGAGTCACAACTGCCTTGATTGCAACACTGACAAGAATAAAAGGCACAGGGATAGACCTTATCAGTGATCTAACAGATAAATCAATAATCATGGAAACATGGAAGGAGTTGTGATATACAAAGGGTCTATGTGGGATGGACATTGACAAGTTAAATAAGTACCCAGTGGTTCAGGAAGCTGCACATTTGGTAACAAAGTTGAATGACCAAGAGAGGTGGTCGTAAGTGAATACAATGTGGCTACATATCGCAAGGAGAATGTCTCAGGGAGTGATCTATAATATAGTAGGATACATTGTAGAAACCATTATCGAGGAAATACACATAGGTGAAAAAATTATTTTTTGTGCTATTTTACTTTCTTGAGTATTTATGGATATTGGAGTGCCCGATGGGATGAAGGACAAGATCTAGGAATATCCCATGGAGAAAAAATCCCTTGTAGAAAGGTTTGAAAAATATGTATGTGAAGGTTCAATGAGTGGGCCATCTAAATAGAGGGCGGAGATGTGATATGATCGACTCTGTGTGGAATTTGAAGAGGAGTGGTGCATCCCTAAGGACTTAACAATAAGTGGTTGGTAAGGCAGTACAATTTGCAGTGTACTAGCACTTCTACATCACACAGTTCACTATGAGGGATGAGACATGGAGCCCATGGTGAAAAATTCCATATGCCTTCACAACGCTCTTCTTCCAGGCATCAGTCCACCATTTTACTGATGCGTGCCACCTAAATTTTATTGCAGACAAGGTAAACTATGACTACCACACTCTAAGGAATACATATGTATTTCTAGGCTAGACTACCTATGTTGAGAGGGTCATTTAAAATGTCATAAGCATGAAACCTGTAAGCTTGAAAATTGGGTACATTGGAGTAGTGCTCGTATACCTTCAGCTTAAGCCCAAACTGGAGAATAAAAAATATGCAAAGATTGAGTTCTCGCTCCTAGGGCCACCTAAGGGAAAGCATATAATGGAGAACGTGTCAGCCCCAAATTCCACCAAAGCTATAGAGGTATATGATGAGGAGGACGATGAGGATAGTGATGGGTTAGAACATAGAGGCCAAAGGCAACCCACAGATAGAATGGATATTGAGTGAGAAAGTACCCCACCTTAGGCACAAGAGGAAGAAGAGGAATTAGAAGCAGTCCACAGAGAGCACTGTTTCAAGAGGGTGTTAAGAAGAACAAGGACACAAGGCATGGGAAATCCTCAGTCTATTAGGAGGTTAACATGACTCTCTCCTAAAAAAGAGACAACTGAGAGGAAAAGGAGAAATTTGAAGTTGAATGAGGAGGCAGAGGAGTCTGTAGAGAGCGCACCTGGATCCCCTATACAACCAGAAGAATTGGAAGAACCCATAGATGAAGATATAAAGGATAAAGAGGTAGGAGAACTGGAACATGATACCACTCAAAACATCGAAGATTCAACTCTAAACCTTGGTGCTCAGGTACCTAAGGGGCCAAGAACAAAGCACACAAGTGGGGAATACAATGTTTCACATATGGGCTATGATGAGGACATATGTAAAAGTGTTTGCACATGATTCTAAAATATAATGAGCCTTAAGGAGTTATATGGATGGGATTTGGTGGACCTAGACATGGTAACCACATGCACAAGAAAGTAGTTGTCTTGGTCCATGCAAACTCACATGGATGAGCCCAATTTTGATGTATGTCAAGAGTCTTGTGTATCAAGAAGAATGAATAAGGCACCATAGAATAGACACATAGCTATAAAGCCCACTCTCCTGTCTGATGAGTAGGTAATTAATGCCTTGGTAAAAGTATCTACAAAGGTGGCATGGAGGAACATAGATATGGCTACCACTATTAGAGCGTTACAAGAAGAGAATAAGGCTAAAGATGCCAAAATAGCATGTCTAAAAAGAGAGGAGCTAGAGAAAAAGAAGAATGGGGTTCTCATCAGCATGGTAGAGGAGATCAGTGATCATGTCTTGAAGGCAAGACCACACTTGGAGCCCAAGATACCTAAGAGGTTCCCTTTGTCTATGCATTATGTGTGTACCTTAGTTGATTTGGTGCTTGAGGATAGACCGATTCAGATGCCAATGCCAACAGACCCTAAATAGGAAGTGGAGAGAGAAATGGCTTTAGTAGTTAGAAATATTTCATCTTATGAAATATTACTCCATACTTTGTAGGAAGAGCTGAAGAAAGCAGACTAGACATTGAATATTTTTACAGCTCTAGAAGCAGTAGTCAAAATCTAGACGATGGTAGAAGATAATGAAGTCCTGAAGGTGATGAAGGATGATACTTTGGGGCACGCAGAGATATTAGTAGTGGTCAAGAAAAAGCATAAGGCCCTTACAGTAGTCCAAGACCCACATAAAGAAAGGTTGGATGAAATTGGGAAGCTTATAGTGTAAAATATGGATCTTCTAGAAGGAAGGGTGACTGTAATGTCCAACATTGTTCTAGTATTACAAAATGATAAGGAAGAGATTTCCCTAGAGGAGTTAGATTCTATTGCATCCGACATTCCAGAAAAAGTAGAAGCCGCACTAAGTTATTGGAAAACCTTAGAGGATGAAATCAAAGAAGAATATCTGGAGTTAATTCTTCTAGTTGACACAGAGGATGTTATAGGGTGAAATTTCATTCTTTGTAAAATAATTCTTTATTTTCCTTTCATTCCCATTCTTTATTCTTTGAAGTATCAAAAGGTAACCAATTTCGGGGTGGCAATACAGTTTTATGTGGGGTAATGTTGAGCAGATGAAGTATGATACTAAGGAAAAGGCACGTAGAATATTCACATGGGGTAACAAGATAGATTTGAAGGTGCAAAATGATAGGGAAGGAAGTACGCAAAAAATACAGAATGAATCTGGACTTAGCCATTTTCAAGGTTATTGGCTATTTTTGGAGATAGTGTGCGGGGTACACAACCAGATGGAAACTTACATAATATGTAAATGCTATTTTTGTAAGAGCATCTAATAACCTCTTTGCATTAGTTAGAGTTAATAATAGGATTACCACTGCTAGTTAACTAGAAGAGATCCATTATTAATGCACTTACATGTGTGTCTATTATTGTAAAGGCGCATGACTATTTTCAGCATGCAATCTATTTTGGGAATTATGTAAGCGGTGAATGAAAAGTCCCCACCATTATAAATATTTATTAATTTGTGTAGGTTAAGAGAGGACTATGTATGAGCTATTGTAGATTTATGCTACCAAAACTGATGCGCACATGAAATTATGGTACTACTTATTGTAAAAATCTTCTATGTTCATTGTGTTAATATAATGGAATCTATTGGATGAATAATGGTGTCAGACGGGACTGTAACTAGTTATTACATGGATAATTTATTATTTTTACCATTTGATTCATGATTCGTTAAGATCTAGATCTAGGATATGTTATGTGGAAAGGTTATATTGTTTATGGATCTAAATGCATTGACCTTTCATCATGTTTTCCTCCTACACAAGTAACTCTAAGGAAGGTCCTAGTACCTTTTCATGCTTCAGGTGAGTTCTTAGTTTAGGATGAGTGATGTGCTAACATGCCTAGGTTATTCCTGGTAAATTTTAGGTTGCATCAACATTGTTCTTTCACTAATAGTTGGTGTCCATGGTGTAACCGTGAAACCATGTATGGATTCAAATGCTCAATATATTTTAAAATTTAAGATATCCACCATTTCATATATAAATTAATTATTTTTTCTTCCATTGTCCATAATTAACTTGTTAAGAATTTTCCTCTTGACTTGCATTATATCCTAAAAATTATCCTCTACTAAGGACTAATCTCTTCTTTCTTTGGTTTCAACAATACAAACCCAAACTTCAACCCTTCTCCCATCTCTGATTCTTCTTCATGAATTATCAATCCATATTCCTCATATTTCACAATGTGTGCACTTTTCTTACCACATTTTGGTCATGCAAGCAATTGTATACTCTATGCCTTGTTTATCCACAACTATAACATGTGCCTTTTAAATCGATGACTTCTTCCATGACCAAAGGATCCTCTACCCTTGGATGAATTTTCACATCCTCAATATGTCCCTTAAATTTTTGGTTTTAAAAATGACTCGCCTTCAACTTACATAGAATTATCTCTGCCCCTAATTTTCCATAACCTTGTGTGGCCTATTATGCCTTTCCTCGATTAACATGTTGTTGTTTATGTTCTTATTTTTCATATATTCATAACATATTGATAAAATTCTTCTACATAATGAACTTGTAACATACTAAACTCATCTTGAATCATAATCCAAAATATACTCATATACATCCACATCATCCTCCATATGTCCCACTCTAATGGCGAGTCAATAAAATTTCTTAAATTATGCTTTTATAATAAGCTTATCTTTATAAAAAACCTTGTAACCTTATGAATAAACTAAATTGGAATTTTTTAGGTAAAAAATTCACCTTGAGATTCACCACCAACCTATTCCACATCTCGATCTTCTACTTACCAAACTTCACTTAATTGGTCTAGGTATGCTCCCACTAAAGAGACACCTGGCCTTTCAACTTCTTACACACAAAATTGAACTTCATGGGATCTTCCATATCTTCATACTCAAACTATTTATCCATCTATGTTATCCAATCCATGATCTTTGATAGTTCCAAACTACCAAAATAATAAGGGGTATCCAATCTAATCTTATTCCCCACTTTTTGACTTATGTTCAAAGTGAACTCTCTTCTGGATGATTTTATGTTCCTCTTATTCTGTATTTATGTTTTTGTTCATATTTACATTGGAAACCTAAAATTTATGTTATTAATTCCCTCTTCAAGATCAAAACACCTATTAATTTTTTGGTTTCCATGGCATCCAAGAAATCTTGCATAGTTCTCATCATTTTGACCAAGTATTCAAATATCACGCCTTGGTTTTGACATCCTATATTAACATATTTTTGGTGTGAAATTTTATATTCTATAAAATTTAAGACCATAATATAAGTGATCTTATACCCAACAAAATTCTTGTCATAATATGTTTGTAAATACCTTGTACTAACAACTCACACTGTGGAAAGCTGCAAAAATTATTGTGACACACTCTCACACCTTATACCCAATAATTACCTATAATAATATGTATGTAATAATTTTATACCCAAACTAAAAATTTTAAAACAAAAAATATTTTTTGTGTTTCTACTTACAAGGAAATTAATCCTTATTCAGATACCAAATAACGCACATGGGTTCAAGGTGACCAACAAAGAGTCACAATACACATCGTATTCCTAATAATATATGTATAATAACAAACCAATATAAATAAAACATGCATCAATAGAAATATCAAATGAGTGTGTATTTAAGGAAAAATAAAAGTTTTGGGATATCTATTCATAGATATAGCACCATCAAACTGATCTCCAACAACTCAACCTCATACATCATATAATCATTTCCTCAATATGACAGATCCTCCATTTAGTATATTTTAATACTCATGTCACATATCAAATCTTTGTGATATTGTCTACTTACCACCCTCTTAGTTCATAATGAGCCTTAGGATTACATCCATGTCCTACCCTTAAGTAAATATGATCTGTTAACTTGAACTTCTAACTCCTAAGGTAATTAGGGATATACTTATATATCCATTCATTTCATCTCTGAAGACTCCTAAATTAAAATACAAATACAAAATGACCCAAAATATACCCAAGGAATAACTAGACATTCTTATCTAAACCTTGTGCCTTCAAACATTCAACTATTCCAATTATATGACTTGAACAATATTGTGCACACAATGTTATGCATTGGGCAATTACATAACAAAACAAACATTATGTAGAGGAATTATGCACTCAAAAAAAATTGTGCAATTGAAGTTCACATTTAGTAGAATACAAAAATGCAAACACAATTGAATAAAAAATATTTAATTATTTTTTGTTGATACAAGATTGCCTATGAAATAATATGCTTCTACATTAGATCATATATTAGATGAAGTATAAAAAGGTCAATGAATGTGCAAAAAGTGTGATGTCTACGTATTAGAAGTAATTGGCATAGATGTACAAATGTATTGACTAATGTGAGGTTTCTCCATACCAAAGGTAGATGTAAACACAAGAAATGTAGGAAATTCCACAATATGTGAGTGGAATAGATGTAAGTGTTTTCTTAACCTCATTTCTAAATTTTATAGTAAGGATTCAAATTAATTAGTACTATTAATGAGAAATTCTAAAAATTCACACACTCATCCTCTTTATCAAAGATAACAAGGTCATGATTATTGTGTATATGCATACACTCCCTAAATATTTATTAACAACCTTAAGTACACACACACACACACACACACACACACACAAGGATTATAGAAAATAAATATATATACATAAATTTAAAAATAATATATATATATATATATATATTGTAGACACCTGTAGTTTGATCAAAGCACTATTATTCCTAATATTACACTAATTATTATCCTCCTTGCAAATTGATGATATACCATTAGTTAGACCTATCTAATACCCCTTTCTCGACCACCTTTTGGTCGTATTCCTCTTATAAACCAATTAAACAGGATAATATAGCCTCTTATTGGCTAATTCCTCTTCCAATTCCTTTCGAAGCTACTTCTACTAACCTCCTAGACTATCAATCCATTCCATTGGATTGATTAGACCTCTCGAAACCCTCTTAAAATCCTAATTACTCCCTAAACATGGTTAACTAGTCTTAAACCATGGTCAATCTCTTCTAATCCTAGTCAAATCTTACTTTGACTTGCTAAAAGTGCTTTTTTGGATTTTTCTATTTTTTCCACATGCACCCAAATCTCCTACTTTCCCAAATGGAAAACTATAAATATTCCACTACCCCATTATAATTTACAAGAACACTTCTTCCCTCTAACATAAACTATAGTATTATTTATAGGAGTAGGAGTTTTATTTCATCTTAGTGAACTATTTGCTTTATCCTTTGCAACACATCACACACCATAGAATAAATGGGAAGAACCATTGTCCTTGAAGCCATTAATGGTGAGATCCCATTCTCTTAAGCACAAACCGATTGCTTAGATCGTTATTAGACTCAATTATTTAAGCTTTCAAGAATAGCGGGTAATTATATTTTTTAAGTTTGCTTTAAACTAATGCATGCAAAGTAGGAATCCTTGTTTAATTTTTAACTGATGATCCATTGATTGGTTTTGCACAAATATTTGGTGTTCTTGAGTGTTCTTACCCCATTCCATAGATTTTGCAAACTTTCTTTGAACACATTTGGTATGCCTGGTGGGACTTAAAGTCCATCCTCCATTTATGGAGTCTTTTCAAGCTATTTATTTTCAATTTCTAACCACTTTCATGTCTTCTAGGATAAATAGCTTGTTATTTACATGATCTCATATTTTTAGTAGGCTAAATCATCCTTGATCATGTATTTGTTTTAGGTTTGAGCTAGAAATAGGCTTCTTTGGCTAACCTTTAACCTATTTGCTTTTGAAAATTTTCAAAATCCATGACTTTTGCAAGTTTTATGGGGGGTGCACGTAGGTGTCTTGAAGGGGTGTGTCTCCATCGATACCATAGCATTGACGTCAAGATAGTCATGTATCCATTTGTCGTACTACTAGTTAACAATAAATTTTATAATAGGTTGTGTCTCCATTGAACCGTCGGGGTCTCTGTCGACCATTGAGCGTCTCTGTGTCTCTAGACAAGTTGGTGTCTACTGTCATACTGTGTTTTTTGAATTTTTTTTCCTGTAGGTGTAACCATTGAATAGAGAGCATATGCATCAAAAACCTAGTGTACCTATCTGACAGGCCCATTTCGGTGTTTGTACTCCTTGTCATTTCTTCCTACCATGCGTCTACATTGGCTGGGGCACTTATCTGTTGGCTGGGGCATGCTGGTGTCATTCTGGGCACGTAGGTGTTTGTGTTAAAAAATGAAAAAAAATTCTCCAGGCTGTAGGATCATTTTTTTCTAAAGTTTTCTACTATTTTTAAGGACTAACAAAGCAAGTTTAGGGTGTTGAATAATTGTTTAAACTAACATAAGTGTTTTTATTCCTTAAAACTAAAATGAGGTTTATAAAGTGTGTATGCTCTCTCCTTGTGCCTTCTAGGTGATCTTGGAGATAAAAAACACTAGTACAACCTTATTTCATGTTTGAAAACACTTTTTTTATGCTTCTAAAAGTAAAAAACCTTCCATGTAACTCATTTTTAGTGGAATTTTTCATATTGCGTATGTTCTTCCTTCGTACCTTTCGGTGATCTTAGGAATCAAAAGCAACGTGTAAATTCCCTTTCTTGATATCATTATTTAAATAGAAAATCACTAAGCTCGTCTCATACATGGCCTAACACTTGTCAAAGAAAAGGTGTCAAAAATGAGACACAAACCTTCCAATAAACGTGTTTTCATACAAATTTCCAAATGGTGTGATACTTAAAACCACATTAAAGTTAAGAAAGATAAAAAACACACCACTTCACTTCACATTGTATTGCAGGTTTCAAAAAAGGGTACATCCTTATCCACTCAACTAGAATATAACCCCTTTGGCATAACACCTTAAGCTATAACAATGGGGGTGGTTTTAGGAACCCTAAAGTAATCCACAGTTGAGTAACCTCGTGGATGAAAAAGGAAGTGCTCCGCTTACCCACTTGACTAGTATGCATTGTAAGTTAGAGTCAAATATTTTTTGTATCATGGTTCAAATGAGGATACAACTAAACACACTAGTTTCTCATTGTATCAGAAGGGGTACAGTAAAGCTGAAATAATCCCAAATCAGTCATTGTGACTCTTTGGGAAAATCACGCTCACATTAGACAATGTTCTAACACCTACTTGAGAGAACCCATTAAGAAAGCCATTTTGTCTTGGAGCCCGCTTTTCTAGTTTGTTGTCACGTTAGGCAATTACGAAGTGATGACTCGCTTGGAGTTTGAACCTTGTTTCTCAGAAAAGGAAAAGATCCCACGTAATTTTGAGTTAAGTTCCTTTCATCATGGGATTAAACGACGTCTCACTTAGCTCAGTTTCATTCTCATCTTCAGACGAGGTGAAACTCTACCCAAGTGGCACTTAGTTTATTTTCAATCCTTTTAATCTATACCATTGTGTTCTCATCGTCCATTTTTTGGGTGAGAAGGAAGCATACCTCATGCTTTTTTATTAGATATTGTACTCGTTACTTTTGTGTCTATTTATGCCCATCCATGTTTGCAGCTAGGTTGTTAAACATCTAAAGTGTGTAGGTATGTTTTTATATCTTTGATAAGGTCTTTGATCTTGGTTTCAAGATCATCCTCACTACCGTGATTTTGGTTCATATTTTTTATCTCTCCTTAGGTTGATGGTTTTTTCTCACATTCTAATCACACAATGTTGGTACTTACATCGGCTTTTTAGTTTCTTGAAAAATTGATATAAGTCCCTTTATTGTGTGGTTACGCTTCTCGCGCAACTAACAACTTCTTGCTATACTCATACTTCGTTTCAGTTTCAACATCATCTAAGTCCTTTTAAGGGTCTCGGTATTACCTTATATTTACCGAAATAACATCATATTTATACTAACACCTTGCTTGCTTGGTTAATGTATAAAGATAGTTTTGTTACGCTATATATACTCACAATTTCCATTTTTAGAAAACTTATCTTTCATTAGCATTCAAACTAGTTTTAGTATACCTCATCGAGGGATCACGTCAGTACCACTTTAATATTTAGGCCTTGTTATAATTCTAACTCAATCTACGTGTTAATGTGGTGTTGGCACTATTCACTTTGGGCCTTTAACCGGAATCATAGTTAGGGTATAAAATTGGCAAAACAACAATTTGACTAATCGTTGCATTTGTGTGTTCATATGAGTGTTTCTTAAGTCATAAAAGGAACTGCATAGATATTTAAAAAAAAAAAAACTGACCCGAACATATGCCTAGGTTCCACATAAACTTCAAAAACATTTAGACGGAACCTCGCATAACCTTTTGGCCGAGTGATTCCTAGAATCACGAAAATGGCATCTAAACCTAATAACAGTGTCTTAGGAGAGAATAATTTTGAATCATTCCCATTTAGTGGATAGCCCCTCTCTTTTAACGATTTAAGGACGCAGATCCATTGATCGATCATAGCGGAGAGGATTCTGACTCTTATAAAGAACAACACCAATTATTCTTAGGTTGCTTTGAAGAAATCCTTTTTTATAACAAGGATCAAGTACTCCCAAAAGTCTTATAACTAGGGGATAATATTCCACAAGAGCATGAAGTGGAAACTAAGGTAATTAACCATAAAGTAGAAGAGTGAAGATCCCTTTTGGACATATATAACCCTTTTGATGTAGGGTATGCTTCCACTTTTGGGAAACATCATAACACCATTGAAGAAGACCCACCCAAGCCACTGGGTAATCCACAATGACCTTATTACAAATCTTCACGTAAAGTGAATATTGAGTGCAAATACTCACCACCTCCCAATTTTATTGAGGAAGAGAACCCTTTAATCGAGGAAGAGATCCTCCAGAAATAGATCTTAAAAATGAGCCAAAAATTAGGGAACTTAGGCTCTTTAAGTAGGAATGTATACAAAGAAAAAATCAAGATGAAACCTAATGAATTCCAATTTGACCCATATAGTGATGTGACCTTTAAAGTAGTTAAGGCACAGAGACCAATGTCACCCACCAAATAACAAATCATTGAATGATAATTATAATTAATGAAAGATATGCTTACTACGCTACAGGAGTTAAATGTATGACATAATAAGAAGTATTCATATGAAGAGCTATGCCCTTACCCCTTCGATAAGGACATGTTACTACAACCCTTCCCAAAAAAATTTACTGTGCCTAAATTCGATAAGTATAAATACAAGAGTGATCCTCACAATCACATAAAATAATTTTATATGGCTTGCCAAGAGGTCACCTACATTGATAAATTATTAATACGACTCTTCCCTCATAGCCTAGGAGCATTGGGATTGGAATGGTTTTATAGCATACCCAAGGGCTCTATTACTACATGGTCCACATTGTCAAAAAAATTGTACAGAATTATTCCTATAATATGGAAAATGATATCACAATGGATGATCTCTGCAATGTGAAGCAAAAACCCAATGAGACATTTGCAAGATTTTTACAATGGTGGAAAGGATTGGCAATATTCTTCCCTTGTGCCTTTCCAGAAAAACAATTGGTATGCATATTTGTGCCTAACTTGAACCCGAATATAGCCTTCCATCTAAAAATGCATTGTGGTTCAAAATTTGAAGAATTTATAGAGAAGGGCGGTCAAATCAAGAAGTCCCTCATCACTAATGGAACACTTAAACCAGTTTTCAAAGACAAACATGAAGCAAAATCTTTAGATAAATTGAAATTTTTCAACAAAAACAAGCATGTCATTGGGGATGGCATTATGGACTCCAAAATATTCCAAGCCATGCAGACTAGTTTACTTCTAAAGCTTTTACAAGGGCCTCATCCCAAGGCACCTTCCAAACATGAGTTCACGCCATTAACATAATCCCTATATGCCATAATAAAATAGTTAGATAAGGAAAACATGGTGGAATACCCAACTGCAATAATACCATACCCAAAGAATGCTCCAAAGCCATTTTGTTTCAAAGAACATGAGTATTGTGACTTCCACCATGTTAAAGGGCACAAGACATATAGGTGTTTAAGACTATGTCATTATATACAAGACCTCATTAAATAGGGAAAGATTGTTGTAGATTCTCCCCCTGACTCAGGCCAAGTTCCAAATGAGAAAATGGGTATCTTTAAAGAGCCCTTTCCTGACCATACAGATAAGAAGAAAAGTAATCTAGATCATGGAAAAACCTCCAATGATTATAGGATTGTCACTCATATTTATCCCACTAATGACAGTCCCTTCGATTCTCTCATAAGAGGTATTCATTCATCTGATGAACGGGTCAACACTATCTAGATCTTAGAAAAGAGTTACGTTGTAGGGATGAGACATGCTCATTTAATCATACCAGATCCCCTGCCTATCCCTCAAGAAGGTCATTATAATTTGATAGGCCAGTTGGAGAAAAAACTTGCTAGGATATTCATTCTCGATCTACTCAAAATCTCTACTTTCCATAAGAACATATTGTACAAAATTCTACAAAGTTTGAGAGTCTTAACTGATGTAGATCTCACACACCTCCAAGCCATGATTACGTACCTTGATGCTAATGATCACATCACTTTTGATCATGTTGCAAACCTATGTAATGACCCACAACACAACTTACCCTTATATATAGAAGTGGTTGTTTCTCGTTTTAAAATTAAGAGGGTGCTTTTGGATGGTGGATCTGGTCTAAAAATTTGTACTTTGAAGCTGGTTAAGCAACTAGGCCATTTAGAAATGAATCTAGGTTCCAAAACTATCACGATCATAGCCTATGATAATTAGGAGTGAGAGTTAGCAGACACTATAGTAATTCCAATGGAATTAAGGTCGAATTGTCATCATACAATGTTCCATGTCCTTGAATTGGAACTACCATACAACATGCTCTTAGGATGCCCATGGATTTATGTCATGCAACCCATTCCTTTGAATTTCCATCAATGTATCAAAATGTACCACAAAGGACAAATAATCACCATCCAAGGTGATCTAGAATGATTTATACATTGTAGGGCCTTGCATATTTTTTCTCGTGCAGCTTATGAGTGCCCTTCTGCAGACATTGTCGTTCCTTTGCAAACAGATTCTATCAAGGAATGTGTGGATCCAAATTCACTCACTCTTTGCAATCAATATTTTCCTTCTTTGGTCAATCCTTTTGCATCATGGGAGGCAACATTGACAAAGTATGGCCCAGGAAAGCCATTCATCCTTGAACAAGCTTTATTAATATCAAATTTATCAGTATCACCTAGGACACGAGGGAAGCCCTATTTTCGGTTCAAAAGCACTCAGAAACAATGCCCTAAACCATTGGATAAAGTCATTCCTAGTGGTTTCTTATCTAAGGGAAAGATGTTAGGGGATCCTACTAACAAAGTGTTAGAAGGAACTATGGCTTCATGTCATCAGGAACCCCAGTATGTAAAATTCCATTGCATGATGTTTGTTATGGGTTACAAAGGGATGGGATGCAGTATCAATGTGCAAGGGTGATTAGAACCCATTCATATCCCTCACTTCAAATAAAATAAACATGGTCTTGGAATACAACCTCATGATGAGCCACCCTTAGAAATTGATGCCACCTCTTCTAAGTGTGAGATTGATTCATCTCATTTTGATAACGATGCAGATTCCCAATGTATCCTCTACGAGGATCTTGCCTTAACTAACTTATTCCCTGATTTCATTGTCCTCACCTTATCCGAATCCATGTGTCAAACCAACTACCAAGTAACCCTTGTATATCCCAAACCTATAGATTGGGATAAAAATATTCACATGCCAATCAATTTCTTTTAGAATGACGAGGCATTTGTAAAGTTCATGGGGCTCAAGGATTCTATTCTAGCTAGGGATCATAAAAAGGGATTTTCAATCCAACTAGACACCTGTGCATACTTTGGGGAAGAGGAAGAGATGTGTGGATGTTTGAATAAGAAGGTGGTAAATAAGAGTAAAAGTACTTCAGAGAAACCTTGTGCAATGAATAAACATTAGTCGCATAACTATAAACTCTTTTAAGCGCTCATAGACAAATATAACGAAGAACTTATGGAAAAAATGAATTTTCCACTCAAAGATGATGATGAGCTGCCTAAGGAGGTTGATCTTACTCTTTCCCTTGATCCTACCTGGATGGAAGACACTTCTAAGATGATTGCGGAGGAAACAACCAGTGTTAACATTAGCTCAGAAGAGCAACCTAGAATGATAAAGTTGGGAGCTTCAATCTCAACTCAGGAACAAAAGGTTTTTGTAGAATTGTTAAGAGAATATGGAGATATATTTGTGTCTTCATACATAATTATGCCTGTGTTATACCCATATTTAGTCGTGCACAACCTCGTGGTGCACCCAGATGATAAACCCATCAAAAAGAAGTTGAGAAAGATGCACCCTATAATTGCACTCCTTGTCAAAGAGGAACTAGAGAAACTATTAGCTGCTGATTTAATTAATCCCATTGACTAATCAGAGTGGATATCTAATATAGTCCCTATCAAGAAGAAACCTATTGGCATAATAATCTACACTGATTTCCATGATATCAATAAAGCATGTCCTAAGGATGTTTTCCCCTTACTTAGCATTTATATGATTATGGATTCCACTGCTGGTTATGAAATGTTGTCCTTAATGGATGGATTTTCAGGTTATAACCAGATTCAAATTACAAAAGAAGACCAACATAAGACAACCTTCATCACTCCTTGGGTAGCTTTCTGTTACAATGTCATGCCTTTCAGACTCAAGAATGTTGGGGCCACCTATGAGCATGTAATGACTGTCATCTTCCATGACATGATGAATGAAATCATGGAAGATTATGTTGATGACATCCTAGCCAAATCTAAAAGTAGAGGAGAGCACCCTAAAGTGCTGAGACATTTTTCTCAGCATCTCTAAGACTATAAGGTTTTCTTAAACCCTAAAAAGTGTTTCTTTGGTGTCTTATCAAGAAAACTTCTAGGCTTCATTGTTTCAAAAAGAGGGATATAAGTGGACCCTGTAAAGGTTAAAACTATCACAAAAATGCCACCACCTACCACTCTCAAACAACCAAGGAGTCTACAAGGGAAAATTAAGGAAATCTACCACTTTATTTCATAACTTGCGGATAAGTGCCACCCATTTACGCATCTACTAAAGAAGGATGTAGCATTCAACTGGGGACCAGATTTTCAAAAATCATTTGCATTACTAAAACAATACCTTATTAACCCACCCATACTCATGCCACCTACCCCAATTAAACCTCTCCTCTTGTACATCTCTACTACCTAGGTTGCTATTAGTGTGTTGATTTCCCAATATGATCTAGACCATAGGGAAAGGGAAGTTTACTACCTTAATCACACTCTGATTACCTACAAGTTGAATCACCCACAAATTGAAAAGGCTTGTTTAGAAGTCATCTTCACCTTTCAAAAAATTCACCACTATCTCCTCAACAATAAAACCAAACTAATATCGAAAGTCGACCCTCTCAAGTACCTTTCATCTAAACCCACCCTTATGGGATGAATGGCTAATTGGATCATTCTCCTAAGTGAATTTGATATCGAGTTTGTAAATAAAAATTCCTTCAAAAGATAGGTTTTGGAAGATCAGATAGTAGAAGATCCTCTACCAGGGAGGGAATCTTTCTGTCTGGATCTACCAGATGCATCTATGATGTATATTGAAGATTCTATTGAATGAAAAGTCCATTTTGACATATCATTCACCTTCCACAGATTAGGGGCAGAAGTAGTACTAATGACTCCCACATGTGAGGTTATCCTAAGAGCATTCCGTTTGGGGTTCCCTTACACTAACAACATTGTGGAATATGAGGCACTCATTGCTGGCCTCAAGCTAGCTATTACTTGGAATATCAGACATCTGTGAGTCATTGAAGACTCCCAACTTATCATTAAACATGTTAATGGTGAGTATAAGGTTAAGGATGAGAATCTCATTCCATAAGAGAAAATGGTTGAAACCTTGAAGGAATAATTTACACAGATCATATTTGAACAAAATCCAAGGTCACATACTAGATCAGCAAATGCTATGGCTATGATTGGATAATTGTTACGTATTCCACCTCAAGAAAGAATAATTCCTTTCTTAGTAGAGAATTTACAAATTCCCGAATATGACATACCAAATTTGTGTTTGGCATGTGAAAATTTTGGCCCATTATCCCCCTGGTATGAACCTATCTTCCAATACCTATAAGATGGCACATTTCCCCTAGACATTACCCATTCTAAGAATAAATCCCTTATCTGTTGTTTATCCCGTTATACCCTCCTAAGATGCACCATATACCATCATGGCTATGACAGAAATATTATTCATTGTTTACATGTTACTGATTCAATCCCCAATATTAAGGAAGTACAAGGTGGTATTTTTGGAGCACACACTAGTGGTATGGTCTTAGATAAAAAGTTATTGAGAGTAGGTTATTATTGGCCTACCATAGAATCAAACTGATGTACTTTTGTAAAGAAATGTGAGATATTCCAAAAGTATGGGAACTTAATACACACACTATCACAGGATTTATAGCCTATTGGTACACCTTGGATTTTTTCTAAGTGGGGTCTAGATCTCATAGGGAAGCTCCATCCTTCTTCTTCAGATGGCCACACCCATATTTTCACTATCACCGAGTATTTTACTGAATGGGTAGAGGTTGTGCCTCTTACTTACGTCACCAGTGCATAAATTTTTAAATTCGTTATGAACCATCTCATATGTCATTATGGTATCCCCTCCGCCATTATCACTGATAATGATAAATTCTTCAAAAATGAAATGGTTAAGACATTGTGTCAACATTTCCATATTCAACTCAAGTGGTCCACCCTCTATTATTCCCAAGCTAATGGACAAGATGAAGCTACCAAAAAAATCCTTTTACGAATCATAAAGAAAATGGTAAGTAAGATTGGCCATAATTGGAACTTACAGATACATCCCACCCTCTAGTCCTATCAAACTTCCATCCACACTCCTACTGGTGCAACCCCATACTCACTAGTCTATGGCCATAAATCCATCATACCCTTAGAAGTGGATCTTCTTTCCTTGAGGATATCTCTCTGGGACTATCATAATAAAGACAAAGACTATAGAGTCGCTCGACTAATAGAGCTAGAGTTGTTGGATGAGAAGCATATCAGAGCTCTCAATCACCTGAAAGTATATCAAAACAGATTATTAAGAGGGTATAACAAGAGGATCATTAATCATGACTTCGATATAGATGATCTAGTGTTGAAATAAAATCAAAAGAATACCATCAAAGACAGAAAATAAATGTAAGTTTGAGGCCAACTGGCTAGGACCTTATGCAGTGGTTGCCAAGTATGGATCAGGAGCATATAAACTTGCATACTCAGATGGTGAAGAGCTTCCAAATCCTATGAACCCCATGAAACTCAAACAATTTTATGCTTAATCATGAAAAGAATATCAGATAAGAACTAAAAAATAGAAAAACAAAGAAAAAACAAGCAAAACATGAGAAAATAGAAAAGAAAAAGTAGGTCATCCACATGTGAAAACTACACAATTGTGGCACAATGGGTAGGTCTTTGGGTGAAAACCATTCTCCAGTGCTCAAGGAGGATTCATCAATCACAAATTCACTCTTGCATCAGGATGGGTAACCCTCACTGCTTTCTAGATATAACTTCCTTTGCTAGGTCTAGGAACCCTACCAAATCCATCTTTGTCAAAGCCATGATCTGGCTTATTTTCTCTTATATCTACATGAAGGATGTTCCTTTGTATATTCCCATCTCACATTGGAGGCACCTTCACATTCCACTTTCTCATACATATACGTGTGGTATTCTACCTTTTGTATATTCCCACATCACACTGGGGGCATCCACACTTCTTTGTCCTTGTACATTGCTTTCTGAACATGACCTTAGAAAATACAAAAACATTTAGAAAAAGGTACACCAAAACCTAAACATTTGAAAAAACCCCCTTCTAGGGACGAAGCTACACTAACCTTCATATCATTGTCTTAGGAAAACCTCAAAAGAAACGTAAAAAGTAACCTTGAAAATTTATCTTCCTAGATAACCCAAAAACATTAGAAAATATATCAATGTTGTCCCACAAAAACAAGGTGATAATTTAATTACTTTTAGTTGTTGGTTTGTATAGTTTTGATTGAGAGTAATTTTTTGTGTGATGCAATGATTCATTTGTTTTATCATAGGTTGGATCTTGTTTGATTTAATTATGTATATAACATTAGGTTCATTCGTAGCTCGTGTGCACCTTTTTGGGATTCATTTTTGAATGTCAATGTAGTGTGTTGTTAATATTTGCTTGGGTTCATTTCTGATTGCATTTTGTTTTGTTTGTGTTGTTTTGTATGTTTTTTTAGTCTTGTTAACTTTCTTTGTGTTTTCTACACAATCCATTTGTTATCACATCTATCATCTACCATTTCATCACATATAAACATCATCTCATATATCATATATACAAAAACGCTAAGTTTTACATCATGCATGTATACTAAGCTAATCATCACATATCGTATCATCAATAGGGGCAAGAGGGGTTGCACATAATAAAAAATCTATCCCTCCCCACACCAATATCATCTAGTATCATCCCAAGTGATAGAATAGGAAATAGAAACATCCCATAAAATCCAAAACATATCATGCTATCTATGGATATATCATCAATGCACAAAACATGAAACGTAAACATATCTAAGGATAAAGTATGTCACATACATAAGAGAAAAAGCATACATCATGATACAATCATCTACAGAACATAAATCATCATCATAAGGGCATAATCACAACATGACATAAAAAATCATCATCGAATGTCTGAATAATACATGTATAAATGTCTGGCTCAAAATCAGATATACATCATCGATATACAATATGCCATCTAAAAAGGGCATGACATCAAAACTCAACCTTCATCAAGAGGCATCAAAATAATGGTACATCAATCTATACATCGATCAAAATCAGCCTTCATAAGAGGCATGTATACATATAATACATTTTTATAAAAGGTAAAGTGAGGAAATCAACCACAGCTCACATGTTCTCCAGGGCTCCCGAGTCCATGTCTTAGGGGACAGGAAGAGTGGTGGCTGTGATGGGCCTAGCGTCAGGGGTACCACCCTGCTATGTCTGGATGACTGTTGTCCAGTTGGTTGCTATTCAGCCGACTACTCTATGACTGCTATTGGACTGATCTAACTGAGCGACCTGACTACCGTGACCAGGAACCTGTCATACTCACACGTGGCTTCTCAAAAGGTGCCACCCAGCTACTCTTTTAGGACTACTCTAAAATAGGAGGGTCCTATAATATAAGGCCTTATCACTGGCCCTCATAACATCCTGAATCATATCAGCATCACCAAAAGTAGTGGCTTCCTGAACGGCAATGTCTCACTCTCCTACCAGTCAACCTCTATCAGCATGGGCTTATCACGTGGTGGTAACCTCTTGATCTCTATTTGTTGTAATGGTTTATACCTGGGCTTGGGCCTGATCCCTCTGAATAATAAAACCTATTCCTGTGCCTATGCCTAGGCGTGGTCCCTCTATGTGAAAACCATCTGCACCTGAGTCTATGACTGATGTAAAAGACTCAATATTTGAGCCCCATGTCTTGCTAACTAGCTAATATGGTGTTGCAAGGCTGCACCATCCCCGCCCTGAGTGTCCTATGCTCTAGCCCGATCTCTCTCAGCTGTCAAAACATGTACCTGAGCATTGGCCTGATCCCACTTTGTTGTAAGGGCCTATACTTGTTCCCTGGCCTCATCTCTCTCACCAGCCACCTGTAAATGTATGGCTATCACTTCCTATAACTACTGTTAAAGAGCAACCAACTACCCATAGTCACCACCACCCCTAGAGCATGAGGTGGTAGACCCTACTCTGGAAGTACCTACTGTAAAGAGGCATATATCCCCGTGGAATTCCTAATGGAGGAAACTCTATGTTTGGAGCCCTGGGTGCCTATCTCTTCCGGAGTCGGGGTCCCTGTCTCTGAGGCTATTGTAATGGAGGACCATGTCCCCCTACCCAACCATTACATTATCCATCAAATGGATCATCATCATCACTATCATCACCAGCTCTACCCTCGTCACCGCTAGGAGGCCCCACAGGGGGTGCCATCAATCCTACCTTGTAGGCTACTCTGGGAATGGTCAAGTGGCGTGGGATCACTCCATGGTACTAGGGGGCATACGCTGGCATACATCTAGGATCTATGATCTATCTCAGGGGTACCCACATAGCTAGTACCACCTTTAAAAAGCTATTCAAGGCTTTTCCCCTGGCTATCTGTAGCCCCATGTCAAAATACTCTGTGGCCCTACAAGCATACCACATATATGACCCAGGTACATCCTAGGTAATACCAAGCTTGCATCTGGCACCTTTCCACTCTGTAAATCTCCCATATAACTGTGGTTTCCCATCATAAAATGCTCAACAGTCATAGTATTGAGCTCTAGACCATCCTCTGGCCACTAGAAATGTCTATAAGGCCTTCATACCATGGCAACCTGTTGTAGCTCATCCAACTCATGGTGGTAGTGGTATAAATCTCCCATGTGTGGCCACACATTGTCTCCAATCGGAACCCAGCCCATAGTAGAAGGCTCCCTAGGAGCTTGAACTCTCAAAACACCTAAGGGATGACAACTAGCAATGTGGTCCCACACCAAAATCTGCAACAATCTGGCTGGTCCTACCATCTCTTGATGGTAGTAGATGATCAAATGGAGGTCCAAGTATAAGTGTGCTAGAATGCACTGAACCTAGAAATGTGTCTCCCCATCAATCAAACCGTATCACTCTAAGGAGACCAAGTGGAAATGAAGCACCAGTATTGTTAGGGAGTAAAACTCCACTGACAAAGGCCATCATGTAGACTACCACACGATCAAGCTCTGGGTCCTTGATGTAGCGTGACAATCTAATAATCATCTCGTGACATGGTATCATTGGGACATAAAATAGATCAAGGATACACTGATCAATCTCAGTCTGGTGATGAGTATATTGGATAAGTTGACCTTGGACAAGGACCTGCATGATGTGCCATATGTCTTCCAATGTAATAGTGATCTCACTAGTTAGGATCCAAAAGTGCTAACTCTCATCGTGTCACCTCTCAGATATGACTGTCAATAGGTTGTGATCCAGGGTAATCTATGGCATATTGGTCACGTAGGCCAATCCTTTGATGAACAAAAGGATATCCAATATCCTCATGTCATCCTCATCGAACTGTGCCTTTATCACCACCTGTTGGCCATACCTCTCACAGGTATGCAGAATGGGAAGTATCCTCTTCAAAACAAAAAGGGACACATGTTAGGATCTAATTTTTTATCCACTCCTATCAAATTTTCTATGTAATTATTCTTTCATTCATCTAGTATACTAACTTTCCCCTTATCTTATGAACCATCTAGTCTATTTTTCATCTATACTTAGCTATTTTTGTTGCAGGGACAAAATCCCTTCTCTCCTTGACATGTGTGCCTCCACTTCAACACCTGCACACCTATCTCATCACATGCATGCCCAGTGCGCATACACCTCTTCTTCGACACATATGTACCCTACCCAACATGTATGCTCCCCCTCTATTCTTCCTATTATTACTACCCTACCCAGAGCGCATGCACCCCCAGTGCAACACATATGCTCACCCTCTGACGTGCATGCATGCACGTCCTTGTTTTCTGACCCTAGTGCGAGTGCCGTCCCTTTTTGTAGATACGCGGGCACAAAGCTATTTTTAAAAATGTATGCATATGTGTCCCTGTATTTCTTGATTCTTGTGAATGAGCGCATCCATCAAATTAATGCATACGCACATGCGCATACGTCAAAAATGTTAAAACTACCCCTAAAAGGATGAAAAAATACATTAAATGCAAAATTGACAAAGGAGAGATAGGGCACTCATGTAGGGTCCATCTGTTGGGTCCCAAAGAAAATCTTAGATATAATCTACTTATCTATGTCGACTCGATAGTCTCATCATCTCACTGCTAGGCTATCACTCTCACTCGTGATAAAAAAATTACAAGAGCTCTAGTACAAGTGAACTAGTCGTGATTATTTTACCCCCTGGGTGGGTATATTAAGCTGCTGCGATGCCCTTGGGGCATATTTTCTCTGTCGCAATCACCCTAACCTTTCTTCTACTCACCAAAATGATTATTTTTGTATTTAAATAATTATTTTTGCTAATTTTTACACGTTGTAGCACTTGCTGCCACCATGTGGTCACTTCTTCAACCCAGAATGATTTATAAATATTCCAGGTGACATTTTTCTTTCATTTCTCTTCTATTTTCCTTTCTATTTTCCCCATCACAATGATTATTTCTATAAAATAATTATTGTTACTTGTAATTCTTCTTGCCAAGACTATGTTTTACAGAAATTTGCTATCTGACACTTAGGAGTGGTTTGGGTTATTTGGTAGTAATAGGTTTTTAATAATTATAAAATAATATATCGTGCAGTTGTAATGCAAAAATCATAGTTGAGAGATATTTGGGATATTGAGAGGACTTAGAGATTAGCCTTGAATCCTTACTTATAGGAGTTCATTGAGCTATTTATATGTAATCTCTCCATTGGGAATTTTTCCTGGATGAATTACAATATCTCTAGTTTTATTATTTTATTGTGTAATGTTTTGTTTTTTATTTGATTAAATCATATATATTTACAAGATCTGATGCCCTTAACGATGCCATCAGATAGTTGTGTATGCTTTTAGGAGATATTTTATCTCTCGTGAAAATTCTTCCGACTGATAAAAAAATTAATTAAAAATTATAAAATAAAAAAAGCTCATTTATAGCTAAAATTTGTGTCTTTTTCATGGCATTCATCTCGTATCTTGTTTGTGTTTTCACATGATTTGAAATAATGATTCATGGATCACATAACTCTATAATCATCTTACAAAAGCTACGCTGCTTACTTTTTCTATACTCTGGGGCACTATTAGTTTCCTGGTACTATTTTCATCATGCTCGTCAGTTTTCCATTGGACCCAAGTTTCCTCCATCTTTTCCCTTGCATATACAAATTTCCTGGGGCATCATTTTAAACCCTTGTTGTTTATCATAACATTTGGGACTACATATCGATAAAAAATTATTTGTGCAACTATCTTGAATGTTGTTGGTTTGACTGTGTGTAATTGTACATATTTCCCTATCAGATGAGTTTGTTTACTTCTCGTATTACATTGCATGTTTGTATATTGTATGGAGGTGTTGTTTTAGCAAGGGACAATTGTTTTTATCTTGGATTTTCATGTCATTTTACACTTATGTCGTATGCTTACATTTTAATAAAGGCTGGTGATGAGGATGCTAAGAAAAATGACGATGAAAAATTATTTGCACTAGTTTGTGGATAGCTTAATAACCCTTTTTCTTGTTGTTCTCTAATCTTATCTTCATATTTTTCTCTCTTTTGTTCTCTTTTCCATTGTCGATCGAGTTATTCCATCACCCCATTGACACTTGAGGGGGCATCCCTTTGGCTAATTAAATTTTCTTCTACCCTTTCAAAAAAAATTCTACTTGGTTATACTTGTCTACTTTCTTTGAAGTGATGTAGCTTACGTCACCTCAAAGAAGGGAAAATGTAGACACCTGTAGTTTTATCAAATCACTATTATTCCCAATATTGCACTAATTATTCTCCTCCTTGAAAATTGACGACATACCATCAGTTAGACCCATCTAATCCCCCTTTTTCGACCCTCTTTTGGTCGTATTACTTTAATAAACCAATTAAACAAGCTAATACAACCTCTTATTGGCTAACTCTTCCAATTCCTTCCCAAGCTACTTCTACTAGCCTCCTAGACTATCAATCCATTCCATTGGATTGATTAGACCTCTCATAACCCTCTCAAAATCCTAATTACTCCCTAAACATGGTTAACTAGTCTTAAACCATGGTCAATCTCTTCTAAACCTAGTCAAATCTTACTTTGACTTGCTAAAAGTGTTTTTTGGCTTTTTCTGTTTTTTCCACATGCACCCAAATCTCCCACTTTCCCAAATAGAAAACTATAAATATCCTACTACCCCCTCTCATTTACAAGAACACTTCTTCCCTCTAGCATAAACTATAGTACTATTGCTAGGAGTAGGAGTTTTATTTCATCTTATTGAGCTATTTGCTTTATCATTTGCAACACATCACACACCATAGAGTAAATGGGAAGAACCATTGGCCTTGAAGCTATTAATGGTGACATCACATTCTCTTAAGCAAAAACTGACTACTTAGATCCTTAATAGGCTTGCTTATTTAAGCTTTCAAGAATAGAGGGTAATTATATTTGTTAAGTTTGCTTGTTTTCTTTAAACTAATGCATGCAAAGTAGGAATCCATGTTTACTTCTTAACTGATGGTCCATTGATCAGTTTTGCACAAATATTTGGGGTTCTTGAGTGTTCTTACCCCATTCCATAGCTTTTGCAACCTTTATTTGAACATATATATATATATATATATATATATATATATATATATATATATATATTATGGGAGTGTATATATACATGTGTAGATATCATGCTTAAAAATTGAAAGTCTCCATGAGAGTTTCATGGGGATAATTTTATAAACTCGCAAATAAAATGAGGAAAAAGGTGAGAAGAAAACTTATTACAACTCAAAGAGAAAATTAGGGGAAATGATAACCTTGAGATCCTAAGGTGGAGGATCTTTTGATCTTATGGTCAAAATTGAACCCTACACTTTTGTTTAAAAGAAGTTTACTTTTCCAAAAGCAACTTAAGTTAACTTAATATAAGTAT
The DNA here is from genome assembly GCA_019776745.2 of Taxus chinensis. Lineage (NCBI taxonomy): Eukaryota > Viridiplantae > Streptophyta > Pinopsida > Cupressales > Taxaceae > Taxus > Taxus chinensis. The sequence goes on from CM034150.1 coordinate 407,351,767, forward strand.
AATGGGTTAAGTAATGAATGATGTGTACATTATTTTGGAGGGGTGTTTTTGAACTTGTTCTATATATGTATTATTTAATAATGTTATTGCACAAAATGGTGTATTACTCTTAGTTAAATCTAATGGAAAAACTATTTGAGTTAAGATACGTTTTGAAAAAAATAAAATAAATAATAATTAATTTCAACCTAACTCTAATGTTCAAATGTCTAATCCTTGAAAAAAAATTGTAGCGTGAGATAGGGAATACACCGTAATTACGCATCAACACAACAATTATGGATAATATTAAACATTAAATTAATTTGAAAGACCTAAAGAGGTAACCTAAGTACCCAACTAGTAATGTATTCACAATTTATTTTTCTAACGAGTATTGATTTTATTCAATGGGTGGATGTTAATATTGAAATGAATGGTTTTCGCATTTTCTTTATCTTTGCACAACCAAAATATATTAATTTATTAAACAAATAAAAAAATTTACACAATTTTTAGGGTTTTGGATTATTAATTTTGGGTGATATTTTGGCATTACATTTGGTATCATAGCATAATTTCAACAGTAAGAGCTTTGAGAAGCTATTTTGGTCTAACTTTTCTATGGTTAATTAAGTTTTTTTTTCCTTGTAGGATGACACATGAGGATAGAAAGGGGAAAATAGGATGTGGTGCTCAATGTAGATCATTAGTGATATAAGAGAACCAAACAAACATGAACATGAAAATATTTTAGGTACTACAAGAGATTAGGGGTAAGCTATGAGAGGTTAGAGAGGAAACAAGGGAATTATATAACCACCACATCATACTAGAGATTATATGCTTGTATTAAAACCAAGCCATAGAATTACTAGCATGTTACCATAGAAACATATTCCTCATAGCGCAAGAGAGATACCATCTATGTGTAAAAAAAGTAAACCACATTTATAGATTAGTACGACATGGGGCACTTGAGTGTATAGAGTAGCAAGAAGAGGTACATGAGGATCATCCTCCCCCACATGTGAATATCATCTGATCTTTTAAGGACATGTATGTGGGTCTAAGAAAATAATTTTAAGTAATAAGTACTTGGTAACTTGCTCGAAAGGAATACATTGGGCCTAGTGGCATAATACTAAGAGTTGAAATGAGAAGAGTACATGGCCATGGACCTTGTCAATTGTGTGGAGCTGTAATACCCCAAAAGTGTAGTCAAGAATATAACAAGATCATCATCTTTGACTGATATTGATATCAAGCAGAAGAGGAACAAGTGTTTTCAATAAAGGTTAAGAAAACAAGACAAAGGGAATAATATGGTAAGTATGAACTGATATCAATCTTGTGATTATCTAAACTAAGAGTGTTGTTGCTAATTAATGCCTTAGAATAGTATTATTATTATTCACTTAAGCTTGTAAGCACTAAGTCAATAAGTCTCACGAAGTATTGTGAACGACTTACGGGTCAAAAGTTTCTTTTTTGTGATATCCATTGTTGCAAATCAATCTTGAGCCATGACATCACATTAGGCCTAGTCTATATATTTATAAAACTATTATACATATTTGCAAGATAATGTATCATTGTGACAGCTTTATAAGGTGATGTGATTTAAACATCAGAGTCAAGTGGAGGGATTCACTTAACCCATATTATTGATTAATCACTTTTTAGATTGGTTGACATGAGCTTGTAAATTCGGGGTCGAGATGTTAATTTTGGGACCTTTGAATTATTGCAAATTTAGTGTGTGATTTTTAGGTAAACCTTTTGACATGCCAGAGTTAGTTGAATAGTGATTTAATGACCGTAAAATGATATAACCAAACAACTATGTGTAAGATCATTGATAATGTAAGGTAGGTCATAGACCTTAAGGGACATGAACGGTTTTTTTGCATTTTGTCGAAGATTTTGACTCAGATAATAATGGGTTTTCTATGCAAATGTTACAATATTGTTCAAATTCGATTTTGTGTGCATGGGTCATCCTTTACTTGACCGAGATTGTGATATATAGATCTGGGTATAAGATGATTCTAGATACTGGTGTTTTTTCTTTCACTTTTGGTCTATACATTACATTTGTAAAAACATAGATGTATTGGGTATACACCTAGGATGAGTTGTTGTTTTTATCTGATGTTTACGTTATTATAGTTCTCTTTTTGCTCCATCAATTTGACTATTAAAAGAATAGGCATTTCATTAAGACTAGGAGGTTTCTAGTTACCCAACTTAGCAATTACCCTTATAGGATTTACAAGAAAGCATTTCCTTGTCACTCCCTCTCTGTAAGATAAACTTGGGTATTAACCTTTCTAACATGGCTCAGTTTGAGTGATTTTATTTTGAACTGGTAACACTTCATGTTAACCTTGGCTGATATATTGATCCTTGTAGCTCTTAGAGAGGTTATTGGGTAGTAGCTTGGATTACTCCTGGTTCAGTTATAAATGAGTAGTGATAGTGACTGAGTTACAAAATGCATCTTTTGTCATCGCCATTTAGCCTCGTGTAGGATGTAAGCTAAAAACTAATGTTCCTTTTCTTATGATATGGAAAGTGTCATAGGTTATGGTAATGGAATGCTGATTTATCGAGTCTTCGGCTCACTCCGTTTATAAGGAATTTAATCAGTTGCTACCTTCTTTAATGGTTGACTAGACCAGTTTAAATTAATACTATTGAGAAACAAATGAAATTGGGGTTTAGGATTCAGAGGAATAAGTCTAACTTATCTTATATCGGGTATGGAATACCATTTCTTCTTCTTTCAGGAAGTTATCTAGTTCATTTTATACACACACACACACACATGTATATATACATACATATATATGTATATATATATATCTAACTAGCTATAAACTTTAGAAAATATCAGTTGGGACTTGGATCCTGAAGGATAATGATTGGAAAAGTGTTGAATGTTTCATGTTTATAAAAAGGTTTGAAAATCCTTATGTGAAACCAAAGGGTATTGGTTGGTTGACACCCTGGATATGTTTGTTAAGAAATAACTGCTCCATCATACGATGAATAATGGAACTGAAACTTAGTTTGATTCCATTTCTTTAGATCAAATTTTACCAAAGATCCTTTTATTTGTATTATGTGGTTCTTATGTGGTTAAATGAATTATTGCTAGATGATAAAATCAACTGTACCAATACCCCATTATAGAGGAATAGCACATACTAGTCATTATGTCAACCTTGGGAAGTTTAGACTTCTATATATAAGTATAATTAAGATTTGGGTTTGTGTTTTCAGACTCTTATTATAATGGAAAATAGTAATATATAACTCGAGGGAATGTGTTGTTTAATAGAATACACAAATCCATGCAAATGAGAAATGATGTCTATAATTAATTTTTGTAAGTTATTAGGAGATATAACTTGAGATATATACTTCTCTTTCCTTATTATATTATTAACGATTATCACAGGGTATGTTGTTCATGAATTTATGATGCATAAATTCATAGAATTTAAGTGATAAGAATATGGCGTCTAAGCCTGATTCGTTTGATGGGAAATTTAGTACAGTTGAAACCGGTTGGTTTCAAGTACATAGAATGGATAACCTTGCGTGCCCAAGGTTATTATTTGTTGAATTGTTTGAGAAACTACAAGTTATAACCACTTCTAGATGTCAAGAGGATGATATAAATTCATACCATGTATGATAGTATTTAATACTTCTATTTAATCTTTGTGGACTACAACTGTATTTACTATAATATGTAGTGTTGCTTAGATGATGCTCATTATTGGATTTGAAGATGTGTATCAGGTTTTTCTTAAACTTAATTATGTGAAGTATTATTAAGGTATTGTAATTGAGGAATACTCAAAAAGGTAAAAGAATTTGTACCATTAAATGTAAACCAAGTTAATGGAGTATGAATTTTGTTTCATTAACTCATTAAATTGTAAGAATGAGATTATTATTGCTGTATATATTCATTTTAACATTTAATGACATAAATTGATAAATAAGATAATGGATTTTTTGTGCTCAGTTCAGTTGAATTGACCTTGTATAACCATTACAATAAAATGAGTGAAGATAACAGACATAAAGTAAAGAAACACATTGGTTATCTAATTGAAGCATATGCTTACTTTTAAAGGATAAAGATGTGTTCAAATTGTGAATTGATATATATTATTGTTTATTCGAAGGAAGTTATTTTTTGTCATCAAAGTAAGGGTTTTCTTGTGAAAATATACTAAGACTTTTATGATATATTGTAACATGGTAAAGATTCCATGCAATGATTAATAAATTCTTCCTTTATGTCAGTGAAAGACTGTTGATGCCTCTTTGCAATCTCTGTAATAAATTCTACTATGTTGTAGTAGTGTCGGTATAAGAATGGCTTTATACTTATGATATTCTATGAAAATTGGATCATTAGACGATTATAATGGAGGGCTGTTGTAACTCACTCTATTTTAGAAATATAACAACTATCTTATGGACTAGGTGAACCTAGTAAGTTCAATAGATGATTTGTGAAGTTATTGTTATCCAAAATTCACCCCTCAAGGTAATTTTGATAACATGCATCAAATTATTCAGTCTCAAGCAAGAAGATTGATTCGAGGCCCAAATCATGTATTTCGGGGTCCCCTCGGCCTTTTTCTAACTCTCCCATCCAAGAAGAAATCCCAACAAGTTATAGAAAATGGAAAAAATGTAATAAATAAGGTTGCGGGACTGTTTTAAAGCATTTCGGGTCTGAAGGGTTCGAGTTGTACTAAGGTTTGTCGTACCAAGCTTGGGGCTGGAAAAAAAGGAAAATCGGCTAAGTCAGACATTTTTGACTCAGATGGTCCCTGGGACATCGGGACGCAAAAAGCCGAAATGGCCGAAAACAAAGAAAAATGTCTAAGTCTTGTTTCGTGCGGTTTGGGACATCTGGGACAAAAGTACGTGAGGGACGCGAACCGGCCGATTCACCGAAAGACAGTCCATTTCGGGTGGTTCAGAGATATTTGTCCCAGGCAGTCCGCAGGACAGTTGGGACAAAAGTACGTGAGGGACGCGTGGGACGCGAAAAGGCGGAAAAGCTGCAAACAGGAACAAGGAAGCCCGAATCGGCCGAAGGAAGAGATTTTCATCTGGAACAGTTGGGAAAAAAGTATGTGAGGGATGCATGGGATACAAAAAGGTAGAAAATCTGTAAACAGGAACAATGAAGCCCGAATTGGCCGAAGGAAGATATTTTCATTCGGAACAGTTGGGACAAAAGTACGTGAGGGACGCGTGGGATGCGAAAAGGTGAAAAGGCCGCAAAAGAGACAAGGAGGCCCATGGATGAATCAGAACATGCCATGTGTCAGAAGGGGAGGAAATTTGAAAAAATTGTTAAGTGTTTGGTGTAAGGAAAAATTGTGCCCCTCAGGCCTGAGCCAATAAAATAGTGCCACGTGTCCAAGTGGCAAAATTTTTTAAGGAAGGGCCCGAAAGAAAAATTTCAAAGGATGAGCTCACATCCAATCAGGGATTGACACATGTCATCCAAGTGGTGGAGCATGGGAAAAATTTGAAATTTTTTCCAAAGACGAAACGGGTAAAAAATTCAAACTTTTTCCCACCGATCCGTTTTGGGCCTGTTTTTGCCCTAAATCTTCAAATGGCCATAACTTTCGATCCAGACCTCGGATTTTCACGTTCTTTATATCAATGGAAAGCTGGTGAAATTCTCTACATGATTTCGTGGTAATTTTTTCATTTTGGTTTAGTTTGGAGAGAGGAAAATCAAGAAACGTCTCTGGCACGTGGTAATGGCCAGAAATGACATTTTAACAACCAATTTTAATGCAAATTACAATTCGCCACTTTTTAAGTTTGCATAGGGTTCTCACCTACCACCATAATGAGATGAATTAAATTCAACCTAGAGGTGGTTGGGGTAGATTTGGATTTCCTCTCTCTTTCCTCTCTCATTCTTCCTATAAATTGTAAGAAGGAGCTTCTTTCAAAATGTTGGACATTCTTGTTTTGCCCCTCCCTTCTTCTCTTTGGTAGGTGAATTTATGGAGTTCAAACCTCCCTTTTAAAACTGTAATACAACTTTTCCTCTCGGCATTTTATAGTGTATTGTATCAATCTTTGGAGCAAGTAATGCATGTCTGCAGATGATTCTCAACCCTCTCTGTGTTCATTTGCATCCTCCTGATCTTTCACTGCAAATTTTGTTATCTGTACATGATCTTGCATCACATTTTAATGGTTTGTGTTTATTGGCAAGATAGGTGTTCTTCATTCCTTGGTGCATCACCTTTTCTATTTTAGGTTTATTTTTATGCATCCTCTTACCCTGTCTCCTTGGCAAGTTAGATTAGATTTTGAGTAAACCCTCTACAATTTTTTGTTTCGTGTGCATCTAGACAGAGGAATAGGAACAAGCCTTCATCTGGAGAGATTTTCTAATTTCACAAGGTCCCACAGTTGGGAAAAGCTCCATGTTATGCAATCGCACTGAGATTCTCAACCCATCAAGTTGCAGACACTCAGGGGTGCTGTGATTTGGTGATAACAGTTTTGGCACGCCCGGTGGGACATTAGAGGTCTCATTTTCATTATAGCAAAGTTGATGTGCATCTGTTGCAATTTTCTTGCTTAAAAAAACTATAAATTGCACATCTGGCGACTCTAAAAGAAGCATAATCCGCTGGTTTCAGTAGTCCAATCCTGGCAAATTTATGAGAAGAATACAGACCGGGTCAAGAACTAGGGAGGAAGGATTGTTTTTTCATCTACACCTATCTCCAGTAAGAGAAATAATGGGAAGAAGAGCTCAAAGATATCCATCTCCACCTAATAGAACCTTGTCAACACCTCCACCTGGTAGGCCTTTCATCCAATCAACAAGGGTTCTCAGGCCAAGCAGAATGGTGCAACCACCGAATCCGTATGTCAATTTCACTGGCAACAGCCCACTTGCTCTCAATGCACAACATCCAATCCCATTTGCAGCATTGAAGAACATTCCATACTTCACTGGAGAGAACCAGACTACTCCTGGTGATCATGTTAAAGACATTGCCAACCTTTGTGTAATTCATGAAATCAATGAGATGTAATTTGCTGTCAAATTGCTGGCATCCTCATTCAAGGGGAAAGATTTACAATGGTTTAGGAGCCTTGTCTCAGGTTCTATCCAAAATTGGAACTAGCTATGTATAGCCCTCCACGAGTAGTTTGGAGAGAAGGGAGATAACTTGTCCCTTTTTGGAACAGTTGACAACCATCAAGAGAGCTCCCAATGAGCAGCTGACCGACTTCAACTTCAAATTTCAAAGGACTTGGGAGAGTATTCTAGTGGCAGTAAGACAAGCAGCAGAAGGTGCTTTTCTATATTACCTTAAAGCTCTAAATTCTAATATTTCTATGTTGATTCAGTCCATGGGAGGCATAACTATCCCTATGGCTTATAGCATTGCCATTAGAGCTGAAAATTGTTTGATTCAAGCTGGAAAGCTAGCTCCTAGGCCTCCAATGCCATTATATCCAAGTTTAGAGAGCCCAAGTACTAGTCAAGCACCTGTCTTAGCTCCTATTCCCACTCCTAGAAATCAAAATTCAAGTGAAGCTTCTACTTCATCTTCTAGTGCCTCAAATGAACTTCAAGAAGTCATGAAGCAATTACAAAATCTAGGAAATGAGCTGGTTAAACTCAAGAGGCAACAAGCCCAAAGATTTAGACCTTCTTATCAGCCTCAAGCTCAGCCTAACAGGCAACCATATCAGCCTCAAAGACCACCCAATCTAGCTGCAAATTAGAATCAAGCAAGGCCTCCTGCCAACAGACCATTTCAGCCTGATAACCCCAATGTTGCATCCACATCCAGAGCTTTGGTACCGGTGCAAAATAACATGGCCCAAGAATATGATTGGTGTTTCCCGTGTGGTCAGCCACATAACCAATCAATGTGCTTTAATGGTGCATTAAATGAGTCTCTTATGGTGTAAATCATTGGTGGGTCGCAAGAATCCAACCACGAAGAGGATCAGCAGCAAGAAGCACCTCAGCAAGGAACATCTCTGAATGAAACTACTCTTGTCAATTGGCAGGCTGAAGATTTTTGTGGTATGAATCAAATACCCTCTCAAAGTGTTGTAGCCAACACGAGGTCAAAAAGGAGAAATTTGGGTGAAGGAAAGCCATTGGCTCCAAGTAATCCACAACCTTCTACCACTCCACAAGCTTTTAGCAAACAAAATGTAGCCCCAAACATGCGAGGAGCACCCAAACCAGCTCCTAAACCAACTCAAATACCAGTTGTTGCTGCCAACATGCAAGGGATGAATATGCAAACCAAGGGATAGCAAAGAGATCTTTCATCACCATTTAGTATCATTGATCAGATGAAGAAGACAAATGTAAATATATCAATGTGGGAATCCCTATCTATCCCAGGCCAGAGAGATTTGCTACAAGCTGCCATGAAGGACTGACCAACTTTGAAACAACAAATCCAAATGCAAGAGAAGGTGCTCACAAATGCTGCCTAGCCTGAAGGGAATCATGGAGGACAACAGGGTAAAATGTCAAAGCCCCCTCCTTTTTATGTCTCATTAATCATTGGAAACCAATTGGTGCACAATTGCATGATTGATTCCGAGGCAAGTAGTTCAGTGATGCCCAAGCAAATAGCTGATCAGCTAGGAATTCAATATGAAACCATATCCAAAGGGGTAGTGCAGTTGGATGGGACAACAGTAACAACAGTTGGGGTGATTAGAAACTTGAGTCTTACCTTGCATGCATGTCCAAATGTTGTTGTTTTACAAGATGTATCAGTTATAGACCTTCCACCACTCTTTGCCCTATGTTTGTCAAGACATTTCACAGCCAAGATTGGAGGATATTTGTTTGCTGATTGGTCACACATGTTGTTCAGAACAAGGTATGAAACCAAAGCTACAATCAGGTCTGAACCTATTGCAAACTTCCACATTGAGCCCTACACTCCAAGCCAGATCAATGCCAACTGTTCGGCATTTGATCAAGAAGATCACCCAAGCACTGATGAAGCTGACACCAAGGTTGGAAGCATCCCGGATCTAACTCTTGATGAATGGGCAAATAAGGTGCATGCTTTTGATCCTTATTAAGAAATAGAAGAATCTGAGCTAGGAGTCTATTGCATACATGAAGAAAATCAGCCCATTCCTAGCATCACCAAACCAGACCACAAGGATGACAATGAGGTATGGCAGCTATTTTTTGATGGATCAAGGAGTAGACAAGGTGCCAGAGGGGGAGCCATGCTAGTTTCACCTCAAGGAGTAAAGTACTATTCAAATTTTAGATTTCAGTTTGCATGCTCCAATAACACTGCTGAATATGAAGCCTTGGTGCAAGGGATGCATTGGGCAATAAAGAGAGGAATAAAGAACTTGTAATTCTTTGGTGAGAGTGAATTGATTGTAAATCAGGTCAAAGGGCAGCATGCTGCCAAGAATGATCTACTCAAGTGCTACAAGAACAGGGTGTGGGACCTCATTTAAGATTTTAAGGGATTTGGCATCAAATCAGTTCCTAGGAAAGAGAACCAAGTTGCTGACAGGCTTGCAGCAGTTGGGGCAGCCTTTGATATTGTGGAAAGCATTCAAAAGGACAAAGTACAGCCAAACATCCATGTGATTGTGAAACCTTCAGTGCCAGATAACAATGTAAGTTGGCAAGTGTTTGAGAATGACCAGCAAATCATCCATTTCTTACAATAAGAAGCTGAGTTCTCAGCTAAAAATCAGGAAAAATTGGAACAGTAGTATGGTGACCAAGTGGTACAGCTGAGGACTAACAAGCTACCTAAGGGACTTATCACTTTGGAGTCTATTTTCAATCCCAATGATCAGTTTAGGAAAGAGAAAGCAAACATTTAGGTCAAGAGAGAAGATTCAGTATCCATCTTGGTGGAAGAGAACAAACCATTGCAAATTGGAAAGATAACAACCAAACAAGAAAAGTATGAGTTCATACAGTTGTGTCAAGAGTTCCCTGATGTGTTTTCTTGGAGCTACAAAGAATTGAAAGGTTTTAATCCCAAGTTGGCTCAGCACACCATTGAGTTGGATCTAAATACTAAGCCCATCAGGAAGAAACAAAGGCCAGTCAATCCACACATGGAACCTCTCATGAGGAAGGAATTGAACAAGTTGATTGAGTCAAGAATCATATTCCCAATCAAGCATTCTAGTTGGGTTGCCAACTTAGTTCCAGTCAGAAAGAAGAGTGGGGAAATCAGATTGTGTGTTGACTTCAAAGACTTGAATAGAGCATCTCTCAAGGACCATTAGCCACTTCCTTCTATGGAGCAGATTTTGCAAGTGGTGGCTGGCTCCGAGAGGTTTTCACTACTTGATGGCTACTCAGGCTACAATCAGATTATGGTGAAGGAAGAAGATCAGTTCAAGACAGCCTTCACAACCAAATGGGGAACTTATGAATATAGGAAAATTCCATTTGGGTTGTCGAACGCTAGAGCTACCTTCCAAAGAGTAATGTAGATGGCGTTCAAAGGTTTGATCAATAACGTGGTGCTGATATACCTTGATGATATTACTATTTTTTCAAAGAATGTAGCAGACCACCTCTCTCATTTGAGACAAGTCTTCCAAAGGTGTAGGAGATTTGGAGTGTCTTTGAATCCTAAGAAGTGTATCTTCTTAGCACATGAAGGAAATCTCCTTGGCCATATTGTCTCCAAAGAAGGATTAGCAATTGATCCAGAGAGGGTTGAAGCCATAAGAGCACTACCATTGCAAAACCACAAGAAGGCCCTTCAGAGTTTCTTGGGGAGAATAAACTTTGTTCAGAGGTTTGTCCCAGATTTTGCAGCCCTTGTCAAACCTATCACCAAGATGTTAAAGAAAAGCATGGATTTCAAGTGGACAGTAGAAGGCAAGGAGGGTTTTGAAGCAATCAAAGAAGCCATCTCCCAAGCACCAACTCTCATCAACCCAGATTTCTCCAAGGATTTCATCCTCTATGCATTTGGAGGTAATAATACTATTTCTGCCATTTTGGTGCAGCAAAACAAGGACAATGATGAGCAGCCAATTACTTTCTTCAGCCAAATCCTAGAGGACTATGAGGTGAGATATTCTTTTATTGAGAAGCATGTACTTGCAGTAATCAGAAGCTTAAAGAAATTCAAGCATCTAGTCTCAAACAAAAAAGTTTAGTTGTTGGTCTCTCATGTGGGAATAAAGGACTTCCTCCTCAACAAGGATTTGAATGAGAAAAGGGTAGGTTGGATCACTCGTGTCATGGAGTATGACATTGATATCAAGGTCACCAAGTTGGTAAGAAGAAAAGGATTATGTGAGCAGCTTATTCTGGGCAAGCAAAAGGGAGTATGCAATGAAGAAGAGGTTGTTTTGATAGTTCAAGACAACCATGTGCAAGGTAGCACTCAAGAAGAGGATAATTTTGTCCCCACTCCTTGCTAGACCCAAGGTATAATGCACTTCCTAAGCACGGGCCTATGCCCTCTAGAGATGAACAAAACCCAAAGAAGACACTTTAGATTGTAGGCTGTCCCATATGCCATAGTAGATGGTGTTTTGTTCAAGAAAGATATGAATGGAGTGTTGCTGAGATGCATTAACACAAATCAGATTCATAGGGTGTTGGAAGAGTTCCATGGTGGACCAGCCGGTGGTCATTTTACACCAAGAGTGATAGCCCTAAAAATCATGAAGGCTGGTTATTATTGGCCCAAGATTTTCAGTGATTACTTCGCGTGGATCAAAAGGTGCAAGAATTGTGCATTCTTCACAGGTAAAGAGAGGCTTGCTGCCCTCCCATTGCATCCAATTTTAGTTGACCAGCCATTCATGCAATGGGGTTTAGATTCACTGGAGTCATTAATCCCAATTCAAGCCAAGGGCATAAGTGCATTTTGACAGCCATAGACTACTTCACCAAATGGACTGAAGCAGTAGCACTCACGGAAGTAAATGAGTCTAGCATCTTAGACTTCTATGAGGGGATAGTAACCAGATTTGGCATACCTGCTACAATAATCTTAGATAATGCATTAGCATTCATTGGATACAAGGTGACTGAGTGGGATGTCAAGAACGGGATCTACCTAAGTACTTCATCAAACTACTACCCTCAGGGTAATGGCCAGGTTGAATCTACAAACAAGAAATTGTTGAGGATCATTAGGAGGACTCTTGATGAGAATCAGAGGTCTTGGCATACCAAACTGAAATCAGCCTTATGGGCTGATAGGATAACTCCCAAGAGATCCACAGGTAACTCTCCATTCAGGCTTGTTTATGGCAGAGAGGCAATCTTGCCCATGTCACTTGAGTTTCTAACATTGGAACTCATGAAGCAGTTAGAGTTGCTAGAGTTTGGGCCCATGGAGGTGAGATATGCAGAGTTGATGGAGCTCCAAGAGATTAGAGATCAGGCATCCCAAGCGATGGAGAAGGATCAAGCTTTGATCAAGAAGACCTTTAATAGGAAGGCCAAGAGTAGATCTTTCCAAGTTGGAGATCTAGTGTTAAAATGGGATGCAGATAGAGAAAAACTAGGAATGCATTCAAAATTTGATGCCATTTGGAGTGGCCCATACATGGTCACAAAGTGTAAGGACAACAATGCCTTCCAATTATCTTCATTAGATGGCAAAGAACTGTAGATTCCAGTCAATGGAATCTATCTAAAGCATTGCTACTAAAGGAAAATTCTCCATCTTGTAAATATTAGCTTAGGTTTTCATTCCTCCAAGTGCTTGTGCACACTCTACATGTTCCATTTGGAGCATGTATGAATTTCAGTTTTGTACATAGTTTTTGTGGTGCTGGTCTTGCTCTTGTACAGTCCATTTTAGTGGGTTTCCAAGTGGCTCAGAGAGGAGGTTTTCAAAGTTCAGATCAGTTTTCAGGCTACATCTCATGACTCCATGCCCAATGGATGCTTCAGGCAACTGGTAACTTCATCCAGTAGGCAAATGACCCTGCTGAGTCACCAAAATTGTTATCCAAAATTCACCGCTCAAGGTAATTTTGATAACATGCATAAAATTATTCAGTCCCGAGAAAGAAGATTGATTCGAGGCTCAAATCATGTTTTTCAGGGTCCCCTCGGCATTTTTCTAACTCTCCCATCCAAGAAGAAATCCCAACAAGTTAGAGAAAATGGAAAAAATGCAATAAATAAGGTTGCAGGACTGTTTTAAAGCATTTCAGGTTTGAAGGGTTCGGGTCGTATTGAGGTTCATCGTACCAAGCTTAGGGCTAAAAAAGTAAGAAAATTGGCTAAGTCAGACATTTTTGACTCAGACGGTCCCTGGGACGTCGGGACGTGAGGGACGCGAAAAGCCGAAATGGCCAAAAACAAAGAAAAATGTATAAGTCTTGTTTCACACGGTTTGGGACATCTGGGAAAAAAGTACGTGGGGGATGTGAACCAGGCAATTTACCGAAAGATAGTCCATTTCGGGTGGTTTGGAGATATTTTTCCCAAGCAGTCCGCGGGACAGTTGGGACAAAAGTACGCGAGGGACGCGTGGGATGCGAAAAGGCGGAAAAGCCGCAAACAGGAACAAGGAAGCCCGAATCGGCTGAAGGAAGAGATTTTCATCTGAAACAGTTGGGACAAAAGTATGCGAGGGACGCGAAAAGGTGGAAAAGCCACAAACAAGAACAATGAAGCCCGAATCGGCCGAAGGAAGAGATTTTCGTCCATAACAGTTGGGACAAAAGTACTTGAGGGACACGTGGGACGCGAAAAGGAAAAAAGGCCGTAAAAGATACAAGGAGGCCCATGGACGAATCATAAAGTGCCACATGTCAAAAGGGGAGGAAAGTTGAAAAATTTGTTAAGTGTTTGGTGCAAGGAAAAATTGCGCCCCTCAGGCCCGAGCCAATAAAATAGTGCCACGTGTCCAAGTGGCAAAATTTTTTAAGGAAGGGCCCGAAAGAAACATTTCAAAGGATGAGCTTGTGGCCAATCAGGGCCTGACACATGTCATCTAAGTGGCAGAGTGTGGGGAAAATTTGAAATTTTTTCCAAAGACCAAACGGGTAAAAAATTCAAACTTTTTTCCCGCCGATCCATTTTGGGCCTGTTTTTGCCCTAAATCTTCAAATGGCCACAACTTTCGATCCAGAGCTCATATTTTCACGTTCTTTATATCAATGGAAATCTGGTGAAATTCTCTACATGATTCTATGGTCATTTTTGCATTTTGGTTTAGTTTGGAGAGAGAAAAATCAAGAAATGTCTTTAGCATGTGGTAATGGCCAGAAATGACGTTTCAACAACCAGTTTTAATGCAAAATATAGTTCACCACTTTTTAAGTTTGCATAGGGTTCTCACCTACCGCCATAATGAGATGAATTAAATGCAGCCTAGAGGTGGTTGGGGTAGATTTGGATTTCCTCTCTCTTTCCTCTCTCATTCTTCCTATAAATTATAAGGAGGGGCTTCTTTCAAAATGTTGGACATTCTTGTTTTACCCCTCCCTTCTTCTCTTTGGTAGGTGAATTTGTGGAGTTCAAACCTCCCATTTAAAATTGTAATGCAACTATGCCTCTCAGAATTTTTTAGTGTATTGTATCAAGCTTTGGAGCAAGTAATGCATGTCTGCGGATGATTCTCAACCCTCTCTGTGTTCATTTGCATCCTCCTAATCTTTCACTACAAATTTTGTTATTTGTGCATGATCTTGCATCACATTTTAATGGTTTGTGTTTATTGGCAAGATAGGTGTTCTTCATTCCTTGGTGCATCACCTTTGCTAGTTTAGGTTTATTTTTATGCATCCTCTTACCATGTCTCCTTGGAAAGTTAGATTAGATTTTGAGTAAACTCTCTGTAATTTTTTGTTTCATGTGCATCTGAACAGAGGAATAGGAACCGGCCTTCATCCGGAGAGCTTTTCCGATCACGCAAGGTCCCACACTTGGGAAAATCTCCATGTTATGCAATCACATTGAGAGTCTCAACCCATCAAGTTGCAGACACTCAGGGGTGCTGTGATTTGGTGATAACAATTATAAATCAGTAATACAATGGATAGGTTAATGGAAAACACTATGGAGTAGTGTTGATGAATTCTTAATCTAAACTGATTAACTTATGGGAAATTAATATTATTGTTAGCAAGAAGTTGTGATTCCTCACAAGATCAGTTAAAGGTTAAATGCTTGATAGATGAGAAATCATCTAGGCATGAATCTTGATGGATATGCTTATGTATACATACTTAAGGAATATTCTTCTAACAAAGTTTGAGTAACTATACTAGAGATAAATTAATACGATGAACCTTCTGGATGATAAGGTAAATTTCAACATATAAGGGTTATGTCTTTAAAACTTGTTGATGTTCCTTTTGGGAAGAACTTAAACCTTTAAGGAAATTAAGCTAAAATACTCTGTAAAACTAATCCAACTCCCGTAACATGATGAGGAGTTCAACATAATACTTCAAGGTGAAATAATAAATAAGAATAGACACATATATTCTTTGATACTTAAAGCGAACTATATTTCCATAAAATGGGAAATGAAATATAAGATATTTTAGATTACCATAATTCAAAATATGATGTGATGAACCTCTATGATGGAGTTACTCCAACTAATAATATGTAATGAAGATAATTCATTAATAATCAGGTTGAACATAAATGCTAAAAGGACGCATAGGATATGGGATATAGTTGGCATAGAATTGTATGGGAGATGATTAAATCCTAGAGTACTAAACCTCTATGAAACCGTGGGTATGATGCCTAATTCAAGTGATGAGATTGTTGATAGGAACATGCAGATGTGTTCAACACGAGTACTTTCCATCAAATTCACTATGGGATTTTGGTGTCTACTCTCCTAAAATTTGTGAGTTAAAATCAACCATGATTAAGATATGACGGTGTAGTCATACAAAGGATAACAATGGTCTGATATCTAGAATTAATAGAATATATCTTTAGACGCCAAGAAATTTGTATAAGGATCCAATAAAAATGATTATATTGTTCAGGTGATAGTAACTATGCAAATAAACCTAGTCAGGTTTAGGCACTATTGTAGAAGTCCTGAAGAGAAGTGGGACTACTACTGAAACAAGAAACTTAAAATGGGTAAGACTCATTTATGGATAAATTAGACCTGACAAATATATAAATGCTGAAGTAAAACTGAGTAAAATGATTCTAATAAATAGAATAAGTGTTATTGAAAGGAGGATAATGTTAGGAATTAGAGAAAAAATATGCGGAAACAATTCCTCAAACCACAACAGTAGGAAACTATATAGCAGAATTATATTTACAGAAATATAACAACATAAATGAATAATACACAAAAGAATACAAGACAAGATTTAATGTGGTTCACGTAATTTGGGCTACGTCCACTAAGAAATTGCTCATATTTTATTATCAACAAGAGTAAAACAACTCTTATAGTCTTCTCTCAGTTATGAACTCACAACAGAATTCCAAAGATACTAAACCACAATTGATACCCAATTGCATAACCTTGATCACTCTTGATCACCTATTGATCTCTAAGACTCAAGACCTCTTGAACACTCAAGATATATTTAAGATACCCTAACACCTCTATTTATAGGATTACAATCCTTTTAAGAAGCCATAAATCTGACCCTAGAAGATTGAAAGTCACAATCTTTCAACTTCCTACGGTTGGAAAAATAGTCCCGACGTTGATAGCCAGTTAACAGCATGTTAACAACAACGTCGCAACAACGTCACAGCAGACAACTGTAGAATGCTCCCGAAGTCTCCAAAATCAACCGTTCAAGCTCTAACACTTCAACACTGATTCAAGAAGACCAAAAATAGGCTCCATACCCCAACAAATAATGAGAATGAATTTGTATGTCCCTGATGATGAGTGATTATGTGGCTTGCATGATTTCTTATAGGAGTAAGAATAACATTAATGGTTATTACTCCTTGATAATGTTTGGCATTATATTATTCAGTTGAATTTGAATCTTTAGTAATAAAAAGATTGGGAATTTAGATCTAAAGAGTGATCTATCTTATGTCTGGAACAGATAGGTAGAAATGATTATTATTGGAACTGCATTTAACCTATCATGATATTATGGGACAAGACTCTAGTTTCACTTCACTAAGTAATGAAGACATGGGAAATAGAACAAATTGTCTTGTTTAATTTATTAAGGTACCATGTCTCATTTTTAGACCCTTGATACGGCACCTCACTACTGCCATTACATGATTGTATCTATTTAATGACATTGGTTGTTATTTTAATACTGCCACATAACAACTATATTGAGTTTCCTTATCAAGATCTTAAAATGTGGTTTGGTATTGCTTAAGTATAAGCTTGTTAAATTTACAAGGGCAGATGAAATGCCATGGGTCGATACCCTGATGCCAACATATGATGGATATGGGAAGGGAAGTAGTATAGTAATGATGTGAATCATTACAAAGAAATTTTCTTTCCCATAGGCATCATAGGATGACATCGAGGTATAACTACATGTAGGTTAATCCAGACTTGTACCTTGTATAGGACTTGTAGCTGTTTACAACATCAATGACTGCAAATCCATATAACTGAACAAGTGAATAAGGTGAGATGACAAGATTTCAATGGTAGGTGTTCCATCATGGAATTGAGCATGGCATACATGACTCAGAAAACTTGCGCAAGGTAGTGTAACTGATAATTACATTGTCAAGATTTCACCATTATCTAAGCTGTGAGATGCCTATGGATTTCATAGGTGGAACCCAGGTACACACTTAGGGGTTATCACTTATATATCATATCCTATTAAAGGAGAAATAAAGGGATACATTTTATGTATGGCTTGTAAAGAGCATTGAGGGAGAACACGTAAAGTTCAATATTCTCTCATATAGTTGCACATGGTTCATGATAGTTATCGGAAATGGATTACATAAAGACTTATGTTGGATTTAAATATATGGGTATTTAAATCAGCTACATGAGGTAAGATAAAAAAAAATATCTAAGATTGAAGTGAAAAAAGTGGATGTTACATATTGGTATCAGAGCTAAAGGTTGCAGCTCTTGGGCCTAATGAGCCATTACGCTTAGAAAATTCTTATTTTATGAGTAGAATAAAAAGGATGAAGGATGTACCATGGATGATGAACCGGATCAAACTAAGCTTTGGGTTTGGGGGTAAAAGAGTTAAATAATACTATAATATTCCTTCATAACACACTATACTATATAGATGCAAAGAGCAGCCGATAAGTGTGAATAAGGGCAGCTAAGCAAAACAACTTACGCTGAATGATGATGATCAGTAAAGTGTTACTCGATTGATCAAACTTCATTATGATAAAAATTGGAGTACAAATCCAATATTAAAGGAAATCTACATAGGATTAAGGAAGTATTTAAAAGAAGACTAACTATTGTTATGGCAGTGACTTGGAAGGCTAGTTAGGCCAGAATGAAATCTGCAATAAAATTGTACCTTTATCTAGTAAAAACATGCAAGAGCATTAGCTCTTCCTTATTTCTAATTTTTAGAAAAGAGATAAAGGATGGAAATATTCAGAAAGTGTGGCCTTCCAGAGTAATGCTTGACATAGTTTCGTTGAAAAAGAAACAAGTCATCCTATCATAATGACAGGAAAGTTAAATAAGACCTTCTTCTTGCTATTAAATGAAAATATTAATGTAGTTGAGTTCTTGATGTGAAGTGACTAGCTGGAAAGTAAGTTTGAATTCAAAAATTTTAATTGCAATAGTAAGAAAAATTGTATGAACCATAACTGGGTGTCATTTATCATGATATAGTCACTGATTGAACTCATTTCACAAAAGAAGGAAATCTTTCGATAAGGTTGATTTGCATATTTCTGGACTTTAATATAGTTGCATGAGATTTTTTATAACAAGATGCAATGGCAGAGTGCTTTGAAGATAGATTTAGGCAAATGCATCCTTATGAAATCCATACAAGTAAAAAAATAATAATTCTGTGTAGGGTTCTTATATGTTATGAATGGTGCAACCTTGATTGGTCGTGACCAAATAAAATTTCTAAGACTCTAAAGTTGGAGTTTAGTAGAAGTAAAAGATGTTTACGAGACTAACTACAGATGTAAGAGGTCTATTTTAAAATCGTATTGTGAATGTATAAAATTTTCATCCTCCAATTTGGATCGTATACCTTGTTAAGGTATAGAGGGACTGTTTTACGTTCTACCGTATTATGACCATGGTTATTAAGTTTCTTAAGGGCTAAAGGTAATAGGCATAAATATTTATATAACTGTATAAATTTATTATCATAATACTATTTATTACCCTTGTGGTAGTGTGTGATTGTGGTATAACCACTCTATTAATATATTACTTGGATACATATGGCCAAAGAAGTCTAGCTAGTTTGCTAAGTGTTATTGAGTAAACACTCTTCTAGAAGATTGAATGATAACTATGTTATTTACTTACCTGAGATGCTATGCAATTTTGAAATGTCTTACAAGGACATGGTACTCATTGTTATTGCATACTTTTCTGTAAAAAAAAAAATTGATACCTTGAATTTAATTCAAAGTATGATAGACCCAAATAATATTTCGTTGGCTGAGACAACATTGCCAGGTTGGTAAAATTTCAAACATAGTAGGAAACTAGATGTTGAAAATTTTAATGAAGAATTTCAGGTATGTACTTGATAATCATGATTCCATGGGAATAAGTAAGCTGACCTTCAAGGTTTTAAAGTCAAAAGTGTCTTTGAATTTAATATTTTTATCAATATTGTGTGCCTAAAATGGTAAATACAACTAGCTTAGTTGTAAAGGAATGGTAATTTAAAGCTAGTAGGAGTTACAGGATTGCAAAAGTAAACTCTACATAACCCAAGTGTCAGGTCTTTGAACTTTGAATATGGGAATCATTGAATTGGGGTGCCACATTCTAGAATTTTTCATAAGGTTCTGTTGATCCTTTTAACCTGTGATTGTTGTGTAGGCACTCTGTCATTACACTACTGTTACTTGATTTCACTAATGAACTCATAACCTACATTATGAGATGATTGGCTAATTTTAGTATGTATATTTTTCTAATGATACAGTGAAGTATAATTTATATTAAAAAAAGGGATGCTTATTCCATACCTGTTATGGAAACTAAGGAAGTATCTACTCATATTGTTTTGATCAAGTATTGAATGCATGACCTTACTTGAATGATTAGTCTTATCACGATGGAATTGTAATGATAAATAACTCACTACACCATGTTGTAATAATGTTATACATGACTGTATAGAAAATTAAGAATCATTTATCTTAAATAATTTCATATGAGTTGTCTAGGTGTATAACTCAAGGAAATATAGATTGATATTCTTCTCCATTGAGGTATCAATGGGCTAATATATTATAACTGTTAATGAATTCATGTTATTCAACTTAAAGGAACTAGAATAATAAGATTATAGCTACATAATTATGGGCTTATATGACTGTAACATTATTATTCTAGCATTACTTGAGCTGATTGTGAACAACTATGTTTGATTGATTACTTATGTTATCTTGAGTAAATGCTAGTTTTAAAGCTTTCTAAAGTATGAGTTTGGATTTCTTTTAGAGGTAGAGTCTGATTAAGTATGACCTTAAAAGAAAAACTCCTCATGACTAGTCTTGCGTGTTGTAATACTTTGATATAGGATAGTTGTGACTGGACTTGTCTGGTTTACTATAGCAGTGTCATGTTGCATTAGCTTGGCAAAGCTAAATTCTGGAGAATACCTTTTATATGTATGGCATAATGATACATGAAGAAAACTACTGAAGAGATAGAATCTATGACATGTTGTTTATAGTATAACAGTTTACTGGATGACAAGTATGATAGCTAGTAAATGTGAGTTTATGAGACATGAGATTACTAGTTTCAATGAAAACAATGATGATTTTGCTGAAATAGAGGTACATAATTTTTTACTTGATTGATTTAATTAAGTAGTAATAATAAATCACCGGGACAATGATTCATTAAGGGGGGAATAATGTAATACCACACAAGTGCAGTCAATAATTTAATAATATCTTCATCTTCGACTGATTTTGACATCAAGGAGAAGAGGAACAAGTGTTTTCAATAAAGATTAAGAAAACAAGACAAAGGGAATAATATGGTAAGTAAAAACTTATATTGATCTTGTGATTATCTAAACTAAGAGTGTTATTGCTAATTAATGCCTTAGAACAATATTATTGTCATTGGCTTAAGCTTGTAAGCACTAAGTCAATAATTCTCACGAATTATTGTGAATGAATTATGGGTCAAAAGTCTCTTCTTTGTGATATACATCGTTGCAAATCAATCTTGAGCCATGAAATTACATTAGGCCTGGTCTATATATTTATAAAACTATTATACATATTTGTGAGATAATGTATCATTGTGACAGCTTTAGAAGGTGATGTGATTTAAACATCAGAGTCGAGTGGAGGGATTCACTTAACCCATATTATTGATTAATCACTTTGTAGATTGATTGACATGAGCTTGTAAATTCAGGGTTGAGATGTTAATTTTGGGACCTTTGAATTATTGAAAATTTAGTGTGTGATTTTTAGGTAATTCTTTTGAGATGCCGGAGTTAGTTGAACAACGATTTAATGACCATAAAACGGTATAACCAAACCGCTATGTGTAAGATCATTGATAAAGTAAGGTAGGTCATAGACCTTAAGGGACATGCCAACATATTTAAAATTATATAATGTAACTCTAGGGACTTTGGGAGTTATGAAGGCATTTAAATAATAATTTTAAAGCCATGCATGTTCTATAACATTGGTTTTATATTATATTATAATTCATTCTTTCCAAAGGATATTCGACCTATGTGATTAAAAGAAATTAAGTGATCTATATTTAGTTAATTTCGTGGATGAGTTAAATGAGGATTTAACTCTAGAAATCCCACCAATTTTTTAGGAGTGTAGGAGGATGGTGGTAGTTGGATAAGCCACTGGTACTCTAGCAGTTATTACCATTAATTGCGCATTAAAATCATGGAAATATGTAAAGCTTCATAAGGAATCAAATCGCATCCAACTTCTCCATTTTGTTTTGTTGATGAAATTTGGGGGAAAAGCTCCACTTCAGGCATCTGTGCATGGTGAGAAAGCTATGAGTTCATGTAGCTGTTTGCAGAAGAGGAAGTTTGTTTTGTGGGAAATTTATAAGGCTAGAGACATTTTGATGTGACTGAAAGGAGGGTTGAATTGTTGGCTGGTTCGATTTGGATAGTCTTGAAACCATAAACTCTTTGTCACTGCAACACTTGCCGGAGATAGATCTTGAGGGATTTTGGAATCGAATTTGTAGGAAAGAAAAATTCCTTATCCCCTTTATCTATTTACTTCATTAGATGTTAGAGCGAATACATATATGAAATTTTATTTGAGCTAAGGAAAAAGGTGGGTATGTGATGGTTGGAAGATGTTATTTTTATACTCTATTGTTCTGTAAAAAGAATTGGTAAAGTGGTATGACTGTTGAACTTGAGTATTAAATATTTTATCTGTAATACTGCCCTAAATCGTGTTACTTATTAAGACTTGGAATGAATGGTTTTGTTGCATTTTGTTGAAGATTTTGACCTAGATAATAATGGGTTTTCTGTGTAAATGTTATAATATTGTGCAAAGCCGCTTTTGTGTGCATGGGTCATCCTTTACCTGACCGAGATCATGATATATAGATCTAGGTATAAGATGATTCTAAATACTGGTGTTGTTTCTTTCACTTCTGTTCTATGCATTTCATTTACAAAAATAGAGATGTATTAGGTATACACCTAGGACGAGTTGGTGTTTTTATCTGATTTTTAGGTTATTATAGTTCTCTTTTTGCTCCATCGATTTGACTGTTAAAAGAACAGGAATTTCATTGAGACTTAGAATTTTCTAGCTACCAAACTTAGTGATTACCCTTATGGGATATGTAAGAAAGAATTTCCTTGTCACTCCCTCTCTGTAAGATAAACTTGGGTATTAACCTTTCTAACATGGCTTAGTTTGAGTGATTTTATTTTGAACTGGTAACACTTCGTGTTAACCTTGGCTAATATATTGATCCTTGTAGCTCTTAGAGAGGTTATTGGGTAGTAGCTTGGATTACTCCTGGTTCTGTTATAAATGATTAGTGACAGCGACTAAGTTGCAGAATGCATCTTTTGTTGTCACCATTTAGCCTCGTGTAGGATGTAATCTCATCATTAATGTTCCTTTTCTTAGGATATGGAAAGTGTCATAGGTTGTGGTAATGGAATGTTGATTTGTGAAGTCTTCGGCTCACTCTATTTATGAGGAATTTAATCAGTTGCTACATTCTTTAATGGTCGACTAGACCAGTTCAAATTAATACTATTGAACAACAAATGAAATTGGGGTTTAGGATTCAGAGGAATAATTCCAACTTATCTTATATTGGGTATGGAATACCATTTCTTCTTCTTTCAGGAAGTTATATGGTTCATTATATATATATATATATATATATAACCAGCTATAAACTTTAGAAAATCTCGGTTGGGACTTGGGTCCTGAAGGATAATGATTGGAAAAATGTTGAATGTTTCATGTTTACAAAAAGGTCTGAAAATCCTTATGTGAAACCAAAGGGTATTGGTTGGTTGACACCCTGGATATGTTTGTTAAGAAATGGCTGCTCCATTATAAGGTGAATAATGGAACTAAATTTTTTTTTGATTCCATTTCTTTAGATTTAATTTTACCAAAGATCCTTTTATTTACATTATGTGGTTCTTATGTGGTTAAATAAATTACTACTGGATGATAAAATCAATTGTACCAATACCCCATTATAGAGGAATAGTACATAATAGTCATTGTGTCAACCTTCAGAAGTTTAGACTTCTATATATAAGTATAATTAAGATTTGTGGTTGTGTTTTCCTTCTCTTATTATAATGGAAAATAGTAAGATATAACTTGAGGGAATGTGTTGTTTAAGAGAATACACAGACCCATGCAAATGAGAAATGATATCTATAATTAATTTCTGTAAGTTATTAGGAGATATAACTTGATATATATAATTCTCTTTCCTTATTAGAATATTAATGATTATCATAGGGTATGCTATTCATGAAGTTATGACGCATAAACTTCATAGAATTTAAGTGATAAGAATACAGTGTCTAAGCCTGATTCGTTTGACGGGAAATTTAGTACAGCTGAAACCGGTTGGGTTCAGATACATAGAATGGATAACCTTGCATGCCCAAGGTTATTATTTGTTGAATTATTTGAGAAACCACAAGTTACAACCACTTCTAGCTATGAATAGGATGATATAAATTCATACCGTGTATGATAGTATTTAATACTTCTATTTAATCTTTGTGGACTACAATTGTATTTACTATAATATGTAGTGTTGCTTCGATGATGCTCATTATTGGATTTGAAGACGTGTATCTAGTTTTTCTTAAACTTAATTATGTGAAGTATTATTAAGATACTGTAATTGAGGAATACTCAAAAAGGTAAAAGAAGATGTACCATTAAGTGTAAACCAAGTTAATGGAGTATGAAGTTTGTTGCATTAACTCATTAAATTGTAAGAATGAGATTATTATTGTTGTATATATTCAGATTAACATTTAATGACATAAATTGATAAATGGGATAAGTGAATTTTCTTGCTCAGTTTAGTTGAAATGACCTTGTCTAACCATTGCACGAAAATGAGCGAAGATAACATGCGTAAATTAAAGAAACACATTAGTTATCTAATTGAACCATATGCTTACTTTTAAAGGATAAAGATACTTTCAAATTGTTAATTGCTATATATTCTTTTTTATGTTAAGGAAGTTATTTGTTGTCATCAAAGTAAGGGTTTTCTTGTGAAAATCTACTGAGTACTTTTACGATATATTGTAACATGGTAAAGATTCCATGCAATGATTAATAAATACTTTCTTTATGTCAGTGAAATATTGTTGATGCCTCTCTGCAATTTTTATAATAAATTCTACTATGTTGTAGTAGTGTTGGTATAAGAATGGCTTTATACTTATGATATTCTATGAAAATTGGATCATTAGACGATTGTAATGGAGGGCTGTTGTAACTCTCTCTGTTTTAGAAATATAACAACTATCTTATGGACTAGGTGAACCTAGTAAGTTTAATGGATGAATTGTGAAGTTATAAATCAGTAATACAATGGATAGGTTAATGGAAAACACTATGGAGTAGTGTTGATGAATTCTTAATCTAAACTGATTAACTTATGGGAAATTAATATTATTGTTAGCAAGAAGTTGTGATTCCTCACAAGATCAGTTAAAGGTTAAATTCTTGGTAGATGAGAAATCATCTAGGCATGAATCTTGATGGATATGCTTATGTATACATACTAAAGAAATATTATTCTAACAAAGTTTGAGTAACTATACTAGAGATAAATTAATACGATGAACATTCTGGATGATAAGGTAAAGTTCAACATATAAGGGTTATGTCTTTAAAACTTGTTGATGTTCCTTTTGGGCAGAACTTAAACCTTTAAGGAAATTAAACTAAAATAATCTGCAAAACTAATCCAACTCCCATAACATGATGAGGAGTTCAACATAATACTTCAAGGTGAAATAATAAATAAGAATAGACACATATATTATTTGATACTTAAAGCGAACTATATTTCCATAAAATGGGAAATGAAATATAAGATATTTTAGATTACCATAATTCAAAATATGATGTGATGAACCTCTGTGATGGAGTTACTCCAACTAACAAGATGTAATGAAGATAATTCATTAATAATCAGGTTGAACATAAATGCTAAAAGGACCCATAGGACATCGGATATAGTTGGAATAGAATTGTATGGGAGATGATTAAATCCTAGAGTACTAAACCTCTATGAAACCGTGGGTATGATGCCCAATGCAAGTGATGAGATTGTTGATAGGAACATGCAGATGTGCTCAACATGAGTACTTTCCATCAAATTCACTATGGAATTTTGGTGTCTACGCTCCTAAAATTTGTGAGTTGAAATCAACCATGATTAAGATATGATTGTGTATTCATACAAAGGATAAAAATGGTCTGATAGCTGGAATTAATAGAATATATCTTTAGATGCCAAGAAATCAGTATAAGGATCCAAGAAAAATGAATATATTGTCCAGGTGATAGTAACTATGAAAATAAATCTAGTCAGGTTTAGGAATTGTTTTAGAAGTCCTCAAGAGAAGTGGGATTACTACTGAAACAAGAAACTTAAAATGGGTAAGACTCATTTATGGATAAATTAGACTTGGCGAATATATAAATGCTGAAGTAAAACTGAATAATATAATTCTAATAAAGAGGATAAGTGTTATTGAAAGGAGGATAACGGGAATTACTCATATGTCTCTAATGATGAGTGATTATGTGGCTTGCATGATTTCTTATAGGAGTAAGAATAACATTAATGGTTATTACTCCTTGATAATGTTTGGCATTATTTTATTTGGCTGAATTTGAATCTTTAGTAATAAAAAGATTAGGAATTTAGATTTAAACAGTGATCTATCTTATGTCTGGAACAGATAGGTAGAAATGAGTATTATTAGAACTACATTTAACCTATCATGATATTATGGGATAGGACTCTAGTTTCGCTTCACTAAGTAATGAAGACATGGGAACTAGAACAAATTGTCTTGTTTAATTTATTAAGGTACCATGTCTCATTTTTAGACCCTTGACATGGCAACTCACTACTGCCATTACGTGATCATATCCATTTAATGACATTGGTTGTTATTTGAATACTACCACATAAAAACTATATTGAGTTTCCTTATCAAGATCTTAAAATGTGGTTTGGTATTGCTTAAGTACAAGCTTGTTAAAGTTACAAGGGTAGATGAAACCCCACGGGCTGGTATCCCAATTCCAACATATGATGACTACATGAAGGGAAGAAGTCTAGTAATGATGTGAATTGTTACAAAGACATTTTCTTTCCCATAGGTATCATAGGATGACATCGAGGTACAGCTACATGTAGGTTAATCTGGACTTGTACATTGTACAGGACTTGTAGTTTTTTACAACATCAATGACTGCAAATCCATATAACTGAACAAGTGAATAAGGTGAGATGACACGATTCCAATGGCAAGTGTGCCATCATGGAATTGAGCATGGCATACATGACTTAGAAACCTTGCGCAAGGTAGTGTAACTGTTGATTACATTGTCATGATTTCACCTTTATCTAAGTTTTGAGATGATTGTGGATTTCATAGGTGGAACCCAGGTACACACTTAGGGGTTATCACTTATATATCATATCTTGTTAAAGGAGAACCAAAAGGATACATTTTATGTATGGCTTGTAAAGAGCATTGATGGAGAACGAGAAAAGTTTAGTATTCTCTCATATAGCTACACATGGTTCATGATAGTTATCAGAAATGGATTGCATTAAGACTTATGTTGGATTTAAATATATGGGTATTTAAATCAGCTACATGAGGTAAGATAAAAAAAAATCTCTAAGATTGAAGTGACAAAAGTGGATGTTACAGGAGCTAAGGATCACTGTGTACAAATATGTCCATAATGGTCTTATTCTCCCCTATGACATCTAACACCATAGGATTTTTCAATTTAATGGATAAGTGTATTTTTATTTCATTTATTATATAGTATGGCATATGGATAACTTGATATTTTTATTAATTTTGGGAAAAAAAATTAATTAAGGAGATGTCAAGTAAACTTGAATAGAACCTTTTGTGTTTTATTTCCTCCTTAGGAGTATGTACCTTTGCCCATGGTGCCTTATAAATTGTGTTGTATAATTTATTGGGAGTGAGGAATTAATTGAATATAA
Source organism: Taxus chinensis (assembly GCA_019776745.2). Taxonomy (NCBI): domain Eukaryota; kingdom Viridiplantae; phylum Streptophyta; class Pinopsida; order Cupressales; family Taxaceae; genus Taxus; species Taxus chinensis. Next base: position 407,379,711 of record CM034150.1, read on the forward strand.
TCCTTTGACATGGGGTACTCAGGAACACATGTTATTGTATATTTCTAGCTATTTTTAAAAAAAATCAACCTTTGAATGTAGAATGTGTAACAATAATAAAAACAAAGTGAAAATGATGGATAACTTACAAGTTAGGGATGAGATTGTAAAATTAAGAATGGAAATGAAGATCCTAATGGAAGAATTATATCAAAATAGTGATAAATATAAAATAAAAAGTTACAAAACTTTGAATAAAATTGATAATTGAATGTGGAACCTAAGAGGAACACCTAGAATAATTTATTGTTATAACTCGAGTAGTTAATAAGTGAAACAAGTAGGAATAAATAAAAAATAGAATGTAACCGAAAAATGAATGATTATAATAAAAGCTTAACTTGTGTTAGTCTAATAAGTAGAACAAGTGAATTTGAATGAAATTTAGTTAATACAAGAGGATAAATTGTTATCTTGATAGGTTTATAAGACGTCAAAAAATGGTATAGGGTCATAAATACATAAATGAATAAGTTATGAGAACCATTTACTAAGGCATACTTGTAAGGAAATTATGAAGTATAAGATAATTTGTATTATTATGGATTTTAGGATCTCAATAAACTAAATAATAAAGATGGTTAAAACCCTAAAAAATCATATTGCATTGAATTTCAAACATTTGGGAAAAGTGAAAACTGAGATCAGTAAAAAAAAGAGTAAGTAGAAGATGTATATTTGAAAATCATAGGTGATTACAAGGGGATAAAATTGATATGTTTAGGGAATAAAAGTAAGTTCGTAACTAATTCAAACACATAAAACTCAAATTTTGAGAATTTTTTTTTTGTGAATAAATAAGTGCAAAGGATCATGCTGATGAGCATAATAAATTGAAAAATTGTAATTAAGTGTTTATGACATGATAAGAGAAGTACATTTGAAACATTTGAGAATTTAATAATAATTTCTAATTTTATGATAAAAAATGTGTTAGGGGCCATGATAAAGTGTGTTGTGGTGCACTAGCTTTCATGGTGCCTTACTGAAACTGCAAGGTTAATCTAGTAAAGAGAGAATTGTCAATCTTTTCAAAACCAAAAGATTTGGACCTTAATTATTTTATAGGTGATAAAAAGAAATACTATCCTTATGATAGAAAAATTATATGTTAACCTACATTCCCTTCATTGGCATAGCAACACTTGAATGAGTTGTGTTGGGTCTTGGAATTAAAGGTCTTCGGTTGACCTTAGAGTATGAGGTTTTTCCTAGTTTCTCAAGTGTCTTGTCATTAGATATTCCACCTACCTGTGATTGTGTACCCTTGGTTTTCTTTTATTAATAAATTTGATGTGGTTACCCTAAGTTTTATTGGCATTGAAATACAATCCTAACACATTGTAAATGTATATATTCTTATGGGTATCAAGTAGAGATGTAATAGGTTATATGGTTAGAAATTATGGGAATGAGTAGAAAAATGGTGACACCATTCTTTTAGAGAATTGTGCTCAATTTTCTATCTAGTCCAAGAGGAATTAATGTTCAAGGGTAGGGGATGTAGTGCCCATTTTTCTATGGTTTTGTTTAAACACCAAATTAGATTATCATTGTAGATTTTGATGTATTCCTTATTGTAATGTTTTGTTTTGGAATGGAGTTCTAATTTTGATTCTATGTTTTGGGATAAAAATATTGGATTGTAAAAAATTATCATAATTATATGTCTACCTAATTTTAATTATAATGATTTAGTAATCTTGATATTTGTGCATAATGATTAAAATGAATAGTATGATTTATATTATGTGAAAAGATTGAAAAACATAATTAATTAAGTTAAAAACAATTGGCAAGAAAATTTGTCGGGGACAAATTGGTGGTTATCTTACCAACACTCTGGGAGTCTAAGTCCCTCTACTTAACCGGTGTAACTACCGTATGTGCATGCATGAGTAAATGGTGAGTTTTATCTGGGATCTAACAGGGGCACTCCACTGACCCTATGACAAATGCTTGTAAGTATCTGCAAGGGAAAAAATTTCTTTAAAGGCGAGAAAGGGGAGTGAGAATATTTAGAAAGGAGAAACTAATGCTCTAAGTAGAAAATCAGAGACTTACACACACTAGCAAAAGTTTCAAAACATGCACTTGTATTTTAGAAGAAAACAAATTTGTAAAACATCAACAAGACCAAATACAAATTAATGAACACAAAGTACCCATAAAATATTCAATCAAAGAGGCTAAAATTCCTTCTTCCTTTATTGAATCTCAAGAAGAATTTGTACATAGTTGGAAATCAGAAGACATTTTTTAGTGGGATAAATGGAAGAAAATTGCTATCTCTTGCTCTCTTCACAAGGATATCTCTCTCATGAATTCACAAAAAATAGCTCCAACATCTAAGAAATTTTTAGAAGACAAAATTAAGAAGAAGATCAAATGAGGAGCTTGCTACAATTTATATAAGAAGAGGCAACTCTTCATCTTCTCGGTGACTTTTTGAATACCTTAATATGAATTAAGATTTTTCATATTCCACTTTAAATATTTAAGTCCCTTTTATAATAGCAAGGTGACTTAAAGTTACATTATATTTCTAAAGTCACTTAAGTCATATTAAAAAGTGCAACCCTCAACATAAAAATATAACATTGAGGAGAGAGAGTGTTGTATGAGAAGAGAAGAGAGAGAGAAAGAAGAGAAAGAAGAAGAATTATGTTGAAGGATGAGCTGTTGCAATGGACTTGGCTCCACTCTCTGACTACTCTCCACTCTGTGCTTCTGAGAAGGTTTCTATCTTTCCAAGCTCTTGTTTGAAACAAGCTACTGCTAGTTCTACTTTGTCGGCACGAGGGATGTAAATGTAGCTCAAGGTTTCGGTCCATCCATTGGTCACATTGTTGATGTCCTTGCACTTCCTGAACCATGATGAATGATTTTATGTGATAAGTGCAATGGAGGCTCAGATCTCTGAGAATAATTCTAGAGTATCCTTAGTGAAGGAAAATAGGTTTCCCAACCCTTTCTTGACATATTATTTAAAAGGGATGATCAACTCATTAGTAGTTGTATGTTCACTCATTTTAGGTACTCCAAGTTTCTAAACTTTATGATTTATAATATCATGCAGATGTTAGGATGTGGAGCTAGATTGATTCATAGTTAGCATGTAATGGAAAGTGACTGGTAATATAACAACCCATCATCGGTCAAAGGGGAACCAGCACGGTCACCTAGAACTATCATCAGTTAAATAGGCCCAACTTCAGTTAGAGCAAGTGAGAACTGAGATCCTTCATTAGTCAGATGGACAGACATTGGTTAGAGCAAGTGGAAACCAACCGCGGTTAGGTCTAAATGGCGCCGATTACCTGTGCAATGCATTTTAGTTTTAGTCACGGGATTTAAATATAGATTTTGTTTTAAAGAAAATATATTGGATGTAATTGCATAACTAAGGTGCCCTAAGTTTATATATTTATATATAAGTGTGAAAATTAGGGCTTAGGTGGAATAATGAGAAGGATCGGATTAGATCCTTGATTCTCTGAGACTGAGAGGATGAAGACGAAGAAGAAGAAGAGGAAAATGGAACAGGTTACATGAAGATAGAGACTCCATGGAGAGGAGCTGGACAAAAGGAAATAGTAAGTGACTGTATTTCCTTTGTATATTTATTGTCTCATTGTAATGGCTTAAACAGTATGTAAAGTACATAGCATTTCTTCTTGTAGATACACATGTTGGTGATATCTTGTATTATAGATCTATGTAGATCTAGTCTTGTATTGTAGATCCATGAGATCATATTGTATTGTTGATCCATGTAGATCTAGATATTGTACAGGTCTTGTTTGTAGATTCATAATACAGTGAGAGCTTGGCTACACAGTGGCAGATGTAGGGTAGCTTCAGGTATGTGAGATCTAGTTATGTTTGAGAGGCATGGTTGTAGTGCACTTAGGAAGATCCGGTTATAGATTTGGAGAAGAAACAAGTGGTGGTATGGAGGCATGGTTTAGTGTACTTAGACAGATCTAGTTGAAGATCTGGGAGGAGGAGATATTCTTGTAGAGATACATGTACTCTTGTGTAGAAGATTTGTTTTGTAATCTCTTGCTATTATATATATATATGAGATCTGTATCTTTGGTGGACATATCCCACATTGGGTGAACCACAATACATGCTTGTTATGTGTGTGTACTTTTGTGTGATTTGGATTTTTCTTGTTTATGCTCCCACTGTTGTAGATTTTTTGGGGATTTTTTTGGGTCCTGTGTGTGCATGATTTTGTTTGTGGTTAAATCATAGCACTATTCTGCTACCCTTTAAAACCCAACAACTGGTATTAGAGTAGTGTTTGTTTTTCTTGATGAGAAGATCACAGGAAGAGATTTAATCTCAAGTGGGAGATGGAAGAGTAAGGTTGCTGGAAGTTACAAGGTGACCATGGTCGATTACTGAGTAGCCTGGTTATAAACAGAAAATCACAGATATGAAGAAATGGAAAGATGCATAGAATGTATCTTGTTTGTTGAGGTGTCCCTAGTTCTTGGAGGCACAAGAATGTTGGTTAGATTATAGATCTGGTTACTGAGGTATGGTTTTATCTCAGTATTGCAGTGCTTATATTATTTTGGTTACACATGCATATTTGGGATTGCAGATCTAGATCTGAGAATGAGAGAAAATAGAGCATTTATGCATCCTTTGGTGTAATTAGATGCACGAGATTCGGTAGAGAGGTAGTAGCACAAAATGAAGACGGGGCTTCCATTAGAGAAGCATGTACTTCATTTGAAGATGTGATTGAGTGTCTTGGTGCTGGTAAGGTGATGTGTTTTCATCTTGATGCAATTTATTGCATGGACTTGTTAATTTTTTTGTATGAGATTTGGATGTTTGTTGTCAACTATTGGCTTCGGTCGAAGTAGGCACTTGGTGTGGTGTGCTATGCCAAATTGTGTGGCCTTGGGTTCATTCCAACAATATTGACATCGATTTGAGAACCGAGTTCAGTCACAGAGGAACCGATACTGGTCAGCTAACCATGGTTAGTTAGGGGATGACCATGGTTGTTCTTTGTGGCAACTTATATGTATAGGGTTTTTTACAGCAAGAGAGGGTAGTTTGTTCTGTGTCTTGTTTTGGAGGATCTGGTTTTTGACACAGTGTGTACAGGTAGAAATAGTGTTGATCACTTCAATGGTTTGGATCAAAAAGAGCACAGATTTGGCTTGATTATTCCTTTGAGACTTTGATTCAGGTATCTCTATATGGTTCATGTTTTATTTATTTCATTTGGAGCAATTGATATTATGTTTGGATTGTGTGCACAAATTTACACCATAGTTTCTTGGTGTTTTGTGACTTTTATTTCCCGATTGTGTGGAATCTTGAGGACAAGGGTTTCTAGTCTAAGGATGAGATCCTCAATAAAAAGTCATGGTTAGACACATTTGTAGGAAATGAGAGAGGTTGAGTACATACAGATGAAAATAAGTTGACTCACCTACTTCAAAAAAATTCCAAACTTCTGTGATGTAGAAGTATTCTTTGATAAGAAGGGAATTAGTTTATATTTTCTTTCATCTGATTTTATTTCTCACTAACATATTAGCTTTTGAGCTTGGTGTTAGAGGAAATGTAGGGGATTTCATGTTTAGTGGGATCAATCCATGGTTGTTGGCATTGCAAGATTGGATACTTGATGCACATGCAGAGTGAGAGGAGATTGCTACTATTCAGAGTGGTAGAGGCACTAGCTAGTTTTGGAGGACAGTCATAGTTTTGTAGGTATATTGATTTTATTGCTTTGTGATGTCACTTCTGGTTTATTTTGTGGTGCCTAGATATCCCTATGGGATTATAGTTGATGGTTAGATTCAGCTAGGTGAAGATGATAGAGCAATTTTTCAGAGTTTTAAGGGTTAAGAGAGAAAATCTGCTAGTTACAGAGACCTATGTCAGTTAGGATTAATCATGTTCAGTCATCTGGTAACCGTGGTTAGTCAGGAAGTGACTAGGATTGGTTAGGGGAACCATGGTTGGTTTGTTCATACATTTGATAGCAGTGGTTATTTACCATTTTAAGATGGTGCCCTTGTTTTTCTTTCATCTTGGTTGATTGTGTTGAGTAAGTTGATGACATGTATGCTAATATTTTCACTTGGTATTAGTGGCATGGTTTAGCATGGATGCTTTTTATTGACATTGATGAGCATAGGATTCAAATTCAGCTTTGGAGTTAGTCGGTGGTAGACTTGGAGCTTCTAGAGAGATGGTAATATGGATAGATGTACATGGTGAGTTTGTACATGTTGGATAGATTCAGTTTTGTGAGTCTATGATGATGTAAATGTTTGATTTACACATGGATGACTTGAGCATGAGTAGGGGATGTTTGTATTTCCTCTTGTTACTATGTTAATTCTTAAGAGATGTTATCTATAGATGGTTGTCTTGGACATGTTAGTTGTTTATGCAGAGTTAGATTTACAAATTGCAGTGTTTGGATTCTATTGAGTTATGCAGGTTTGTGGATTGTTCATCCACTGTTGTAGGTAGAACTCATGTGGGCTATCTTTACCCAGAATCTTGTTTTTCTTTTGAATATTCTAGTTTGACCTGTCTTTGGTCAGTTGCATTGGCGGTTGCATGGAGACATGGATAGATGGATGGAGAACATGGTTGGTTTTACAGTTATGGCTACGGATGTGATTGAGGCTCAGAACTTTAGTTTGAGGGGGAGATCTTGCAGGTGTGTTAGTCATGATGGCTTGGCTGCATGAGAGGATTGGTGTTACAATTTTGTGAGAGCTTGAGGCTTGGTGTCACTTATCAGTTATAGCTTCGTGTAGTTTTGGTAAGTCGATAAGTCATGGTTTCATGTTCCTGGTTTGAGAAGATGGTTTGATCTTCCTAGTTTTATTTTTTTGAGAGAATTGTTAAATTAAAGAATAGACGGTCTTCATGGTGTGTAGAGGACAGTGATGTATAGGTACAGGTATAGAGGTTCAACAATTTATCTCCAAGTGGGAGATAGTTAGGTTGTGGAGCTAGATTGCTTCACAGTTAGCATGTAATGGAAAGTGACTGGTAATATAACAACCCATCGTCAGTCAAAGGGGAACTGGCATGGTCACCCAAAACTGTCATCGGTCAGACAGGCCCAAATTTGGTTAGAGCAAGTGAGAACCATGATCCTTCATTAGTCAGATAGACAAACATCGGTCAGAGCAAGTGGGAACCAGACGTGGTTAGGTCTAACCAGCACTGGTTACCTATGTGATGTGTTTTACTTTTAGTCATGGGATTTAAATGTAGATTTTGTTTTAAAGAAAATCTATTGGATGTAATTGTATAGCTAAGGTGCCCCAAGTTTATAAATTTATATATAAACATGAAAATTAGGGCTTAGGTGGAATAATGAGAAGGATCGAATTAGATCCTTGATTCTCTGAGACTGAGAGGATGAAGATGAAGAAGAAGAAGAGGAAAATGGAACAGGTTACATGAAGATAGAGACTCCATGGAGAGGAGCTGGACATAATGAAATACCAGGTGACTGTATTTATTTTTTATATTTATTATCTCATTGTAATGGCTTGCATAGTATGCAAAGCACATAGCGTTTCCTCTTGTAGATCCACATGTTAGTGAGATCTTGTATTATAGATATATGTAGATCTAGTCTTGTATTGTAGATCCAGGAGATCATATTGTATTGTTGATCCATGTAGATATAGATATTGTAGAGGTATTGTTTACAGATTCACAATACAGTGAGAGCTTGGCTGCATAGTGGCTGATGTAGGGTAGCTTCAGGTATGTGAGATCTGGTTATGTTTGAGAGGCACGATTGTAGTGCACTTAGGTAGATCCATTTAGAGATTTGGGAGGAGGAGATACTCCTATAGAGATACATGTAATCTTTTGTAAAAGATTTGTTTTGTAATCTCTTGTTACTATATATATATATATATATATATATATATAAATGAGATCTCTATCTTTAGTGGATGTAGCCCATATTAGGTGAACCATGATACATGCTTATTATGTGTGTGTACTTTTGTGTGATTTGGATTTTTCTTGTTTATGCTCCCAATTCTGTAGATTCTGTGGGGAAGTTTTTTAGGTCCTGTGTGTGCATGATTTTGTTTGTGATTAAATCATAGCACTATTCCGCTATCCCTTAAAACCCAACAACAGCTTGTATGATTTTTCTTCTTTCTCCTCTAACTCTGTGAAGCCCTGATTCATTGCTTCAAATCTGATTTCCAAGGCCCTCGCACATACACATGTCAAGTCATATGCAGGATTTTTAAATAACTTTTTTTTATCAACTCCTAGTGATGGTTATTGCTCATCGGACTAACTACTAGTCCTAGAGGTTCCCATTAATCTCTTTCTTTTCCCAAATCCTCTTTGAGTGCTTGCGTTCTATTTTCCATGGCACACATGTACACAAATATCTTAACTTCCTCTTAGAGCATTGGCTTCCACTTTTTGGAGATTGAGTCGATCCGTTCATTATTCCCTTGCCACTGCATTGTGAGTTCCTGTGTTCTTCTCATGGATTCTATATAAAAGCTACTGATAGGCACGAGTTTCTCAATAGAAAGTGTTTTAGTGCTTGGTTCCACTAGGTGTTGCACATAAGATGAAATAGTTTATACTTGTTCCTCTAGTACCTTAATCTTGTCTTTATATTCTTTATTCCTTTCCACCATGTGAGTAGAATATTATTGATATATGTGCAAGTCTCCCTCATGAGTAGCTGGTCTTAATTGGATCATGCTCATCTCGTAGTCAGCTAGTTTCATCTCATCCAGTGGCTTGATAACTTTTGGTTGAGTTACATCAATGTACTAATTACTAGTCTCCCCGCTGTAGAATTGTGTTGATGTATGTGAAATATTTCTTGACCATTTTCCTTTAGCCAATGATATAATCACTGATAGAATAGGGGCCACTACTTGTTGCACAGTATAAGTTTCGAGGGTGACCATTTCCCACATCCATGGAAATATCTTTTCAGATTCAGGCTCAATGATGGGTACACCAACCATTATTTGTTCTGAAGGAGGGGGAAGTATTGAATGAGAGGGGAATTAGTGTCAAAAATAGGTGAGTCCTCTTGCAATGGTTCGAAGACTAGCTCATAAACCATGTATTCATTGTTCATCTATGCATTTTCTACTGGATTTTCTATTTACATAATTGAGATCACATCTTCCTCTTACGGTGATGTCAATGAACCTTATCCTTCCTTGACTTTCTTAGGTGTCTTCTCATGGGGAGAAGCTTCTAATTCCATGACCTTCCTTTTTGATCTCGCTCCAGAGTCTTTAGAGTTTGGAGTCACCACTACTACTTTTGAAGACGAATGATGTGAAGCTTGCTTCTGGCTTCGAGAAATTCCTCGTGATTGAATGATCATAGTCCTCTTCTTCTGAAACCAATTCCTTGTTCTCCTCACCACCTTTTCAGTCTGCTCCAATATATCTCCTAATTCACAAACATGCTAGTTGATTTGTGGCATTGGGGACATCTTTACTGCTACGTACTCAGGATCGTACATCTTTGTCCCATAATCATGCAATATGTCTTTGTACAAAGAGAGCTTGAATTTTCTCATCTCACAAATTGTCATCATCATGTGGTCCTTTTTATGTACATCGAACTCGTCAATACAGTTTTCCTAGTAGTCCTTGACTTGTGGCTCATGTTGTAATTATGAGACGTATAATGAGTCGGGATCTTCTTGGATGTCAAAGTTAGGCCTGGTGATGTAGGAATGTAAATTTAGGTGTGTGAAAGTGGCCTCCAGGTGAGATGTGCCATTTAATATTTTGCATGTGAACTCCCCTAGAGATATAGGTGTAGACACCAAATTCGTGTCTTACGACCCCTTGTGACCCGCATCTCATCTCGCAATATAATCTCATCACCTAAACCTTACACAATTATTTATTAATTGCCTTCTAATTGATAAATCCACATCACCCTACCTACCACCTCACTTTGCGGCTTCATCATGACCTAGCACTAACCCTAAAACTAACCTAATTAAGACCCATAACTTGGTCCACACCTACACCCATAACTAATGACCCCTTTCTCGCACCCAAAACCGACCTTCTAGTCATTTGACCAAGCCCGCAAATAATCTCTCGGGAGAAAAGCAGGGAAGGTGGGCTATTTTACTAAAAATAGCCTACTTTTTTCCTTACCGATGCTGGTTCCTACTCGACCGCCGTCGGTTACGCAACCGCCATCGGTTCCCTGTAAATGGGCTCCCCAAACCAAAACAACGGATCGGAATTTCATTTTGGGATCAGTCGAAGGATTTCTGGATCAACAGAGAGCATTGGGAGCGAGAAACAGAGTCCAGATCTTCACTTGACCGAGCAGAGACGAGTGGAAATACCAGAAGTGTTTACAGCAAAGGAGATCAGCTTGCATCCTGGTCAAAACCAGTAAGTCACATCTTGCATGTCCTGTGTTATAACATTTCTTATGCTTCTTGAATCTCAGTCCTCCTAAATCTGTTTCTGAATCCACTACCCAACGTGCCATTACATCTAACTGTCATTCCTTTACCCCTCATCATCTCATTTCCTAATATCATCCATAAACCAGCCTTACAAATACCATAGCTACCAAGAAGATTCTAGAACCCACCGGTATCACTTATCAGTAACCGGCATCGGTTATCAGTAACCAGCATCGGTTCCTCCGATCAAAACCAGAAAACCAACCTTTCCCCTACCCAGTTCAACGAAACAACTTAATTGATATCTTACAGTCTTTTGTGTTAATTCATATTAGCAGGGGAATTGACCACCTTCGAAAGGAAGTTTTATATTTCCTGGGCCCAAGGCAGCTCCCTCATTTATTGTCTAATTAAAATCTTGTGGTCTTGTGTTCTTATTTGCAGGTAGTCCTTCCAAGACAAAAAGGAGTTCTTAGCAGTCAGCCTGATCTTTCTCTACGGTATGCGCACACCATCTCAACATTCTACAGGTATTCCTCCCAGCCCCTAACCTTATCTGTTTCTAAAAGGAACGAAACATTTCCGAGTGAAACATTTTGGCACGCCCGGTGGGACCCATTTTGGGTTTCTGTTTCTCTTGCTTATTTTCATTTTAGGAAGCATACTTGTTGTTGCTGCTTTTGTCATATATTTCGTAAGGAATTTGTCTTGCTTTCCTAGTTTCACATTAGTGAAAGTCATCTCTCTTTCTTCATCAAACATAATTTTCGATTTGGGTTTAAAACACGTGCATTGCATTCCTGCTTGTTGTTTTTTTTAATTCTAGTGAACGTAGATTAAGTAACAGGTCATACATGTGGGGGTGATATCCACGATATTGACAAGAAATTAATCTTACATTCACTACACAACACATACCGAATCACTTCACAATTAACACAACAGCTCAAACATCCCCCTTTTTCCGCGGTATTCCTCCGCCCGATTGAGGTAACCTTATAAGCCAAAACAACTTGACATTTCCCCTAAGTCTTTTGTTTAGGATTCTGACATCATTCTACGTCTAAAGGCATAAGCCCACGATAATTAAAATTAACCCTAGGGTTAGTCTCTGGATTTGCGTGTGCATCTTGCTTGTTTGTAGTTCTGTTTTCTTTCTCATACCCTGTCTTCTATGATCAATAATTGGACAAGTATACTAAACGTTGTTAAAAATCAAATTAGCAGCCTTTTTATATCTTGTTAGCCCAGACTTCTTACACCGACATCGGTTACCTGACCGACGTCGGCTATAGTATAACCGACATCGGTTACTAGACCGATATCGGTTACTGTCTTTTCCAATTACTGACAAACCAGCAACCTACCAATTTTACCGGTCTGAGTATGTTTCTATTCCTGACAGATTGAAACCCTACTGTGAACTTCTGTCCATGGTTGTTATCACCCAAAAGTAAGCCGCCGCTATGGTTTCACATGCTTGCTCTGTTTCTTTGCCTGAATCACCCCCTTCACATTCTGTGGGAAATCCTACGGATACCAGTGAGGTTCCTAAAATTCCTATGGGAGATAAGGACTTTGCCAAGTTTCTGGATGCTAATTCTAGCGCTGTACAATACTATTTGTCTCATACCCCTGACTATATGCCTGATGGTCAGCTCCTTGTCAGTATGCCTATCAGTATAGCTGCTCATTTAGCTCCCACTCCACCTGATAATACCACCTTGCTTCCTGCATCTCTAGCCCCGTCTCCCAATCCGACAGCTTCAGAGGTTCATACGACCCCGATTAGCTTTCCTTTTGTTAATCTTGGACCCCACATATCATTACCACCGACCGCCCCTACCTCATCTCTCTTGCAGACTGCTCCATTCATGACTTGCTCTCTGCCACCTATCCACACGAGCTTTCCTTCTCAAGCTCCGCCTACCTTTTCATTCCCATACACGTATCCAGTGACCTCAACATCCTATATGGGACATCCCTATTCGGTCACCTCAACATATTCATCCTCCACACCTTATCAACACTTAACCCCACCAGTGTCTAGCGGTGGTCCTTGGTCCAATTTGCCTCCGTTTACCACAACCACACCATCATCTCATCCAACTACTGATCTAATTAAACAAATGATGGACAAAATGCAAAACCTGGAGGCTTATGTTTCAGGAAGTCGTAGCGCCTTGACATATGAGCAAGTTTGTCGGGAGCCCATTCACCCTTCTGTCCCCCTTCATTCATATCCTCCTCAATGGGAGTTGCCAAAATTTACTCATTTTAATAGTAAAGAGGATCCTCAACAACACTTGCGATCATTTAGACATGCTTGTTATTTGATTGCCCATGATGATGCCTTGTTACTCCGCACCTTTCCCATGTCCTTATCAGGACCTGCCTTGGAGTGGTACAGTGCTTTAACCCAGCACTCAATCTTCTCTTTTAACCAACTAGCCCAATCTTTCTTGGATCATTTCTCCATTAACATTGCCAAGAAAGTATCTATTACCGACCTCTATGCCATCCGACAATTTGAAGACGAATCTATCGCAGATTTCATTGGACGATGGCGGGGCCTTATCAACCAACTTACGTATGCCTTGCCTCAAACCAAACTTATCAAACTATTTACGTGGGCCTGCGCTAAGCACATCTCCCCTACCCTCCAAATTCAAACTTTCCGTACATTCGACGAGGCCTTTACTATGGCTCGAAAATTAGAAATTCGAGCCTTAGAGGAAGAGAAATTGCGGTTGCGCAACAAAAACTCCACTTTCCAAACTACAGATTCCACCAATAAACCAAATACCACCACTCCTCACGCGTCCACTTCTTCTAAATCAAAAGGAGCTGTCCACGCGGTGACGGTCAAATCCCAACCACCGTCCAATACCCCGCCAAAAACCACTTATAAGTATAAAGCGGAACCCATCAACTACACTCCCTTGGGGGAGACATATGGTGTGATATTGGAAAAACTGCTCAAAGCAGGAGCCATTACCTTACCTCCTGTTAAACCTCATTCTGGATTTGATTCCACTCGCGCCATACCTTCCTGGTACAAAGAAAATGACTTCTGTAACTTCCACCGTGTGAAGTGACACAGTCATGAAAACTGCAAGATGTTGAAAAACATAGTGCAGGAAATGGTTGATGCGGGGGATATAGCCCTCGATAATCCTAACACCCCTGCCAACCAAAATTTGAAAATCTTCAACAAGCCATTCCCAAATCACTCTCCCAACAGTAACACAAACTAGGATAGAGTGTTCATGAGATCCATGCAGTCTTTGATACCCAGCCAAAAGCCTCTATCGAGAAAATTTTGAATCAAGCCTCTTCACTAACACGGGAGCCCGAACCTCCTTTACCACCATCAAGCCAAAGCGAAATCATTCCTTTACCTATAAAGGAGTTAACTGCCCAGAATTCTCTTCCCATCAATGAGTCTTCTTATACCACATCCCTACAAGACTGCGAACGAATGTTATCTAATTTATCTATTTCCCAGACGTCTCCCTCTACCGCTCTTGCTACACAAGAGGAGGGTACGCCACTCCTTTTGACATCCTTAGACGAGAAATCTCTTGCACCGACATCACTAAATTCTTTAACCATGACAGACCCTCTCAAACATGCCCTCCTGCCTATTAGTCCTTCATCACCTAAATCTTTTCAACAACCGGTCGACCTCTTAATATCTATTGGTACAGTACCTCATCTACCCCTTGTATCACGCCCACAGTGGACTGGAATCACAACCTACCTTTCTTCCGTACCAAATTTACAATTCGAACCTGAAGACTGTCATTCTCCAGAAGATAGACGAATCCTATGGGAACGTTTGAATACCCCTTATTCTACTCAAATGCAAATGACCGATCCTGATGCCTCCACCATATACCCGAAGTGCTTACAGAAGCTTAAAATTCCCATGTTCTCACCTTCACCCCCCTCACCTCTACCAAATGCCCCGTCTACTTCTATCAACTTAACCAAATCTTCCCCTACGCTTGGGACCTCACCAATGCCCAGTCTAACACACCCGCCTAAGTGACTCGATTTATCCAAAAATAAATCTGCCCCGCCACCTAGGAGACAAACTCAATTTGTGCCTCCATCACAATCAAAACCCTCATCGTCATACCCACTTTCCATATTAGGACCTCATCCCTCTACCTTACATCAATATATCATACCTCCTGCGTTTTCTTCAAAACGACCTATGCCTTCCGCACCTATACAGAGATCAAAGGGTATAACAACACCGTTACCCCACATATCCTTTCCACCCATCAACTCTAAACAAACTCCATCATCAAAGGATTTATTTGCTGTCACTCCCCTTTCTCCGTGGTTGTTTCCCGCTACCACGTCATCTGTAGCCTCATCATCTAACCAACCGAACGTAACTTCTGCGCCAAAGAAACCACGTTTAGTGAAAAACACGTGTCAACACCCCTCAGCTAAAACACCACCCGTACGAACCAACCACGCCCAAACATTACCAAAACCTGCACAACCAATACCCTCATCCGATTTTGACCCACTCAAAGGATCTTACGCCAAAATCCTTGCTATGTTGGTGGAGAATGCAACCATTTCCCTACCCCCACTTAGACCTTATGACCCGTCTAAACCTCGACCGATAAGTTATGATGAGTCTAAAATCTGCGCCTATCACCGCACACCAGGACATGATGTGGAGGGATGCAAAGCTTTAAAAACCATCCTTCGTCAGTCACCTCTCCCAGATAGAAAGGTTAAGAAAGACAACTTACGAAGGGAGAGACCTTTAGCTTCAATTCCATCTCCTCTACCATCTGTCCCCGCCTCACCAAGATCTATCATTATTACAACCCCACCTCTTGAAAACCATGCTTTATCCCAACCATCTTCCTCATTTCAGGTCTACGAGATTAATATGATTAGTGTCGCTACTTGAGGGCAGAAAAACAATGGGAAAGCAAAAGAAAACACACCTGCAGCATCTCTTTCTCCGTCAAACATCCCGATTGCACCACCACCTAAAGTAGTTATTCGTGGACCCGCTTACCCCGTCTCTAATGGAGCTGCCCATCGAGCCATGATCAAACAGCTTCACCAATCACCCGTAAAAATGACACTGTATGATCTCATTCAGACTTCTGAATCTCATCGACAAGCTCTCGTTGAGATCCTTCAAGGGATAGAGGTTTTACCTAATGAAACCCTGCATGTTACCTCCATTCTAACACCCAATCACATTGCTTCTCTCACCAAACAACCCACTGCCCCAACCACTTCGGGTTCTGTACAGTAAGCCACTACTGTCAGTTTCTCCGAAGATGAAATTATCGACTTTGGTACCGAAGATCCTGACCCGGCCCTTTTCATCTCAGCTTACGTCTGGGATATCCGGGTACGTCGTGTCATGATTGACGGGGGTGCCAGCCTAAACATCATCTCTTCAAAAGCTTTCCAACAAATGAATATCCCTTCTAGCTACATGTGTGCCAACCCCATCATGTTGCGGTCATTCAATGACGCTATTACCTCTACCTTAGGCACCGTGATCCTCAACATTCGGGTAGGACCACGTACTTTACCCAAACTCTTCTATGTCCTTGAGGGAGAGTTCCAATATAATATATTGCTGGGTCGTCCTTGGATCCGGGCCATGGGATGCGTTCCCTCAACATTACATAGATGCATAAAATTTGAGTACGAGGGGAAGTCCTACACCGTAAAAGCTGATCCTCCCCCCTTTAAAACTTGCAATATGTTATACCGCCCTAACGATGTGCTTATACCAATCAAGGCACCCATACATTCAACCCAACCATCCTCTTCAAATGTACCTCAACCATCCACCTCAACTGCATCTATGCCTTCAACTAATGAAACCACCGTCGCAAAAACCACTTCCCTTCCCGTAGCTAACATCCCAACCTCCGACCCCTTAGTTGATGTTTTCCAACGCCTTACGCTGGGGGAGTACCGCCTATATAATGTTAGTTCTTTCCCTACCCCGTAGGAGTACGGACAATTACATGCACATCCCACCTACGACCATCGCATGGGGGAAGTAATCTCTTACGGACCACCCCATTGCCGCACCAACCTAACATATGGGGGTGTTGACGCATCTTCCATTACCCCTGAACCTCCTCTTGGTGTGGTTCCCTTCCAATCCGATTTCCAATACCTGACAAATCGTCGCTTCGCCCTCACTTTCTTGACTCGTTGTGCTTGGAAAGGCTTTGGTTTTGGTCTTTATGAACAAGGCCGACATACGCTCATCCCCATCACCACACGCAAACATAATGATCGCAGTGGTCTCGGTTTTCCTGAAACACCTACACAGGAGACACCTCATGTCAACTATATTCTGGAAGAAGACGACGTCACCCCTACCAAACCATCATCACCCACTTTGCCATCATCACCCACAGAATCTATAGACCCTGAATCTATCCCTCCTAACTTTTTTTTTTCATAAATTCTATCTTCATAGGTCCTCTCACTTATCAACGTGATAATGAGGACCCATCTTCTCTTCCCCTTCTGTATCTAGACATGATCGAAGAGGATTCACCTTCGATTAATGTTGTTGAGTGCCAGGATGACGACTCCATCCTCATTTACCTTGGGGCGGATGACTCCTATCTTCAACGCGCCTTACCATCTGAAACTCAAACCATGTTGAACGAATCTACTATTGAAATCAACATCCACACGGAGGAAGATCCTCACATTGTGAATATAAGACAATCCATCAACACATCAGAACAAGTTGCCTTTACTACCTTCCTCCGTACCTGCGACCAAGCTTTCGCTTGGTCCTACGCGGACATGCCAGGAATTGATCCTACCATTGCCGTCCATAACATCACCCTAAATCCCGATTCCAAACCAGTCAAACAAAAACTGAGAAAAATTCATCCACGCATTGCCCTCTTGGTCAAAGAAGAGCTTCAACGACTTCTTTTTGTTTCCTTCATCTTGCCTATTGACTATCCTCAATGGATTTCTAACATCGTACCTGTCACTAAAGCGACAGGGGGACTTTGGATATGCACGGATTTCTGGGATCTTAACCTCGCTTGCCCTAAGGATGAATTTCCCTCCCAAGTATTGATCAACTTATTGATCTCACTGCAGGCCATGAAATGCTTTCTCTCATGGATGGCTTTTCAGGATACAATCAAATTTTGGTCGCACCCGCCGATCAACATAAGACCGCTTTCATAACTCCTTGGGGAACCTTCTGTTATCGTGTCATGCCGTTTGGCCTTAAGAATGTTGGTGCTACCTATCAGCGGGCTATGACCTACATTTTTCATGACATTATGCACACTATCCTTGAAGATTATGTCGACAATCTTCTTGGCAAGTCTAAACATCGTAGTGAACATCTCAATGTTTTAACCATTATTTTCGATCGCCTGTTGCAATATTTTGTTTGTCTTCAACCAAAGAAATGTGTCTTTGGTGTCCTTTCAGGGAAACTTCTTGGTTTTATCATCTCTTTGCATGGCATTGAGGTCGATCCATCTAAAGTAAAAGCTATCCTAGAAATGCCTCCACCCAAAAACCTCAAACAATTGCGTAGTTTGCAGGGTAAACTTCAATCCATCCAGTGTTTCATCTCCCAACTCTCAGATCGATGTCACCCTTTTCATCACCTTCTTAAAAAGGACGTTGCCTTTCAATGGAGTGAGGAGTGTCACCAAGCCTTCGAAGCTCTCAAAACTTATCTCTTGCAGCCACCCGTGCTTATCCCACCCCCAGGACGACCATCCTTTCTACCTTTATCTTTCCACCACTGACCATGCTATAGGAGCTATGCTCGCACATCGGGACTCGGCATGTCGAGAATAGGCCGTTTATTATATAAGTCATACCCTCGTGGATTACGAGACTAGGTATACACATGTAGAAAAATTGTGCCTAGCCCTATCATTCGTAGCTACCAAACTCCGACATTACCTCCTGAATCAAAAAACTTTTGTCATCACCAACACGGACCCCATTCATTATATGTACGCCAAACCACATCTAAACCAACGCATCGCTCGATGGCTCATGCTCCTCGCTGACCTCGACCTTGAGTTTATACAACAAAATTCAATCAAAGGACAAACTCTTGCAGACCAACTTGCGGAGGCCCCTTTACCTGGGGAACAATTTACCAATTTTACATTCCCCGACGAACTCATCGCCACTCTTTCACTCGGGGAAGAGTTGTATCAAATTACCCTCTTCTTCGATGGATCTAAATGCCAGCGCAGCGGAGGAGCCGGCATTGTTCTCATTCCTCTCGATGCTGAACCTATGCCTCTTTCATTCTAGCTTGATTTCCCCTGCACTAATAATACAGTGAAATACGAGGCCCTTGTTCTGGGTCTCCAAGTTGTGATACACTTAGGCATCAAATCTATCAATATTTTTGGTGACTCTCAATTGGTAGTCAATCAAGTTATGGGCGTCTACCAATGCAAAAATGAGGAACTTCAAAAGTACAAACACTACGTGGATTCACTTCTAGCCTTCTTTACTCACTATTCTATCCAAACCATTCCCCACTCCACTAAAAAATTTGCGGATACTATGGCTTGCTTAGCCTCGCAAATTCCCGCCGCGCCAACTGACTTTGAATTATTCGTCGTGGTCCAACAAATTTTTGCCCCATCCTATTCAACCCCGGTAGTTTGTATGATAAATACTGTGTCTACTAATTCACAGGATACCTGGTACCACCAATTTCACGACTACCTTACAATCTCTGTTCTCCCACCTGACCTTACTAGTAACGGTAAACGTGCTTTTCTTAAAAGTGTTTCTCGTTATGTTGTCATGGGGGGACTCCTCTATAAACGTGGCTTTGATGGCATCCTCCTTCGCTGTCTAACTGGCGCGGAGGTCACCTATACCATCCAACAAGTCCATGATGGGATTTGTGGTGGACATTTTAGTGGCCTTGCCATGGCTAAACGAATCCTTCGCCTAGGTTATTATTGGCCTACTCTCAATAACGACTGCTACGAATATGTTAAGCATTGTGTTATGTGTCAACAACATGCCAACCTTCAACATACTCCTAGCCATCCGCTGCAGGTCGCATAAGATCTTTGGCCTTTCTCACAATGGGGTTTAGACCTTATTGGTGAGATTCACCCGACCTCTTCGCAACGTCACCGTTGGATAATCATAGCACCGAATATTACACAAAATGGGTGGAGGCCATTCCACTCATTTCAATCAAAAAAAGAAAAATTGTCGAATTCATTAACCATCACATTATCTGTCGTTTGGTATTCCTCATCGCCTAATAACAGATAATGGTTAAATCTTTTAAAAACAAGTTGCTACAAGACCTTTGTGACAACTTTGGTATCAAACTTAGTTTCTCATCGCCTTACTATCTGCAGGCCAATGGTCAGGCTGAATCTTCTAATAAAACCCTAACCAAAATCCTCATGAAAGTTGTCAATGAATCCGGAAGAAATTGGCATGATCACATTCCCTATGCCCTTTGGGCTTATCGTACTAGCATTCATACCTCTACTAACGCTACACCTTTTTCTTTGGTATATGGTACCGAGGCCCATCTTGCCTCTCGAAATACAAATACCCTCCCTCAGAATATCCCTTCAGGATATTCTCACCAACGATGATTTCCGCCAAGAACGTTAGCCCAATTGGAGCTCTTAATGAACGTCGTCTTACAGCTCTTGATCACCTCCAAATCTATCAAAAACGCATCAAGCGTGCTTATGATAAGCAATTTCATGAGCGTATCTTTAAGGTTGGTGATCTTGTCCTCAAAGAGAATCAACATGTCACCAAACTAGAAAAGAGCAACGTGGAAATTTTCTCCCAATTGGATTGGCCTTAATAATCACTCACACCTATGGATCAGGCACTTATCGTTTAGATTCGCTTAACGGTAAACCTGAGCCTGAACCCTCTTAATGCCTTGCATCTTCGACCCATTCTACTGTTGAATCTAGTGTTATATCACTTCTTATCTACCTACTGCTCGTCCCTTGAGCTCATTTACCGCTACATACACTTTGTTTTCTATATCTCAAAATAAAATCAAAATCACTCCTCACCTCCCTTGATGATGCCTTTCCCTTTTTAGTCTAGTCCATGACTTCAAAGTATTAAAATAAGCCGTATTCTTATGGGATTTTCTTGAGTCAAACTTCATACCAAACTAGATGCTTCACGCCAAAAGAACATCTAGGTATCTAAATTATATATAGACTGTTCCCTCAAAGGACAGCTATATGCCAAATTATTGCTGCTATTCTATATAGACTGCTCCCCCGAAGGACAGCTATGCACTAAAATCATATCTGCTGCTATAAATAGACTGCTCCCTCGAAGGACAGCTATACACAGTCAGCCTTTATTAGAAGCTTCTCGCATTGATCAGCTTCGTGAAGACCTCAAGAATAGTACAATCAATATCCCTTGTAGACTTCCCGCATCGATCAGTCTATATTCAGTCAAATAAAAGCCTCATTCAAAAGAACCTTTTGGGTCATGGACTTGTCTATTTAGGGTAGGTTCTCTTCGTCAGAACACTCACTTTGTAACAAGTTCTCTGTACCTCATCTATATCATCCACCTCACCTCACCATTTGTTTCAACTCAAGGGACGTAACGTACACCTGATATATTGTGATCATACAACTCTTTTCACCTATTGACTTCTTGTCTATGCACGGTACCTAGGGCTTCAAGCTCGTTCTACGTTGTGTGGTTTGTTTAGCTCTTTTCACCTACGGAGCACTCTTTCCACTTTGCCTCGCATATAGGATTGTGTGTTGATCTTAATCAAGACACGATTCCCTACTACTTGGGTATGCTAACTTTGCTTCACCTATACCTACACCAACACATTATCCTACACACCAACAACATTATCATACCAACACCAACACAGTACCCTACCACACATCACAATTGTACCAAACGCAAAAAATGCTAACCACAACCAAATGCCTAATCTCACCTCTCCCCTGGTCCTAAGGCGAAACTACATCGGTCGGAGCCCCTCTTGCTTTGGCAATGGGCTAATAGGCAGCAATTCGAGACATGGGGTCTCCCAAGGTTAGCTCGACCATCCACCTACCCATTAACCTATCATGTGTGGAAATATAAAATTTTGTGTATTTTATTTAATCAAATTCATCTTTATCCGTTCAAAACACAAAGTCAAAACGAAAACATTCGTATTATTATAACTCAAATCAACATAATCTCTCATTTTTATTTAGATGTTAAACAAATACATCTTCCTCATCACGACCGTAGGTCGGTACGCTTATTTTTCTTATACCTTTGCTAACATTTATTTAGACCGTTCACGCCTCATCCCGAACTTAGGGTGATGATCGTGACGTCGACCTCTCGCCAGGCCTCCTGTCCTCAATGGTCCCACAGCTATGGTACCGCCACTGATTACCAATCTCTCCTGTAAACATATGAATACACCCTCTCGCATGGAGGACTCATCCTCTAGTCTCTCTGCCCAGACTCCGAAACCACCTAACAATCCTCTTGCTCATTCACTACGTTGGGCTGCTAACCAAACGCACAGATGACCTCTATGCTGTAATCAAAAAAACCCACCCAAAAAAAAGGGGGGCAATGTCAGTAAACGGGGGAAAATTTTCTCCTAATTGGCTTGGACCATACATCGTGACTCATACTATGGATCAGGTGCTTATCATTTATCTTCTCTTGATGGTAAAAACCTGAACCTGAGCCCCTTAACACGCCTTGCATCTTTGACCATTCTATTGTTGACTTCTTGTCATCCTACCTCACCTTTTTGTCTCTTCCAGGCTCATCCCTTTGAGTGCTATATCCACACTCCATACACCTCCCTAATGATTAAACAAGAATCATGTGAGTACCCGTCACTTGTTTATCTTCTCTTGAATATGTGTACCATGGCACTACACATAGCATGATTCTCATGGATACTTTTCATCTACCTTTAGATGAGATCCCATGGTCATTTTCCTTTGCCTTTTGAACAAGAGTCCTATCCTTCACCTTGGTCTTGTCCATGACTTTCAAAGACCTCACATGGGACCACCAAACTCCTTGAGTCAAACTTCTAATAAAAAAAGATGACTCCCTCAAAAGGACATCTTCCTCTCGACAAAATTGCTATAAAAATAGACTGCTCCCTCGAAGGAAGCTATGTAAAGCTCTAAAAAAAAAAAAAAAAAAAAAAAAGAGAAACCGAAGCTTTCCGCATCGATCAGCTTCACGAAGACCTCAAGGAGTTCAATTTTATTTATCCCATATAGACTTTCCTGCATCGATCATCAGTCTAATCAAAACAAAAAACTTTTAGTCATGGACTTGCCCATTGTGACCTAGGACCTCTTGCCCAAAGGCCTGTTACTACCTCATACCATATAAAAATTACCTTTTCACCCTTCTTACCATTCCCACTCTCATTTCCTCAATTGCCTCAAGGGACTTCTTGGAATTTAGACATTTGGTGATCATGTGACTACTTTTTCATCGTAGAACAGTCATCATGCAATGTCTTTTTAGGGTCTTATGTTCATCACCTCCTCCAAGGTATGATCTACTTGGTATGATCCTACCCAATCAGGTGGCTTTATTGCCCCCCCCTCTTATCTTTTAACCATCTTTGTTTACATTTTTGATTACCTTATAGGACTTGGTCCTCGACACTTACTTTTGGGGTAATCTTCTTTTTCACCACAATCACCTCACCTACATCATTTTACCTATAATCTACCCCACACCTAATAAACCTAAACCCACAACATGCCCAAAAACCTAACTCATTTTCACACCTCCTCATTTTCCCCCTTCCCTAGCTTATGGGAGAACTACATCGGCCTGAGGTCCCTTTTTCACCGGGACTATGTAGGTAGCACTCTGAGGGCATGGGGCCCTTGGAGGTTAGCTCGGCCATTCTCTACCCTAAACAATTCATCTTCCATGTTCCTCACCATTATTACACACACCACATTCTCACTTAGTTTCCCTTTTTATATAAAAATTGGAAATTAAGCCACATACATAACAAGTTTTTCATATTTTATACATTTATTACATTACCTACCTCATTCTCTATCATCACTATGCATAGATTATACCACATCTCACATATGACCCATATATATCATTGCAAAAAATAATGAATCACAAAAACTTCACCTACTTTCAACCACCACCAAACCGACTAACATGCCTAAAAACCTCAATCCATGCCTAAACCTTTGATCAACCCTGCCTAACAAACCTGACTCAATCCATGCCTAACAAACCTGACTCACCATGCCAACCTAACAACCTGACTCAACCAACCTGACCATCCAACCTACCTCATCCATGCCTAACTCACCTAACATCCATTCTAACTCAACCACCCTACCAACCCAACCTGACCTTCATACCCTACCTAACCCTAACCCCATTTACCCACCCCACCTTTACCCAACCCATTTACCTTACCTTTCTGACCTCCTCATTTCCTACCCCCTCCATTTGTCCACCTTTGGGGACTAATTATTTTACCCCTACCTTGGCATTACCCATGCCATGACCTAGATATCTGGACCTGGACCAGACCAGCTAGTGACCTTTGACCTCATGTGTTTGCTATACCTTGCGGCACTGTTACCTATGTTGTTGACCTAATGACCTTACCTAGCCTAGCCTATTCCATGACCATTTATCCTAAACCCTACCTTTGGTGTACCGGAACATACCTAAACGTTCCCTGCCCTAACCTACATTGTGTTTTTCCTGACCATATCCTATACCTTGGATACCAGAATCACTTCAACCTTTTCAGAAAACCTATCGACCTTAGACAATGTAGAGTTTTTCCTGCTCTTCAACCTAGTAGCATGCTGTAGTGTTTGCATTTATACATGTGCGTGTGTGCATTTGAATTTTTGCTACCTTTGACCCTGACCCCATTACTAGATTTCCCGAGTAGACCTTTACCCAACCCTTTTTCCCCCCTGTCACCCCCACCTTATCTTTTCCTTTCTCCATTTACCTTTTATCAAACCACTCACTGATTCTGCCTTCTGCCCTCATCAGTTTCCTGTTTGAGGGGGATCACCTTCACCCACCCACATGGGGCAACCACATCTTTTTTTTTGTTAGCGCTCACTTACCAATACAAGCTACGCTAACAAAAAAAGGGGAAAAATGTAGACACTAAAATTAGGTCACACTCCCCTTTGGTCCCTCAATGAATAAACACCCTTCATCACATTCACCTAGCCATGGCCCCCTTCACCCCCCCATATTAATATTAATTTAATTTAATTAATTAATTATCCATTATCCTCACTATATTTATTATTTAAATATCTTATTTTAAATAATATCCACACATATACAGTTCACTTAGACACCTCACCAAGCCAACTCAACCTAAACCTATTCTTAGTAAGTTTTCCATAACTGACTACTAAGACTTACCCAAACCCTAAAAATCAATACCATACCTACATTCCCTCTAACCACATTCCCACATGCTTACAAGCTCTCAGTCTAATCCATGGTGTTAAAGACATGAAATATAAGGAAATCAAGAGGATCTTCCTATTTTAGTAACTTTGAAATCCCACCTTGACCCGGTTACCCCTAACCATCATAATTTAAGCCAAAGTACCGTCGGTTACCTTTTTTTAACCCCAAAAACCCCTTTCTCAAGTTGCCCAAGAAAAAAAAAAGTCACAGAACCTTTATCAAACCAAAAAACAAATCTCACCTTTAACCTTCACCACATCAGTTCTAGTTTGAGGGGGATTCCACCTTCACCCACACATGGGGAAGAAACCAAGCATTATTTTTGTTACATAGCCATTACCAATACATGATCTGATCTAACAAGCAAAGAGGGAAAAATGTACACTCAAAGCTCATAGGTCACACTCCCCTTTAGTCCCTGACAACTTATACCCTTCATCACATTCCCCTCATCAGTCCCCTCCACCTCCCCCTAATATTAATTTACTTGGATTTAGTCCTAAATGCCTTGATCCTGGAGGTATTATTGAATTATTTGGAATTATTTTATTTAAATGATCACCCACATACAGTTCACTTAGACACCTCACCAAGCCAACTCACCTAAGACCTATTCTTAGTAAGTTGCCATAACTAACTAAGACTTACCCAAACCAGGAAAAGATCAATGCCTACATTCCCATGCAGATGCCACTGGAATTCACTCTCTGAAGATGTGTTATCAAGAAGATGTGTTTTTTCTTTCCAACCTTCTAATTTTTTTTAACGACATGAGATCCAAGGAAATCAAGAGGATCTCCCTAGTTTAGTAACCTAGGAAATCCCACCTTGACCGATGCTAGTTACCCCTAACCGTCACCCGTTAAGCCGAAACTACCTTCAGTTACCCTTTTAACCCCAAAACAACCTTTATTCTCAAGGTTGGAAGACAAAAAAAATAGAAGGTTGGAAGAAGAAAAAAACACATCTCAGAGAGATAACACATCTTCAAAGAGTGAATTCCAGCAAGAAATCTTCATGCAAGGAAGGAGGAGATCAAGCATCTTTTCCTACACAGCCATCCCAGCCATGATCTGATCTATCAGCAAAGAGGAATGTACATGCAACTCCCATGCAGAAGCTTTCCTTTAGTTGGTGATCACTTGTAGCCTTTAAAAACCCTCATCAGCACCTCCATCCCTCACACTCACAGGCATTTAAGACTGGAATCCAAGTAAGTAAAATGTCATACTTTTCTGGTTTATTTCATTTCATCATCATTTTATCATCTATTGTTTACCTAGCCACCTATTGACATTCTCCAACATTTCCCTCCATATACCCATTAAAACCTCGCTAAAGCCTACCCCAATCACCCAATACCTCATCCTGACCAACCAAAGTCCTTTGTGGCAATCACAAAGGAGACCTAAATCTGTTCTGTGGCATTTCCAGATTTCCACAGTAACTGGCACCGGTTTACATCTGATTGCCATCTGTTACCCTTAACTGACATCGGTCTTTGTGTTTTCCCATACAGCCCAGAATAGAGACTTACCCACCAAATTTCATCTCAGCCCCATCCACCTGTGATCTACCTGAGACCTCTGTCAAACCTGTAGAGACCTAGAACTAGTCATTTGACATTTGCATTCTATTCTAGCTTATCCTGTTAGATTAGATCTATTTCTTATTGTGTTTTAAGTGAGATACCTAAATCATTTCAAATTACAATAGGATTTACTCTTTGTTTACAGCATTAAATTGTTTAAAATAGTGGACTCACAACCATCTAGGAAGTATCACACTTCCCAGATCTAGCTTACACTAGGCAGTTCACTACCCATATTGTTTAATTCCTTTTGGTGGTCTTACTTTGCATTACAGGTAGTTCCTCTTAGCCAAAAGGAAGCTCTCACGATTAGCTATGGATTCAGAAGTCATACTCATGTAACAACCCATCAACTAGCATTTGAACAGGTATTCCTCCTACACCTATTACTCTATCTATTTTTTCAGAGCTTCCTTTTGGCTAGGAGGAACTACCTGTAATGAAAACAAGACCACCAAAAGGAATTAAACAATATGGGCAGTGAACTGCCTAGTAGCGTATGCTAGATCTGAGGAAGTATGATACTTCCTAGATGGATGTCAGTCCACTATTTTAAAAAAATTTAATGTTGTAAACAAAGTAAATCCTATTGTTATTTTTAAAATGATTTAGGTATCTCACTTAAAAAAAACAATAAGAAATAGATCTAATCTAACAGGCTAAGCTAGAAATAGAATCCAAAGGTCAAATGATTGGGTTCTGGTCTCTGCAGGTCTGATAGAGGTCTCAGGTAGATCACAGGTGAATGGGGGTGAGATGTAAAATTAGGTGGGTAGGTCTCTATTTAAGGTTGTGTGGGAAAACACAGAGACCGGTGTCGGTCAGGGGGTGACCGACGGCGGTTAGGTGTAACCGGTGCCGGTTACTGTGAGATGGAAATGTCACAGAAACAAGTTTTTTGGTCTCCTTTGTGATTGCACAAAGGACTTTTTGTTGGTCAGGATGGTATGGTATTGGGTGACTGGAGTAGGATTTTGTGAGGTTTTTAATGGGTATATGGAGTGAAAATGTGAGGAGAAGGTCAATAGGGGCAAGATAAACAATGGATGATAAAAAATGAATGATGAAATGAAATAAAAGGAAAGTATGATGTTACTTACTTACTTGGATTTCATTCCTGAAATGTCTGTGTGTGAGGATGGAGGTGCTGATGATGGGTTTGAAGGTTGCAAGTGATCACCAACTGAAGAAAATTTCTGCATGGGCTGCATGTACACTCCTCTTTGCTTGGATAGATCAGATCATGGCTGGGATGGCTGTGCAGAGAGAAGATGCTCAATCTCCTTCCTTGATGTGTTTTTTCACTGGAATTCTCTCTCTGAAGATGTTATTATCTCTCTGAGATGTGTTCTTTTGCTCATCATTTTTTTCTTTCCAATTTTCCAACTTCCCAACCTTGAGAATAAGGTTGTTTAAAGGGGGTTAAAAGGGGTAACCGACGGTGGTTCCGGCTTAACCGGTGATGGTAGGGGTAACCGACGTCGGTCAAGGTGGGATTTTTCCTAGGTTTACTAAACTAGGGAGATCCTCCTGTTCCTTGGATCTCGTGTCATTTATCCCGTGGATTAGACTGGGAGCTTCTTGTGAGCATGCGGGAATGGTTAGAGGGAGTGTAGGCATTGATTTTTAGGGTTTGGGTAAGTCTTAGTTAGTTATGGTAACTTGCTAAGAATAAGTCTTAGGGTGAGTTTGGCTTGTGTGAGGTGTCTAAGTGAACTGTATGTGTGGATATTATTTTAAATAATATATTTAAATAATAAATATAGTGAGGATAATAATAATTAATTAATTTAATTTAATTAATTAAATTAATATTAGGGGGGGTGAAGGGGGTCATGGCTAGGTAAATGTAAAGGGGGTGCTTATTGTCGAGGGAAAAGGGGAGTGTGACCTAATTTTAGTGTCTACATTTTGCCCCTTTTTTTGTTGTGTAGCTTGTATTGGTAAGTGATGCTAACAAAAATAAGATGTGGTTGCCCCATGTGTGGGTGAAGGTGATCCCCCTCAAACCAGGAACTGACGAGGCAAGGGAAGAAGTGGTGAGTGTTTTTGAAAAAAGGAAAAAGGAAAGGAAAAGGCAAGTGGGGGGGGGGGGGGGAAAAGGGTGAAAGGTCTATGGGTCTAGGGAAATCTAGGTAAGGGGTCAAGGGTCAAAGGTAGCAACAGTCACACACACACACATATAAACTGCAGCATGCTACCGGGGGGTTGAAGAGCAAAGGAAAACTCTACATCGTCTAAGGTCGATAGGTTTATCCAAACAAGGTTGAAGTGAATCCTGGTATCCAAGGTATAGGATATGGTCAGGAAACACAAGGTTAGGTTAGGCAGGAATGTTTAGGTATGTTCTGGTACACCAAAGGTAGGGTCAGGATAAATGGTCATAGGCTAATAATAGGCTAGGTAAGGTCATTAGGTCAATCAACACAGGTAACAGTGCCACAAGGTATAGCAAACACATGAGGTCAAAGGTCACGATGGTCCAGTCCAAATATCTAGGTCACGGCATGGGTAAGGCCAAGGTAGGGGTAAAATAATGAGTCCCAAAGGAGGAAAAAATGGAAAAATGGAGGAGGTAAGTGAAGGAGGTGAGGAAAGGTAAGGTAAATGGGTAAGGTAAAAAGTGGGGGGGGGTAAAGGGGGTAAAGGGGGGGTAAAAAAAAGGTAAAGGTAAGGGGTGGGGTAAAAGGGAAAGTGAGGGCATGTGTGTAGGGTAAGGATGACCGATGGTGGTCATGGAAAAACCGACGGTATAGGTATAGGAAAAATGATGATGGTTAGGTAGGGGCACGACGACGATGCCGGTCAAGGGGAACCGACGTCGGTTAGGTCGGGTTTTTTTAAAAAAAAAAAAAAAATCCATTTTTTTTTTTTTTTTGTTTTTTGAAAAAAGTGAAAAATGAAAAAAAAGAGAGAGAAAAAGAGAAAAAGTGTCTATGGAGGAAATGGAGAGTTGTGAGTTTGAGTGAGTGTGATTTGTGAGTGGTTGGGTTGGTGAGTAGCGGGTCCATGGGATCAGGGTGAGAGAGATTGATTGGTTGGAGGGTGTGGGTAGATATTGGTGATGGCAGAGGCTGGAGAGGGATTGGGTGGGACACCACAGCACAGTGGCCAGATGTGCCACATGAGAGATGGCAGTGCAGCGCGACGAGGTAAGCACCTAACTCTTATATTGTTAATTAGATAGATAGATTAGTTGGTTAATTGTTTTGTTTTTTGTTTTTTTTGTGTTTTTTTGGGTTTTTTTTTTTTAAAAAAAAAAAAAAATAAATGTGGGTATGGGGGGGGGGGGGAAAAAAAAAGGGGGGGGGGGGGGGGGGGGGGTGGGTGGTGGGGGGGGGGGGGGGTAGGGGGGTAGGGTAGTTTAGGTCAGGTAGGTGGGGTAAAAGGGGAAAGGGAAAGGGGGGGTTTTTTAAAAAAAAAGGGGGGTTTGGGAAAGTCGGTTTTTTTTTTCAGTGACAGTGACCGGCGTCAGTCAAGTGGTGGCATCGGTTGGGGTAGAACCTGGGATCGGTCACCAAATAGGTGACGATGTGGTTAAGTGGTAATGTGGTGGTCGGTAAAGGTGAACCGGTATCGGTCACCAAATAGGTGACCGATGCCGGTTTAAGGGTGACCAGAGCAGTTTAGGATGAACCGACCACTGGTCAGGATTTTAGGCAAAGGGTCAAAAAAGTGAGGTAGGGGGTTAGGTGGTTGAGATGGGTAAGGGGTAAAAGGGGGTGGGGGGGTAATGGTAATGGTGAATATAATAATGGGTAATATGGTCATGGTAATAATGTGATTAATGTTGTGATTGGATTGGATGCAGGGGAGAGCAGATCATAGTACATATGGGATAGGGGTTCACCCTACTGCTACTGGTGACATTGGTGTAGCTTAGCGACCCCTTTGGAGGAGCTGTGCAGCACAGGTGGAGGAGTGGGAGTGAGTGGTATTCGACTACCGACATGTTGTTTTATGGTAGCCTAGTTTGATGGTCATGCTCATCGATAGATGGGACTCCGTGACAACACATGTTCCACCTTCGATGAGGGTGAGATGACTATCACCCTGGAGGATGTGTTTCCAGATTTTGTGGTTACCCATATTGGGGGCCTAGGTTTACTCTATCTCCTCCGAGGCCTCAGAGGAGTTGATTGGATATTTTTGGGGGGGGGGGGTGGAGATCTGAGATTCCATAGTGCCAGTTTGAGCTATGGTGAGAGATGTACCTAGCCCCATCTGGATGAGACGAGGCTAGTGGTTTTTATTGATGGAGGTAGTGTGCTGCTATGCACTGCAGATGCAGAGGGTGGGCTTTGCTTTCCCCTGATCACTGATGGGGGTGCTCCATGATATGATGGTGCATGAGACACACTTTTTTCCTGGGCACCAACATTCTTGGTGCAGCTATATAGAGAGTTGTGGGCATATGGGTGGTTTGCAGGTTTAGCCTGTGTGTTGTATTACATTTATACTACATACTGGGCCTATATGAGCACATAGTAGTGTGTTTGACCTATAGGGATGCCCTGAGTAGATGCATTCCCAGATGAGATTTGTGTGGGTGGGGTATATAGGATGAGGAGATGGGATAGAGAGTTGTAGGAGAGAGAGGATCGGATAGGATAGGACATATGATGTGGCCCATTTTTGGGTAGTTTGTTGGGGGGTTGTGGAGTGGACATTATCTGGAGGCCATATGTGATTTCCCCTCATATAGGCACATGCATGAGCTAGCTAGCTGAGCTCCAGCTAGAGAGCTAGAGGTGGATACAGGGTCATGCCGGCCAGGGAGGATGAGATGATCCCGGTAGATAGGGTCTGATGGTAGTTTGGGCTTGTACAGGATATTCCTCCTCCCCTTCCCCCAGTATAGAGAGAGAGATGACGTGGAGAGGCCCTACCTCTACCACAGCCTAGCCCTACAGTGCCTACAGGGGAGGAGGAGGAGTAGCCAGTGGAGTGGATGGATGAGATGATTGATGATGATAGATGTACAGTATAGGGGGTAGGCAGTGGTGGGTGGCTCAGTTTACGAGCCATACCACCTAGACGGGGTAGCCAGACTTAGCTACCATTAGTGCAGAGAGAGACACCCTACAGGGGTAGGTACTATGATTGATTATAGGTAGAGTTAGTATATACTGTAGACACAGAAGCTCAGAGGGGTCAGAGAGGTAGAGGTAGCAGAGCTATGAGTACAGGTGGCAGTCAGTCTGCAGTAGCCCAGATGGCCCATGGAGGGGAGGGTGGAGGAGATGGAGGAGAGAGGGATGGTCAGAGGATAGTGGATGGTCAGCCTACTAGCCTTACTAGGCTTAGGTGGTAGGTTTTACAGGGCCAGTTGGCCATAGCCCAGGCATAGATTGGGGCCTTACAGGCCCAGATACAGGCACAGGGCACACAGGGGCACCACCACCACAGGGCACAGGGGTCAGCAGCACAGGGCAGGTCCCAGTACACAGGGCAGGGAGGGGTCACAGGGCACAGGACCTGCAGGTAGGGTCACAGGTACTAGGGGCCGAGACCTATGGGACCACCACCATAGACTATGCCTATATCTAGGTTAGGGGATGCCCTAGGTGAGGTGAGATTATATTATCAGGACAGCAGATCATGGCAGCTAGGATAGACTTCCTATCCTAGAGGAGAGTACAGGGCACAACAGGCATCCAGTGAGAGGATGAGATCCCACACACATAGTGTGGAGAGCACAGGAGGTCAGCGAGCTCTGAGGCCTGATCAGGGAGAGGCCACCAGTGCAGGTGACCAGAGCTAGGTGAGTGTGAGTCTAGCACAGGGACAGGAGGGAGGTGAGGGACACAGGTGACACAGAGATGGAGGACATCCGGTGAGATGCCTGATATGATGGTCACCTGATTTTTGATTTTTATATGTATATAGTGATTATTTTTTTATATATATGCCAGCCTGTGTGCGAAGATTGAAGATTTTTTTTATTTTTGATCATCATACATACTGGCCATGCCAAAGACAGTGAGGATGTATGAGTGATTTTTTGTATATTTTTGAGCATATATACCGGCCTGCATGTGCCAAAGATTTTTTTTTATTGATTCATTTTTTTTTATATATATGAGACCGGCCTGTGCATTGTGATGATGACATTTTGTATTTTATGATGCATTTGCCATGACATTTTTGATATATGATGATGATGATGATATGATGATGCATTTTTTTGACATTTTTGACATTTTTTGAGATGATGATGATGAGATATGCATGATATTTTGAGATTTTATTTATTGATTTATATGATGAGATTCATGGATTTTTTTGATGATGTTTGATGTGTGTTTATGAGTATTGGTTTTGGATTTTGGTTTGTTGAGAGGAGATATGATGAGATTTGTTGAGTTAGGTTGATGGATGAAATTAGGTGGTTTTATTGATGGCATAGGATGGTTGAGTTAGGTTGGAGTTAGGCATGATGGATTGAGTTAGGAGGTAGGTTAGGCATGGATTGAGTCAGGTTATAGGCATGGTTGAGTCAGGTTGGTTTAGGCATGGGTCGAGTTAGGTTATAAGCATGGATCAAGTCAGGTTTGGTTTAGGCATGGTTGAGTCAGGTTGGTTTAGGCATGGATTGAGATAGGTTTAGGTTATGGATGAGTTAGGTTTATAGGCATGGTTGATGAAATATTTTTATGATCATTATGCAATGCAATGAATGATATCTATGGTCATATGTGAAATGTTGATATATCTATCTATATATGATGATGAGGTAGATGGTATGTGTAATAAATGTATGTTATGTAAGCAACTTGTTATGTATGTGGCTTAATTTCCAAATTTTTGTTAGAAAAGGGGAAACTGAAAGTGAAATGTGTGATGTAAATGGTGAGTTAGGCATGGTTGATGAATTTTTTTAGGGTAGAGATGGCCGAGCTAACCTCCAAGGGCCCCATGCCCTCGGAGTGTGCTGCCTACATAGTCCCAGTGAAAAAAGGGACCTCAGGCCGATGTAGTTCTCCCATGAGCTAGGGAAGAAATGATGAAGAGATATGAAAATGAGTTTGGTAGGTTTTGGGGTTTGGTGTTGTTTGGGTTTAGGGTGTGGGTTTATAGGGGTGGTATAGATTATAAAAAAGGATGTAGGTGCGTTTTCCTTTTCCTCCTTGTCACGCTTTCTAAATGAGATCTATTGATCAATTTTTTCTCTGACATGATAGTATCAGTAGGTTTTCTTAATGAGTACTTGATATGGGTTTTTCTAAGGACAAAATAGATACTTGTTTTGTCAAGGAACTGATAAAGAATCTCATGTTATGCCTTATACTCTAGGAGACACCACAGCTTCTAGGAATCTTGATAGTCACTCTGTTACTATGTCAAAAGAAAGTATCTCATGATGACTTTGATCATTTTTCTACCTTTCAATTTACGTTCCAATTGGACCATATAGATCTTGAAAAAATATATAGTGGTTTTAAAGCTGTGTTTGAATGCACTAAAAAATTATATCTTTTCAATAATGTGAAATACCTTGGGGATAACATGTAAAATCATTCCAATAGCCTCATCTTAAATATGCAAACAAATTATGGATAAAATAATGAAGAGATGACAAATCTTCGAAATCGATACCCAAGAAAACCTTTAATTTTGATAGAAATGATGCTACATGTTCTTCAGGGAGTTCAAATAATGCTCCAGATCTATCTACAATTGTAGAATTTATATTATTCTTAATACACACACCACAGTAGCACACACACACACACAGCACACACACATAATGGACCGGTGCTTCCTCCCCATGAAGAAAATATAGGCCTAAATGGACTTGAAAATCATTAGATCATGAAAATGATCACCCATTCTATTTCCATTTCTAGCTTCCAACCTTGCTAAGGTTTTGGCTTCCAATGCTTCTCTTTTGTCCTCCTCAGCTTGAAGTGTTTCAATTTCTTCAAGTTGAGCTCTTATTTCCTCTTCTGCTCTTTCTTCTCTTTCTCTAGCTTCTTCTTCAGTCTCTATGCCAGTGAAATCTTGAAGGTTCTCATTGATGTATGGAAATTCACTGTCCAAAGGATTGGTAACACTCAGGTTCCCACATGACCATTTTCTTGATTAAAAGGAGACCTCAAAATTCTAAGCAACTCTTGTCTTCTTTGAAGCTCTTAAAAAATAGGGTCAGTTTTTCCCCCTTGTCTCTATTGCCAGGTGTACCTTCTATCCACCAGCTTCAAAATCTATGCTCTTCTTTATGGTGATGGAATTTTTATTTGCCTCTCCAATTCAACAATGTGTTATTCAAGGTTAAGAATTCTCATGGCAATGAAGTAGTGGTTTACTCTTTTCCTATTATGTCAGATATCTTCTCTCAAATCTGAAGCGATATCCTCTTGGATGTGGAAGAGAAATTCAGGTATCTCAATAGGAGGATTTCCTGGAATAGCCATGGTTTGTACACATATGGCTCATCTAGCTATTCAAATTCTAGAATTTCTTCTTTTTTTTGAATTTTGAATTTTCTGAATTTTTTGGTATTTTTCAGACCTTGTGGTTGTATTCAGGTGTAGATGCTGCTAAATCTAACCCACGGTGGGTGCCAAAAATTGTTGGCAAGAAAATTTTTTGGGGAAAAATTGGTGGTTATCTTGCCAATGCTTTGGGAGTCTAAGTCCCTCTATTTAACCGATGCAGCTACATTATGTGCATGTGTGAGTAAATTGTGAGTTTTATCCTGGTGGCCTCTTAGTTGGGGATCCAACAGGGCCACTCCACTGACCCTGTGGAAAATTCTTGTAAGTATCTACGAGGGAATAATTTTATTCGAAGGTGAGAAAGGGGAGTGATAACATTTAGAAAGGAGAAACTAATGTTGTAAGTAGAAAATCAGAGACTTGCACACACTAGCTAGATGTTTCAAAACACGCACTTGTATTTCAGAAGAAAACAAATATGCAAAACAACAACAAGACCAAATAGAGCTTAATGAACACAAAGTACCAATAAACTCCTCAATCAAAGAGGCTAAAATTCCTTCTTCCTTTATTGAATCTCAAGAAAAATTTGTACATAGTGTGGGAAGTAGAAGACATTTTTTAGTGGGAGAAATGGAAGAAACTTGTTATCTCTTGCTCTC
The DNA here is from genome assembly GCA_019776745.2 of Taxus chinensis. Taxonomy (NCBI): domain Eukaryota; kingdom Viridiplantae; phylum Streptophyta; class Pinopsida; order Cupressales; family Taxaceae; genus Taxus; species Taxus chinensis. The sequence goes on from CM034150.1 coordinate 407,415,432, forward strand.
TTCACAAGGATATCTCTCTCATGAATTCACAAAAAATAGCTCCAACATCTAAGAATTTTTTAGAAGAGAAAATTCAGAAGAAGATCAAATGAGGAGCTTACTACAATTTATAGAAGAAGACACAACTCTTCATCTTCCCGGTGACTTTTCAAATACCTTAATATGACTTAAGACTGTTCATATTCCACTTTAAATATTTAAGTCCCTTTTATAATAGCAAGGTGACTTAAAGTTACATTATATTTCTAAATTCACTTAAGTCATATTAAAAAGTGCAACCCTCAATGCAAAAATATAACATTGAGGAGAGAGAGTGTTGTATGAGAAGAGAATAGAGAGAGGAAGAGTAGAAAGAAGAAGAAGAATTATGCTGAAGGATGAGTTACTGCGGTGGACTTGGCTCCGCTCTCTAACTGTTCTCCACTATGTGCTCCTGAGAAGGCTTCTATCTTTCCAATCCCTTTTTTAAAACGAGCTACTTCTGATTCTACTTCGTCTGCATGAGGGATGCGAATGTAACTCAAGGTTTTATTCCATCCATTGGTCACATTGTTGATGTTCTTGCCTTTCCGGAACCATGATGAATGCTTTTTTGCGATAAGTGCAATGGAGGCTTAGATCTCAGAGAAGAAGTCAAGAATATCCTTAATGAAGGACAATGGGTTGCCCACCCCTTTGTTGACATATTCTTTGAAAGGGCTTATCAACTCATTAGCAGCTGTATGTTCACTCATTGCAGGTACTCCAAATTTCTAAAATTTTTGATTTATACTATCTTGTAGCTTGTATGCTTGTTCTTATTTCTCCTCTAGCTCTGTGAAGGCCCGATTGATTGCTTCAAATATGATTGCCAAGGCCCTTTCCCATACATGTGTCAGGTCATCTGTAGGAGTTTCAAAGACCTTTTTGTTGATCAACTTCTGGTGATGGATATTTCTCATCTCACTCACTACTAGTCCCAAAGGTTCCTAGTAATCTCTTTCTTTCCCCGCATCCTCTTTGAGTGCTTGCATTTTGTTGGCCGTGGCACACATGTACGCAAAGAGCTTGATTGCATATTAGAGCGTTGGATTCCTTTTTAAGAGATTGAGTCGATCCATTCATTATTCACTTGCCACTACTTTGTGAGTTCATGTGTTCTTCTAATGGATTTTTGATTGAATCTACTGATGGACACCACTTTCTTGATAGGAAGTGTTGTAGTGCTTGGTTCCACCAGGTGTTGCACATAAGCTGAAAGAGTTTTTACTTGTTCCTCTAGTACCTCAATCTTCTCTTTATATTATTTGTTCCTTACCACCATGTGAGCAGAATATTATTGATATATGTGCAAGTCTCCCTCATGAGTAGCTGGTCCCAATTGGATTGTGCTCATCTCGTAGTTGGCTGGTGTCATCTCATCTAGTGTCTTGATTACTTTTGGTTAAGTTACTTCAATGTAATAATTACCCATCTCCCCACTATAGAATTGTGATGATATATGTGTAATATTTCTTGACCATTTTCCTTTAGCCAATTAGACAATCACTGATAGATCAGGGGCCACTACTTTTTACACAGTACGAGTGTCGAGGGTGACCATTTCCCGCATCCATGGAAATATCTCATCAGATTTAGGCTTGATGATGGGTACACCAACCATTCTTTGTTCTGAAGGAGGGGGAAAGTCTTGAATGAGAGGGGATTTGGTGTCAACAAGAGGCAAGTCCTATTGTAATGGTTCGAAGACTGGCTCATGAACCATGTATTCATCATTCACCTATGCATTTGCTATTGGATTTTCTGTTTACATCACTGAGATCACATCTTCCTCTTGTGGTGATGCCAATGAACCTTATCCTTCCCTAAATTTATTGGGTGTCTTCTCATAGGGAGAAGCTTCTGATTCCATAACCTTCCTTTTTGATCTCACTCCAGAGTGTTTAGAGATTGGAGTCACCTCTAATAATTTTGAATATGAATGATGTGAAGCTTTCTTCTGGCTTGGAGAAATTCCTTATGACTAAATGATCATAGTCCTCTTCTTCTGAAACCAGTTCCTTGTTCTCCTCACCACCTTTTCATTCCACTCTAATATATCTCCTGATTCACAAACATGTCAGTTGATTTGGGGCATTGGGGACATCTTTACTACTACATACTCAAGATCATACATCTCTGTCCCATCATCATACAAGATGTCTTCGTACCAAGAGAACTTGAATTTCCTCATCTCACTGATTGTCATCCTCATGTGGTCCTTTTCACGTACTTCAAAATTCTCAATATAGTTTTCCCAGTATTCCTCGACTTGTGGCTCATGTTGTAATTCTGGGACATAGAACGATCCGAGCTCTTCTCAGATGTCAAAGTTGTGCTTGATGATGTAGGAATGCAAAGTTAGGTGTGCAAAAGTGACATCCAAGTGAGATTTTTCATTTGAGATTTTGCACGTGAACTCCCATACAGATATAGCGAATGAAATAATTTATTTCTCCTACTTTTGAGCTTGTTATTTACCTGAGTGATCTACCTATAGAGTTCGAACAATAAAATCTAGTCACTAGGTACTTAGGTAGTTTTAGCAGAGCTTGGTCAAAGCCAATGACTCGTATGTAGTAGAATGTTGAGAATTGTATGAAATATAAGTTGTATTCCTTAATCAGGGATGCCTCTTTTCATGACATCCTAGATTCAATATCCCCTTCTAATCTTTAGACCACATACATGGTGAATGCATCATTCACATGGGTGAAATGCCTATTTCTCTCCTCCATTATAAACTGTGGAAGTTTCTCGAATGCAGGTACCTTAGAAGTAATGTTCTACGTGAGAGCCAATCCCTTGAATGATCTTGAGCTTGTGAGGAGATAAACTAGGTAAGAATTCATGTGGAACTTATTTGTCATGGGCACTTGGAGCTATTGTAGATGGAGATTGTCACTGATGATCTGCCCCCAGTCAATTCTCTACTTCCCTTCTGTCAATATCAGGATAGAAAGGCCCATCCAGTATAGGAAATATCTTGTGCTTGATTCACCCATAAATATATTGAAGAGAGTGATGGCATCGTAATATCCTTCTTAGAACTCACACCTTGGTAGATTCTTGGGCATCCTATAAGAATTTCTTCCCATTTTCAACCATGATCTAAGAACTACTCCTTGGACATATGAATCCATTGTTTCCCAATCATGCACAAATATTTCCTTTGAGATGAAGACCATGTTGGGGGATGTCGATATCTATAGAGAGATTGAAATGGTCCTAGGGATGATGACCTTAATTATTGTACCATTGTCCTCTTGAATGGTTCATATCTCGGGATCATAGTGGAAAGAGCAGGCTAGGACTAGCTCGAGACTCTATACAGACACTGGGTTTCCTATAGTGGCAAACAAGCCACTTGTGAATATCTAGTCTTTAATCCTCCTTCATTCATTAGAGGCCATGTGAGTCTTAAGATCATTCAAGTCCATGTACAAGACATTGTTGTCTTCAACATCATACTCACATCCAAAGGGATATGTCAGCTTCTAACCCATCCACTTCCGCTTCATGTCTCCCGTAGAAAAATTAACTTACTATTATAAGTAAGTGTGAAAAATCAAGTCCCTGGAACTTCTACTGAGTGTTGTGACCTTGATTCCTCTTTCTCCCTGCATTCATCATTCCTTCCGAATCAACTTTATATTTTTAGAAGGTTCTTGTGGGTCTACTTTCTATTTTTATTAAGTGTCAAAAATGCCCGTTCTAGTGAATTCTCAGCTGTAGTGCACCCCCAATGTCTTCACCTCCTCCATAGGTCCTTCTGTCAATGGATTTCCCAAAATAGCAGTCCTTATGTAGTAGACCTGCTAATTTTAGAAATTTGGCTTCTGGAGGTTAGATTGACACGCAATGAAGTTTTTTGATATGGTTTTTCCTTGACATCATCCTTTTGAAATTTTGTGTCTGTCTGATTAATAGTCCAGGAGATTTTAAAGTTTCAATTTTCGTACCTGGTAATGCTTCTAGATGCGGCAGCCATTAATGGACCTCAAAATTGCAAGTTTGGTTTTCTCCTCCATTTGTGAATAAAATTATATTTTTGATGTTGGTTTTTTGTCCTGGTGCTTCACATGTGATCTTACTTCAATCCAGCAACTGGTTTAATGAGAAATACCACTTCTTTCTTCGTTGAGCTGGAAAGGAGATTTCTTCATTGTGGATTCTTTGTCACACGAGAGGAGATTTTGAGGTTATGTTTGTGATGGTCTTGTATAGAGTAACAAATAGAAAAAAAAAATTCATTGATTCATGCACTAGTTTGCAAGCTTTTATCAGATTTCCATTTTCTAGCTATGGAGATTGTATTATTTTCTTCTTCGTTGTTCTTCGTTTATTCTTCTTAGCTTGATAGAATTCCTTATTAGACCTTTGTATCACCATGGGAAAGGTATTTTAGTTCCTTGTTTGATGTGTTATGATTTTTTTGCAATGGCAGAGTGATGGAAGCAAGTTGCAGAGGAAGGATGAAGTTTGTCTGTGCACAGGAGTGGAAGCACTAAGAAGCACTAAGTGGTAGCTAGGATTTTTGAATTTTTGAAATTACGAGAGGAGAACCTTGGGATAATTTTTCCATGCTTGATGTATCTGACCTCATGGATATGAGGGACATCAAATTCCATGGCGTTCAAGAGGACAAAGGGAATGAAGGTGAGAAAATTTGTTTTAAAGCACTGGGAGCTGAAAGCAGGACACATGGATGTCCAAAAGGCTCCCATAGGGGGATGGGCACATTTTTCAAGGTATTATGTCCCTCACCTCAGGTACATAATGGACATCAGTTTCCATGGTTTTCCTAGAGCTAACATGTGGCGCCTGCTCCAACAGTAGGGAATGGATTCTCCAAAAATGCACTTGGGGGTTGATCTATGAAGTCTAGAGGTCACATGAGGGTTCAAGAGGTCAAATGGGGGTTGGGAAAAAATTTTCAATGGTTGGTGTACCTGAACTCAAGGACATGAAATTCCTCCATGCTCCTGGTGTTGACACATGCCCTCCCAAAAAATGACTAAGTCTTAAACCGCCTTTAAGAAGGCAACTTAGAAGATAACTTGAGCTCCCGGTGGAATTTATTGGTGATATTTTATATGATCCTGAATGGAAATGGAATTTTTAATCCAATGGTGGGGGTTTAATGTATTTTTAAATCCATCTGATCCATGAAAAATTGTATTTGTGATTTGAGACTCCATTTATGCCTGATAAAAACTGCCTAAAAATCCTATGTGCCAAGGAGTTGTGAAAAATATTATTTCACCACCATGTAGGTATTGGAATAATCTTTCTTCAGATGTTTATTGTTACTTATAACTCCATTTTGAGCTCTTGGAATCTTCTTCTGAAGCCCAAAAACTATTTTAGGCCTGTGTACTGCCCAGGCTTGTGAACCCTATTTTTTATTCAAGCTGCTCCAAGTATTTCAAAGCTTCCCCAAACCTTCCAAAATCATTTCTTTGATGTTATAATGTCTTAAATTCACCTCCATGTTGAATTTTACCCTTTCCGTTCCACTCCAGGGGGTTGATCCAGTCCTGGGAAGGCCAATATTAGCCCTTCCCAATGCTTCCGAAAGATAACATCTTTTCAAAACTCCCTAAAATCACCTAGGGGGAATGGATAGACTTTCCTAAATGAACTATAGGAATAATTTGACATCAAATAAGGGGTGACCAAACTAACGAATTTGACCTGGGGTCCATAGGAATGATAAAACATGAAAAATTCTACACAGGTGTATAGTTTTCTTGCTTGGAAACTTCCAATTTCCTTATTGCACATTTGTACGACAACAACTGGCTCTAGCTTGGGGACATGACATAGACTGAGTGCAACGAAGACATGACATGAGAATCCAAAATATCAAACTTAGACCATATAATTAGTTAACCAGTGCTTTATCCATTGGGACTTGTAGAGTCATGTACAATCTCTTGTGAGAAAGATAGGAAGAAGGAAACACACACACACACGACACACACCAAAATGGAAAACACACCTAAGAATCACCTATGGTATAAGTTGAGGGATAACCCGCTTTCACTGATGATACAATTTTAGATATTTCCCACTGTAAGGTAATTTTAGTGGCATTTCATCAAAATATGAGAGTAGAAAATAATTCTCGCCACAAGCTTCACAAATCTAGAATGGGTCGAGCCATAATGAATCAAAATTTCCATGGCTTCATTTTGGTTCCCTTCTCTTGTCCCATAGTAGGACAGAGTCTCCAACTTTGAATTCTCTCATTTTGGCCTTCTTATCAAATATTTTCTTTACTTTCAACTAGTGTTCTTTGATATGGTCCACCACTTAGAGTCTATTTTCTTCTAGATTTTCAAGAAAGAGGATTCTCTTGTCAATGGAATCCTTGTACTACCCATCTTCTATTTCCTATAGCAACTTGAGAGCTGGAATCTCGATTGTGAGGGGGATTTTTTCTTCAACTCCATACAACAGTTGGAATGGTGACATACCTATTTCCTTCTTGGGAGTGATCATCTCCACCCACAATGCATCGTAAAATTTTTTGTGCCAGTTCCTTAAGTTCTCATCTACAAGTTTATAGAAAATGGTCACAATGTTCTTGTTGCTTGATTTGTCCTATCCATTTCCTTGTGGATAGTAGTCAGAAGAATGAGATAGAGAGATTCTGTAGCCATATAAAAACTTGGTTAACTCCCTTGAATATAAATACATATTGTTATCTGCTACAATCTTTCGTTGCACTCTGAAATGTACTATGATATTCTCCTTGATCAAGTTGTATACTGTTTTGGTATTGGCTTGCTTGGCCGGAATGGATTCCACCCACTTGGTGAAGTAATTTTTCACCATGAGAACATAGGTGTACCTCGTGCTTGATTGTTGATTAAGAATGCTAATGAAGTCTATCCCCCACTATTGAAACTTCAATAACAACTGGCCTAAGTGGTAGTACAACAAGTTATGGTCTCCCAATGAATTGTTGGCATGCTTCACATTTGGAAACCCAATATTGAGTGTCTGTAAAGATGGTGGGCCAATAATACCTTCCTTGGAGCATCTTATGTGTAGTGACCATCACTAAAAAATTTCCACCACATGCTTGGTCATGGTATGCTTTAAGAAATTATTCTTATTGCTCTTTATCTACGCACCTGAGGAAGCATCTGTCCAGACCTTTCTTGTAAATCACATGATTCCAGATTACAAAATTTTTTACCTATAGCTTGAGTGTTCTCCTTTGTTTGTAATCAATATGGGAAGGACATTATCCATTTAAGTTAAGTAATGGGAAATATCAGTATACCACTCATCATTAGTGGTTATAAAGAGAACTTGTGGATTGTTTTTGGGACAAGTTGAGCAAGCAAAATTTTCTTCACCGTGTTGATATTTGAGTGTTTCATCCTTAATAATCAACCTACACAAACCATTCCCCCTTACCAGATTGGAGGGTCGAATCTCCAAGTCATATTCTTAATTCTTTGTAATCCAATTTCCTTTGTTAGCTCCATGATCATGTTGTGTTAAAATGGACTTGATTGCACTTCCGGGGACCATCACCATGATATGAGATTTGATGTCAAACTTGAAATTTTTTACAGCCTTAACCACTACATAGGCATGATTCTCTAATTGGATATAGTTTAGTTCATTATTTTTCAATGGAGAACTCATGAAAGTAATAGGTGATTCCACACCTTCATCATTTATCTGAATAAGAATGGTAGAGAGTGTATGTTCTGATGCATAACAATATATGATGAATTCTTTGTTAAAATATGGAGACACAAGATTCGAAGCCTTAGCAATGGATTTCTTGATCTCTTCAAATGATTCCTTCCCTTCATTGCTCTATTTGAAGTTTTCCTAGGGTTTCATCATGGTGGTGATGTGCTTTGTCAATTCAGAAAACTCAAGAACAAAGTGACAAAGAAAATTCACCTTTCTGAAGAATGAATGAACTCATTTCTTTCTTGTGGGTAGTGATAATTCTTGAATGGCTTGTACTCTCTCAAGATCAATTTGTGCTCCATTTTTATTCATAATTTTCCCCAATAATTTTCCTTTCGTGACTCCAAAAATGCACTTTTTTGGATTTAGTGATATGCCATGTTTTCTACACCTAGCAAGTACCTGTTCCAAGTGATGGATATGATCTCCCCTATTCTTTGAAAACATTGTGAGATCATCAAGATATATGACAATGTAATTTTTTAAATCCTTGAATGCCACAGCCATCTCAATTTAAAATGTAGCTCTCGCATTGATTATGTTGAAAGGAATTCCGCTATAGGTAAAAGTGCCCTAAGGTGTTGTGAAGGATGTCTTGGTGTGATCCTCCTTTTCCACTTTGATTTGATTATATCCTAAGAATCCATCAAGAAATGAAAGCATTTCAGATCTAGTGACTTCTTGTAGAATGTGATCCATGATAGATAGAGGATAATTGTCTTTCAATGATGGAGAGGATAGATGAGGACCAGAAACAAGGAGGTATCATGTTATTTATGTTAAAGTAAGTAGATTACTTAGGAATGAGAAGGATTCAATATTTATAGATATTATACAACCACATATAAATAAATATATTATTACAAAAATGCAACAATACACACATCCATGAATATAATAATACAATAATATGGTTATAGAAACATAACCACATACGTGACTACAATATCCCAATACAATATGGTTTTAACCATATAATAAATATTAAATAACAATTAACCTACCTAACCATAAGTAACCAAATAACTATCAAAGGTAAATGTTAAATTACCTATAGTATAATAGATTTTACCTAACATCCCCCCCCCCCTTAATTTTGCATTTCCTCAAGGGATGAGGAGAGGATCTCTCTAAAAACTCAAAAATTTCATGTGAAAGTGAATTTGTGAATATATCTACTTGTTGTTCGGATTTTGGGAAAAACTAAAGTTATATATTGTGTTTTAGCATAATCTCATGTATGAAGTGAACATGTAACTCACTATGTGTGGTTCTCTCATGAAACATTGGATTACAAATAATTTTAAGAACACCCTCATTGTCAACATAAAAGGTAGTTGATTTATCATGTGATACTCCAAGTCCCTCAAGTATGTGATGTAGCCATATCACTTTGCAGATAGCTCCACCTACAACACAATATTTGGCCTGTGTAGAAGAGTGAGAAACAATTTTTTGTTTCTTTCTTCCCTATGATATCGGTCCAGATCCTAAAAATAATACAAATCTAGAAGTGGATTTCATATCATCAATATTTCCTACATGATATAAATCTGCATATCCAGTCAAGAAGAAGTGATCATTCTTCTTGAATTCTAGACCAAGATCCATAGTACCCTTGAGATACCTCAAGATGTACCTTGCTGCTTTCTAATGAAAAACTCTAGGTTCCTATATGAAGCTGGAAAGAGAGCTCAATGAAAATATGATATCTATTCTAGTATATGTTAGGTAAATGAGAATCCCAATAAATTTTCGATAAAGAGTTACATTTACCAAATGAGATGGATCTGAATAAGATAATTGCAGTCTCATCTCCATGTTTGTAGCAATTGGCATGTAATCCATCATCTTGAACTTCTTGAGTGTTCCCTTGGTAAAATTTAACTGATACAAAAAGATGCGATTCTATTTCTGTCATACTTCTAATCTCAGACAATATTTCATGAGCACGATATCTATCATGTCGAATGATCGATTACGATCTTTCTTTGTAGCATCGATCATCTTCACTATACTGTCAGTGATGACTATATCATCAAAATATACAAAACCTATCACAATATCTCATCCTTACCTCTTGAGGTAGAGATTGGGATCATATAGATTTCTAAAAAATCCATGTTGAATGATATGCTCATCAATCTTGACGTACCATGCTTGGGGTTCCTGTTTAAGGCAATACAAATATTTTCTGAGTCTACATACCTTTGTTTATTCACCTGGTACAAAAAATCCCTTGGGTTGAGTCATGTATACTTATTCTTGTAGATCTCTTTTTATAAAAGTACTTTTCACTTCCATTTGATGGACTTTCCAACCATACTAAGCAACTAGAGAAAATATCATTATTTCACCTGTTTCTTAGATCATTTCTTTGTAGTGTTGATGAAACAAATAGCTTGGTTAGATCAGATCATGGTTGGGATGGTTGTGTAGGAAAATATGTTTGATATCCTTCCTTGCATGCGAATTCTTGTTGGAATTCATTCTCTGAAGATGTGTTATCTCTCTGAGATGTGCTAATGCTCGCTAACCTTCTGCTTCTTGCTTCCAACTTCCAACTTTGAGAATAAGGTTGTTTTGGGGTTAAAAGGGTAACCGATGGTAGTTCCAGCTTAATTGGCATCAGTCAAGGTGGGATTTCCTAGGTTTACTAAACTAGGGAGATCCTCTTGATTTCATTGGATCTCGTGTCGTTAACCCGTAGATTAGAATGGGATATTCTTGTGATCATGTGGGATTATGGTTAGAGGGAATGTAGGCATTGATTTTTTAGGGTTTGGGTAAGTCTTAGTTAGTTATGACAACTTACTAAGAATAGGTATTAGGTTGAGTTGGCTTGGTGAGGTATCTAAGTGAACTATATGTGTGGATATTATTTAAAATAATATATTTAAATAATAGATATAGTGAGGATAATTAATTAATTAAATTAATATTGTTGGGGTGAAAGGGGTCATGGCTAGGTGAATGTGATGAAGGGTGCTTATTCGTTGAGGAACCAAAGGGTAGTGTGACCTAATTTTAGTGTCTACATTTTTCCCCTTTTTGTTGCGTAGCTTGTATTGGTAAGTGACGCTAACAAAAATAAGATTTGGTTACCCCATGTGTGGGTGACGGTGATCCCCCTCAAACTAGGAATTGATGAGGCAAAAGGGAGAATTAGTGAGTGGTTTGATAAAAGGTAAATGGGAGGAAGAGGCAGGTGGGCACGGGGGAGAATGGGTTAAAGGTCTATGCAGGCAATCTAGGTAATGGGTCTGGGTTAAAGGTAGCAACAATCAAACGCATGCACACGAATAAACTGCATCATGCTACCGGGTTAAAGAGTAGGCAAACTCTACATCATCTAAGGTCGATTGGTTTATCCAAATAAGGTGGAAGTGAATTCGGTATCCAAGGTATAGGATATGGTCAGGAAACACAACATAGGTTAGGTGCATGAACATTTAGGTATGTTCTTGTACACCAAAGGTAGGGTCAGGATAAATAGTCACGGTAATAGGCTAGGTAAGGTCATCAAGTCAATAAACACATGTAACAGTGCTGCAAGGTATAGCGAACACATGAGGTCAAATGTCACTAACGATGGTCCATGTCCAAATATCTAGGTCGTGGCATGGGTAAGGCCAAGGTAGGGGTAAAATAGTGAGTCCCCAAAGGAGGAAAAATGGAGGTTGTAAATGATGAGGTCAGGAGAGGTAAGGGAAATGGGTTAGGTAAAGGTGTGGTTGGGGAAAGGATCAAGGTGAAGGGTGGGGTAAAGGATCAAGGTAAAGGGTGGGGTAAAGGATCAAGGTAAAGGGTTGGGTAAAAGGAAAAAATTGAGGGTAATGTGTAGGTGGGGTTGACTAATGGTGGTCATGGATTATCAACATCGGTATAGGAAAACTGACGATGGTGAGGTAGGGCACACGACCGATGCCGGTCAAGGGTAACCTACGTCAGTTAGGTCAGGTTGGTTATAAAAAAAAAATCCATGTTTTTTTATTCATTTGTTATTTGTAAAGTGAGAAAATGAAAATAAAGAGAGAAAAGAGATAAAAGTGTCCGAAGGAATGAGACAATGAGTTGGCAGTGTGATTGGATGAGGGTTGGGTTGGTGAGCAGCGGGTCCATGGGATTAGGGTGAGAGATTTTATTGGGTGGAGGTTGTGAGTAGTTATTTGGTGATGGTAGAGGCCAGAGAGGGATCTAGCAGGCCACCAGCACAACAACTAGACATGCCACCGAGACGGAGGCAGCGCGATGAGGTAAGTTCCCAACTCTACATTTTTAATTGGATGGATTAGATGTTGGTTTGGATAATTGTTATTTTAGGTTTTTGTGGGTTTTTGTTGTTTGTGGGTGGGTAAAAATAAAATTTGGGTATGGGGGGAATAATGTGTAAAAAGAGGGAGGGGAAGGGTAGTAAATGGGATAGGTGGGTTGGGTAGAGGTCCAAGGGTAGTTTAGGTCAGTATAGGTGGGGTAAAAGGGGAAGGGGGTGATTTTTTGAAAATGGGGGTTTTGGGAAGTTGCGGGATTTTCTGCGATAGTGACCGGCGTCGGTCAAGTTTGGTCGGTGTTGGTTGGGTAGAATTAGTATCGGTCACCAAACAAGTGACCGATGCCGGTTACGTGCTAACCATGGTCGGTAAAGGGGAACTAGTGTCGGTCACCAAACAGGTGACTGATGCCAGTTGAAGGGTGACTGGAGTCGGTTAGGATGAACCGACACCGGTTGGGATTTGAGGCACAAGGGTCCAAAAGTGATGTGGGCTAGGTAGTTGAGATGGGTAGAGTGAAAATATGGTTGATGGTAATGATAAATAGTGAATATGGTCATGGTAAATGTGGATTAATGTCATGCTTGGATTGGATGTAGGGGAGAGCACAGTTACATATGTGGGATAGGGTTGCACCTCTACTGGTGACATTACACGATGCAACAACCCCATTGGAGCTGCAACATGTGGAGGTAGTGGGATTAAGTGGGGTTTGTCGCTACAGACATGTTTTTCGGTAGCCCAGCTTGATGTTTACGCTCATCGATAGATGGGATCCCGTGACCAACACATTCCACCTACCGACGGGTGAGATGACTATCACCCTGGAGGACGTGTTTCAGATTTTTTGGTTACCAATATTGGGTGCCTAGGTGTAATATGTATCCTCCAATGCCTCAGAGGAGTTGATTGGGATAGTTTTTGGTAAGGGGGTGGCTGATCTGAGATTCCATAATTTTAGTTTGAGCTATGGAGATATGTACCTAGCCCATCCGGATGAGATGAGGCTAGTGGTTTTGTTGATGGAGGTAGTGTGCTACTATGCACTACTAGATGCAGAGGGTGGACGATTTCCTTGATCACTGGTGGTGGTACTCCATGATATGATGGTTCATGAGACATGCTTTGCTTGGGCACCAACATTCTTAGTGTAGCTATACAGAGAGCTGTGGGCATATGGGTGGTTGCGCAGGTTTAGCTTGTATTGTACATTTATACTACACTACTGGGCATATGAGCAGATAGTGTGCATGTGACCTATAGGGATGCCTTGAGAAGATGCATTCCTAGCTAGATTTGTGTGGGTGGGATATAGGAGATGGGTGTCAGTGATAGGAGAGTAGAGATCGGATAGGCCGACACATGATGTGGCCCATTTTCAGCAGTTATTGGAGGGATTATCTGGAGTGGACAATATATAGAGGCCATATGTGGGATTCCCCTCACATAGGCATATGCATGAGGAGCTAGCTGAGCTCCAGCTAGAGAGGTGGATATAGGGTCACCGTGTCGGGGAAGATGAAATGATCCTAGTATACAGAGTCTAATGGAAATTCGAGCTCTTATAGGACATTCCCCCGCCCTTCCCACAGTATTGGAGAGATGACGTGGAGAGGACCTTACCTCTACCACAGCCTATAGTGCCCACAGGGGAGGAGGAGAAGCCATTGGATCGGTGGATAGATGACGCCACATGTACAGAAAGGTACAGGCAGTAGTAGGCAGCTCAGTTACGAGCCATACCACCCAAACTGGGGCAGCAGACCTAGCTACTATTACAATGCAGAGAGATGCCCTACAGGGGCAGGTAGCTATGTTGATTACCCAGTTGGGTATATTAGAGACATAGCTAGAGGGTTTAGAGGCAGAGGTAGTAGAGCTACACCTACATGTGGCTAGCCTGCAGGCCCATATGGTGGATGGAGGAGATGGAGATGGTCAGGGGGGATGGTCAGGTGGCAACCTTACAGGCTCAGGTGGCAGGTTTACAGGGCTAGTTAGCCATATCCCAGGCATAGATTTGGGCCTTACAGGCCTAGATATAGGCACACGGGAAAGGGACATGACCACAAGCACCGGGAGTAGGTCCTAGTTCACAGGTAGGCGCAGGGTAGGTTATTGCAGGGCAGGTATAGGGGCCAAGACCTATGGGACCACCACCACAGACCATTCTTGTATCCAATTTACGGGATGCCCTAGGTGAGGTGAGATATTATCACGAACAAATTATGGCAGCTGGGATAGATTTCATATCCAATACCGAGTATAGGGCATAGCAGGCGTCCAGTGAGAGGATGAGATACAGTACTCATAGTGTGGAGAGCACAGGAGGTTAGTGAGCTCTGAGGCCCAACCAAGGAGAGGTCACCAGCACATGGTGACTATCTCTAGGTGAGGTGCTAGCATGGACACAGGAGGTCGAGGGTATAGGTGACACATAGATGGAGGACATCCGATAATATGCCTGATATGCAGTCACCTGGTTTTTGATGTATACTTGTTTTTTTATACATATACTAGTCTACGTGCTAAAGACAGTGAGGATGTACGAGTGATTTGTATATTTTGAGCATATATCGGCCTGTGTGCTGAAGATATTTTGTATTGATTCATTCTCTTTTGTATATATGAGACCGGCCTGCGTGCCGATGACATTTTGTATTGTATATCATCCCATGTGCCAACATTTTTGAGATGGTGGACATGATAAGATGGGCATGTATATTGAGATACATATTAATTGATTTATATGATGAGAGACATGGTATTTTGTGATTTGTTGATGTGTTTATGAGATATTGGTTTATGGCTTGTGTTAGATGAGATATGCGTTTGTTGTTTTGATATGGATGGAAATTAGGTGAGTTAGGCATGATGGAGTTAGACCAGTTTAGACATGGATCGAGTCAAGTTGGTTTAGGCTTAGGCATAGATCGAGTCAGGTTATAGGCATGGATGAGTTAGGTTGGTTAGGCATGGTTGAGTTAGGTTGGTTAGGCATGGTTGAGTTAGGTTTTGTTAGGCATGGTTGAGTCAGGTTGATTATGCATGGATATATTGAAAGTAGGTGAAGTTGTGATTCATTATTTTTTTGTATATGAATTATACTATCAGTCATATGTGAGATGTGGTATAATCCATGTGAATAGTGATGATAGAGAATTGGCAGGTGTAATAAATGTATAAAATATGTAGCAAATTGTTATATATGTGGCTTAATTTCCAATTTTTTATATAAAAGGGGAACTAAGTGAAATGTGATGTAAATGGTGAGTTAGGCATGGTTGATGAATTATTTAGGGTAGAGAATGGCCAATCTAACCTCCAAGGGCCCCATTCCCTTGGAGTGCTACCTACATAGTCCTGGAAAAAAGGGACCTCAGGTCAATGTAGTTCTCCCATAAGCTAGGGAAGAAAATGAGGAGGTGTGAAAATGAGTTGGTAGGGGTTTGGGCATGTTGTGGGTTTATTTTTGTTAGGTGTGGGCGGATTATAGCTAAAATGATGTAGCTGAAGGTGATTGTGGTGAAAGAAGGAGATTACCTCAAAAGTAAGTGTCGAGGACCAAGTTCTGTATAAGGTAATCAAAATGTAAACAAAGATGGTTAAAAGATAAAGGGGGCTAATAAAGCCACCTGATTGGGTAGGATCATACCAAGTATATCATACCTTGGAGGAGGTGATGAACATAAGACCCTAAAGACATTACATAATGGACTATTCTACAGTGAAAGTAGTCACATGATCACCAAATGTCTAAGTTCCAAGAAGTCCCTTGAGGCAATAGGAAATGAGAGTGGGCATGGTTCACAGGGTGAATAGTAGGTAATTTTTATATGGTATGAGGTAGCATGCACTTTGGGCAAGAGATCTGAGGTCACAATGGGCAAGTCCATGACAAAAAGGTTATGTGTTTTGACTTATAGTTGAGATAGACTAATCAATATGGGAAGTCTATATGGGAAAAATTTAACTCCTTGAGGTCTTCGTGAAGCTGATCAATACGGGAAGCTTCAATTGTTCTCATTTTTTTTGAAGAGATTTATATAGCTATCCTTCGTGGGAGCAGTCTATTTATAGCAAAAATTAGTTGAGAGGAAGTCCTTTTTATGGAATCATCTTTTTTATTAGAAGTTTGACTCAAGGAGTTTGGTCCCATTGTGAGGTATTTGTAGTCATGGAAAAGACCAAGGTGAAAGATAGGACTCTTGTTCAAAAGTGCAAGGTGAAACAACCATGGGATCTCATCTAAAGGTAGATGAAAAGTATCCATGAGAATCATGTTATGTGCAGTGCCACGGTACACATATTTAAGAGAAGATAATGAGGGACAGGTACTCACATGATTCATTTTTAATTGTTAGGGAGGTGTATGGAGGGAATGGCGCTCAAGGGATGAGCATGGGAAGAGACAAAGGGTGAGGTAAGATGATGAGTCAATAATAGAATGGTCGAATATGCAAGGCATTAAGGGGCTTAGGTTCAGGTTTACACTCAAGAGAAGATAAACGATAAGCACCTGATCTATAGGCATGAGTCACGATGTATGGTCCAAGCCAATTAGGAACAAATTTTCCCCGTTTACTTTTTTCTACTTTGGTTATGTGTTGATTTTCTTAAAGGAAAATTTCACCAACTTGGAAGGTTCATTCATGAACACATTTTTCATAAGCACATTTGATACATTGTTAGTAAACTTGAAGGTGATCTAGAGCATTAAGATGACATTCGTCTAATAACTCTAGTTATGGAAAATGGTCCTGACGAAAGTCATCATCAGTGAGCATGTCATGGAGAGAAATACAGAGTGAGGGGATATGGACTTTGAGAGGCAAAACAACCTTTGTACTATAGACTAGAGAAAAGGGTGTGGCCACAGTGGAAGTGTGAATACTAGTGTGGTATGCCCACAGGGAAAAAGGAATGTGCGTATGCCAATCCTTCCCAGTATTTTCAACCACTTTCATGAGAATTTTGTTGAGGGTTTTGTTAGTGGATTCAGCTTGTCCATTAGTTTGTGGGTAATAAGGTGATGAGAAACTAAGATGAATGCCAAAGCCATCAAAAAGTCTTTACAATGTTTTGTTTTTGAATTGTTTTCCATTATCAGTGATGAGGTGATGAGGAACACCAAAGTGACAAATGATGTGGTGATTAATGAACTCACATATTTTATTGGCTTTCATGGAGATGAGTGGTATGGCTTCCACCCATTTTGTGTAGTATTTGGTAGTAGTAATGATCCATTGATGGCATTGGGAAGAATGAGGATTGATTTCTCTAACAAGATCCAAACCCCATTGGGAGAAGGGCCTAAGGTCATGAGCAACCTGTAAGGCATGACTAGGTGTATGATGAAGATTGGAATGTTGTTAGAATTTTACATAATGTTTGACGTAGTCACAACAATCATGGTTAAGGGTCAGCCAATAATAGCCTAGGAAAAGAATACACTTAGCAACAGTAAGGCCACTAAAGTGACCTCCACATATGTCATCATGAACCTCCTTAATGGTATAAGGAATTTTAGAACTTGTGAGGAATCATAAGAAAATACCATCAAAGCCACATTTATAGAGGAGTCCCCCTAGGATATCATAATGAGAGACCTTTTTAAGGAAGGTGCGTTGTTCGTTACGGGTGAGATCAGGAGGTAAGATGGAGAGAGAAAGGTAGTCGGAGTATTTTTTATATTAAAGGTCAGTTAGATCAGGGGTAGTAGTGGTGTCGATAGAGTAAACATCGTGAGGTAAATAAGAAGGTGATTGGAGTTGTTGTACGGTGACAAAGATTTTAGAACTAGTGGGTGAAGTGGGTATTTGGGAAGCTAAGTAGGCCATGGTATCTGTAAATTTGTTGGTTGAACGTGGGATGGTTTGAAGGGTGTAACAATCAAAGGTGGTCAAAAGTATGTCTAAATGATGTTTATACTTTTGAAGTATCTTGTTACGATATTGGTACATACCCTTGACTTGATTTATGACCAATTGAGAATCACCAAAGATGTTGATTGATTTGACATCTAGGGAATAGGCAGCTTGGAGACCTAGTATGAGTGCTTTGTATTCAGAAATATTGTTGGTGCATTCAAAATCTAGTTTGAAAAACAAATGCATGGGTTCTCCATCAAGAGGAATGAGGATAATACCAGCCCTGCCCCCACACTGACACTTGGAACCATAAAAAAGGGTGTCATTTGATAAGGAGGTTTTTCCAGAGAAAGGGTAGCAATAGACTAATCTATAAAGTCAAAATTAGAGGGTTGATCCCTAGAAATAGGTGCATCGGCCAATTGGTCAGTGATATCTTGGCCCTTAATGGACTTTTGATGAATGAATTCGAGGTCAAGATCATCTAAAATCATAATCCATCGTGTGGCACGCTGATTTTGATAAGGTTTGGCATACATGAAGTGTAAGGGGTCGGTGTTGGTCACAACATAGGTTTTGTGGTTGAGTAGGTAATGAGGGAGTTTGGTGGCAACAAAAACTAAGGCTAAACAAATTTTTTTGGGATGGCTGTATCAGGTTTCATAGTCCAAAAGAGTACAGTTGATCTAATAAACCACCTGCTCCTTGTGTTGTTCATCACGATGAGCGAGCATGGCTCCTAAGGAATGATCGGTAGTGGATATATAGATAAAAAGGTTGATCATCTTTAGGTGGGATAAGTACGGGTGGTTGGAGAAGGTATTGTTTTAAGGCCTCAAAATCTTTATGACAATTATCATCCCATTTAAAGTATACATCATTCTTTAGCAGATGATGAAACGGTTGGCACTGATCTGATAATTGTGAATAGACTACAATTTACCTTGTAGGCTACGAATTTGTTTAAGTTTAGTGGGTGGAGGCATTTCTAGAATGGCCTTAACTTTAGTAGGGTCAACTTCTATACCACATAGGGAAATGATAAATCCCAGGAGCTTTACTGAGAGAACCATGAAGACACACTTCTTAGGCTAAAGGTAGATGCAATATTTAATGAGGTGGTCAAAGATGGTTTTGAGAATGGTAAGGTGATTGGAGTGGTGTTTAGATTTGGCCAAGAGACCATCCACGTAATCGTCCAATATGTAATGCATGATATCATGGAAGATGTAAGTCATAGCTTGCTGATATGTGGCACCAACATTTTTAAGGCCAAAAGGCATGAATCGATAGTAGAAGGTCCCCCAAGGGGTGATGAATGAGGTTTTGTGTTGATCTTCTGGGGCAAGCAAAATTTGGTTATAACCCGAGAAACCATCCATGAGTGATATCATCTCATGACCAGCAGTGAGGTCAACCAGCTGATCAATACCGAGTAAGGGAAATTCATCTTTTGGGTAGGCTAGGTTGAGGTCATGGAAGTCCATGCAAATGTGGAGTCCCCTTGTTGCTTTAGTAATAGAGACAATGTTAAAAATCCAATGAGGATAATCAATGGGTAAGATGAAGGAAATGGGAAGAAGGTGCTGAAGTTCTTCTTTAATGAGAAGAGCAATACGAGGGTGAATTTTCCTCAGCTTTTGTTTGATGGGTTTGGCATCGGGAATGGTTATGATATTGTGGACCACTATGGTGGGGTCAATACTGGGCATGTTTGCGTAAGACCAAGTGAAAGCATGGTTATGATCTCTGAGAAAAGAAGTGATGGCTTCCTATTCAGTAGTATCTAAATATTATTTGATCTTTAGGATGTGCAGGTCATCTTGAGTATGAATGTTGATCTCGATAGTCGATTCATTCAACATAGTTTGCATCTCAGAGGGTAACGACTGATAAATATATGAGTCTTCTACACCAAGGTAGATGAGTATGGATTCAACATCCTAACATTGAACGATGTTGATTGAAGGTGTGTCATCATCGATCATCTCAAGATACAAGAAGGGAAGAGTGGAAGAGGCCTCGCCCTCATACTGATAAGTCAGAGGCCCCAAGGAAATGGTGTTTATGAAAAAAAGTTTTAGGAGGGATAGATTCAGGATCCATCGACTCCATCAATAAAGGTGGTGATGAAGGTGGATCGGGTGAAGAAGGTTGAGAAGGGCTAGTGTCCTTAATGAGTGCAATATGGGCCTGTTTGGTAGGTGGTTTGGGGAAGCCGATGCCACTACGATCGTTATGTTTACGGGTGGTACATGGAATAATGATATGGTGGCCTTGCTCATAAAATCAAAAACCAAAACCCTTCCATGCACAATGGTGCAGGAAGGTGTGGGTGAAACGGCGATTGGTAAGTGATTGGAAGTCAACAGAAAATGGGTGGGTTTGTGATGGTGTCCAGGTGTGTGAGTGGTAGTATCAAGTCCCCCATAGGTGAGACTAGTACGAAGGTGGGGAGGACCTTAAAGGAGATGTTCTCATATGCGGTGATCATAATGAGGGTGTTGGTGAAGATGTCCATACTCATGTGGAGTAAGGAATGTGTTGACACTATATAGGTGGTACTCCCCCAGAGTGAGGCATTGAAAAACACCTTCCAAGGGATTAGTGGTTGGTATGTATGTAGCTGGTATGGATAATGTGTCAGAGGTTGATGTGGAGGTGGAGTTAATGGATTGGGAAGCTGATGGGTTAGCCATGGAGGTTAGAGCATTGGTAGGAATGGAGGAGGTATGTGAAGTAGAAGCATTGGTTGTACTAGTAGGTGGAGGGGTAGGTGAAGTGGTAGTGGTCATAGAGGTAGACGGCTTGATAGGTATGAGCACATCATTGGGTCGGTAAAGCATGTTGCATGTTTTAAAAGGTGATGGGTCAGCTGGAATGGTATAAGTGTGTCCTTCGTGTTCAAACTTTACACAACTATGCAAAGTGGAAGGAACGCAACCCATGACACAGATCAAGGGTCTACCAAGCAACACGTTATATTGGAATTCCCCCTCCAAGACATAAAATAATTCTGGAATAGTGTGGGGGCCCTGCAAATGTGGAGGATGACATTGCCTAGTGTAGAGGTGATAACATCATTGAATGAACACAACATGACTGAGTGTTTATGCATATAATTGTCAGGTATGTGCATTTGAGCGAATGCATGGGATGAAATGATGTTAATGCTAGCACCGCCATCAATCATCACATAGCGTACCCGTATGTCATTCACGTGGAAAAAGATGAAGAGGGATGGGTCTGGGTCATCATTTTGGTGTGGCGCGATATCTTCCTCTGAGAAGCTAAGGGAGGCTACTTGGTGAACAGGGTAGGGTGAAGATGAAGGTGGTAATTTGGTGAGAGATGCTACATGATGGGGTGTGATAATAGAGGCTACGGGTGTAGGGTCATTGGGTATAACCTTGATAGATTGAAGAACCTCCAAGAGAGCTTGACGATGGGATTCTGAGGTTTGAATGAGGTCATATAGGGACATTTTGAGGGGAGATTGGTCTAATTGTTTGAGCATGGTGTGATGTGTGACACCATTAGAAATGGGGTACGTGGGACTGCGGATAGTGATTTTAGGTATGGGTGCAGATGGTATGTTGGGTATAAATTGGTTGGTGGGTCAGTTTCCTTTTCTTTACCCTTATGCGCATGTGTAGTGATGTGTATCATGTTGATTTGAGGGGATTTGGCAAATAGAGAAGGTGTAGGGTGAGTGGTATAATGAGAGGATGGGAAAAAACCTACTAGAGGAGAAAAAACTTATGAGGTGAGTTGGGTGCAACGAAATTTGGGTGGTGGCATGGCAAGTTATCTAATGCAAAACATGTTAATTTCAAATCTTGGGTATGGCTCTAGGAGTTGTGAGGGTGGAGGTTGTGGTTGTTGAGTGGGAAGTATGGGAATGGGTATTGGTGTAGCAGGATCCTCATTGAGAAGGTCGTCGTCATCAAAGTTGGTTTCTGGTGGACACAATTGGATAAGGATGGTTTTCAAGGCCTTATAGTTCTCCACATCGTGTCCTAGTACACGATGGTATGCGTAAATTTTAGTATCGTCAAACCATTTTGGCTTGGTTTTTGAGGGGGTCATAAGGTTTGAGTGGTAGTAATGTGATGACAGAAGTCTCAAGGAGGTTCATTAAAATCTTGGCATAAGACCCTGCTAGTGGATCATAATGGGAAGTGAACGTGGGTTTGGGTGTAGGTGTGGTTGATTGTCGCAGAACAATTTTTGAAAGAGGAGGGGGTCGAGCTATGGGTTTGGGTGATGGCATGGTTTGGGTCGAGCTATGGGTAGGAGGGTGTGTGGTTGTTTTGACTACCTTGTTGTGGGGTAGTGGACTGTTGTTTTTGGGTTGCACCTTCTTAGGTAAAGGTGATGTGGGTGTACGGGGTCTAGAAGGAAAAGCAGATGGAGGAAGAGGGTGAGTTACTATACGTACCCAAAATTATAGGGTACTACACCGCCAGAACAACGTTACACGTGCCTCAATGATGATACAGGTCTCCTTGCAAGGTGTTCAGGATCTAGAAAATCTCTCCAAGTATGCGTTAACATCCCACATGCCCCACTTAGCCCTTGTGTGCTTTTCTTTTTCCTTCCCCCCTATTTTTGTTTTCTTTTTGGTCTTCAGTGATGAAACTACCGCCCTGCCTGGGTGGCGGTCTCATGACCACCGCCCTGCTCAGGGCAGCGGTCCTTCACATGTTTTCTAGAATGCTCTTTTAACGCGACTTGTGTAAATTTTAAATGTTTACCATCTTTTTTTCACCACCTTTTCTTGTATTTATGATTCTAGTTCCCTGGAATAGTGTTTTTGCATTGTTTATGGTTAAGAGATCAATTTGGTTTTCACCTTTGGGTAAATGGGATTCTATAAATAGTTGTCTTGTGCTCAAGTAAATGACCCCTCAAATTTGCCTCTGAATTTCTCATTTCAATAGCTTAGCCTTTCAATTTTGTTTAGGGTTCATCGTTTCATTTGTTGTATGCATGTTAGTGTTGTTTAGCTATTAGAAAGCCACATATTCTCCTTGTGCAAGTGTTGTTATTATTTCATCCAATCAATTGGAGTAGGATAGTTTGATTTTTAGTAGGAATCCATTAAATTTACATGTTCTGCTCATCAAATAGGATAGTTTCAGGTTCTAGATGTTTTATGTTGCATGACTCGAAATAAATCCCGCTAGGAATTGCATAAGCCAAGTTCTGTTCTCTTGTGCTATCGCTCTCCTACTCACATTTTATTCAGTCTGAATCCTAAGCTATCATTGTCCCATATCTACTTCTGCTAATGCTAGCATTACACACTTTTCTGGATCCACGTGAGCATGAAAGAATGAGGAAATCACTCTGAGGGGACAAGGCCACACACCATCGGATTCGCCACTGTTCTGTAAAATCCAGGTTCAAGATTTCAAAGTTCTAGTTAAAGCATATCAAGTAGAGTAGCCAATCATTTCATTTTAGTTAATTTTACCTTTGATATTGCCAGGGAAGCTGTGGGGATTAATAGTTTCTAAGAAACTATGATTCACTCCTCACTTCTAAGGTAGAATCGAGAGTCTTTCAAATAGATTAGATCAGTTATCTGGTTACTTAGAATAGATTCACAACTGCATAGACAATTAGCTATACTCGGTTGCTTTGTTTGTTTTAATTTCATTATTAGTTTAGTTGTTAATTTCTAGATATATTAGATAATTACTCTTTTAAATTCTTTTTAGTAGCTTATCAAAATATCAGATTTAGAAATATACATAGATATATCTTGTGTAGTCGATTTATTTTGTCATTAGTTAGCTTTATATCATTTCCTTTTGCATGAAAATCATGGGACCTAGGGAGCCCATAGAATACGTATTCGAGCCTATCATGCCTCAACCCAATCTTGTCGCAGCAATAACCGATATAGACTAGAATCTTAGAATCTAAGTCTTCCAAACAACAATAGACTTACAACAGATCAACTCACAATTAAGAGAGTTAAACATAGAAGACGACCAAGCACACATATTCTATTCAAACCAGCCAAACTACAGGTTACCCTAGATAAACATCTGCATGACTGTAGAAGGGCTTGAAAGAGAGCAAACATTCAGTTGTGGTCCTTTGGTCCCATAGCCAGACATAGGAGATACTCTCACTGATATAGACACTAGCTTAAGAATTCAGGTTGCAAGAACGCCTGTAAGATACTCTGAAAATATTGCACAACTATTAATTCTGAATATAGAGGCTGAAAAGGCATATGACTATTGGATACTAGGGATTAGGGACTGATTTTGCACATAACCATAGCAGGTCCACAACAACCATGAATCTACGGTTGTGATTCACAAATCCCACAACCCAACGAGTCCACAGGTCAATCTGACATTGACACTAGTTTACACACATTAGTATTCAGATCCACTCCACTTCCACCTATTATCATCACACAGTTATCCTTGTTGGATATATTAGCTAACAAAGCCAAGGATTTTTGGACTAGGCCGGAGAATCACCCGTAGAATCCACCATATCCATCATCCATCCTATGACCTTGTCTAGAGATATACATGAAACAATCCCAAGTCATTTTCCTTGTATCCCACAATGTAATGCCCCGTTTGGCGTTTACCCTAGTTCTTGTCGCAATGACCCTCTTGTGGAGCATCAAACGGCTATGTGTAATTCTGATGTCTTGGCTCCATGGTCAGTCTTTACTTCGTGTTCGCCTTCGAACGTTAACATCTAGTTTATCCCCTTGGTTGCTTAGGCATGTTCACATGTTGTTTTAATCATTGTGAGTAATGGGCAATTCGATTCTTATTTCCTCTAGCTTGCTCGTCTATTTGCGATTTAATCTTCTTGGGTTGAATAGTAATCATACAAAAATTCGTATACCTTTTTAGCTTATGGGAACTGTTCAGGTAATCTTGTAACTCCTTTTGCATTTATATTAATATATCTTCTTTTGTATGCTTTGTGAGCTTACCTTAGTTAGTAGAGATTTTGTTATCCTGCATCTTTGCTGAAGGAGGGGTTCATGGGGGCGCCTAGCGATGGGAAGTGTGATTTCAAATATATTTAAAGAATCTCATTAAAAATCTAGATTATCATAAATATGGATTTTTTTTTCAATATCTGTTTTGCAAGACACTTAGTCAGTTCCCATCATTTATAAATTTATTTGAAATCATTAAAAATCTTGATTATTAGAATATGTATAAAAGTTCAAATGTTGTTCTGTAAGACACTTAGTAGCTTCCTCTAGATACATTCATTGATTTATTCTAATTGATTCTTCTTGAATTCAGAATTGAAGTAACATACACATTACAATTTTCTAGAATTGATACAACATCGAACTTCTTTAATTTTCATGTTTCTAATTGATTTTCAAGTCCTATCTTATAATGGTCTTGAAATCACAAACTTTAGGCCACTGATAGAATATTTTAACTCCCTCAAATTTTCATTGTTTAATAAAGCTTACTATCCAAAAAAGAAACATCCAAAAGTTTGTACTTGCTTCCATTATGGATCTTCTAAGTTAAGTGGTGTTTTCAGAAAGGTTTTCTTTGATTCCTTTAACACACTCTACCACAAGTACATGCCAAAGGAGGATTTTGTATGAATTTAGATTGAAGTTCTTGCTTGTGGATAAGGAAAAATAATTGGACAATGAGATTTTCTTGGTAACTTTGAATGGCCAACTAATTTCTAAATGCTAAGAATTCATTGGAAAAACCCGCAAAAATATTTTTAACCTCTACCATTGAATTAATAGGTCATGGTGAGGACTGCCCAGTTTTTTAAAAAAATCTTTTAATCTGCTTACACCTACCCTCCACTACCACCTTGGCTGACCAGGTCCATTCGCATGTCTTGTTGCAAGTTGATGGCATTAGTCTCCTCCCAACCACCAACCTGCAAACCGTAATGGCCATTATGTTTCTACCTTGTGTGAGGGAGAGGGGAGTCGATGGAGTCCTGATTTTCTTCACCATGATCTCATTTTGATTTCTTTTATTCAATGCGTATGGGCGCAGTATGGGTTTGACATGATGGCTAGATGGAGCTTCAAGCTAGTGAAGCAGGCGTGTTACCTCCACTTTCATTGGGTGCTGCGAGATGTGTTCTTGTCAGGGATCCACAGCAATGACTTGTAATAGGATTTAGCCAGGTGGTAGGCATGTTGCAGTTTAGTAGAAGCCTTTTTGAGTGCTTCCATCAAGCAGGTTGTCCAACTATGTTGTTATCTGTTCAGTATCAAATGCATCCTCAAATTCAGGATTCTCCTCCAAGATATTTTTTTATCAAAATTGACTATGTGACAGTGAGAGTGTTACCAGGAGACCTGATGAAGTTTATTGCAAAGATTCTCTATTAAGACCTTACTTGTTTTTTGATGTAACTCATGGAAGAGAATCTCATAGGCATGGATCTGTTTCATATCAGAATATTCATGAAAGCACAATCTTCTTTGCAATTATGAACTTGCTGGAAAATGTGGCAGTTGTTTAGCTTCGACTCTTGTTTTTTTTTTTTGGAATCCTCCTCTTCTTACCCTGCGTGCATTGATGGATGTCCGCACCTGTTCCAGTCTGTCATTTTGACCTAGTTTCATGGGCAGAGAGGCCATAGAAATCCTTTCTGTCAAGGTGTTTTTCTTGCACTGTTGGCCCTTGGAAGGAGGGAAGTATGTTTGGGTGCTGTTCTATTTCCCTCTGCTTAGTTTTGCTTCCTGTTTCCTGCAATGAACCCTCTTCCTTTCATTATCTTCTCCTCTGTGACTTGGGCGATGGATGCCTCTTCTCCTCCCACGTTTCCAGCTTCCACTGGCTTCCTCTATAGTCTGGCATGTTTTTTTGGGTGTGGGATTTTGGGAGGGCGTCCAAAGAAATGGAAGAGGCAGGAGGGTGATGTTGAATCTGGAGAAAAAGGCAAGATATTTCTACACTTTTCTACTGTTACTATATTTAAAATTATTGTGAAATTGAACCACCTTTTCCTTGCATTGATTTGTCAGTTGGATGTCATGATGGGAGATCTCCCCTTTCTGCTTGTTTTCTTCTTGTTTTAGCTTTTATCGTTGTCAGTATGTTGGTCGAAAGGATGCATGTGCCCTATCCTCTAGGTGTTATATTTCTCTTGCTCGAGTGATAGACCTTTGTTTGTTTGTTTATGTATTTATTCTTCTCTGCGATTGAGTTGCAAGTTATTATGTTGATCAAACTTGTATTTTCGATATCATGGAAGTAAGTTTATGATAACTATGAAGCTCCTCCCTAGCACCCAAGTTTGTCTTTTGATGTCTTTTGTTAACTCCTTCTCAAGTCCCTTTGATAACCTTTTGGCATTGAGAAAGAAAGGTTGTAGGATTAGTGTGATCAATGCTTGGGCTAGCCAGCTTAGAGTTTCGGTATTAAAACTTTTAGAATGAAAAGGTTTATGTGCAATGTGTTTTCCGTCTCACGTGTTTAGACTCTTATATTATCTTTCATCTTGTTTCTAGGCTTTTAAGGCCATCCTCAAGAAGTACCTTGACCATCCCTATCAACTTGAACCATAACTAGCTTTTCGGATCAACTAAGTTTGAGGTTTCATTGTGTGAATCCAGTACCTCATTGACACTAGAATAGTTTTGGTCTAATCCCCCTCTCAGAATTATTGTTGATGGCGCTCTTCTATTTTTCCTAACTTGCATTATTTCTCCTTTGTAATGTTAACGCTATTAATTAATATTGCTCGGTTTTTATGCACGTAATTACCTTAATATTTTGTGATGGAAATTTCCTTAAATGTGGTTAATCTTTGGGGAAAAAAAAATCAGCTTTCATTTGATAGTCTTATGGATTCATAGCGAAAGGTTTTGTTTTGATAATGTCACTTAGAAATTATGTTTGTATCTATGTGTGACGGTTGACTGTGTTACCAAGGGTTGCCTTAAAATATTGTTGTTTTGGGAAATAGGTAATTTATTTTAAATTAACCAAACATTAGAATTGTTGTGGAGGTTTGCAAATCTTTAGTGTTATAAAATTTGATGGTGACATTTTTGTATACTCTTGTTTGACGGAACTCCCTTCTTCTCTCGCGTGTTTACTACTAGCCTGTAAGGCATTGGCCCTTCTTGAATGATTGGAAAATCTCTTGGAGTTAATGGTCAAAACTAGTATACTTTGCCTTCGCTTCGAAACTTATGTTGTGTGTTTACTCTATTTGATTTCCAGTTTGAAACTCAATTATACATGGATTTTTGTGTTAATTTTTGAAACCCGTGGTTCCCCTTTTCTTGGGCCGATCAACTCTTGTTCTTTTAGAAATATATTATTTTAGCCTATGCATTTGGTACCTTTGATAAATTTCTAGATGGTTGGTCTATATATCAAATCTCAATCTTGTAATTATTATTTAATTATTTACTTGATGGGAATTCTGTTTTTGCTAGATTGTTTATTTCTCCTTATAGGGCCAAGGGCCAGTCTCATACAATTGCTATACTTTCATTGCTTTTACTCCTAACTGAAGTACAAGGTCTTCTCCTTCTTTGATTGGCATGATCGAGACTTTATTATAACTTGATGTGTTGATAGTGTTTAGAGGTTTGACCCAATTCTTGTAATAAAGTGCTTCCTTTTGTGGTATTGTTAGATAATAGTTATGGTGGTTTTGTGTAGCCTTATCTTGCTCAGTTCTCATGAACTGACTCTTGTGGAAAATTTGTTGTAGATGGATTTTTGTGAGTAGATGAGGGATAGACTTGTAGATTTTTACATCAACCTCAGTTGAGAAGTTCTTATGCATGAATCCTTTTTATATTGTTCAACTATTGATAACATCTAGTGGAAAATTTAGAAGAGGATCAATGTCTTAGTTTATTGTATCGTGGATTATGTCATCTTAACTTTGGAACCTTGAATTGTTTGTCTATCTTGGAAAATATAAGAAAGTTGGATTACCACATGTTGAGTGACCTTAATGGATTATCGATATTCTAAGAGTTGATGTAACCTTATTTTCATTTTCGTAAATGAGTATTGTTAAACTTTACCCCTACGATTAATTGTTGAGTTAAATATTTCTAAGACATAGTAATAGTGTGTTATAAGTAAAATAAAATGGGTTGTTTAATACTTATAGAATTTAAACTAAAATTTATATTGCAAATAAAATAGTGCAGAGGTGACCAACTTGAGAGCATGTATTTCCATAAGTGATCAAAGATGAAACTGTATTTTTTTTAAGTAACATTATATAACTTGATATCCCTAGCTACACTAGTGAACACTATCCCTTTCATGGTGAAATTATTAAACGAACTAAAGGGAAATCTATGGTTAGTTCTGGAAGATAATAAGATTTAATTAGTAGGAGAAAACAATTTGGAAACCACACAATCTATCTCTCATCCATTGGAAGGTAAATTGTTTTATTTTATAAAACTCATTTAGTAAAGCCTACGTAAAATCTTTAATAATTATGGCTAAGTCCTCAAGCTTCAATTAAATCTTGGTAATAACTAATGAGGTCTTAAAGATGATTTCAACTCAACCTTCTCCCTCTAACCTTTTTCCCAAGGTGCTTTGTCTTCCTTCTCTTAAGTATGTTGAAAGTGAATCCATATTGTAATAAGGTTATGAGCGAGTTTTAGTAGCATAAGTGAGGATAGATAGCCTTGTGGAATTAAATTACCTCCTTTATTAAATAATTGAATTAAACAAATAAATGTCATAATAGAGAAGACTTAAAGTTAATTACTCAGTGAAAAAGGAATAAACTTAGCTTGGTAAGATGAATTGTATGAATCATATCTTGAGTCTCCTTGAAAACGTAAGCTAAGAATTGCAAGATGTCTTTTAAAATAAATAACCCTCAAGAATATCTCATTGTGGTTGGCCCTAAATGTAAGTATGTTCTGTGGTTGGACTTCTATGTTGTCATGTCAAAAAGAAAAAGTGTATTATCCTTTTGGGTGTTAACGTTTCCGTGCTGACCTTGTGGTCATCCCCGTAACAAATGGTTCCCAGAGTTGGTTGTAACTTTGTGACGACATGTTGTGTCATGTTATGTGTGGAAGCAAGTCAAAAAAAAAAATTATCCTATCTTTTACTTTGTTGTTTGTGTGTTTACAATTTTGGGCCGTTACACACAACCTATAGATCGGATCATGCCAGAGCTCAATATTGATTAGAGCCTTCGAGAAGTCATGCTTGCTGACTGATTTATCACTCCAATTCAGGTTAGGAGGGCCTTCTTTCCCTTAGATTTGTAGATTCCATTAGTGTGTGTTGAAGATATAAGATTTCCTAACTAGTTTACCCATACCCCACACATAATCCATCCCCACTAACTGTCTCGGCATGACCTCGAGAGGTTAGGTGCAAGGAATATTTACTTGTAGATTCCCATTCTTGCTTGTCACTTTTCCATCGTAAAAAATTGGTGAACTCGATGTGAACCACACAGTGCATCCCCTTTTCTTTATTACCTCTTTCTTCCACCTTCGCTATTTCCCATTATTCTGCAGGTATTCATATACCCCCTGAATATGTCAGGATTTGATGCATATGGCAGACCTCTCCTAGATCTTGAGGCATACTACACTCAACTGAATAGACAGTCATCACCCTCACTCTTAGTATGGGGTGACAACTATTCAAATAACCAATTATCAACATAAGCTCCACCTCCAAGGACAAGATATAGTTCATCTTTCCAAAAAAAAGGAGTTGGATCAACTCTCACAAATGCAACAAACAGAGCCTTCAGGCTCGAACAATATGACATTCACAAGAGAATCCGTTTCATCTCCTCAGGTGTTTCTTAGACCACAAAATAGCAAACAATAAGATCTATACCAGGTTTTAGATGATGAACATTCAGTACGTTATGCTAGGAATGAACAACGCTCTGGGAGTATATACCCACCTATAGGAAGTTTACAAACATGACCTGAGGTCATCTCATCAAGGGAGAGGACCTTAATGGTTGAGGATGGATTAATATTTGTGAGGGTAGGTGATAACTATAGATTTAGTACATATCACTTTCTCTATTTTATTTTGAAAAAAAAAAATAATACCCTTTTCAATAAGTCACATCAAGTCATTCCAAACCAATTAGCCAATCAAATGATTACAAATAGGTGGAAAAAACTATATAACTCAATTCTCAAGTAATTTTTCATCTTAAATTTCTTTGTATTTCAAATAACCAAATTTAAATATATAAAAAAAAGTCTCATCTCAATTCAAAATCCAATATGTATGGGGAGAAGGATTTTCAATCTTCCACATTTCATTGTATTTCAAATAGACCAAATTTACAATATATAAAAAAAGTCTGGGCATGCCTACATAATTTAGTTCGCAACAAACACCAACTAGAATGTATCCAACATCGGCTGGAGAATAGGATACCTCCTTTTCTTTACAAACGATCTACTCTATGGATAATATTTGTATCATGGACCCTTAAACTTAGTGTATCCCCTCCCTTAACTCTAATCATTTTTCCAATGAGATTGCTAACATTAGTGTGTTTGATGTGGTTGAATTTCACCAACATATAAAAATGTGAAATCCCAACGTACTTTCTAATGTTACATGAAGTTTTTTCTTGTGACCATGCCATGTTTCCCAATATCTATTATTCAATGAAAGACATTGACAATTTATTTGATAAATGTAAGCTTCTTCGGTGAAATTAATAACATATATTGAATATTGGTTGAGTTAACAAGTCATAGTGCAATCCTAATAAACCATGTTACAATACACACATGATTTAATGCTTTATATTACGCACATTGATACAGTTACAAGAGATTAATACTCTTTGCTTGGAATGGGCTTGTTGCCATTGACATTCCCCAATACCTTGGAGGGCATGACCCTACAAGTAGCACTTAATACTCAGAAGCTTGGATCCAGGGGCCTTACAAGTAGTAATTTGTACAACATTTATCTAGAAGAAATGTGGGTTTAAATGTAGCAATTTAAATAACATTAATCAAAATAATAATTACATATTATTCCCACTTTAAGATTTATTTGTTTCATCTTTTACTTAATAAGATTGTTGATATTTTATTTATTTTTTATTAGGGTGTATTTTTAAGGACTTCACTCCCATTTACATTGTTTTATGCATCAGAACGTTTTTGGTAATCAAGAAAATTTGGTATCCAAACACTCTCAACTAAGAAGCTCTAACATAGGGAGAGCCTCTTATAACCTGAGAAGCATGCAGAAGCTAACATGGATGAAAATTAGAACCCTAGTTGTGGCGATTGTACTCCAAATAGAGAACATTTTTATGTTTCAATCTAGATAATTGAAAAATAAGCATTATAGGTACATAATCCTTAACAGTAAATGAGGCAGAACAATTTTAGTTGTGGGATTGTACTCAAGCTAAATAGAGATCAATGTTCTTACTCCACCACTAGTTTCAAGTTTTCTAGATCAATTGAAAAAAAACATTTAGGTCAACATATTTTCAGTGGAATTTGGATCTTCATAGGAAAAAAATGTGCTAAATGTCTAGCATGTAAAACTAAAAAATTTGGCCATGACAACTAAACCCACACTTGAAAATTTCCTCTTCTGGTCACTTTAAACTCTTTCCTCTAGCTAGCATGTCCTAAGTTTCACCCTCATTTTGTGTCAGAGGAATGTGTTAACAATATTTTCAATTTTTATTAATGTGTAGAGGTAAATTCCCAAGACTATTGATGAATTCACTGAGTTTCAAGGAATAATAATTGTCTCTAGAGGTCTAGAAAGGGCCATTATTGGCCATTTTACAACTGGTAAACACCCTCTTGAAGCCTACACAAAATAATCAAATATTTTTGGGATTTGTGTTGGAGATAAATTAATTCATCCTAGGCATTTTAGGTAAATTTGGTGGACGAAATAAGTCAAAAATAACTTGTCATAAGGTACTAGCTTTTAGGTAAATCTTCAATGGATCGAAATCCCAAGTCAAAAAATAACTTGTGCAACATAAGGTAAATTCAAATGGGATGGAGTGAAGGCTCCAATGGTGAAATCCAAATTTTTCAGATGATTTTGGGATTTTCGGAAGGATTTTGGAGGAAAAAAATTATCCAAGGAAATATATTATAACCCTCTACGTGATTGAAACATCAATTTTGTTCCAAGACTCAAGCATATTTTGTGAGAATGTAAGACACCACAACTACCCCTTCAAGTCAAGATTGAAATATGACCTAAATATTGAATATAAGGCTTAATTGGATCCTAATAATGGCTATAATGATATAAAAAGTTGTTTTGGATTCAAACTCATGTAAACTTTGACCTAAAAACACTCTTTTATGCTCTAGTTGGGAAAAAGCACTCCCATGGTCCTTAAATGCACTCGGTAGGTGACATTAGCACTTCAAAACTCCTTTATCGCAATCTTTCACCCTTGGTTTCCCCTTGGATACCGAGTTTATATTTGAAATAAAAAAAATTCCAACAGATGTTGAGATTGCACACAGAGCTGATCCAGCCTTACATTTGAAAGTGTGGATTTATAACAATTATGTTAAACGTGAAATGGTTGACGATGGGGTAGCAATTAACATAGTCCCCTTCTCTTTCCTTCAAAAGCTAGGGTATGGAGAAACAAACTATTCCATGACTCAGAATACACTAAGAGGCTATGATAGCCTTAAGGCCACTTTGATTGGAACTATAATACTACCAGTTACCTTAGGACCCAAAACAATCCTGACTGAGTATTATATTATAGATCGGGAAACCAATTATAATATGATCCTTTGTTGACCATGGATACACTGTATGAAGGAAATCCCTTCTACGTTATTTCAAGAAGTAAGGTTCTTGCACTTAGGAAAGGTATTCGTAGCCAAAGACGATCCAAAACCATTCGATATAAACCTAGCTGAATTAAAGAAAAGACTGGGCATTCACTCGGAGTTTGAACTCCCAACAAACCAACTTAATAAACTGACTGATGTGAATCCAGAAGAAAAGTTGGTACCTACAACAGATCTTGAGACTATGAGCCTAATCAAGACTATTCCAGCCCTCAAGGATGAGACTAACATTGTAGAAACAGTATCATTAGGAACTACTGTGAAGATTGTCAACTTACTAGAATAGGATCTACCAATTTTCCTAACATTTGATTTTGTAGGTATGGGATATACCCTAGGTGTTGGTGCTCTTCCAGCAGAGGATCTCTGCATGGTAGAAGTAACCGAACCAGGAGAAATTGACGTAGCGAATGTCCCAATGTCCATCTTCCCAACTAAATATTGGACTCTCCATTTCAATGGAGCAAGATTTCATTATGGGGTTGGGGCAGGTGTGATCTTTACTTCTCCCGAGGGAAAGATCCTACTGTTTGCCTTTAAACTAAATTTCAAATGTAAAAACAATGATGCGGAGTATGAAGCCCTCCTCCTTGGTCTCATCATAGCTAAAAATCTCGGTATTAACAACATCAGGGTGTTAGGAGACTCTCAATTAGTAGCGAACAAAGTCTGAGAGGTGTATGAAACCAGAGCTGAACACTTACAGCTCTACAAGACAACGGTATTAAATTTGAGCAAAGAATTTGACTTCATATCCATTGAAGCAATCCCGTGAGAAAAAAATCTTCTTGTGGATTCTATAGCAACCTCAGCATCATGCTTCACCCCAAACAGGGAGTTAGAAGATACCCGTTTCATGGTATCCCTTCGTACTGAACCATTAGTGAAAACAATGTCAAACCCTCATTTAACAAACATAGCTGAGAACAACTCTATTATCCTAGACCATGTTGATAGTGATAGAGCCACTCTGGATTACTTAAACACCTATGCAATGTTACATCTCGCCCATCACAAGGTAGATTTGTCCTTAATCCCACATTCATCTTCCTACTTCAGAAATCCCATGATAAAGCTTCCCCCACAAAAAGAACTCAGCATATACATAGTAGAGAATGGAGATGATCTGGAATTACCTCCAGCCCCACCTGATTTTGAAGAAGGTAATGCTTCTTTAATCGAAGAAACAATTGATATTAACATTGGAACAGAGGAAGACCCAAAGATCTTGAAACTAGGATCTTTGTTAACTCCAAAAGAAATAGAAATACACACTCGAATCCTCAAAGAACATCAGAAGGCTTTTGCATTTAATTATAAAGAAATGACAGGGGTTGCACCACACATCGTAGTACATAACCTCATCACTAAATCAGATGCAAAGCCAGTTAAACAAAAATCGAGACCAATGAAACCCAAGGTGGCTCTCATGGTAAAGGACAAAGTAATGAAACTCCTCCAAGTAGGATTCATCAAGCCGGTCGATTACTCTCAGTGGGTATCTAATATCATTCCCATTCTCAAAAATAATGGGAAGATATGCATCTGCATAGACTTCCATGACATTAACAAAGCTTGCCCTAAGAATGACTTCCCATTACCATCCATTGACATCATCATTGACGTAACAACTAGATTCAAGCTTTTGTCTCTCATGGATGAATTCTCAGGATACAATCAAATCAGAATATCTGAACAAGACCAAGCCAAAACCAAATTTATAATTCCTTGGGGAACCTATTGCTACGTTGTTATGTCATTCAGTTTCAAGAATGCTGGTGCTACATACCAGTGGGAAATGACATACATATTTCACAATCTTATTCACAAGATCATGGAATCCTATGTAGATGACTTGTTGGCCAAGGCCAAGAAGCGTTGTGATCACCCAGAAGTGCTCCGTATCATTCTTTCATGTTTGATAGAATACGGAGTCACACTAAACCTAGAAAAATGTGTATTTGGTGTGACAGGAGGGAAGCTCCTCAGTTACATTATATCATCATGATGGATCGATGTAGACCCAGCCAAAATATGGGCTGTTCTTGAAATGATCCCACCGTCAGATGAATCAAGAATCAGGTCATTTCTTGGGAAACTTGATGCAATCTAAAGATTCATCCCAGACTTAAGCTTTTTCATTCATCCAATCAACAATATACTCAAGAAAGAGTACAATATCGATTGGACTAACGACTACAATGACACTTTTGAAGCAGTTAAGTGTTTCCTGTTGTCACCACCCATGCTAATGCCACCTAAAACAGACCGCCCTTTAATCTTATATTCACAAGCTAACAATGTCTCGCTAGCTTGTATGCTGGCTCAAGAAGATGATGACAAGAGAGAACGTGTGATTTATTTTATAATCCACACGTTACTCGATTATGAAACATGATATACGCAAGCAGAACAAGAGTTCCTTGCCATAGTCTTTGCAACTAAATGCTTAAGACATTACATGCTAAATCAAGAAACGAGGGTCATTGTAAAAATAGACCATTTACGAACCTTCCTCACACAAGGGTCCTTGTCTAAGAAGGCTGGATGCTTAATGACCTTAATGGGTGAATTTGAATTAACTTTTGTAAATCAAAAGTCTGTTAAGGGACAAATTATAGCAGATTGGTTAACTGACAACCCATTAGATGGAGGTGATCTAGCCAATTTAGAATTTCCCGATGAATGTATATATTACGTCAAAACTAGACCTCCCATCTCTGAATGTCCTTGGTATACTGATATTATTAATTATATCACAAACCATACATATCCAGAGGGTGCTATGCTGCAACAAAGAAGGTAGTTACGCATTATCGTAGCTAAATACGTTATTATAGAACAAGTGCTTTATCGTAAGGCTTTCGATGGAATGCTTCTAAGGTGTGTTGACATAGAAGAATCCAAGAAGATTCTCCAAAAATATCACAATGGAATATGTGGAGGCCACTTCGGTGGTCATGCCACCACTTGTAAAATACATCGGATGGGCTATTTCTGGCCCACTCTAGAACATGACATAGTAGAGTTTGTATGTAGGTGTCATAAATGCTAAGAATTCTCCCACAAGATTCACATGCCTGCACAAGCTCTATAACCAATCGCTACTCCATGGCCCTTTTCTACGTGGGGGCTAGATTTGATAGGGAAATTCTCTCCCTCATCTATAGATAGCCATAACTTCATAATCATGGCCACTGAGTATTTTACCAAATGGGTAGAGGCCATGCCTCTCACCACTGTACTAGGTTTCGTGATCGCCAAGTTCATTTTGAACCAGATCATTTGCAGGTACGGTGTCCCACAAATTGTTATCACAGATAATGGGACTTCTTTTAAGAATGACAAGGTTTGTGAACTATGCAATAAATTTAAAATAAGCCATCATATAGCCTCCCTGTATTACCCTCAAGCCAACGGATAGGTTAAAGCAACAAACAAAACATTGAAAGCCATTCTCCTTAAAACGATGAAAGAAAACAAAAAATATTGGCATTTAAAGTTATACACTGGCCTTGTGGGCCCACTGAACCTCAATAAGAAAACCAACATGAGTAACTCCTTTCTCGCTGGTATTCAGAGCGGAAGCAATTCTCCCACTTGAGGTTGAAATACCCAGTCTCCGCATCTCATTATAAGGGATTCTAGATGAAGATGCTTATAGAGAAGCACGTCTCTCCCAAGTAAAAATCCTAGATGAAGCCAGGTTAGATGCTGAACAATGCAGCATAGATTCTATGTCTGATTGGATGTGCTAGCAGTATAACGAGAAGGTCTATGAATGAGACATATATGAAAGTGATCTAGTTCTAAGACTAGACAACCGGATCGATAAAAAGACTGGCGAAGGGAGGAAATTCTAGCCCAAATGGTTGGGCCCATACCGAGTCATGAAGGACTATGGAAATGGTGCATATCTCTTATGCACACTAGAGGGTGAGGAATTTGGTGAAACTATCAATTCCCTACACCTTAAGTCGATTCTATGCATAAATGACCAGCACTATCTGTATAATTATATCTACATTGCATCTTCATGTAGTTAGGTTCATTTCGTCCACTTGTTTCATACAAATCTTGTGATCAAGGAACTTATTACCTAAAACAATTAATTACAAGCTTCTAATGATATTGACATTAGCTTTCAAAACATGCTTCTTCATTTTCATAACATCATCACCATTTCAGAATCATTTCATCCATACAAAGCTAGATATGACAAAGTCTTAATGGTAACCATACCAAGGTCTGCATGCTTTTTCTCACTTTTGGTTTTTCCCTAGGATAGGTGTCTTGCCTATGGTCTATTCTAGAAGCTTCATCGTGTCACATCTATCTCGTATGCATATCTCTTTGGAAGTAATAACATACTGACATTTTTCTCAAATAAACAAGTCAAATATAGATCAAACAAAAAAAATTATTTTTACACATTTCCTTGCCCTACCAACCTTCGGTGATGAGCTTGCGTCTCTTACTAGTGACATAGGGTTGGGAAAGGATGGGAATGCCCTTACTTGCCTGTACCTTGTCCATGGTGATAATCCCATGCTTTTGACTAGTAGCATGGGGTAGGGTATGGGGGGTCCTCTTAACAATAAACATTGAAGATAGTCAGCAAACAATTTAAATTAACCTTTGAAATCTTGAGTCAAAAATGAATGAATTAGATGTCCAAAATTCTAAGAGAGTTCAAAACCCTAAAAACCAGATTTTGTCAACCATGTGGCCATCTACGGATCTAAGTCTAGATAAACCGCAAAGCAAGTAGCATTCTAAACTATGGAGACACTTGAGTAGAGTAGGTTTGTAGCATCCTAATTTGGTTCCACCAAATCTTTGTCTATCTCTCATCATTACCATTCAACAAATTTCACAACTTGTGCCCTTTCTAGCTCTCAGTGATGAGCCCTCGCATCTTACTAGTTATGTGGAGATAGGAATGGGGAAAGTTCATCTGCTCATCATGCAAGTTTATCATCTCATTTTGTCAAAACAAAAATAGAGTACCAAAAATTGCTTATAGAAACTAAATTTCAAAATCACATTGTGTCTACATTATCATACATCAGTATCAAAAAATACAAAAAGAAAGAAAACATTTTTATCAGTTGTTCTCCATTACATACATTCTGAAAGGCATATAAAAACAACATTGTAATTTACATAAGAAAGCAAATTACAAGAAAATTGATACCAAGAGTCTAATCCAAAAAGAATATATATATATATATATATATATATATGTAGTCAAATTTCCTGTACAATGTCATCATGCGCTAAGCATGGTCAAAATTCTAAAAGAGCCCAGAAAATACAAATACATCATACAAATGGTCTCTCAACCCCTATGAGATCCCTCTGAGGGTGTATGCCCACATCTAGGACTCCGGCTACGCCGGCGCTCTGAGTGCACGGAGGGCTCACGGTCCCAAGGAGCAGCCATGGCCTCGCCATGAGAGTGACTCCTCATCAGGTGCTCTATTATCCTGTACCCTAACTAGCTCAGTACGGAGGGAAGTCACCATCCTAGCCGCATGCTAGATAGGGGGAAAAAATTTCAGTATGCCTACCAGTTGCTGAGGTCTCCCTTGCATCCACGGATAGCTCCACATGGGTTTTCTCTATAGGGATCATTAGGGTATCAGTGCATACCTGGTGAATCAAGTCTCGCCACTCATCAGCAGTCTCTGTAAGCAAAGGAGAAAAACCCAATTAGAAATAATCAAGAGATAGAAACAAATGTAAACAAAAGGAGAGATAGCAACTAAGGCAATTCTAACTAGAAACAAACATTAAAAGGAAGGATGATAACTCACTCAAATCTCCGGGCCTCCAAGATGGATCTCTAGGGTCGGCACCTGCCACAGATGCCACTACTGATTGGTGCGCTCCTCCTATACCTGGGGCCACATAATGTCCTACTACAGACTCATCCTCTCCACCTAAGCCTTGAGAGAGTGGCTCCTCTGAAACCAGAGTCACCCTCTCCGTACTCTACTCCGCCCTCTCTACCTGTAAGATATCCTAAGTGTCATGCCACTCAGGATCGCTGCCCTCCTCTCTACCTGACTCACTGACCTCAGCCTTGGTCTCCTCCTCCATCTCCCCCATGTGAACTCCTTGGACTCAGATTCTATGTCAATGGGGTCATCGCTACTATGGGCGGGACCAACAGTAATCTGAAGCAAGGGTGCCTGAGGAGCACCGGATCTCCCTCAAGCTCATACTACCCTCCTAGATGCAATGGGGACACCAGGAGTAACAACTATCTAACCACATGGCCTCTAGGAACTCCTCTAGCCTCCTGGAATGATCTATATAATGGTACCACTCGGGGAAGCATACCTATGTACAGAAGGCCAAACTACTGGGGCACTTAACCAAACGGATGTATCTCCACCCTCCCCATCCTGTCAATAAGTTGCCCTATGGTGGAGCAAGAAATCAAAGTAAGAGCCTCCTCACCCCATAAACCTACCATGGCCTGATAAGGTGTGGCTTCCATGTCATCAGTGGTCAAGGAGGTGACTGACTGGTGAGGTGCTCTGAGCACTGACATGTCTGTCCATCTGGATGCCCTCACAGCTCCAGGATCTGCCACCTCTACACCTCTCCCATAGGGGATGAAACACTCATAGAACCAGACTCATAACCAGGGTCAGATGGCTCAATGACTACCTCTATAAACGGACCACCCGGTATAAATCATGATAAGTGGTCCCAAGAATGTCAGTTCCCCAGGCATAAATCCAGCCATGCCCCTCAATCTGTGTAATGATGGGGGATCAAAAATATAGTAAGGTGTCTCCTCCCTTGTCCCCAATCAATCTCGAGGCAAGGATCCCCATAATGGCCTGATGAATCAAGGGGATAGGCAGGCTAGGAATAGATCAGACCCTTACCCCCTTCTTCGAACTAGTGGAGATAACTACATCTACCATATATGAGGCCCACTGTGTTGTCTAATCTTGTGACCCTGCTGTCTCAAGAGTGAGCCGTCTCCCAATAATTGGGACCCCCAAGATATGGTAAATGCATCCTCCAAAGTAATGGTCCACTCACCCCAAACCCCTGGTAATCAGAAAATGTTTCCATCTACATCCCAATATGAAAATAAGTCACAAAGTATGTGACTATATGGTGCAACATACGGGACCCATGATATGCGCAGTATACTACGGCCCTCTGAAGAGTGTCCTGCTCATCCTGAGAAAGGTCATCCAATACTGCCAGAAGCCATTCACACTACCTCTCTTGACTCCATTAGATATACTCCTCCTTCGTCTGCATACACCTAAAAACACACAAAACAGAGTAAGTTAGTATCCAAGTGACATTAGAAAAAT
This sequence comes from Taxus chinensis, assembly GCA_019776745.2. Lineage (NCBI taxonomy): Eukaryota > Viridiplantae > Streptophyta > Pinopsida > Cupressales > Taxaceae > Taxus > Taxus chinensis. The sequence goes on from CM034150.1 coordinate 407,456,509, forward strand.
CATGAAAGTAGGAAAGGATGCTAAAAATGTAAATACATGAATTCAAATAAGTATTATTTGTACATTCTGTACAGGACCACTTCCCTGAGCATGGTGGTGGTTTCGTAATCTCCAACTTAAAGGTGGCGGTCTTGTAACCACTACCCTGATCAGGGAGGCAGTCTCGTAACTGCTACCTTGCTCAGGGCAGACAGTCATGTATCCCAAAAACCCACGCAGGTCATATGCCCTACAAGAAGCTAAAAACACAAAATAAAGACCATTTTGACTCAAACAAATCCTACCCAATAGGTGCCCCCCCCCCCCTAGTTGACCCTATTAAAACTAACATTTTCAAAAATGATCCCCCCATGACAAAGATTTCACCATTTTAACATTTTAGAGGGAAAAAATGGTAAATCAAGAAAAACTAACATGTGATCTCGTGGGTCGGTGTTCCGCTCGTGGAGGCATGATCACGATCTCGTCCTGAACATGTTTTGACTATACTCTCGTCAGAAACTATCACCATGGGTCCCAGAGCTCAAAATCAACCAAATCAACACATACGTAAATGAATAGGAAAATGGGCCCACTTTTACAGATATAGCAACCTAACTTGTTTTGAATTCCCCTATTCATAGGTTTGGAGTGTCGACGGAGGTAAGTTCTTATCTCCGCACAAAGGGTACATCCTCATTTCATAATATTTTAGTGTTTATTTTTCAATCTATTTTGTCTATCTTCACTTGAATTCTCTTTTCATTTTGCAGGTGGTGGGAATTTTGGATGGTGTCATTTCGACACACAGACGTATCAAGTATAACTTCTAATTTCCCATTTCGGGACCGCCATACTTAGACCCACCGTTTTACTCCTTTTCATGGCTAAAACGCTTCTCTGAGGGGGAAATATGTACATACCCAAAATTGTAGGGTACTGCACCACCGGAACAATGTTACACGTGCCCCAATGATGATACAAGTCTCCTCACAAGGTGTTCAAGATCCAAAAAATCTCTCCAAGTATGTGTTAACATCCCGCATGCCCCACTTAGCCCTTGCATGGTTTAATTTTTCCTTCCCCCCTCTTTTTCTTTTCTTTTCAGTCTTCAGTGATGAAACCGCTGCCTTGCCTGGGCGGCGGTCTCGTGACCACCACCCAAGTAGGGTGGCAGTCCTGTAACTGCCGCCCTACTCAGTGTGGTGGTCCTTCACACATTTTCCAGAATTCTCTTTTTAACATGAACTCGTGTAAATTTTCAATGTTTACCATACTTTTTTCACCTCCTTTGCTTGTATTTATGATTCTGGTTCCTTGGAATAATGTTTTTGCATCGTTTATGGTTTAAGAGATCAATTTGGTTTTCACCTTTGGGTAAATGGGATTCTATAAATAGTTGGCTTGTGCTCAAGTAAATGGCCCCTCAAATTTTCCTCTGAATTTCTCATTTCAATAGGTTAGCCTTTCAATTTTTTTTAGGATTCATAGTTTCATTTGATTATATGCATGGTAGTGTTGTTTAGCTGTTAGAAAGACACATATTCTCCTTGTGCAAGTGATGTTATTATTTTGTCCAATCAATTAGAGTAGGATAGTTTGATTTTTAGTAGGAAGCTATTAAAGTTACAGGTTCTGCTCGTCAAATAGGATAGTTTTAGGTTCTGGATTTTTTATGTTGCATGACTCGCAATAAATCCCGCTAGGAATTACATAAGCCAAGCTCTGTTCTCTTGCGCTATCCCTCTCCTACTCACATTATATTCAGTTTGCATCCTAAGCTACCATTGTCCCATATCTACTTCTGCTAATGCTAGCATTACATGACTTTTATGGATCCACGTGAGCACAAAAGAACAAGGAAATCACACTGAGGGGACAAGGCCACACACCATCGGATTCGCCACTATTCTGTAAAATCCAGGTTCAAGCTTTCAAAGTTCTAGTTAAAGTATATCAAGTAGAGTAGACAATCATTTCATTTCAGTTAATTTTACTTTTGATATTACCAGGGAAGCTGTGGGGATTGATAGTTTCTAAGAAACTATGATTCACTCCTCACTTTTGAGGTAGGATCGAGAGTCTTTCAAATAGATTAGATCAGTTATCTAGTTACTTAGAATAGATTCACAACTGCACAGACAAGTAGCTATACTCAGTTGCTTTGTTTGTTTTAATTTCGTTATTAGTTTAGCTGTCAATTTCTAGATATATTAGATAATTACTCTTTTAAATTTTGTTTAGTAACTTATCAAAATATCAAATTTAGAAATATACATAGATATATCTTGCGTAGTCGATTTATTTTGTCATTAGTTAGCTTTATATCATTTCCTTTTGCATGACAATCATGGGACCTAGGGAGCCCAGAGAATACGTATTCATGCCTATTGTACCTCAACCCAATTTTGTCACAGTAATAACCGATATAGACCATAATATTCGAATACAAGTCTTTCAAACAACAACAGACTTACAACAGATCAACTCACAGTTAAGAGAGTTAAACATAGAAGACGACCAAGCACACATATTCTAGTTAAACCAGCCAAACTACAGGTTACCCTAGATAAACATCTGCATGATTGTAGAAGGGGATTAGGGACTGATTCCACACATGACCATAGCAGGTCCACAACAACCACAAATCTATGGTTGTGATTCAAAAATCCCACAACCCAACGAGTCCATAGGTCAATCTGACATTGACGCTGGTTTACACACATTAGTATTCAGATCCACTCCACTTCCACCTATTATCATCACACAGTTATCCCTATTGGACATAGTAGCTAACGAAGCTAAGGATTTTTGGACTAGGCCGGAGAATTTCCCGTATAATCCACCATATCCATCATCCATCCTATGACCTTGTCTGGAGATATACACAAAACAATCCCTGGTCATTTTCCTCATATCCCACAACCTATAGATCGGATCACGCCAGAGCTCGATATTGATTGGAGCCTTCGAGCAGTCATCCTCACTGACTGATCTATCACGCTATTTCAGGTTAGGAGGGCCTTCTTTTCCTTAGATTCATAGATTCCATTAGTGTGTGTCAAAGATATAATATTTCCTAACTAGTTTACCCATACCCCACGCATAATCCATCCCCACTGGATGTCTTGGCATGACCTCGGGAGGTCGGGTGTGAGGAAGAGTTACTTATAGATTCCCTTGCTCACTTGTCACTTTTCCATCATACAAAATTGGTAGCTGATGGAGAATGCTCGCCAAGAGGTAAAGGTATCTCAACTGGGTCTATGATAGGCGGTGGAGATGATGGGTGCTCCTCTATGGGTGGAGGAGGTACTGTAGCTAAAGGCTCTTTAATTGGTGAAGCTAGGGGTGAGATGGTCTTGATGTTAGTGAAATATTGCTCCATAGGTGATGAAGGAGATGAAAGGTGTTCCTTTGTTGGGGAAGGAACAAGGGACGTTGGTTCTGACACGGAAGGAGGATTTTGGGCTAGAATCTCCTCTATGGAAGGAATATGGGGTAATTGGGAGGTGACAGGTACGTCAATAAAGATAGTGTGGACCTCGCGGGTATGGGTATCATGAGTTGAGGTCTCACCGGTTTGATCAGATGAAGGGGCATGGTTGGGAAATGGTTTCTTGAAGATGTGTAGGTTTTCGCTGGCATGGACATTAGGATTATCCATGGTTAACTTTCCTTTCTTGAGAATTTCTTGGACAATATTTTTGAAAGTGATGTAGTTTCCATTACTATGACCCTTTACTCGATGATAATTACAAAAATTATGTTCTTTATACCATGTGGGCATGGGGCGAGCAGGGTCAAAACCAGTGTGTGGTTTTATGGGTGGAAGAATGATGGCTCTAGCTTTGATAAGATTTTCTAAGACAGAAGAGTAAGGTTCCCCAATTGGGGTGTACTTCCACTGCTCTCGTCTGAATTGCAAAGTCTGGACAGGTGAGAGATTAGATGAGGGGGTACCCTGGTTTGATAGATGAGCTGGGCCAGCCTTGAGTACCACTATGTTAGTGGTTCCCTTATCTTTTGAACAATTGGTTTGTGGTTTGGAAGAAGAAGAGGTATCATTCGAATTGAATGCTGAATTCTTATTGCATAATTGGATTTTCTTCTCTTCGATGGCCCAAATCTCTAACTTTCATGCCATAGTGAATGCTTCGTTGAATGTTTAGAAGGTTTGGACTTACAAGATCAGTGAGATATGCTTAGTACAAGCCCATGTGAAGAGCTCGATGAGTTTTGTTTGCGTTAGTTGGAAGGTAAGTTGGTTGATCAGGCTACACCAGCGAGTGAAAAAATCTATGATAGATTCATCCTCATACTGACGTGTGGAGTATAGATCAGTCATGGTAACCTTCTTGATGATATTAATAGAGAAATGATCCAAAAAGTCTTGGGATACCTGATTGAATGAGAATATAGAGTGTTTAGGTAACCCACTATACCAATCTAATGCAGGTCTAGTAAGGGACATGGGAAAGGTCCTCAAGAGCAAGACATCATCATGAGTGATCAGATAACACCAAGTTTTGAATGACCACAAATGCTGCTATAGGTTTTCTTTGCTATTGAAATGATTGAATTTATGCATTTCCCAATGCACAGGGTATGAGCGGATAGGAATGGATGGGTGGATGGGCTCGTTGCAAATCTCGTTGTAGGTGAGAGTGTTGCAGGATCAGGAAACCAATGCCTCCAATGTCTGCATCTTGTGCAACATCAATTTAATTAGGTTGTTGGTGGGTTGTGATGATTGGGTGCCTCCTATAGCATGAGAGGGTTGGTTTTTGGCATATAACAGGGGTGGTACTCCAGTGTATGGGGCTGCCATGTAGGTTGATTGAGAAGAAGGTAGTGAAACAGGGGGTACATAGCTAGAATGTATAATGGATGAAATGAGAGGTTGTTGATAGTATGTATATGGGGGTGGAAGGGTTGTGGTAACCCTAGTGGTAATAGGGGCTAATGATTGTGGATTGGAAAGGACCACATTCTAAAATGGGGTAGGGGTCATCGACACTGGAGGTGGTAATGTAGCTACGGGTATGTGTGAGGCATTATGGGCAGATGAGGTTGTGTTTGGGGTAAGCTATCATGGGTATGGTGGATGTAGTGGGTGCCACAAAGGTAGCAGACACGGTAGTTCATAACAGGTATAGGACCTAGCTGTGTAATGATTGGGGGTAAGGTAGATGCGGGAAGCACAGAGCTATATGGGGTCTGATGTGGGAGTGGGAAGCGAGAGTCTAGGGGGATAGATATGGCCATGCCATATATCAACTGACCCGAGACATCTCGAGTGGATGAGTGGGAAAGGTAGAACTGCAAGGCAGACAAGGTTTTGGTCAAGGATTCATATGAACTACTCATATCCAGTAGTGATAGTAATAGGCTAGATGGGCTCCATGGATGGTGATAAAATAGAAGGTGGTGAAGGACTAGGTGGGAGTTGCTTGACAACTGGCATAAAATATGAGTGCACATTGCTTGTCTTCGGGTCAGCACCATGTGAAATAGTACTAATTAGGTAGGGTTGCTTTTCTGTAAATGACACATAGAATAGCAGGAATAGGTGAATCCGGTGGCAAAAAGTGGATTAGGCACCAAATGGTGGTTGGAATGTGAAACAGGATAATCGATGCCGGTTATGGAAAAATGACACCGGTCAGGGGTAGCCGCTACGGGTCACTATAGAAAATTGATGGTGAGTGAAAAACCAGGTAGAAGGTAAAATATTATAGGTATGCCAAATTTGATAATGTTTACAACGTCAATGGGTATGATGGTAGTGACAGGGACTATGAAAAGTGGAAGAAAATGAATAAAAATGTCCTTTTGAGTAGGTTAGCAAAAGGACCTGGAACTGACATCGGTTGGGTATAACCGATGACAGTCAGAGGTAACCGATGATGGTTACTGTGAAATTGAAACATTGATGAAATAAAAGTGGTTGTGAATTAAAATCTGGTGTAGAATAAGACCCAAAATTCTGAGAATGATGGTGATATGGCCTGAGGCACACTCAGGTGAAGCTGGAATACACCAGCTGTGATGAGGAGCGTGTAAGGATGAATAAAAAATAGTGAAGAACGTGATCTCTCACCTTAGAATGTAAGCCAAGAAGAAACTACTAAGAAAAATGTGATCCTAGGAGTGCCCTTTTCTATTATGTTTGTTTAGCTTATGCTATTTAGGGACTGACACATGAATTGTGAAATAGAGTTTTTTGGTGAGGATAGCTTCCTACAAAGAAGGAGATCTAAAAGGTTAGGTTTCAGGTATGTTATGGTGGGGGCGGGCTTCACTCTGAAGTATGACTCGACAGAGTAGTGAGTTAGAGTGCCCATTGTTTCGTGATCATGTGATCACCTACAGCTTCTTCTAGGTAAGATGTTGTTTAAGAATGTGTGTATTTTGAAATTTTTTGAGGTTTGGTAAGACTCAGAGAAAGAGAAAAGGAAAGAAGTGTTTTTCTATGATTCATTTTTCAGACCATCAGCTGGGAATGACTTCCAGCGTATAGGTTTCCCTCAATTAATGTGAGCTAATGTGATAAATCAAAATGCAATGCACTTTATTTTTAAGCCCAAATTGAGATGTGAAATTGGATGACACAATAAAATGAAGAGGAAGAGGGATGCTCTTTCACTACAATGCAGAAAATCATGAAGAAATGGTTCTTTTTAATCACACCAAAAGAAAAGCTTCCTTTAGATCAAATAGAAAGAAGAGGTGGGTTACCAAGGAAGAAAATTAGTGTGTGCACTTTTTAGAAGGGAAACAAACACACAAATTTTTCCTAGGAATGAATGAAATGCAAGGAACCCCGGATGGGTCCCACCATGGGTGTGCCAAAATGTTTCACATGTTTCTTAGATCGTTTCTTTGAAGTGTTGATGAAACAAATAGGGTAACGGGTATAAGAGGAATACCTGTTCAAATGTTGGTTGATGGGTTATTGCACGTGCATATGACTTCTAAATCCACAGCTGATTGTGAGAACTTCCTTTTGGCTAAGAGGAACTACCTGTAATGCAAAGCAAGACCACCTAGAAGGAATTAAACAATATGGGCAGTGAACTGCCTAGTGTATGCTAGATCCAGGAAGTGTGATACTTCCTAGATGGCTGTCAGTCCAATGTTTTAAACAATTTAATGTTGTAAACAAAGTAAATCCTATTGTAATTTAAAATGATTTAGGTATGTCACTTAAAACACAACAAGAAATAGATCTAATCTAATAGGCTAAGCTAGAATAGAATCCAAAGGTCAAATGATTGGTTCTGGGTTCTGCAGGTTTGACAAAGGTCTTAGGTAGATCACAGGTGGATGAGGGTGAGATGAAATTTGGTGGGTAGGTCTCTATTCTGTATGGGAAAATACAGAGACCGATGTCAGTTAAGGATAAACGACAACGGTTAGGTGTAACTGGTGCTGGTTACTATGGAAATCTGGAAATGCCACAGAACAAGCTTTGGGTCCCCTTTGTGAATGCACAAAGGAATTTGGTTGGTCAGGATGAGGTATTTGGTGAATGGGATAGGCTTTGGTGATGTTTTAATGGGTATATGGAGGTGGAAATGTTAGAGAAGTTCAATAGGTGGCTAGGTAAACAATAGATGATAAAATGATGATGAAATGAAATAAAACAAAAAAGTATGATGTTATACTTACTTGGATTCCTGTCTTGAATGCCTATGAGTGAGGGATGAAGGAGCTGATGAGAGGTTTAAAGGTTGCAAGTGATCACCAATTGAAGGAAATCTTATGCATGGAATACATGTATATTCCTCTTTGCTTGGTTAGATCAGATCATGGCTAGGATGGTTGTGCAGGAAAATATGTTTGATCTCCTTCCTTGCATGCAGATTCTCACTGGAATTCACTCTCTAAGCATGAGTTATCTCTCTGAGATGTGTTAATGCTCGCCAACCTTCTGATTCTTTCTTCCAACTTCCAACTTTGAGAATAAGGTTGTTTTGGGGTTAAAATGGTAACCGAAGGTGGTTCTAGCTTAATCGGCGACGGTTAGGGGTAACTGGCATCCATCAAGGCGAGATTTCCTAGGTTTAGTAAACTAGGGAGATCCTCTTGATTTTCTTGGATCTCATGTCATTAACCCATGGATTAGAATGGAAGATTCTTGTGATCATGTGGGAATGTGGTTAGAGGGAATGTAGGCATTGATTTTTAGGGTTTGGGTAAGTCTTAGTTAGTTATGGTAAGTTACTAAGAACATGTCTTAGGTTGAGTTGGCTTGGTGAGGTGTCTAAGTGAATTGTATGTGTGGATATTATTTAAAACAAGATATTTAAATAATATATATATTGAGGATAATTAATTAATTTAATTAAATTAATTAAATTAATATTAGTGGGGTGAAAGGGGTAATGGCTAGGTGAATGTGATGAATGGTGCTTATTCATCGAGGAACCAAAGGGTAGTGTGACCTAATTTTAGTGTCTACAATCATCTTGATCATTTTGATCTTAGTTGTGGGAGTAAATTTATTCTCATAGTCTATGCCTTCCTTTTTTACATACCCCTTTACTACCAGTATTTCTTTGTACTTGTATATGGTCCCATATGTTTTATACTTATTTTTGAATATCCATCTGCAACCAATTGGTTTCTTCCTTAGTGGAGGATTGACAAGATGTCAGGTGTTATTTTTCAGTCCCTGATTAGGGGATGGTCAACATCCATGGCATCTTTACGTAGGTAAATATGACTTTAGGGCTTCCTAAATAGTAGAGGGCTCAATGGATTAAGGATAATCTAATGATGGGTAATGATAATTTTAATTGATGTGCATCAGGCCACCTAAGGGTGAAAAGGGGGTAGTCTACATGGTAGCCCTTTATCTAGTGAGATACATCTATAGGTATCAGGGTACAAGATCATATTAGTATACCACTTGGGCATAGGATTGCCCTAGTCTTGTGATATCGTGATAATGTCTGATAGTCATTCCCCCTCAAGCCACATAAGTGACTATCATTGGTCAGTGGATTGAAGATCAGCTTGATTGTTTTGATAGGGTTAGTTTAAGATGCTCTAGGATTTGGATTGTAGTCTGGAGAAGGGCCATTCTCAGGGGACTTCCTTCTTCTAAAGATGGTAGTACATCTCTACTGAAATAGACTTAGTATGGTTTTCGGATCCATCAATCTATGGACCACCTACAACCATATGTGCGTTAGGGAAGACTACTGAATATGGATAGGGTCTGATGGGATTTCACATCTCGTGAGAATGTATTCGAGTTCATGTTTGGACCAAGGGGTCATGTTGGATTTTCATCCGTAATGTACCTGTAAGACATGCAATATATGGCTTCCAATAAAAAGAGATATTTGACAAGTGGAGTTACTCCATCAAAGAGAAATTGCATGGGAACTCTATTTGGTAAAGGTTGTGATGTGACTTGTTATCCAAAATTACCCCCTAGAAATATGGGATATTCTGATAAGAATTAGACTTGGGAATTTTCATTCGGACTTGGATCAATATACAATGGAATTAATAGGGACTCAGAGAAATTTCAAAATTTAGAGAACATGGCCTTTATTCCTAATGTCATTAGCCCCTCATTTCCATAGCTCTAGCCAGAACTAATACCCATGGAACCAAGGTTCCCTACAGAGGTATGTAACCTGAAGTAAAAAGGATTCAATTAATTATAGAAATATGGGTGGTGGGTAGAATGACGGAATAAGTTCTGTCAGGTCATGGGCTCCTTGTTCTCCAGCGGTTGAGCAACACAACAAAGAAAGGAAGTGTGGGGGCGAGTGTTGTGTAAAAATTTGGGGTACAAAAATAATATGTTCATGTGGAACATGTTCCCTAAGAATTATTTTTCCCCACAGAGACTTAGAACCTATAGGTTGAAGTCTGAGGAGATCAATGCGGATGAGATGATGGTTGCAGGAACCACAAGCCAAGGTAGAATTGTTCCCAGGTTCCACTCCCAACCTGCATGTTTGATTAACATGCCACCAAAGGAACACAGAGCCTTGTGGATATTGTGGAGATTAATATAACTCAAGGCCCTTATTCCTAGGTTCCCTATGTACCCCAAAATACCCACATGATAAGAAGAAAAGGTAAAAATGAAAATTTAAACACAGACTATAGGAGCCCACGTGGAACCCCCAAACCCCTTGAACTTCAAATGGGCATAAATTTCACCTAGGTTGTCAAAATTTGAAAAAATTGGAATTTTCATAAATGTATCGAAATCCTATAGCCACATAAATTTGATTTCTTAATTTAGGTGAGGGTGGGTTAGTGAAAAAGGATAAAAAATTTCCAACATTGAAATACGCAGTTCTAGGTAGCTTAACTGCTACTTTTAATGGAGTATGGTGCCCTTTTCTTCTTCCACAAGAAAATTGACATGGGGGAATGGGTTTGGCATGGTTCCCATCATTTTTTTAGATATTTAATGTAACTTTTTGGTGGTTGGAAATGGGAATTCAAATTTCTCTCTATTCTCCTCTCTCTTTCTCTCTCTCTCATTTTCTATATATTGTAAAGTGAGGCTCATTTTTAGTTGTTGGACATTCTAGTAATTCTTGTGCACTCTCTTTCAAGTGATACACATGTATGTATGAGCTACAAGACTCATATAATATTTCCTCTCACCTTCATTGTAATGTACTGTGCATCCTTTAAAGCAATAAAATACTTGTTTTGTGGATACTTTCTATCCTAGTTGTGTTCTATTACATTTTTTCTTTCCTTTCATTACACTTGCAGGTATTTTGTGCATCCTCTTCTCGTTTTCTAGGTTCAGATCTGTTGTTTTTCATGGATATGGTGGTTTCAAGGTTATGTTATACTTTGGCATTTATGTCTTCCCTCTCTTCCACCTTTTTTTTCCATTCTCCCTCATTTTAAACCATTTATCCACCCTTCTCTTTGTTTTATCACCTATGTTAGTGTAGTATTTCCCATTTCATGTATTTCTCTCTTTCCTTAGTCCCTTGGATTGTTAGAATAGGAGTAGATAAATGTATTTTGTTCATTAGGAGTAGCTTAACATTAGGATTAGGTAAAGGAACCAACCTTCTCTAGAGGTTGATCTCATTTATGCAAGTCCCACACTTGTGAGATCATCCCATGTTAGCCAAAAATTAGGGATATATATCAAATAAGTCATAGGGTGTAACTTTTTTGACATAACAATACTATTGTTTTTGTTGCTTCTACCCAAATATCATTATGTTGCGGTGTGTGTGTAGGAGGCATCTGTCAACGAATCCCGTGAGCTTAAAGGTAGGCTTTTAACTCGTTACTAGTGAATTCCCCCCCGATCTAAGTAGAGAGATATGATACGATGACCAATCTCATTCTCTATAGCCACTTTGAACTTGTTGAAGTTCTCAAAAGCATCACTTTTCTTATGAAGAAAAAAAATCCACGTTTTTCTTCAATAATAATCAACACGTAGCATGAAATACTAAAATTTATAATGACTAGGTTGCATCAAACCGCAAAGATCAATATGAACCAAATCAAGCTTACCTGGAGCTCGATAAGTACTCTTTTGGAATGAAGCTTTGTGTTGTTTACCTGCTAGGAAGTTAGGACATTTATTTGTATCCTTTTTTAGAGATGGAAAGCCTCTCACCATATCGTACTAGCAAAGTGTTTTGAGATATGTGAAACTTATGTGACCAATTCTCTGATGCCACAACTATTTAGAGGAAGAATTCTTAGCCACTAGTTCTTGATCATCACCATGGAAAAAGTCAAGATGGAATAGACATCCCACATTGAAGGATTTTGCAACAATTTTCAAGCCTTTAGATTTGTCCTAAATCAAACACACTTTTTTACTAGAATGGCTATCAAATTCAATCTTAAAATTATTATCTAGAAGATGACTACCTAATATTAGATTCTTTGTTAAGCCAGGGACATATAATACATATGTTAATCTACAATTTCATGAACCAAGAGCTAGAGAAATGTTCTCAATACCTTGTACCATGTAAGAATAATTGTCACCTAAAAAAACATGGTTTTTTGAAGGTGTGTCCCTCATGATGACAAACTAGTCTCTATGTTCGGTCATGTGTCAAGTGGCTCCCAAATCAAAGTACCAAACAACACTAGATGACATGGATGGTTCACTAGAATGAGCATTGTACAAGAATTATTCATCAACTGAATGATCTTCTTTCTCAGCTAAATTTCCTTACATATAGGGTTTCCTTCGTCAGTTCCCATTCTTCTACCCTTATTTTTAGTGTGACTATCCATGATGATACTGCTGATTTTGAGGTCTAAAACTACTTGATGAACCTTTCTTGTATATGTTGAACCAACAATATTTCAAGTCATGTCCTATTTTTATAGATATGACATTTCTTCTTTTACTTGTTCCTTTGATGATGTTGTTTTTGGGACTTTTGAGAAGAAAGTGTTTTTCTTGTTCTTTTCTGATGAGAAGATAGTGCCTGCTCTTCTTTATCATCTTTTTTTTACATTTCTTTTTCTAATTGTAGTAGATTCACTAACTTTTCAAAAGTAACTGTGTGATATGATAAGTTTAGATTTTTTCTATAAATGTGGTAAGAGGATGAAATTTCTCTTAAAACAATGGGTATGAGAGATGTATCAGTAGCCTCCTCTCTCAAGGATAGAATTGAAGCCCTTACTTTTTTAACTCTCCACAAGAAAGCTTCCACTTTTTTGTTTGGTTTGAATTTCAATGTATGCAACTGACTCTAGAAATTCAATATAGTATTCTTGTTTTTGGCCTTGTACATTATTCTTAACTTATCCCATGCTTATTTGGTTGTTTTAGCATCTTGAATATGGGGTTTCACATCATTAGACACTATGAACAAGATTATGAATTTGGCCTTCTGATTTTCCTTATCAAACTATCTCTTTTGGATTGCATCATTTGGTGATCTAGTTACAAAACCATTCAAAATAGGCCAAATTTCTTCAAAATCGAGTTGAGTTTGAATTTTGGTTTTCTATGTGGTGTAATTATCACCATAGAGCAGCTATGAGTTAGGAAAGAAGAATTTTGAAGCATTATTTACCATAGTTATTGGTTAGACAATTCCCAACTATATGGCTTGTTAGCACAAAACAATGTAAAAATACACTACAAAATATGAGTTTACAATATTTCATCCAATCGTACAAAAAAATTGACTAGTAAGAAAAAAACATTTTTTGCAAGGCATTGGTGGCCTTTGGATCTCAGAATGAATCTTAGAATGAAAAAGAGCAAAAAATAACTAAAAAATACACTTTTATGTACCCTTCCCTTTACAAAAGTGGCTCAGAATCACTTTTCCAACCAATGTGGGAGAAAAAAAATCACCCCAAATTAGGGTTTTCTTTACTAAAAATAGGGTAGGGTTTACTTAAAGCTAACTGATTTATCAAGGGTTTCATGCTCTAAGTTTGGTGAGAGTCGCTAAAACCTCCTCCAAATTTAAAAACATAATATGTATGTGATTTATGGTAGGATTCAAACTCTAAATCTCCCACTCCAAAATATCTCGTACTACCCACAAAAGCTCTTATAGCGCATGTATTTTACTTTGAAGGATATTATATTTGAATAATAATTCAAAAGTTCTTACCTTAGAAACAGTGACATATGGAGAGGAGGTGACTCCACATGGTAATATTTGGAAGGAGTTGTATGCAGTATAGGGCTCATAGAAAGCGGATCTAATCTGGTTTGTATATTTTTACAATATTTTTATCAACCACCGATGTTTTGCTTTGCAATGTTTTTTTATGAATAGGATCTTATATTATATTAATAATAACATGATACAAGATAATTAAAAAAAAAGTGGGCGGTATGAAAGCACACCCCAAAACCATGAAAAAACTAGGCCAAGCCTAGGAAAACTAACAAAAATAACTTAATAAACACCAGAGGTATGTTTTTGTTGTAAAAATTTGACCAGGAGAAAGAGGATCATGATCATCTAGCTAACCAAGACCAGGAAGGTCTTTTCCAGTGTCAGGCATATCCTAACTAGAGCTCGGGATTATTCTTCTTCATTTTCAGTAGTAACCCGCGTGGGAGAGATGGCAAGATCCATTTTATATTTTGTAATGCCTTTGTTATATCTTCTTTAATTATTGTCTACACCACTTTTGTTTGAATTTTCCTCCGTGATCTTGTAGGGTGTAGGATATTGGATCTGTCATTGTCTCAATGAGGAGGAGTTCCAAATACATGGGATCCTAGTGTAGTTTCTATGAGTAGAGGGTGACCTAGTCCATCGATATCAACTATCAATTTGTTAAAAAAATATTGTGTAACATTATTAAATAAAATTTAATATTATTAATAATGAGTTTATAGAACTCATATTAATAATATATTTGTAATAGTTTTATTATTGTGAGTTGTGAGAACAACTCACGTAGCTATTTTAGTGTGAGAGATATCCTAGACATTAGCTAGAGAAATCTTACGGATATATTTGAGAGATTATAGGAAGGGGTTGAGAGATATGAGGGATGACTATTGAATCATAGAATCAAGGAAATAAAACTCTATATATTGTAATCTCATACATAGATAATATATCCCGAATGAATTCAAATTGAATTATTCTATTATTTGGCATATAGTATCCTTTATAGTATTATGGTTTTTAAGAAAGCTCAAACCAAAATAATATTCGGTATCAGAGAAGGTTCATCATCTACCACTGGGAATTTCTCCAATCATTTGTTCTACGAATTATTTATGTTGGGCAAAGCAATTGGATGGTGGAGCCACTCGTGCACTGTTCTTGGATATTTTTTGTGATCATTCCCAGCCATGTTTTTAATCATTCTGTGATTATTGTGCAGTCAAAAATATCATATTAAATATGATGCAAGATAAGTCTATATAGATTGTAGGAGCATGAAAAATAGATTAGCTTGAGATGTATAAAATTCCATGTTTTGCAGCTATAATCACATATCAGGAAAAATGAAGGGTTAGTGGCATCCATTAAAGTGAAGATCTTCTTAATCATTAAAATATTCCAAGCCTTCTAATGCTTATGTGTCAATCACCCTCATCTGAACCATGCTGCCATATATAAGATGCACTTAATACCAAGGCATTAGCATAGAAGCACCAATTCTAGTTAGAATAGAGAAGAAAGGTACACGATATTATTTGTCTTTGACAGTCATGTCTGAATTCCACGTGTGATATCTCAACATACACGTAGTTTTCCTTCCAATGACATGTATCCATGATCTTCAGTGCAGATTTTGTGTGGTCATAAAGTCAATAAAGGTTTTTCTTTTACTATTTTTTTAAGCTAATTCATAGCCAAGTCATAATAAATACTCTCTTTTAAAATATTTTATTAAAAAATTTATAAAATCATATATAAAAGATTTAGTCCAATGTTTTAAGTTTTAAAATTTAAGCTTGAGGTGTCAAACACAACTTTATTTTTTTATTTAGTCTTTTAGGTTTTGTTTTTTAGTTATAAAAGTGAGTTCATGGAAGAATACATGTAAATTAAAGAGTCTTTTTACCACTTTAATCATAGTATTTGATTTTTTTAAAAATAAACTGTTTTAAGTTTTGGGTGTATCAATTTATTTTTTAATGTTTTATTTATTTATTATTGTATTGTATTTTTCTTTGAAAGTAAGATTCTATTTTATTGTTTTAATTATTTTTTTTAATTTCATTTTTATTTCATCATTAGTGTCAAAAGTTGTTAAAATTTCTATAGTTTATTGTTTCACTATGTTCATTTTTAGTTATTTTGGTTTTGTCTAATCAAATAAAGTTAGTATTATATTTTGGTAATTCATATTGTCTCATCATTGTTAAAGTGCATAAGTCTTAAATAAAAAAATTGTCTTACGGATGCATTTTTGGTGGTAATCGACGTCCATCAAAGTAAACTGAGTCTCATGATCAAATCTAGTTGAGTTAGCAATAGAAACATGGAGGAAGGAGATAATGGAGGAAGGAGGTCAATCATCGACCTCTTGTCAGTCACCAATGATGGGGACGCACGAAGTTGTGGTGGTAGTTGTGTGTTTATATTTCGTAATAAGAACAAATGTCACATTCTTGTTCAATTTTAATGTGTGAGAAATTCCTATATGTAACCTCCTCGAAGAAAACATTGTAGATTATGTCTCTAAGTTTATTGTAACACTCATAGATTTGGAAAGGGTTGGTGGTAGATCTAGAAAACCACAAATGTAAAAAGGTAGATAAAATTTTATTGATGTAGCAGTCCTCTGACTACCTTCCTTCTTTATGAAGATGATCCGCCAGTGGAATGCCGAGTGCGTTATTTTCATGGAGTAAATGCGGGATGTGTTCCTTTACATAGTTTTGGTCATGTGCAACAAGATAGTCAACTAGTTAGAATTTTACATGCCTTTCTTTGATCCAGATTATGAGGCAAGCTCGTGCAACACATTGCAGAAAAATGAGTTATGTTCTACCTTGTCAACATTAGGGGATTTTATATTGGGAATTAATAATGTTAACAATAGGGGAGTGAATGTTACCAAAATATTGTGTAACATTATTCAATAAAATGTAATATTACTAATAATGAGTTTATAGAACTCATATTAATAATATAGTTGTAATAGTTTTATTATTGTGAGTTGTGAGAACAACTCACATAGCTATTTTAGTGTGAGAGATATCCTAGAGATTATCTAGAGATATCTTAGGGATAGATTTGAGAGATTCTAGGAAGGGTTTGATAGATATGAGGGATGACTATTGACTCCTACAATCAAGGAGATCAAACTCTATATATTGTAATATCATACATAGATAATATATCATGAATGAATTCAAATTGAATTATTCTATTATTTGGTGTATAGTTTCATTTATAGTATTCTAGTTTTTAAGAAAGATCAAACCAAAATAATACAATTCACCTAAAATATGGCTCGAATTCATTCTATACCACAACATGGTGGATCTAGGTAGATGGTTCGGTTCATGGGCTCGGTGCACGATTCAAACTAGGGGTATGTGGGGTTGGTGCATGTCGATGACTTCAACATTGACCCAATGATATGATCTCCCAAGTGTAAAATAGCTTGGATATCTCCAAATTAGACAAGGGATATGTAAGGTGCTTCCTTGATTAAGTAGCTCACTCTTTAAAATGATGCAACAAGCTAGCTTGGTCCCTTGTCTTGGTAACCTGACTCTTATTGACAGCTCGGTCAGCACTATTGTGAAACTATTAGCTCGGTGGTGGAAGGCATGAGTCCACCTAAATGTTTGGTGTAACTCACCAACCAATGTAACAGTTTGGTATCCAAATTTTCAATGCACATACCTCTAACTCATAACACTGTCTGTCAAACTTTTGCAGTATAGCCAGTTTTAGTTGTGACTATTTGTACATCTAGATTTAGAGGAAAAACCCCTTGTTGGGGAAATGAATTTTTTATATTCTTTCTCATATAATGTTTTTGAATTAGATTTCTCCAAATGTAAAAAATTATTCTTGGTGAAGGAGGCACCAGTGCAAAAAAATTGCTTTCTAAATACCTAGAAGATAAACTAGGGGTTATGGGGATGTAAGGTCATCCTGGGAAGTTGTTGGAGGCAATACAAGCTATCAAAAAGGTAGATTTCTTCTCCAAAACTCTTAAATCATCTGCAACCACTCTCTGACCTTATCTGATTACACAGGCTCCTCTAAACCTTTCTCTGAAACCAAATGCTGAGGACCGGAAATAGGGAGGTATCCTATGTATATTTTATTAATGTGAAAATAAGTAGATTATTTAGAAATGAGAAGGCTGCAATATTTATAGATATTTTATAGAAAATACAAACAAATAGATTATTTCACAGGTGCAACAATACACACATCCATGACTATAATAATACAATAATATATTTATATATACATAACCACATATGTTACTACAATATGCCAAACAATATGGTTTAAACCATATAATAAATATTAAATAATAAGTTACCTACCTAACCATAAGTAACAAACTAACTATGAAAGGTAAATGCTATTTTACCTATGGTAAAATAGGTTTTACTAACATTTTTCTCACCTTCTCTTCTTAACTTCTCATCCTCTTATTTTTTATGCTCTAGATCCCTCTGACCTCTTCACACACTCCCTCTTACTCACTCAAATATCCATACTCTCCACACACTCAAATGAGTAAATACATCACACTTTTATTAATGACTCATGCCACAAAACCATATAGATCAGAAAAAGAACATATGACCATGCAATTTCATTCATTTAAAACATATTAATACACTTTACACATTCATACAAGTTACATAAGGGGACCATATAGGTCAGCATAAGCCTTACAATATAAACTTTCTCAAATAGACCTAAAAATTAGGTCTTTACTCCAATATTCACAATTTGAATTCCAAGGGCACAAGGCAGATCCACCAAAACTCCATCAACTCTAGACATGTAAGAAACATCCTATAGACTCCATATTCATGCTTGAACAACTTTATTACATACATCTCCAGTATAGATCATGTCATTTGGAAAGCTTCATTCATTAGGTGTAAGCACCTAATAAACCAATCCTCAAAAGTGAACATATTTACACACAAAAAATCTTCTCCAAGTCACATATGTCATATCAATATAAAGGTATTGACCTCAGGAAACTTATTTAACTCATACCAACTTCCAATTTAGGGCATAAAACACCAAAACACTTCCCTCTCTGAAACTTCTCAATTTTTTTATTAGGTTTGAAGAACCAGTCTTCATCTATTTGACCTCCAAAATCTTTAGGGAAATGTCCAAGAACTTCCATCACTTAGAAAACTTCAATGATATCCTAACACTCCTCCTCAAACACTCATATCCATATGTCACATGAATAAATCCATACTTACATACCTCTTCCAACCACTATCTTAGAAAGCCTAATTGGGTTGATTACTCCATTAGGGATTTAACATGACAACATCTCTTCTGATCAAACCATGAACACAAACACATCATAAGTTACCTCACCAAGCTATTTGTGTTCATATAATACTGCTACACCATGTAAAATTTCAAAACACTATCATACCTCCATATATGGTTTTTGCCTCTTTAGGTGATTAGTGGTAGGCATATGTGGGATACATGTTTCATAAATTTCTTGCACATAACCTATCCCAATATTTTCATGAGAATTTATCTCACATCCCAAGCTTTCTCGAAGACTGATCTTTCACCATGACACCTTCAACTCATACTTGAACATGTAAATCTTCACAAAATAGATATTTTTTTGTAGTTTCTCATCACACCTGGAACATGCCACCACCACCAAAATGAGATTTGGATAATTCTCTATATCCTTGAACCATCATACTATCCTTACCATGCCATTTGGAAACTAAATCCTTCATATTTTATCTATCACTCTCACGATAGGGTTTAAACCCACTTAGCTTCTTAACAATAGTTCATAAAATTATTACAACCAAATGAACCCATTCCACTTGAAAAAGTTTCTTGGTTTCATTGCATAACATCCAAAAAATCCTAATTCCACATACAAAGTACACATGTGTGGGTTAGTACTTAAAGTTGACCGTTGAGCTAGGGATGACTATTTTGAAAACTCAGTAGAGCTTAAAACAACTTTTTATGCTTCCTTCTTTGACCTCTAACTTTAAAATTTTCTTACACCTATGAGATGACCTCCTCCATGATTGTAAATGATCATTCATGCTTTCTCACCTATGAAATTCACCATTCTATCTAGTTTTTCCATGCTTTCTTGCCTTGTCTTGTAGGACTTACTTATAAGGACCATAAATGTGCACTATACATATGAACCATGACCTTTTACACCTTCCACATATGATGTTCAATGTTAAAACACTCCTCACATACTCATACTTACTTTATTTTCCTTATACCTCATGCTACCATACCATCTTCTTGTACTATGTCTAGGATTAGGCCTAGATTAGCTTTCTTCAACACATGATTCATGGAAACTGACATGTTCTCCATCTTACAGACACTAATACACCTCTAAAACAACTCTTTTAACATGTTCGACACCATAACAACCTTTTATCACCTCTAGAGATCAATTACTACACCACACAAGCTGAACTATGCACTAAAGCATGCATATGCATCAAGATACCATGGCATTACACCAATGCAACACTTCATGACACTAAAATAGGACACTACTAATAAAAATTCATACTTTTGTATGATTGACACCTCATGCTAAATCCTATGCCTCTTGGACACCCTTTTCCATCAATATAACTTGATATAAATGACAACAACAATGACACATGTCCAATAATCTCCCCCTTTGTCATTAATGGAAACCATCTTCAGAAACATTTAATAGAAACCATCCATATAAGAACCTTCAGACCTCAATATTTTTGTTTCCAATTATACTCTCCCCCTCTGACATCTATGAAAAAGTATCCTAAACAACTTGACATGTAAATAACATCAAAAATGCATAAACTCGTACTTACAAGCTTCCCCTTGGTTTTTGTTCACCTTCTTGATTTTAAAAATTATTACATACCCTGAACCTAGTCTTAAAACATCCACAAGACTCCCCCTAATAAAATAAATACCTCATTTTGACTTCTTACTAGCTACAGACATCCTTTTTAGTCTTCTTTTCTGCACATGATCAGGTCTATGGATATTTATTGTTATTGTAGAAGACAAGGAAACAAAGTATAGTAAAAGGGGGAGTCATGAGAACAAATCAGTTTTTCATTTGCATTGTTTTCATTATGTCTTGTGTTGTAATTTTTCATGTATAAGTTGTCATATAGAATTTTTCATAAATGTCAAATAGGGAGAGTAGGCTCAAAAACATGAAAAAGGGTGTCTTGTAGGTGTTTGGTCTTGTGGTTGCCATCAATTATAAATGGGGAGATTATTCTTCATTGTGTATTAGGTTTTCATTAATGGAAAAGGGATTAAAGAGTGTTTATGAGTCTCCATGAGGTGTTATTCATATTCAAATATGAAGGTTGATTGGTAATGTCCTAATTTGGTCAAGTTGCTAGGGTGTTTAGGCATAGTCTTGAGCATGGTGTAAAAATGGATGGTCATGGTATGAGTTCCAAATGATTGTATGGGGTCAAAAATGGTTAGTATGATGTGTTATAGGTGTTAGTGAGTCTGTAAGATGTCATCTTGGTTAGTTCATGAAGAATAATGGTTGAGCTAGGTCATTCTAGGCCTATTCCTAGACCTAGTGTATGGTGCATGGTATGAAAGCATGAAACACATCAAGGGTAACATACAACACCTCTACAAAAATTCAAAAGCATAGCTCATGAGGAGGAAAAAAATCCAACAAACATGTTTTAGTCACCTATCTTGAAAATTCTAATAGGACCAATTACATCGTTAAGGCTTAGGAAAGAAAAAACTCTTTGAATCAAACCAAGGCCTCAAATAAATCATACCAAGTGTCAACATGCTATTTATAACCAAAAATAACTGCTCCAACATGTAAAACATTTTTTATTGATAGTTGAGTATCAATTTGTTGATGTATAAGATCAAAGAGTCCTAGGCATCTTAAAGTCTATGTCATGGATTCAAGTTATGGTCTTTGTCTTAAAAAATGGTGTTAAGCATGTATCATGGATTCTAAGTGCTAAAAAATGGTCTGCATCTGTGGGTATGAGTTTTAAGGGCCAAGAGAAAATTATGAACAATGACAAGAGAGAGGAAGCTATAAAAAGTCGAAATGATTCTCTCTAGTTAGTATGGAGTCATGGATTGCAGTCATGAGTGTCGTACATATTTGATGAATATTGTTTGAGATGGATCAATCACTATATGAATAGTGAAGGATTTTCTTAGGTGATAATAGTGGTTCAAGATGGTATAATGATGTATAGATAATCATTTCTATATATATGGTTTACATCTTACTATGCATGAGTTAAAGAGAAATTTAAGAGCTCATGAGTCCTTGACATGAGAAGCTAAGTATGTTTAAGAAATTGTTAGGTTAATCATATGCATTATGACAGGCTATAGTAGGTTGACATGTATAGTAATGATGAGCTATAGGTGTATGGAGATTGAATAGGTCATGAAGAACTGATAACGATCTTCTAGCATGTGTTCAAAGTATAAAGGATGCTAGTTTAGCAAGGTGATTGGATTAATTGCAAGTATAATTGCAAGGGTAGTTTTTTAAATACTCTAATAGGTATATTATCATGAAACAAGGTTTGAAATCACTAAAGAGTTGCTTCAGTACTGTGACATTCATGTTAACCCATCTCTATGGTAGTTGGTAAAGGTATGAGCTTGTGTTTCTTCCTAGACACTTAGAGTATGCTGATATCTAGTCGGGGGAAGCACTTAGAATGTGTTTTACATGCATGGATTGCCTCTATTGTTTTGAGAATCTTGGAAAAATTTTATTGAGATAAACCTTTAGGGATAATTGTCCTAAAAGTTGCAAAGGCAGTGTTGGAGGAAAATTCGGTGTCTATAAGCATGGTACAAGACTAGAAAGTGATGTATAGCAAAGATGAAGACAAAGGAAAGTGAATATACTCTTAGGGGGAGATGTGTGAATGATTATATAAGTTTTATGCATCTTTATTGTTGTTGTAGAAGATAAGAAAACAAATTATAGTCAAAGGGGGAGTTATGAGAATAAGTAAGTTTGTCATTTGCATTATTTTCATTATGTCTTGTGTTGTCATTTTTCATGTCTAAATTGTCATATAGCCTTTTTCATGGATGTCAAAGGGGGGGAGTAGGCTCAGAAACATGAAAAAAGGTGTCTTGTAGGTTTTTTTTCTTGTGGTTTATATCAATGTTTGTTGGGACTCTGAATATTGGCTAAGTAAAAGAAGGTGTGTGGGTGTGTGGGGCCTATATGAGGAAGGGCACGTAGATTGATGGCACGTAGGACATGGTTTTAGAAGGGTTTGGTAGAACCCAAGGAACATGCATAAGGAAAAATAAGGGTTTTGGGACTTTTCCATATTCACCATCCCAGGTAGTACATGAGAAAAGCATGAACCATCTAGCATGCGGAGTGCATAAGGTGCCAGCATGGAAGCTATATGGTCAAGAAAGGAATATTCCATGCATGCAATGGAAGGATCTAGAAAGACATCATTGCAAAGAGTGGAGAGCTCAGATCAAAGGAAACATGCTCCATTGGAGGACCACATAGACACTTGTTAACCGATCTATGTTATCTCAGGAAGGCATGGCAGTGGAGACTAAAGCTATATATAGAGATGCTTGGGATAGAAGAAAGGGACACCGAGAACGACATCATATAGCGTTGGTTAGGCAAAGCTCTATAGGAACAATGAAGGATCCTTTGGGTTGGGATTAGGAGAACCATATGAGTGATGGCATATTTAGAGGGATGGGTCTGTAACCAGTTTTGTAAATGTGCATAGTTCAGGCTCCTAATGCATGACTCTGATCTGCATTGTTATATTGACCTGTTATGGCCTTAATGAATGTAATGTGGTTATTGAAATTGTTAATATGAATATAAGGTTTTGTTCTAAAGTATATATGTTTTTCATGGACACAAACTCTAGTGCATTTCCTTTTTGTCATGAATCATATTTTCATTCTATTTGATACTTCTCTTTTGTTATTTGAATGGATGCATTGGTATAATAACTCATCCTAAGTTCTCAGAATGAATTCATGGTTCTTTTCTTTCCTGCATCTAAATCTATCATAAATGATGTATTCTCACACAACTCAAAAAAAGGAGGGGCTCAGTGCCCACGTGTGCCTTGGGTGAGCGCCCAACACCCGTTGGGTGATAGGCTGATGCACATGGGATTAGACTGTTATTTTAAGGGTATAAAAATGACTACATCTTGGTTTCATTTCTGAGACCTCTTTTCAAAGTTGCTATGAGAAATGATATACATTTTGGTTCATGTGATGTGTGATGATAGGCTTGACCTTGGAAAGTGTCGAAGCATGGTTTAAAAGAACAAAGGATGAGTTTACTTAAAGGTTTAGTATCAGACCTAAGTTTGATGCACGCATATGGGTAGAAGAGAATTTTTATCATGAGTTTTTTTGTTTTTTTCTAGTAGAAATATATGAATGGATTTCAACATATGCATCTAGATCAAGCTGGTACTATAGATCACGTGTATGGACCCAAGATGATTACCAGAGGCTACAGGATGTAGATCTGACTTGGACATGTGTTGTTGATCACTAGTGGAAAGGAGTCCTGACCAGTTATACTTTGGAATATGCCATTTCTATGTATTATTACCCAGAGGTTACTGAGTTTGAGTTTCTAAGAGATCCTAGAGATCATTTTTACGTGTTATCCCTTTGGTTATAAATATATTGGTCATTACCCTAAGTTTGGAAGCATTCCCTATGGACGGCTAAGCTTCTCTGAGCAGTGGGTAAGGAATCTAGGGTGGAGGAAGATGGCAGAAATTATGGCTAAAAGGCAAAGTGATGACAAATGACTCAAATATAGTAAAGCTTATGAAAGGGAGATGGCTAGACAACGTGAGGTTGCAGGTGTGATGGATCTATGGAGGTGAGACGTTACGGGAAGGAGTTAAGGTTCACACAGAGGACGTGGAACCTAAGTAGTCTATGCTACCCCATCTTGGAAAGTGCAGGAGAGAAGCCCCTTCAACTTCTGATGAGAGTTCATCACATGGAGAAATGATATCCTTCAATACACATCTGAACCCACCTGGTAACAAACCCCTAATGTTTGGTTTCCCAGATCAAGGAAGAAGTATTGTTAATCCATTTAGTATCAGTGGAAGTAACCAATCTACACCTAGGAGATATAATTTCTCATTTGGGATATCCATGGTTGCACAAACCATTCATGTATTTGGAGGAATTTTCAGACAAGGTACAAATACACAAGGTTTGGGTATCATGTCTAAAAGTGGAGTGGGACACACAACTAGCAGTGGGACAATCACACAAACCATCGACACATAGTTCAATGGGATGTTGGGAAAACTAGGCGCAACCACTTCACACCATTTTCTAGCTACAGGAGGTGGATCTAGTGGTGTAGGATCTAGAGGACCTAGTGGACCTAGCAGATTTAGAGGATCTGGTGGGTCAGGAGGAACAAGACTTGGTGGATCCAGTGGATCTGGTGGAGGAGGAAACACCAGAGGGAACCAAGGCTCTGGATCAGGAGGACAAGGGCTGCAACCACCTCCACAAGTATTCTTTGAGATGTCTTTGCATTTTCCAGACTACAAGGGTATTGAAGATGCTGCAGAGCATGTGCACAAGTGTGAATTACTATGGCATGTGAAAGGGATAACTACCTTAGAGCGGAAGGCAAGTCAAGTTTGCAACAACGTTGCAAGGTTGTGCACATAGTTGGTATCAGAAGTATGACCCCCATAAAATGGTGGTAGACTACACTGCATTGAAGAACACCTTCCTAGTAGAGTTCTATATCCCTGAATTTGAGTAGAAGAGCATCAACACTCTGAAGGAGATCCAACAAGGAATGGTAGAGAGTGTGTGAGAGTATGATGCATGGTTTAAGACTCTCTTGTCAAAACTATCCTATGAAATTCACCCTTCTCAACATGCTCAATGGTTTTTTAGAGGATTGATAACACCATTTAGAAGGGAACTGTCACACAAGACTTTCAAAGACCCACGTGAGGCCTTGGAAGCTTCCCTACATGTTGAGGCTTGTTGGGAGCATTGATACTGGTGTTAGCCCTTTTCTGGAGGCTCAAATTATTGCAATGGCCAAGTAGTTGGAGAAGTTTTCTACAAATTCAGTGCATGAGGTTCGTAGTGGTCTTTGGTGTACGAAATGTGAAGTGGAAGGGCATGCAAAGGATAGTTTTCCTCAAAATTTGATACATGCCATGGTGGTAGATTGTGAGATTTTTCATGGGGATCATGATGCAAATAGGTGTCCTCTATTACAGTGTGCAATCCAAAAGAATGTTTCTTGCTATTGCAAGATTTGTACCTCTACAACCCATGATACCAAGGATTACAGACTGATTGACCAGATTCATGATGTTATTGATCTTGGTGTGTTCCAGACTAGTCTTGCAAGTAGTTCCAAGGATGGTGATCATCATTATGAAGGGCACGCAGATGGATGAGCACGTGGAAGAGGTTTTTTGCAAAGAATTTTGTGGTCGCAGTAACCATGGCAGAGGAAGAGGTGAGTTCATATGAGGAACCTGTTATAATGATGGGTCTACAGAGCATTATAAGCATGAGTGTCCTGACCTATTGCAATGCTCATGGTGTAGAAAAAAACATAAGTATGAGGAGTTCCCTAAGTTGTTTGAGCACATGAGCCAATAACACCAGAAAGATAAAGGCATTGGGATGGTGAGCATAAAGAAATTCAACCCCCAGTGGATGCCAAGAGTGGTGCGTGAGTCAAGATTAGAACCTGTACTGGTGACAACATAAGAAGAGGTCGCGCGCGCCAGTGAGATGCCAAGACAAAAAATAGTTGTTAGGGAAGAAGTGGTACATGGGAAGTATCCAGACCCTACTCATCAGAAGGAAGTGTATCAAGAGACTATGGATGTGATTCAAAGTTTGTAAGGGGAAATCCAATGTCTAAAGGAGCAATCAAAGTAGTTGGAGCAAAGGAAGAATTTCGAGGCTCTGCAGAAGGATCTAGATGAGGTCAGGGAGGTGTGTAAAATGTTAAGGCATGAGAATATTATTCCCTTGCTAGGAGAATGGTTGTGGGAGAAGGTACCACGCGCCAGAGCAGAGTGCAAAAGGTAGGTTTTGCATGCAAACCTTCCTCCTCACAACCTTGACTATGATAAAGAGATTACATTGAATGTAGTTGTTGATGGGTGGCTTCTGAGAAATATCCTCATCGACACAGGAGTGGAGGTCAATGTTCTCACCTTAGATGCATGACATCAAATGGAAGGCCTACATTATAGCCATCTTTGAATGTGTTGTATATGGAAAACAAGACAAAGGAAATTCCCATTGGAGTCTTGAAAGATGTGGTTATCACTATTCAAGGGGCCAAGTTCACTGGGGACTTTGAAGTCTTAGTGCTCGCCAAGGAAGATAATTTCCTAGCATTACTTGGGTGCCCTTAGTGTTACAAGAACAATGTTGACATGTGGTTTAACAAGGGGTATATAAGTTTTGAGAACAAGGAGGAACGGGTCATCATCCCCTTGACAGATGGAAAATCAATGCCCTATACTGAGCCCTTAGGAGAGGAATTCCTTGATAGAATCTATGTGTGATCCATCAGAGACCCTGAAATAATTCATCCTATAGAAGGGGTTATCTAATTTGAATATGCTCAGTCGATGAGTGATACAACTAGCATAACATGTGACAATTGGGTGCATGGGACTTATGAGTTGATTGGGTAATAATTGAGAGGATCTGTAACAAGGGTGATGAAGGTGCTCTTAGTCAAGCACCTGGGAAGAAAGAAGCTACCAAGTTACTCTGGAGGAGCAAGCTCTGATGACTTCTTACGAGAAATGGAGGCTCAGTGGAAAAATGAGGAAAAAAGGAGAAGTATGCTCAGTTATAACTTGCTCGGGACTGCAGCACGTTGGTGGGAAACACATTGCGAGAGTCTCCTAGAATGATGCAAGGTAAGAGGCACATTTTCTATAAGGTTCTCCAGAAGCAACATGCCCACTGTTATCCAAGACTACCATGGCAAGGATCCCTCCTTGTTCCATATCCAAGCTTGTGAGAAGGCCTAGATGGAGGGCACAGAAGCTTTACCACCTTCATTATGGGTGCATAAGTTATATTCCACCTTACAGGGTTGTGCGCATGCATGGTATATCCACTCAGAGACACGCCGTCAGATGGGGAATTGGCAGGAGTTAACAGTTGATCTCATTCAATATTTTGAGTATCAGAGTACCAAGCCATTAGTGGATAAGGCATTGCAAGTTTTCAAGCACCTTATAATGAGAGATAGTGTTATGGCAAAAGATAGGCTACTGGAGTTATTGGGTAAACCTTATTTGGAGATCCATATCAATGAAGAAGAATAAGAAGAAATATAGATCGAGCGCGTGTGTATTGAAAAGGGAAAAGGAAAAATGGTCTATATAGTGGATGGTGAAGAGATAGAAAGTTTGGATGCTAACCATTCTAAAGGTACACACAAAGTCATAGATAACACTGATGAGTGAACATGCGCCTACCATGAGCCCTTGAAAATAAATAAGGTTAACATTGGGATAGAGACAAAACCTAAGGAAGCTATCATTAGAGACTATTGGTTGAAAAAGGAAGTTTTAAAGGTCATTGATCTATTGCGAGAGTTCCAGGATTTGTTCCCTCGCGGGTACCATGAACTCAAAGGCATCCACCATTCCTTGGGGGAGATGAGGATCAAGTTAAAGGAAGGTGCACACCCAATTTAGAAGAGGCCTTATCGGATGAATATGAATTTGCGTGTATGGGTCAAGGAGGAAATAGACAAGATGATAGCATCTAGTATCATTGAGGTTGTGGAGGAATTAGAATGGATAAGCCCAATGGTCATCAATATCAAGAAGGATGGAAGAATAAGGATTTTTGTTAACTACAAGGACCTAAATGTAGTATGTGTCATCGATCCTTTCCTAACCCCTATTACTGAATATATTCTAGAGGGAGTATCTGAGCGCAAGGTCTACTCTTTCACGGATGGGTTCTCAGGGTATCACCAAGTCAGGATTACAAAGGAAGACCAGAGAAAGACAACTTTTGTCACTGAGTGGGGAATATTTTCCTATATGGTCATGCCTTTTGGATTAAATAACACATCTATTGTGTTCTCACGCATCGTGGTACAAGCATTTCAGGACTTCATCCATAAGTTCATTCAAGTCTACCTAGATGACTAGATGGTGTATGGGCTAGTAAAATACCATTGTGATAATTTGAGGCTGATGTTTGAGAGATTTCAGAAGTTGAGGATAGCCCTCAACATTAAGAAATGTGTCTCTGCTACTTTTTTTGGAACCATGTTAAGACATATTATATGTAAGGAAGGCCTACTAGTGGATCCCGCCAAAGTTTCAGTTAATGTGGGATTGGTGGAGCCTACTAGTCAAAGCGCAGTGTGCAGATTCCTTTGACATATGGGGTACTATAGGAAATTCATCAAGGGGTATGCCAAGATCATCACACCCTTGGAGGGATTACTAAATCACAAAAGTGCCTTTCATTGGGGAGAGGCGTAGCAAAAGGTGTTTGAAACTTTGAAGGATAGACTTGTCACTACGCCCATACTATGTTTTCCTTCTTGGGATAAGCCTTTCCATGTGCATGTTGATGCCTCAGGAACAACCATGGGAGCAGTACTAGCACAACCTAGTGAGGGGATTGTTGATCACCCCTTGTGTTTTGCAAGTAGGAAGTTGACACTAGTAGAATAGAATTAGACCACTACTGAACATGAGGCACTGAAAATGATCTACGCGTTGCATAATTTTAGACAGTACCTGTTAGCAACACCCTTTATATTTTATATAGACCACATAGCATTGAAATACTTGGTGAACAATCCCATTTTTCAAGGGTGCATATGTCATTGGGTCCTATTATTCAAAGAGTTTGAGTTCACAGTGGTTGTAAAACTAGGGAAGAGAAATTCAGGGCTTGACCACTTATCAAGGATTGACTCAAGGGAGGATGCCCAAATCATTGAGGATACCATGTCAGACATGAAACTGTTTAGGTTTTTGAGCACACCCTCAGACTTGGAAGATATCATTTTATTCTTGAAAACTAGTGTGGCATTGGATGAGATGAAGGATTTGGAGAAAAAATAGTTAGCAATACGCACCACACCCTACATGTTGATAAGTAGAGATCTGTATAACTTAGGATGTGATGAGGTTCTACACCGATGTGTATTAGGACAGGAGTGCATGGAAATTATGGAGGAAGTGAATGGTGGGATTACAAGAGGACACTATGTAGGAAATGTTAGGTCATAGAAGATTCTAATGGTAGGGCTTTGGTGGGAAACCATCTACTAGGATTGTATTGAGTTTTGCAAGGCCTATGACCATTGTCAGCGCCTTGGAAAACTTGGAAAGAGGGATGAAATGCCATTATGACCAATAGTCAGCGCTGAACCACGTGAAAAATGGGAAATCAACTTTATAGGGCCAATTTTTCTATTCATGTGAAGGACTGGTTCATGGTATATAATTACTTTCATTGATTACCTGACAAGATGGGCAAAGGTAGTGCCTACAAAGGATTACATTGCAGCGATAATTACTAGATTTTTATGGGAGAACATAATCAACAAGTGTGGATGTCCTTTAAGCTTAACAAATGATAGAGGTACACATTTCCTGAATGAAATAGTCAAGATTCTATTAGCATAATTTATGGTAGCCCATAACAAAAATACCCCTTATCACTCTCAAGTGAATGGAACTACTAAAGAATTTAACAAAATATATGTCACACATTGACCAAGATTTGTGATGTTAGAAGACAAGATTGGGATGACAAAGTATCATCCATTCTATGGGCATACAAGATAACCTACAAGAGGTTGAACAAGGCCACACCGTTTCAATTGGTGTTTGGCGCAGAAGCTATTTTTTGGTTGAATTCATGTTACCATTACTATGTATAGTGCGTGGAGGAGGATTGGATGATGAACAAGCATTGGAAGATAGGATTGATAAGTTGATATAGTTAGATGAAAGGTGATCACTTACTAGATGGAGTCAGAAGATAGAAAAGGAAAGACAAAAGGCATGGCATGATTGTCATATCAAAAACAAGTAGTTTGAGGTTAGGCAGATGGTTTGTTGTATGATTCCAAGTTTCTGCGCCATCCTAGGAAGTTGAAATTCCATTGTCTAGGACCTTACATCATCTCGTACATCCTTGATTCAGGCGCTTTCCAGTTACAAGTGCTAGATGGGATGAGATTTCTAGGTCATTTCAATGGGAGTATGCTGAAGCCCTACTATAAATAATCCTTCATGATGTTTTTAAATAAGGTAATATTGTCAATTAGTTTAGGATTTTTGTTTCTACTTTTTATTTTCTTGTGTTTCCTTTTCTCATTGTTTGTTCCTTTCTTTCTATTTTTTGCCTTGTGCGCTGGTAACCACATTATTTTCTAAGGTTGTGTATGCACAGAGGACCGTGAATTTATTTTAGTTTGGGGTGGAGTAGTGCAAAGTAAAGTATAAGATAGTAGTAAAATTTGAATGGCCCAGTAGAAAGAAGTGTGTAAGGTTGAGAAAGTGCGTGGGGGAATAGTGGATAATGAATTATGGTGTTAAGAAGGCTGTAACAAGGACCACATACAAAGAATGAAGAGTGTGGGAATAACATGAGGTAGGCAAGGGAAAAAATCAGGTAAAGGATAGAAGAAGTGCCTTCAGTGCTGCAGATGCATACGTACGAGTCTTCAGTCAGATTGGATTTTTGTGTGCTAGAAGGTTGTAAGAGGTTTTTTATGCAAGATTGGGCACATGGGTAAGGGCAATTAAGATCAGATTTAGTGGAAAAAACCACATTTAATGCTAAGTACATCAGTAGGTGGTATATCATTTATTACTAGAGAGGAGCAAAAACTATAAGTATGAAGTCGATCATGTTATTATTTACCTTACTTTTACGAAGTGAAAGAGATCTTGTGAACTAGGGCATCCAGAGAAATTTGTGCAAAGGAAGAAGAATCATAAAGATCTAACAGCATGACTAGGGTTGATCTACAAATTGGAGTGGAAGGAGTACATGGATGTGGGGAGAGTTCTTCTTAGAATATGTTGTCTTGTGGAAGAAGTTGTTCCTAGTTAGGGTTTGGCAACTAGGGCATGGAAGAAGGAGGATTCTTTGCAAAGTGGAGCCTTAGAGTTAAGAAGAGTAGTAGATCAGAGCAAGAAGGAGGGATTTAGGTTGTCACCTGACAAGAAAACATGGCACTAAAGAAGGTGACTATTTCAACAAATAAACAGAAGGGAAAGGGAAAAGGAAAGAAAACCACTGTCGTCGTTAGCTCTAATGAAGAATGGTATGCATAAATGCAGTGCCTATATGGAGTATTATTGGGGAAAGAGTGGTTATCACACTTGAGACAAATGGCCATGAGCGATTAAAACCATCGCATGATCACTACTAAGAAATAAATGACATTGGAATTGGTTCATCCAACTAACAAGAGGACACTAGATGGAATGATAATATATAGTGACGAAGTAAAGGTAAAGTTGGAGAAGGAAAGGTTGTTACAACTATATGAGTTTCCTTATTTTGGCAAGTTCAAGTGGCTATATCAGTGGTTGATGTCATGTGTACATGAAGACCACTTCTATTTTACAGGCCATAAGATGCGCATAACCCCTCATCTTATATCAAAGTTCACTATCCTGAATTGTGAAGGAGACTCCATAGATGATGACTTGGATGATAAGGAGGCCATCAAGGAAATTGTGGAGGCTTATGACTACAAAAAGGGTTCACGGTACTTTGACATTGCAAAAATCCCCAACCCTATTATGAGGATGGCCATGCACTTAGTCACCAAGCTTAATGATCAAGAAAGATGGACGTAAGTAAACAAGGCATGGTTAAATTTATGTTGGAAGATCTCAGAAGGGACCATCTATAACTTTTCTTCCTTTATTGTAGAAGAGATCATAAGCCGCGTGTAGGAAGGAGAAAAGATATTATTCGATAAAATTCTCCTCACCATCATCTTCTCAAAGATTAGAGTTCTTGATAGGCCAGAGAATTTCAATTGGGAGTATCTAGAAGATAATGCCTTACCCGTGAAGAGGTTTGAGAAATATACTTGTGATACTATGATGGTCACTCACAAGGCACGCCTAGAAAAGTGGTACAAGCTAATGTGTGACACATTCAGGTAGAGTGGAGGATCCTTGAGTAGTTTCCCACACTTGTGGATGAAGAGGAAGAGTTTGCAGTATATCAACATTTCTGCATTGGCAGGTTTACATTGACAGATGGGACTAAGAGTCCATGGTGCAAGCTACCTTTCTCCTTCACCTTGCAATACTTCCAAGCATGGGTCAACTGGTTCAAGGAGGCCAAAATACTAAGGTTTGACCTTATTGAGGCAGACCAAGACCACCGTGAGCTATGCCAAAAGATCATATACCCTAAGAAGTTTGCATACATGGAGAATCATGTCTCCCATGAAGTACAGATGATGAAGCTGATAATGATGTCGATCATCGTAAGGGATGTAATAAGGGTATATCTGTGCATAAGGCCTAAGTTTGAGAAAGGAAGCCTATCAGGAAAGTGATGTCTCCATCCCAGAAGACCCCAAATGGAGGAAAATTTTTGTGCCAAAGAAGAGGGGAAGAGAAGAGGTGTAGGAGAAGAAGGCACCAAGTGTGCAAACAACACAATCTGTGGGCGCGTCGGAAGCAAGCTCTAATCCTAGTACTTACGCATGCAGGAAGAAGTCCCTAGTCAAGGAAAAATTCCCAGAAGAAGAGGCACTAGAGCATGAAGGGTCCCCTCACACATGAAGAATAACCAAGGAAGATGTCACTTATTAAGGAGAAGGAGAAGGAAGAATCTCCTATACTGGAATCACCAGTTAGGAAGAAGAAAAATGTGGCAGAAAAGGTAGACTCAAAGAAAATAGAGAGCCTAGAGGCCTACATTGGTGACATGGATGATGAAGAGCCTGAGGGAGCTCAATACCATCCAATATATGATATAGATGACTTGGAGGAGGAGGAAGATGAAGATAATAATGATGAGAAGGAAGAAGAAGAGAAGAATGATGAGGAGGAAGTAGAAGATCAAGGACAAGAGGGTGAGAGAAGAGGTAAGCATAGAAAATTAGAGAACCCAAAGCCTCACTAAGGAACAAGTGGAATAATCCATCAGAAAGATAAGTAGTGGGAATCATTAAGAACTTGGTGGAGCAAGAGTTGGAGTAGAGTGTAGATGAAATTTTGAAGGAAATGGAAGAAGAGAGCATTGGGAAAGAATATGGCAGCATGGGTGGGAATCCCAATTTGGTGGTAAGCTTCCCAAAGGTTACCCAAACAGGTGGGAAGGGCATAATGGCAGCACAAGGGAAAGGTATGGGCTACATTAATGATCCAAGAAAGGTGCTACATGTACACTTCCATAACACCGTACCAATAGAACAACTCCTAGCTATGACTTTGTTTGATGAAGAAGGTGCATATCCATGAACTAGAAAGATGATATCTTGGGCGTTCCAGTCCCACGTGGATGAACCTAAGTTTGAAGTAAGTCAGAGAGCATTGATGAAGGTGCTAAAGATGAAAGGAGTAAATCCCTTAGTGAATACTCAATAATTGTTAGATGAGTAGGTCTGCAATGCTCAACTCAAATTTTTAAGTTGAGATTGAGGCTAGACTATTCAAAATAAATGATAGAGTGAGATTCCTGGAGGAGGAATTGGAGAAGAAAAAGGAGGAGCTCGTTGAGAAGAGAAAATAATTGAAGCAAGAAGAGCTTATTAGTGCGTAGTTAAGGTGTAAACTGAAGGAAGAGAAAGCAAAGGTGCGTGAAGTCTCTAAGAAGGTGGATATGATTATGAATGCCATAGTCTTAAAGCATCCTGACCTAGTGACACCTGAGAAAAAATATGAATCAGCCTTGTAGTGTCTGGAGGACTTGACTAGCATCCTCATGATGGAAAGACGACCACTTTCCTTAGAGACCGCAGAAGAAGTGTTGGCGTGCACAAGAGAGAGAAGAGAAGTTGAATTTTATGAGATAATTGCTCAATATACCAAACTCCTTGCAGAGGTAAATACCACCGCACAAGTTGTTGAAGCTGCATATGACAATTGATTTGATAGGGATAGAGTGGAAAACATCCTAGTCACTACACATGAAAAGGAACTCAAGGAGTTTCAAGAGAATAATAAGGGAATAGGGTAGAAAGGGATTAAATCTTGGCCAAGGTAGAAAAGAGGTCAGAAGCTATCGATACCTTGCGAGGCTCTGATCAAAAGTCGGCTAAAGGAATTATACCCTCCAGATCACCTGCAGGATGGACACACTTGATGACTTGGGAAAACAATTGGAGAGTATTGTTGAGACAATGAGTGCACAAAGGGGAGGAACTAAGTTTTGAGGAGGTGAGTACCCTAGTTAGAGACCTTTGTCAGCAAGTGCAGAGCAAGGTTAACACCTGGGAAAAACTAGAGTTAGAAATAGGGAAGGATTTCCCTCTCCTCCAAAAATAAGCATTGTTCTCTTTCATTTCCCCATTCTTTCATTCTTTCTCCCAATTCTTCATTCCTTCATTATTTTTCCCACTATTCAAAACCCACCATTCTTTATTCATTAAAGAGAAGTGTTTCTGAGGACGGAGAATAGGCGTAGTGTGGGGTGATGTTGGGCCTCAGAATATTGGCTAAGTACAAGAAGGGCACGTGGGCATGCGTAGGGCCTATATGAAGAAGGGCGTGTAGGGTGAAGGAATGCAAGACAGGGTTTTAGAAGGGTTTGGCAGAACCCAAGGCATGCACGTAAGGAAAAATAGGGGTTTTGGAACTTAGCCATATTCAGCATCCCAGGAAGCACACAGATAAAATCGTGACCTGTCTAGCATGCAGAGTGGATAAGGTGCCATCCTGGAAGTTGTATGGTCAAGAAAGGAATATTCCATGCATGTGATGGAAGGATCTAGAAATACATCATTACAGAGAGTGGAGAGCTTGGATCAAAGGAAACATGCTCCATTCGAGAACCACTTGGACACTTGGCAACTGATTTGTTACCTCAAGAAGGCATGGTGGTGGAGACTAAAGCTATATATAGAGATGCTTGGGTAGAAGAAAAGACACACCAAGAGTTACATCATATAGCGTTGGATAGGTGAAGCTCTGCAGGAATAATGAAGGATCCTTTGGGTTAGGATTAGGAGAACCGTAGGAGTAATGGCATATTTAGAGGGATGGGTCTGTGACCAATTTTGTAATGTGCATAGTTTAGGCTCCTAATGCATGACTCTTATATGCATTGTTATATTTGCATGTTATGGCCTTAATGAATTTAATGTGGTTATTAAAATTTTTAATATGAATATAAGGTTCTTTTCTAAAGTATATATGTTGTTCACAGGCACAAACCCTAGTGCATTTCCTTTGTGTTATGAATCAGGTCTACATTTTATTTGATACTTTTCTTTTGTTATCTGAATGGATGCATTGGTATAGTAACTCAACCTAAGTTCTCAGAATGAATGCATGGTTATTTTATTTCTTGCATCCAAAATCTATCATAAATGATGTATTCTTACATAACTCAAACAAAGGATGGGCTCATCACTCGTGTGTACCTCAGGTGAGTGTGTAGTGCCCACTGGGTGATAGGCTGATGTGCATGTGATTAGACTATTTTTCTAAGGGTTTAAAAATGACTATAATGTTTCTAAAGATGGTTGTCATAAATGAAGAAGGGGGACATGTTTTTTCATTGTGTCTTAGGTTATCAAATATGAAAAATGTCATTCATGTAAAATATATTCAAAAATTTTTATGAGTCTCCATGAAAATTTTATTCATAGTCAAACATGAAGGTTTATTGGTAGTTTCTTGATTTGTTCAAGTTGTTATAGTGTCTAGACATAGTCTTGAACATGGTGCAAGTGTGGATGGTCATGGTATGAGATCTAAAGATTTTTATGAGGTCAAGCATGGTTAGTATGATGTGTTAGAGGTGTTACTGAGTATATAAGAGATCATCTTGGTCATTTCATGAAGAGTCATGGTTGAGTCAGGTCATTCTTGGCCTATTCTTAAACCTAGTGCATGGTGCATGGTATGAAAGCATCCAAGAACACATCAAGGGAAGCCTGTAACACCTCTCTACGCATTCACAATCATAGATAATGTGGAGAAAATGTATCCAACACACAAGTTTTAGTCACCTATCTTGGAAATCCTAATAGAACCAATTAGGCCATTAGGGATTAGGAAATAAAACAAATCTCCAAATAAAACCAAGGCCTAAAACACATCATACCAGGTGTCAACATGCTATTCATCACCAAAAATAATTGTTCCAACATGAAATACAATTTTTTTTCATTAATAGTTGAGCCTCAAGTTATTGATGTATATGATCAAAGAGTCCTGGGCATCTTGAAGTTTGTGTCATGGAGTTAGTATATGGTATTTGTCTAAAAAAATGGTGTTAAGCATGTATCATGGAGTCTAAGTGCTGAAAAATGGTCTACAGTTGTGGATATGAGTTTTAAGGGACAAGAGATAATTGTGAACAATGACAAACAAGAGGAAGCTGTGAAAATTTTAAATGAGTCACTTCGATCAATACGAAGTCATGGATTGCAATCATGAGTGTTTCAAATATTTGATGGAATTAGTTATTTATTTTGTCTTAAGGGGTAATATTACATTTTTTGTATTGAATATGTATGATCTAATAGACATAATAATGTGTAGAGGTCTATGCATTCATGTTGAGTGAAGGAAGAGCTATAGATTGATAGTATTACTTGAAGATGAAAGTTGTAAAGGTGGACTATGTATTATCATAGTTTTTTCCACATGGTGTTGCTATCAAGGTATGTCTTCATGTATCTCATATCTAAATTCATGAGTTAAGGTGTATCTAGTGTAATCTTGCATTATGGAGGTTAGATGAAGACTATTTGATATGGTTTAAGCACTGTAAAAATAGTGAAGGATGTTCTCAAGAGATAATGTTGGTTCAAGATGGTATAATGATGTATAGACAAACCTTGCTATATATATTTGGTTTACACCTTACTGTGCACGAGTTAAAGATAAGTTTTAGTGTTAACGAGTCCTTGAAATGAGTATCTAATTATGTTGAATAACTTTTGAGTTTGATCATCTCCATTATGACACACTATAGTAGGTTTTCATGTACAATAATGATGAGCTATAGGTGTATGGATACTACATAGGTCATGGAGAATTGATAATGATCTTATAGCATGTGTTCAAAGTGTCAAGGATGCTAGTTTAGCAGGGTGATTGGATTGATTGTAAGTATAATTATATGGGGGTTTGTCAAATACTCCAATAGGTATTTTATCATGAAACAGGGGCTGAGATTACTAAAGAGTTGTTGGACTGTTACATTCATGATGACCCATCTCCATAACAGTTAGTAAAGGTATGAGCTTGTTTTCCTGCTTAAATAGTTAGTATGATGATATCTAGTTAGGGGGAGAACTTATAAGGCATTTTACATGCTTGGCTTTATTATATTGTGTTGAGAATTTTGTAAAATTTGGATTGAAAGAAATATTTAGGGCTAATGGTCCTAAAAGTTGCAAAGGTAGTTTTGGAGGAAAATATTGTGTCTTCAAGCATGGTACAAGACTAGAAAGTGATGTATACAAAATATTAAGACAAAGAAAAGTGAATATACTCTCAAGGAGAGTTGTGTGGATAATTATATCAATTATATGTATCTTTATTGTTGTAGAAGACAAGAAAACATAATATAATCAAAGGTGGAGTGATGAGAACAAGTAAGTTTCTCCTTTGCATTGTTTTCATTTTTCATGTCTAAGTTGTCATATATCCTTTGGAATATATTTCAAATGGAGATAGTACGCTCAAAAACATTAAAAATTTTATTTTGTAGGTGTTTGGTCTTGTGGTTTCCATCAATGTTCCTGAAGGTGGTTGTCATCAATGAAAATGGGGGAGATTATTGGCCATTGTGTCTTAGGTTTTCATTGATGTCAAAGTTCATTTATGGAAATGAAGTCAAGAGTGTTTATGAGTCTCCATAAGGTTTTATTCATAGTCAAACATGAAGGTTTATTAGTAGTGTCCTTATTTAGTCAAGCTTTTATGGTGTCTAGGCATAGTCTTGAGAATGGTGCAAGAATGGATGGTCATGGTATGAGTTCTAAATGTTTGTATGAGGTCAAAATGGTTATTATGATGTGTTAGAGGTTTTAATAAGTCTATAAGAGGTAATATTGGTCAGTTCATGAAGATTCATGGTTGATTCGGGTCATTTTAGGCCTATTACTAGACCTAGTGCATGGTGCATGGTAGATGGTGCATGGAATCATGAGATATGGAGTAGGGAAGTCATATCCAAACATGGTACATGTGTTATAATGTTTCATATCATGTGTATGAGGAGTTTTAGGTCAGTATGGAGAGGTTTAATGATGTTTCAAGGTCCTTGAGAAGTAAGATAGTGAAGACCAGTCAAGAACACACAGGTAAGTCTTAGTGACTAGATAATTTTAGATGTATTTGAGAATTTATGATAGTTAAGATGCATGGAGGAGGTCCATATGGTGTTGTGGGAAAACTTTTAGGTTGATATGATGAAATTTTTTCATGTTATGATGTTTTTTTCCAAAACTGAGCTCTTTGGAAGCAAAAACCAACCCGATAGGTCATCTTGTTTTTCTCACCCACACATGTGTATTCTTCATGGGATTATAAGGATTTGGCGTATGTTTTTTCATAGATTCTAGTCATCCCATATTTATGAATAATCATTAAGAAGTTAACCAGGTCAAAATCCTATCTAAAACCCTCCTTCTAGAGTGACTTAGAATATTTGCATTTTATGGTATCTAAATGAAGTTAACAAGATAAATTCATGTATCAAGGTTGTAGAGAATTCCTATAGGCTCATTTTGGTTGTGGTTAGGGTCCTAGCTATTTTAGGAAGTGAGAGAAAAACCCTACTTTTATGGAAACTTATAGTTTTAGGGCTTCGGGAAGCTTCAGGATGAAAAGTGAACTGTTCCAAAATCATTGTGAGATTCTCTGGGTAGCCATGAAAATTTTCACGTAGCTTCTATGAATAATATATTAGTTACAGGTCTTCAAATTTTTCCTACTGATTTTTGGCCTTAAGGGCTAAAAGCTAGTCATGGAGGTTTGAAGTGAGCCAATTTATTTTACATATAAGAGAAGCTATTTTTTATCATGAATATCATGTTAATACCTAGTATGATGTTTTTAAGGTCTTGTTTTTATTTGGAGATTTTTTTTATTTCCTAATCCCTAATGGCCTAATTGGTCTTATTAGGCTTGTCAAGATAGGTGACTGAAACATGTGTGTTGGATCAATTTTCTACACATGAGCTATGTTTGTGAATGCTTGGAGATGTGTTACATGTTGCCTTTGATGTTTTCAATTATTTTTTTGATCTTTTAAGTGGCCTTATAGGTGTTTGGAGTAAAATCCTCAAGATTGGTTATTGAGTTCATTGTGGTAGTTTGGAGCAATTTTAGATATAGAGTTGTTTGAAGGCCTTGTGATATGATTTAGAGGATGAATTGAGTTATTTAAGAAATTCTATTTAGAGATATTTCTAATGGTATAATACTTGAGTCTTTATGATGAGTTTATATATGTGAACTCATTCATTTTCTAGGACTGGATTATGGGTACTTGAAGACCCTAGTTATGCATGCTTGCCTCTTGGTGTGTTTCATGGTGGAGATAGCAGTTGTATAAAATATTTTTCTTGTTAGTGATGATAAGGACATGTTATTGAGTTTTTTAGTGCTTATTGAGTGTTGAAAAATCTTCCTTGTTCATTTTAATATCATTATTCAATCGATGGTGATGAAGACCTTGATTTGGGCTTGTTTGACTAGCCTTGTGCTAGGTGGCATGTTTATGCTATTTTTGACCCTTGAGGTGTCTTGGAATGAATTTATATGACATCTTTGATATTTTTGTGTTGGTATGACAAACCTACATGGTCATGGTGCACCTAGGAGTGTTTATGATCTAGTGTCATGTATAAAAGCATGTAATATTTGTTCATTGTGACTAGTTAAAGTGTTTTGTTTGTGAATGAGCCAAAGGAGGAAGAAAAGAAGCATATAGGGGTCAAGTACATAGCTAAGGAGAGTGATGAGTGCATGAGAAATATTTAGGAGAAGATTTTCAAGGTCAATAGACCTAATCATCCCATGAAGAAGAATAATTGAGTGAGTTAGGAGAGTGTGTGTTTGAAGAGGGTTTTGATAGACATGAGCAGAATTGGAGATAACAATCAGTTTTGGAAGAAAAATATTATTAGTTATCATACATTTTAGGTGGATGAGTTTGTGATTATTCATCTTGGGGGTTTGTATCCTCCTTGTAGGATTGGTGTCCTACTAAACTAGGGGTTGGTGCTCCTTATGGGGTTGGTGCCTCACTAAAAAATCTTGTGTGATGTGTAATATTCACATGAGTCCTTTATTATGAGTAATATTAGCAGATATTTTAGTGGTTTTTCTTCCCCTTGAGGGTTTCCCACTTATATCTGGTGCCTTTTGTTCTCTCTCTTTTTGCATGGACTTTTGAATGTTTAATACACACCTAATAAGCTCATATGGTTTATGAATGTTGAATGGTTGATTTGAATGATGAATGTAAGAAATGGTAAAAGAAGTTAAAAATTTTGTGTGACTGATTCACCCCCCTTCTTGATCACTTTTCTTATAACAATGCAAAATTTCAGGCTTAGAAGCATTGGCATACAATAAGATGCCAATCATGGATTTGTATGTTGTTTGGTTTACTTTAGGTGACTTGTATTCTTTGTTCAATTTGAATCTTGTGACCATAGGTTTCCCAACATGATTGCAGTCCTCCATTTCAAACTTCTTTAGCATCTCCTTTATATATTTTTCCCATGATATGAATATGCCTTCCTTTGATTGATTGATTTATAGTCCTAGAAAGAATGACATTTCTCCAAGAATGGACATCTAAAATTCCTTCTTCATAACTTCTAGGAATTCATGTGTCATATTATCATTTTTCCCTCCAAAGATGATATCATCTACATAAACCACCACAATTAGTAGGTATCCTCCTTCATTCTTTATGTATATTTTTTTTTCATCTACGCCCTTCTTGAAGCCTTATTCCACTAAATACTTATGTAATCCCCCATACCAATCCCTAGGGGCTTGTTTAAGGCCATAGAGTCCCTTTTTCATCTTTCACACATAATATTTCCCATATGTGAATGAGAATCCATCAAGTTGCTCAATATATACCTCTTCTTCTAGGTTTTCATTCAAGAAGACATATTTTACATCCATTTGGTATACCTTAAAAACTTTGTAACCTACATATCTTAGATAGAGTCTAATGGCCTCCATTTTATCTACTGGTGTAAAAGTATCATCAAATGACTTATCTAATCCCCCATACCAATCCATAGGGGCTTGTTTAAGGCCATTGAGTCCCTTTTTCATCTTGCACACATAATATTTCCCATATGTGAATGAGAAACCATCAGGTTTCTCAATATATACCTTTTCTTCTAGGTTGTCATTCAAGAAGACATATTTTACATCCAATTAGTATACCTTAAAACCTAAATAGAGTCTAATGGCCTCAATTTTATATACTGGTGCAAAATTATCATCAAAATCTATTCCTTCAACCTATGCATATCCTTTGTAAATAAGAATATCTATGTTCTTTTTGACTTCACCATCCTCGTTTAGTTTATTTTTGAATACCTATCTAGTTCTAATAACATTTTTGTTCTTTAGTCTAGGTAGTAGCTCCCAAGTTTTGTTCTTATCTATTTGATCTAGTTTTGCATTCATAGTATTAACCCAAAATTGATCCCTACTTGCATTTACAACATGTTTACAACATTTTTGGCTCAAATTTAGATAGGAGAGCAATATTTTCTTAATTTTTAAGACTTACCAATTTTCTCCTTGTAGTTATGCCATCATCCTTCTTACCTAGGATTTGAGCTTCAAGATGATCTCTTCTTATTTGTCTTGAGGGGGATTTGGTATATTGTCTCTCTTCTTCTTCATCTTATTCTTCAATTTTCTTTACAACCTCTTCATATTCCTTATATTTGAACTCTTGTGATGTATCTTTTTACTTGGATTTAGATCTCATAGGATAGGATTCATAAAAATTTACATT
Source organism: Taxus chinensis (assembly GCA_019776745.2). Taxonomy (NCBI): domain Eukaryota; kingdom Viridiplantae; phylum Streptophyta; class Pinopsida; order Cupressales; family Taxaceae; genus Taxus; species Taxus chinensis. The sequence goes on from CM034150.1 coordinate 407,499,420, forward strand.
TGCACTCTTAACCACCACTTGCAGGATTTTGTTATATCATATGTAAGTTAAAATTATTAAGGAATACCAAAAGAATATTCCCTTATCATATCTTGAGTCAAATTTGCCTAAGTTTTCTTTAATTCTCTTGATGAATCATCCTCTCCCAAAAAATCTAAAATGTTCTATATTTGTAGGTTTACTATTACATAACTCAGTGGGGGTCTTGTCACTACCTATCCTTATTTGACATCTATTGAGGATGTTAATACGGAGCACATTACAGAGGACAAAATTTCCCTAAATCTACTAAGATCACTACATTATGGAAGATCATTGAGAGCTTTTTGGTGACTATTTGAATGTAAGAAACGAAGTTCGTACGAAGAAATGGTGGCCAGTCAAAGTTTAGGTCAACCCTAGGTGAGACTGGGTCAACAAGTCAACACATGGACCAATGGCAAGATGACACGTGGTAGTTGGCGACAAAGTAAAATAGGATTTTTAGTTCGGTTTGTAACCTCTGGTCTTTGTCAGGTGTAAAATTTGTGGATGGGAACAAGAGGCTCAAATTTTATAATGGAGGGGAGCCCTGTTAAGCACAAGATAATATTGAGAGGGGGTGAATCAATATTATGATATTCTCTTAAATTTAACACTTAATCTCATATTTGTAATCACAATTAATTAGTTTCACAGTGAATATATCAAAGAAATCAACGAATGCAAAGAAAACCAACACATTGCAAATATACACGAATTTACGTGGAAACCCTTTCAGGAGAAAACCATGAAGAAAATCTTCTTTATTATATTTCTCAAATTTTTATAGGAACCAACCTATGGGAGACACCAATCCCCAAGTTACAATTTTGTAGGCACCAACCTATAGGAGCACCAACCCTTTTTTCTAAGCACCAACTCAGCAAGAGACACTGATATCTTCAAATACGAAGGCACCAACCTTCCTTATAAAAAACAAACTCTTTCCTATGTTTTATTTTTTGCTTCAATAGATGATAAAACAAAAATTCTACGAAGAATATTCTTTTGATTTATTCCATTCCCTTCACATATATAAATCACTTCAACTCTTCACTAAAAATAAATTTGCCCTTCACTCCTTTTTATATTTCATATTCTACTCTTCTTCTTCTTTCCCTTAAACTTGAATGAAGCACTCAAATTGCTTTCCTAAACCAAATGATTCCATCTCCTTATATATCCTTCTCACATCCTTTCGAAAAGACACATCATTCCAACTGACACAACCTTTCCATTAACACAAATTAATTAAGTGCATTATTCGACTAAAACAAAAATAATAATTAATGCAGCCCATAATTATTAAATGCACATTAAACAATGAAATTAACCACTTGATAGGAGTACTGCCCCTCCTTAGACAAATCGATATTATCATTAGATCACTGTCAGCCATCATTAAATCTTATTTTTTATCATAAAACATGGCATATGAACACCTTAAAATGTTGATATCTCTCTCTTATGTACATTTGTGTGTATCTCACTTATACCATGATAATCCTTATGCAAAAACGTTTCTTTTCATGTATTTAAAATTTGTTTTCTGCCCTTCTAAACTGCCGGTTATTTCCGTTACTTTCTACCATTTCTGCCAAAATCCATCAACAGTTCCGTCACCTTCCGTTACACAATTCCATTAACCAAATACATCAATGATTAAGCCTTTGACATCAATGACAATATTTCAAAAAATCTCCCCCTTTGTCATTGATGGCAACCTTCCAAAAAAAATTCTTATTTTCTGCAACTCCCCCTTACTATCATTCTCCCCCTTTGACATCAATGGAAAAGGGTCAATCTAGGAGCTGAATATTGCAATGTTTAGCTCCCCCTCAACTGATGCTTCTCTTGGTTTTTCAATGGAAAGAAGCAAAGGATATTACTCCCAACTTATGTCGTAGATATTCAAATGTCTCCTGTGGAAGTGTCTTAGTGAAGATATATGTTATTATCACACTGGTATTATTGCATTATATGGAGATTGGATGATCATAATCTACTTTTATATCTTTCAAGGTTTCCTTCATCCATAGAATTTGAGTACAACATAACACTACTGCTATATAATCTACTTCTGCTGTTGATAAGGATACAGAGTTCTACTTTTTACTTAGCCAAGATACCAGGTTGTTTCCAAGGAAGAATACTCCTCTGCTTGTACTTTTTCTATCATACACACATCATGCCCAATCTGAATCTATATAATCTACCAATTTGAAGTCTTTACCCCTTAGGTACCATAACCCATAATCCATAGTTCCCTTTAGATATATGAATATGTGTTTTACATCTTGCGCATGTGTTTCTTTCGGACCTTCTTGAAAATGTGCACCCATACCCACTTCTTGCATGATGTTTGGTCTGGATGCTATCACATATAGTAAACTCCAATCATTGATCTATAGAGAGTTTGATCAACATTCATAGATTCATCATCTTTGCTTAACTTTGTATTGGTAGCCATAGGTGTGCTAACAGGTGCACACTCCTCCATGCCAAATTTCTTCAACATTTCCTTCACATACTTGGTTTGGGATATAAATATTCCTTTATCATATTGAGAAATTTACAATCCAAGGAAAAATGATTACTCTCCCAACATGGACATCTCAAAATCCTTTTGCATGTCTTCAGAAAATTTCTTAGACATTTCCTCATTGTCTCCTCCAAAAATTATGTCATCTACATACACAACAACAATATGTTGGTGCTCACCTTCAATTTTAATGTAAATATTGTTATCAAAAAGTCCTCTCTTGAACCCTTGGTCTTGTAGATACTTATCAAGCCTAGAGTACCATGCTCTGGGGGCTTTTTTTAATCTGTACAAGGCCTTCTTCAAATTACACACATAATTTTCATTTTTTGATAGGAGGAACCCATCAAGTTGTTCTATGTATACATCCTCTTCTAACTTCCCATTTATAAATGTTGATTTGGCATCTATTTGATATAATTTGAAGTTCTTAAATACCAAAAAAGTAAGAAACGTTCTAATTGCTTCTAATCTAGCAATAAGAGAAAAAGTTTCTTTGAAATCAACGCCTTCTACTTGAGCATACCCTTTGCATACTAACCTTACCTTGTTTCGAGTGATTTTTCCATCTTTATTCAATTTATTTTGGAATAACCACTTTGTGCCAATCACATTCTAATCCTTTGGCCTAGGTACAAATTCCCATGTTTCATTCTTCTCAATTTGATCTAACTCTTCCTCCATTACCTTTATCCAATGTTTATCATGGATGGCTTCTGCAAAGTTCTTTGGCCCTATTTGGGATAATAAAGAGAAATTTACTGGTTCTGATGCACTTACAATTCTTATTCTTATATGTAATCCATCATCAAAGTTTCCAATGATCTGACTTTCAACATGATTCTTCTTAACAAAATGAGATGGTGTTTTGGTATCCTTCCTTTCATATTTACTTAATTTTTCAACATATTCTTCCTCTTCCTTTTCTTCTACTACCTCAGGTATTTATAAGGACTCTTCTGCAAGTTCTTTAGATTTTTGATTCATGATTTCATCCACTCTCACATTTGCATTTTCTACTATAGTTTGTAGTCTTTTGTTATAGTATCTGTAGGCTTTTCTTTTAATAAAGTAACCAAGAAAAATTCCTTCATCCACTCTTGAATCAAATTTTCCCAAGTTCTCTTCATTTCTTTTAATAAAGCATCTACTCCCAAACAATTTGAAATATTTTACAGTAGTTAGTCTTCCTTTCCACAATTCATAAGGAGTTTTGTCATGATTAACTCTGATTTTCCCTCTATTCAAGATATGAACAACTGTATTTACCATTTCTCTCCAAAATCTATTTGATAGCTTAGATTCATTTAACATGGTTCTAGCCATCTCTTAGACGGTTCGATTCTTTCTTTCTACCACTCCTTTTTGTTGTGGAGTCCTTGCCGCTAAGTATTGTCTTTTGATTCCATGATCTTCACAATATTTAATGAATTCATTTGAGGTGAACTCACCTCCATGATCTGACCTCATGCATTTTATTTTCAATCCAATTTCATTTTCTACTAAAGCCTTGAAAGCTTTGAAATTCTCAAATGTTTTTGACTTTTCTTTTAGAAACACTGCCCATGTCATTCTTTTGTATTCATTAATGAATAACATGAAATAACTCTCACCTTGTATGCTTTTTGTTCTAGTAGGTCCACATAAATCCGTATGAATTAGCTCTAGTGGTTTGGTGGTCAAATACTCCTTTATTCTAAACCTTGCTCTAGTTTTCTTTCCATGTTGACATTACTTGCATAGAGTACTTGTAGGTTTTGTTACCTTAGGCATATCCCGCACAGCCTGCTTGTTGCTGATTTTCACAAGATTATCAAAATTTATATGCCCCATCCTTCTATGAAATAGCCAACTCTCTTCAACTTGACTTAGAAAACATTTCTCTCCTTTTACTTCTCCGAGCATGTATAGGTTTTTGTGGTTCTATGTGCATCTTCTACTAACTCTCACGTGTCTACCTTCCTTATCTCACACCCTTCAGCATAAAACTTAAATGTGTGTCCTTGATCACACATTTGTCTTACACTTAAGAGATTATGCTTTAATCCATCAACATATACAACATTCTCTATTTTTGCTTTACCATTATCAAGACTTAGCATACCTTTTCTAGCGATCTTTATTTTAGCGTTATCACCGAATTTCACCATACCTTCATTTAATTTCTTCAATGAGATGAACTTACTTTTATCTATGGTCATATGTCTTGAACATCTACTATCAATGTACCATAACTGCCCTTCATCCTGTGCATGTAATGTTATTTTAACAAGCATAGATTTCTCTTTATCTTGCCCATCATCCTCTTTCTTCTATTTCCAAAATTTTGTAGCTTCTTTTTTCTTTATTTCTAGAGCATTTACCTTCTAATTTGATTTAGATGGTTCTACAAAACCACTTCTGCAAAATATTTCCATATGTCCATAGTTATTGCAGTTATAACAAACAATATCTTCAACATAGTTCGATAAAGGAGCAAACGAGTTATAATTTCTATTTGAGAATTTATACACACCTTTGTTTTTTATATTGTTATCTCTCACCTGTATTATATTGCTTTATGACCAAAATGATTACAATAGAATTAATAACCATAGAAATAATTTTCAAACATAGACATGTGAGTTTATCTTGGAGGATTTGGTCTTCAAAAATTGTTCTCATATTTTATTTCCTTGTAAGAAGTGTTGATCTACATAAATCTCTTCTCCCTTTTCAACTCTTCATTCTTCATAGGTTCCTTGAGTGTCTCTACATAGGTCTTTGACTTCTCTTCTCTTGTCCCTTTTGACAACTCTATACCTTTTGTGTTAGTGGTTTCTTGTCTTTCCGTATATCCAAGACCAGTCTTGTTGGATGTTGACTTCTGTCGGTTTAGAATTTCATCTAGTATCTCAGTAATTTTCTCAAATTTTAGATTACTTGTAACTTTAGCATTTTATTTTTCTAAGTCCTTTCTCAAAGCAACGATCTCTGACTCACGCTTTTCACAATATTCTTCCTTAGTCCTTAACTAATTTCTTAATTCTTCTTTAACTCGTTTTACTTCTTCAATTTGTGTTTTTAGATCCACAATCATCTTTCCTGATTCTTCAAGAGACTGTGATATCTTAGCTTCAAGTTACAATCTTCTTCTTCATACTTTAGGAGCTGTAACTTTTGTTTTTTATTTTTCTTTTTAAGAGCTTTCAACTCTCCCAAGGAACATATAAGTTCCTCTTCAAGATTCACTTCACCTTTTTCTTTCGTGTATTCATCTCTTTCTAAGTAATATTTTATAGCCATGAATAATATTTCTTCATTATCTCTATCTGAGTCACTTATCCCACTTTCTTCGGATGATCTGCTACTTCCTTTTGAATATAATCTTTTCTTTTGCTTTCCAAATATTTTATTTGCTTTGCTTTTCTTGAATTCCTTTTTGAATATAGGTTTTCTTTCCTCATCATTGCTATCTTCTTTCTCTAGACACTTAGCCACAAAATGACCAATTTTACCACAGTTAAAAAATTTATATGGTAACTTACCTTTGTACTTTCCAGATCTTTTATTTAAATTTTGAATGAACAAGGATTATTTCTCATCTACTTCATTGTTTGAGTTCTCATTCGACTCAGGTTCTTCGATTTTTTCTTTCTTTGAGACTTTGAATGTAGCTTCCTTCTTTGATGGTTTATTTTACTCGGTCCTCATTTCATACGTGGTCAGTATTCCATGTAGTTTTTCCATGCTCAACTTATAAATATCCTTCATTTCTTCAATGGAAGACACCTTAGCATCAAATATTAATGGTAGAGACCTTAAAATATTTTGAATGATCATGGATTATTCAATCTTTTCACCTAACCCTCTTATGGCATTGACAACCTCATCCACATGAAGAAGATGGGGTGCAACATTCTCCTCATCCTTCATTTTCAAGCTCTCAAATTATCTCCTCTGAGTTTGAAGCTTAGCCCTTTTAACCTTGTTATTGGGCCCCTGAAATATTGACTAAGTATGAAGGCACGTAGGTGCGAGGGACACCGGTTATAGGATGGTGCACAAGGAAAAAGCATGCAAGAGAAAAGGCTCAAGGAAATATATAGCATGCGACAAGCAAAAGGAGGTTCAGGACTTAGCTGACTCAAGCAACAAAGGTAGAATGCATGAAAAGCATGATTAGTTACGCATGGATAACATGTCAGCCTGGCAACAGGTGGCCCAGGAAAGAGCATGCCAGTAAAGGAATATTCTAGAAGAACATCATGAGATGTAGTGGAGAACTCAGGCCTGAGGAAACATGCTCATTGAAGGACCAAATTCAACACTTGGTGATGGATCTGAGGGTTTGGAAAGGTGAGTTGGCAACACAGGAAGGTGATAAATACAAGTTCCTGCAGACCAAGAAAGGGGGATAGACATAAGAGGAGAAGATAGGAGAGATACACACAGAGAAAGAAAACATGGGTAAAGATCCATAGGATTACTATGAGTGGGCCTTTGATGTACTGAGCTTAGCATTGTAATTTCTTTTCTATTTTTACGTAGTTATACAAGCCTAGTGATTTAACATCCCCATTTTAGTACATTAGAACAAGTAATTTTTTTTTTGATAAATGCTTTCTAGTTCTAAATACATAATTTAGAACTCACAAATCAAAACAACCATTCTTATAACAGATAACCATATGCAGCTGTAATGACTCGGAGTACCTCCGATCTATTCATTCCATGACTCGGTAATCTACCAATCTATTCATGAGTATCAAGAGTTGGTGTTTTTATTTTAACACATCACTCTTGCGGTTCTCTTCCCTAATCTGGGATTCATAATGCTCTGTCCAAGGAACCTATCTGAATAATTGTTACCATTATTCATCGGCATCTCGTCCCTTAGACTAGGTGACATAGGACAACACAATCAGCAACTTGCGATACTTTGGCCAAAGATTTGAAACATACTGCTTATGTCTCGTATTCCTTGATGGCATACTCGTCAATCTGGAATACGTCCTTCACCCCATTCCTATGTTATGTAGAATGTCTTATACTAACTTCTGTCAGTCTCTCCTGCCCCAAGTTATTCACTCAGGAACAGATTAATAATATGACAACATTATAGGGATGCTCCCAAGGACTAGGGATACGCTGACATACTGGGTCAACCCTAGTTAACCCAGTGTGTCAAGATACCCCGAGTCTCCAGGGGCAGCCTTATAACATGACCACGTTCCTAACCAGTCCCAGAGTAAAACTTGTTCGAGTTTAAGGTGTAAATCTTAACGATCAATGCAAAGGGTGTCGCCATAAGTCACCTGTATTGTTGTATCTTCGAGAAGATCCTAATCTTCTCGAAGGTACAACCCTGCAGTTGACTTGTGCCATCAACCTTCCAAATCCGCCTCGAAAAGATCTACTTATTTATAAGGTGTTACATACGTTGAGTTAAAGTTATACTTTAAGACGCTCCTTTTAGGGTAGTCTTTTCCCAACCCCTGGGTTCCTCACCTTAGAATTACCTTTCTTAATAAAACCCATTTCACAAAGAGAAGTTATTAAGATTCAGAGGTCTCATCAAGGAGTTCATCGAAAAATAGTAATCTAAATCAACGAAACCTAGGCAATAGCCCTAAATCTTCACATAAGGTTGCTAACCATACCCTTTTAGGTTTATATCAGTTCTCATAACTGAAATATATCTTACTTATTAGTATTGAGATATAGTGATTAAAAATCCAATTAAACGTTGTCTTGACTTAGATCAAGACTAGGAAGTAATAATTTATTCAGCCCGTTTAGCTTCCTGTTGAGGTTTATTTTAACCTTAGCTTCTCGAAAGATAGTGATCTAAATTCCAATTTAGCTTTAGATAGAACATAATAGAACTACTAAACATTCACAAGTATTCAGTCACATAATCTTTGCAAAGCTTACTTAGAGAATCCTAAATGCCTCCAAGGTATACAATAATAACAATGCTCTTTAAAATCATTCGAACCGAAGAAGTTCAATCCATCAAGATACGAATGCAAACACATAAGTAACAAATACCTCATTTCATTCATTTCTAAGCTAATCAAATACATTTTATGCATTCAGCATATTTGATACAATACTCAACAGCAAAAGAGCATCTTTCTTCAAGTAGTACATTTAGAGAATCAAATTGGAATTCATCATAAAACCAAATTAAACAATCTGAACATCATATCAGATCTGCGTGCCTTTACCACTTACGGCAACCATCTGCAAAAATTGTCAACACGGGTCAGTTCGGTGAACTGAGCATGATAAGCACTAATTCTTAAAACAATTGCAATCCACCAATTGTTCTCATTAAACAACCTGTTTAAATGAAATCATTTCTTCAAATTCCAAACATAAATCAGGCTATTCATCCTATATGTTAGAGACTAAGAACATATGAATACAACCATTCTAAAGACAACAAAACTCCTACAAGATTGTTTCTAACAATTTCTCAAGGCAGTTAAAACATTCAACAAGCTCACTGTCTTAATTCTTTTATCATCATAACACATTTCAATGGTATTGACAAGTATACCTATTTATACAGCAACACACATTTTATACCAGTCTCTCCATACAATACCACAGTTTATTCTTGTTATGCCCATACCGTAGAGATCGCAAAAGGATGCAAGAAGAAAGCACACAAGTTTTCCTGATCTAGGAGAGAGAGAGAGAATTCTCCTATTCAACTTATTATACATCAACATATAAATTACAGTCTAGAAGAAAGAAACAGAGTCAATTAGATTCCTGAATCAACAATGTTCTGGACTATACCGACTCCTTGAATAATGCTAATACATTTACGCATGCGACTAAACAGTCAAGATTACAAGAAGAACTACAACATCATTAGAATTCCAAATATAAAAATCACCTGTAGCTTATTGAGCAATACAAGAGTTCACGCGACAAGCAATAATGAATAATCCAACTCATAATAGGCTCAACAAAACTTTCCATATTATTCAACAAACATGAAAAATATCCAACGCCATCGCCTAATCATGGCACAACTAGTACCTCTTTACCCTAGTCAAGCACAAGACTAGATAACACAATAACAGAAAAGGTAACCATGTGCAAACACAGCGACATTCCCACTGAGTCGAAACACTCAACAACATACAGCTGAATCTAATCCCTACTAAAATACATCCAGGACTTAAATCAGAAGCCAAAATAAAGAAAGAATAACCACTACAAGGACTTCATAGAAGACGCCATCGTATCATTAATTTCATCAAAGTTTTATCCAAAATCAAGCTAATACGAATACAGCAGGGACTCATACAGAGTCGAGTTTGTAAAGAAAACCCATCCCTTAATTCCTCAGAAATGAACTGAACATAAACACAATAATATTAAGAAGAGTCAATTTCAATATGCATGCACAGTGAAGACTTAAATCAGGAATCGAGCCAACACACATCATATCAAGGACTTTATCAGGAGTCGTGTTTAAATGGGAATACCACAAGGACTCCGACAGTGTCAAATCCAACTAGTACTCACAACCAGGGTTCGATTGGAGTCGAATTCATACGAAAACAATTCAAGGACTTCCACAGAGTCAAAACCATTAAGCATTCACAACAAAACTTCTTCAGAAGTCAAAAACATACTATACATAATACAAGGATTCCAACAAAATTCACAATAAAACTTCTTACCGAAGTCAAAACATTAATTACATTTCAAGGACTCAAAAGGAGTCAAACCCATATAGTATTCTCAATTAAACTTCTACAGAAGTCAAAAATACTATCTATTCAAGGATTCCAACAAAATTCACAATAAAACTTCTTACCGAAGTTGAAACATTAATTACGTTTCAAGGACTCAAAAGGAGTCGAACCCATATAGTATTCTCAATTAAACTTCTACAGAAGTCATAACATACTATCTATTTCAAGGATTCCAACAATATCAATAACATATAGTATTCACGACTAAACTTCTACAAAAGTTGAAACATACTATACATTTCAAGAATTCCAACAGTATCAGTTTCAACAAGTGTAAACAACAAGGCTTCGACTGAAGTTGATATCAAACAAGAAAACATTTCATGGACTCCAACAGAGTCAGTTTCATACATTATCCTTGCAAGCATTTCTTCGGAATCTACCAAAATGTAAAACACAGCAAGATAATTCAACAACACGAAACCAAATGTACACCCAGCAAGGAATCAACTGAATAGTCGAGCCAGCATGAAAACACAGCAAGATACTTCATACATTGCTACCATTAGAACCAGCTGAACCAAAAATCATCTGAACAGAGTTGTTCTAATGAAATCATTTGAAGGAAAGCAAGATTTTTAAAAGTTAGGGCCTAACATGCCTGGTAATGTCGCTTAAAAATCTGAAGAAGACCTCTGAATGTGCTCGAGCCTTCTTCTCCTCTTCCACGATAGATTCAACAACAATAATTTGTTACTACCATGTCTTATAAACTTTCCCCGACAGAGAAAAGAGCTAGATAATCTCATAGTTGCCATGCAACACATAGTAGACTGGTTCGAAGAACCAGTGATCAAACAGAGAGAAAAACGGAGCGAATGGAAAACCAAAATACCAACAAATTTTCCATTTGCATGCCTTCCCAAGCAATCCGCGCTCGGGAACCGAAGTTCATCAATGACATTAACTCCAAAATTCCCACCTAACCTCCATTGCCACCGACCGCCATAGTTGGCGATGGACAAAAGCAAACCAAAGACCATTTCCAGATTTGGCGACTCTGCCACGTCGGTCTCGATGGCCGTTTGAAATCTCCACTAAATCCCTTGTCCTTCATGCTTATCCCACTTCATTTAATGCCATAGAAACTACCGCCCATGGCTCGCACCCCTTCATAGGTCCCCTTCATCCACTATCATTAGTTAGGTTAGAAACATAGGTTAGATCTTAAGGTGATACTTAGTCTAACTTCCTTAGTGCTAGGTCGCTAACCTTAGGAACATTTAGCTTATAGTTTAGGGCTAGGTTAGATTAGCACTAATCCAACCCATAGGTTATAGTTTAGGTTTAGGTTATTAACCTTAATAAATCCAGTCTAGGTCTAACAAATAGAATCGTTCAGTATAAGAATCAATAGAGTATAATATTCCCAAAATGGATTCTATTCAGCATTGATAATAAGCTAGCAGTATATATACCAGAATTTATTACCTGGCTCAAGGTTTAGGCCTTCTAGATATTACGATATCGGGAACCAATTCATTTAACAAGATCAGGCTGAGTTAACTCCTGAATTGCTCATTCAACACATTCAGACCTTGCAACCTTCGTAAGGTCTATAATTTTTGTTCATCCAGAATAAACTTAAAACATCTCTTGGATCAATGCAACTGATCCAAGGCTGAGTCATAAAGATGGGTAAATCCACAATTCATCCCGAAATCAGATTAAACTCAGGTGCTAAAAATGAAAGAAATAAAAGAGTCCAAGCATATCCTGACTCAGTCAAAGATCTTCAAGAGCAAAGAAGATACAATCCATATCAAGCATGACTTCACAATCAAAGGAACACATCCTTTTACAGAAGAAATCATATATCAACACTTGAATGCTCAGGAGGAAGTAACAATAGTTCAGGGTGTTACATGCTTCCCTCCTAAAAGATTCATCGTCCCGATGATTACATATTTGATTTACCTTCAGGTCAACCAATTTATTAGTTCACAATACAATAAGACTATTTCCAACTTGAATAGTTCCAGAAATCAATGTCACGATACATTTTATTCAGCCTGAATAATGTTTGCCTCAATCTGGCTTTCATATAGACATGAAAAAGATAAGTTCATAAAAAAAATGTTTTGTCAACAGATTTCATTCTGTTGAAAAAGAAAAGGAAAAGCAATTTTCATCTCTTCCAGATTTTCCCAAGTTGCACTTTCTTCGTTAAACTGGTCCCACTGGACCTTACATTGCTGTATTTCACGATTTCTCAAATGCAATTGGTGAGTTTCCAGTACTCGTGTGGGTTTAACCATGATTATTCCTGGGTCTTGGACCTGCAAGGAATTCCAATTTAAAACATGTGACAAATCTGAAATGTATTTCTTAAGCAAAGAAATATGGAAAACATCATGCATGCGAGACAAAGCAGGTGGTAATGCTAATCGGTAAGCTACAGGATTGATTATCTCGACAATTTCGAAAGGTCCCACATAACGAGGTGACAACTTGGCAGCCTTGCCAAAAGTTATAGAACTCTTTCTGGGTTTAACACGAAGAAAAACCTTCTCACCAAGCTCAAACCTTCGATCAACCCGCTTAAGGTCAGCATAGCTCTTCTGCCTATCTGCTGCTTCCTTTAATCGTTCACGAATCAACTTTACTTGCTGTTCCATTTCAGTGAGGATCTCTGGTCCAATTACCACTCTATCCTCAATACTATCCCAACTAACAGGGGTTCTGCACTTCCTTCCATAAAGTGCTTCAAAAGGTGCCATTTTAAGAGATGAGTGATAAGTGTTGTTGTATGTGAATTCAACTAGTGGAAGATACTCTTCCCATTTATACTGTTGATCCATGCAATACATTCGCAACATATCTTCCAACACTTGATTTACTCTCTCTGTTTGTCCATCCGTTTCCGGATGATATGCAGAACTGAAGTTTAGTTTCGTTCCAAGAGCTGTATTAAGCGTTTGCCAAAATCTTGACGTCATTCTAGGATCCCTGTCAGATATAATCAATTCTGGTACACCATGTAACCTGAAAATTTCATGCACGAATCTTTTGGCCAACACTGGTGAATCATCCTTTAGATTTCCAGCGATGAAATGAGCTACCTTAGTTAGTTTATCTACAACTACCAGGATAACATCATGTTTATTCCTGGACATAGGTAACCCTTGTACAAAGTCCATGCTTATTACTTGCCATTTGTACTGCGGTATGCTATGGGGATATAATAGTCCAGCAGGGTGCATGTGTTCTGCCTTAACCCGCTGACATTCCAGACAATGAGTCACAAAATCAATAACATCCTTTTTCATACCTTTCCAAAAGTATTGTTGTTTCAGATCAGCAAGCATTTTTGTGATACCCGGGTGTCCAGAGAAAGGTGAATTATGAAATTCAACTAACAACTTCTTTCTCAAATCGTTCAGCATAGGTACGTATACCCTGTTTTCATAACGTAAGATTCCTTCATTATCAAAATGAAAACCTTTATACCTTTCATCATTAGGTTCTGCAGCAAGCGCTGCTTTTACTTGCTGAAAGTATATATCAGATTCTGAGGCACTTTTTACCTCATCCTTAAACTGAGTTCTTAATGTTATAAGAGCAGAAATGTGCTTCCTACGACTTAGAGCATCTGCTACCCTATTCTCTTTCCCTTTGATGTAGCTAATATCAAAATCATATTGAGATAAAAATTCTAACCACCTTCTCTATCTGGCATTTAGATTAGGCTGAGTGAAAATATATTTCAGTCCTAAGTGATCAGTTTTCAACTCAAAAGGTTTCCCAAGTAAATAGTGTCTCCAGACTTGAAGCGCATGAACAATGGCAGCAAGCTCCAAATCATGAGGAGCATAATTCAGCTCATGTAACTTAAGTTTTCTACTTTCATATGCTATTACTTGATCATTTTGTAACAAAACACCTCCAAGGCCTGCCCCAGAAGCATCCGTTACAACTATAAAGCTCCCATTAGGGTCGGGTACAGCTAAAATAGGTGTGGAAGTCAACTGACTTTTCAGACTTTTGAAAGCAGTTTCACACTTATCATTCCAAATAAATTTCTTATCCTTCTTCTGCAATGAAGTTATCGGTGCAGCCACTTTAGAAAAATCCTTAACAAATTTTCTATAATAACCAGCAAGACCCATGAAGCTTCTTACTTCGTGCACATTCTTTGGTGCAGGCCACTCAGTTATTGCCACTATTTTTGAAGGATCTACAACAATTCCTTCTTTACTAATGACATGACCCAAATAGTGAACTTCTGAATCAAAGAAAGAACATTTGGATAACTTACCATACAACTTTCTTTTTCTCAAAATTCCCAAAACTATCTTCAAATGCTCATTGTGCTCTTCAACACTTTTAGAATAAATGAGAATATCGTCCAAGAATACAAGTACAAACTTGTCCAAATATTCTTGAAAGATATTATTCATTAAATTCATAAAAGCTGCGGGTGCATTAGTTAATCCAAAGTGTAGAACCGTGAATTCATAATGTCCGTACCTTGTTCGGAAAGTTGTTTTATGAATATCTTCTTCTCTAATCCTTAACTGATGATAACCAGATCGAAGATCTATCTTAGAATAAACCGCTGCCCCACGCATCTGATCAAATAGATCGTCGATCCTTGGAAGTGGGTATCTGTTCTTGATTGTTGCTTTGTTCAACATCCGATAATCAATACACAGCCTAAGTGTTCCATCCTTCTTTTTCACAAATATTACTGGTGCTCCCCAAGGTGAAACACTTGGTCTAATCAAACCTTTAGACAAAAGTTCTTGCAATTGAGCCTTAAGCTCGACTAACTCTGTAGTAGTCATCCGATAAGGTGCTTTGGAAATAGGTTCCGTTCCTGGTTTGATTTCGATGGTGAAGTCAAATTCCCTCTTGGGTGGTAACCCTGGTAATTCCTCCAGAAAAACATCTTTGAAACTTTGTAGCAGAGGAAATCGTTTCATGGAATCACCATCTTCTTCTGAAAATTCAGATATCTTTACTGCATAAAGGGTGCATCCTTTGTTTTTAGCCTTTTTAAGCTGCATAGCTGACAGTTTTCTAACTGAAATTTCCCGTTTCACCCCTTGAATCTCTGTTGTTTCCAGCCGATCATCTAAACATTTTATATTCTTTTCATAGCAGTCTACTTTTGCTTTATGGTCAGCTAACCAATTGACACCGATGACAATGTCATACGATCCCAAAGGTGTAACATAGAGGTCAACTTCCGTGGAAAAGTTAGGTAAGTCAAGGACTGCCCCAAAAAGACACATACTCACTGTATGAACAGAATTATTACCATACTGTACAGTCCAAGATTTATCCATTTTTCCAGCTTTTCTCTTAAGTTTAGAAGCAAGTTTACTAGAAATAAAACATTCAGTAGCTCCTGTATCAAAAAGAATAGTGACAGGTATGCCAAATAACTTACCCGGAACTTCTATAGGTGTCACTTGCTTTTCAGCTTGCTTGTCTGCTACTGCAGCATGTATCTTATGCTGCTGATTACGATCATCCTTCTTCAAAGGGCACTGATTTGCGTAGTGGTCTTTGCCACAATTGTAGCAGCCTCCTACAGGTCCCTTTTTAGTCTCAAAATTGCCTCCAGCCTTGTAATTATCACGTTGTCCTCCATAGGGCTTCTGCCCATTGTTATAATTTTTGGCAAAATTATCCCTTACATTTCCAGCAGGCTTATTTGCTACTGTTTTCTTACTATTATCCCCTGGAAACTTACTTCTGTTTCCAAACTTTTTCCATGGTCCCTTTTTGGGTGCAAGTGAAGTTGAAGAAGGGTTTGCAATCTTCTTCCGCACTTCCTCTTTATGAGCAGAAATAGCCTTTAATTTCTGTTCTTGTCGTATGGCCTTTTCAACAACTCCTTCCATAGTGGTTGGACTGTGAACATCGACCTCTCCCCCTATCACGGGATTCAATCCCATGATGAATTTCCGTATTCTGAACTTCTCGTCAGTTTGATACTGCGGTACATACTTGAGGAGTTTTGTAAATCGCTCCCAGTATTCAGTTACCGTTAGCTTCCCTTGAGCTAAGTTCTGGAATTCTGTCATTTTCTGATCATAGAAAAGTTGTGGCAGCCAACGTTGCCTAAAATAGCCCTTAAATTGATCCCAAGTAATATTGGTCTCATCAATATTTAGCTCAGCTTTACGGCTATCCCACCACGAAGATGCTTCGTGGGAAAGCTGATAGGCTCCCCAAATAGCTTTGGTTTCCTCTGAGAAGTTTCTTATTGCAAAGTACTTCTCCATTTCACTGAGCCAGTTCTCAGCTCCATCTCCTAATGTGGTGCCATCATATTTAGGTGGGCTTATCCTTTTTATATCATTAGTGAGTTCTGCTGCCAACCTGGCCTTTTTGTTTTCTGGTTGGACAGGTGCATTTCCAGCATTATTATCAACACCCATATTGGGGTTGTCCTCAGGAGGTTGCTGATTGTTATTACCAGCTTCATCTTCCTCCTCATTTCCCATTACTTGCTGTTCAAGTACAGCCAAACGATCTCTTGTGTCCAATAGGGCAGCAAGGATCTCATCAAGCTTTTGGGTTGTTGCTGCCCCTCCTTCTGGTGGAGCATTATTCGCAACGTTCCCCCTTGTTCTAACCATTTTCTGTTACAAGAAAATTCAGGTTTTTATCAGATTATGGACACAATAGGTCCAAGAGCTGCAACCTTCAGCTCTGATACCAAGATGTAACATCCCCATTTTAGTACATTAGAACAAGTAATTTTTTTTTTTTTTGATAAATGCTTCCTAGTTCTAAATACATAATTTAGAACTCACAAATCAAAACAACCATTCTTATAACAGATAACCATATGCAGCTGTAATGACTCGGAGTACCTCCGATCTATTCATTCCATGACTCGGTAATCTACCGATCTATTCATGAGTATCAAAGAGTTGGCGTTTTTATTTTAACACATCACTCTTGTGGTTCTCTTCCCTAATCTGGGATTCAGAATGCTCTGTCCAAGGAACCTATCTGAATAATTGTTACCATTATTCATCGGCATCTCATCCCTTAGACTAGGTGACATAGGACAATGCAATCAGCAGCTTGCGATACTTTGGCCAAAGATTTGAAACATACTGCTTATGTCTCGTATTCCTTGACGGCATACTCATCATTCTGGAATACGTCCTTCACCCCATTCCTATGTTATGTAGAATGTCTTATACTGACTTCTGTCAGTCTCTCCTGCCCCAAGTTATTCACTCAGGAATGGATTAGTAATATGACAACGTTATAGGGATGCACCCGAGGACTAGGGATACGCTGACATACTGGGTCAACCCTAGTTAACCCAGTGTGTGAAGATACCCCGAGTCTCCTGGGGCAGCCTTATAACATGACCACGTTCCTAATCAGTCCCAGAGTAAAACTTGTTCGAGTTTAAGGTGTAAATCTTAACGATCAATGCAAAGGGTGTCGCCATAAGTCACCTGTATTGTTGTATCTTTGAGAAGATCCTAATCTTCTCGAAGGTACAACCCTACAGTTGACTTGTGCCATCAACCTTCAAATCCACCTCGAAAAGATCTACTTATTTATAAGTGTTACATACGTTGAGTTAAAGTTATACTTTAAGACGCTCCTTTTAGGGTAGTCTTTTCCCAACCCCTGGGTTCCTCACCTTAGAATTACCTTTCTCAATAAAACCCATTACACAAAGAGAAGTTATTAAGAATCGAGGTCTCATCAAGGAGTTCATCGAAAAACAGTAATCTAAATCAACGAAACTGGGCAATAGCCCTAAATCTTCACATAAGGTTGCTAACCATACCCTTTTAGGTTTATATCAGTTCTCATAACTGAAATATATCTTACTTATTAGAATTGAGATATAGTGATTTAAAAATCCAATTAAACGTTGTCTTGACTTAGATCAAGACTAGGAAGTAATAATTTATTCAGCCCGTTTAGCTTCCTGTTGAGGTTTATTTTAACCTTAGCTTCTCGAAAGACAGTGATCTAATTTCCAATTTAGCTTTAGATAGAACATAACAGATCTACTAAACATTCACAAGTATTCAGTCACATAATCTTTTCAAAGCTTACTTAGAGAATCCCAAATGTCTCCAAGGTATACAATAATAACAATGCTCTTTAAAATCATTCGAACCGAAGAAGTTCAATCCATCAAGATACGAATGCAAACACATAAGTAACAAATACCTCATTTCATTCATTTCTAAGCTAATCAAATACATTTTATGCATTCAGCATATTGGATACAATACTCAACAGCAAAAGAACATCTTTCTTCAAGTAGTACATTTAGAGAATCAAATTGGAATTCATCATAAAACCAAATTAAACGATCTGAACATCATATCAGATCTGCGTGTCTTTACCACTTACGGCAACCATCTGCAAAAATTGTCAACACGGGTCAGTTCGGTGAACTGAGCATGATAAGCACTAATTCTTAAAACAATTGCAATCCACCAATTGTTCTCATTAAACAACCTGTTTAAATGAAATCATTTATTCAAATTCCAAACATAAATCAGGCTATTCATCTTATATGTTAGAGACTAAGAACAAATGAATACAACCAATCTAAAGACAGCAAAACTCCTACAAAATTGTTTCTATCAATTTCTCAAGGCAGTTAAAACATTCAACAAGCTCACTGTCTTAATTCTTTTATCATCATAACACATTTCAATGTTATTGACAAGTATACCTATTTAAACAGCAGCTCACATTTTATACCAGTCTCTCCATATAATACCTCAGTTTATTCTTGTTATGCCCTTACCGTAGAGATCGCAAAAGGATGCAAGAAGAAAGCACACAAGGTTTCCTGACTAGGAGAGAGAAAATTTTCCTATTCAACTTATTATACATCAACATATAAATTACAGTCTAGAAGAAAGAAACAGAGTCAATTAGATTCCTGAATCAACAATGTTCTGGACTGTACCGACTCCTTGAATAATGCTAATACATTTACGCATGCGACTAAACAGTCGAGATTACAAGAAGAACTACAGCATCATCAGAATTCCAAATATAAAAATCACCTGTAGCTTATTGAGCAATACAAGAGTTCACGCGACAAGCAATAATGAATAATCCAACTCCAATAGGCTCAACAAAACTTTCCATATTATTCAACAAACATGAAAAATATCCAACGCCATCGCCTGTCATGGCACAGCTAGTAACTCTTTACCCTAGTCAAGCACAAGACTAGATAACACAATAACAGAAGAGGTAACCATGTGCAAACACAGCGACATTCCCACTGAGTCGAAACACTCAGCAACATACAGCTGAATCTAATCCCTACTAAAATACAGCCAGGACTTAAATCAGAAGCCGAAATAAAGAAAGAATAACCACTACAAGGACTTCATAGAAGATGTCATCGTATCATTAATTTCATCAAAGTTTTATCCAAAATCGAGCTAATACGAATACAGCAGGGACTCATACAGAGTCGAGTTTGTAAAGAAAACCCATCCCTTAATTCCTCAGAAATGAACTGAACATAAACACAATAATATTAAGAAGAGTCAATTTCAATATGCATGCACAGTGAAGACTTAAATCAGGAATCGAGCCAACACGCATCATATCAAGGACTTTATCAGGAGTCATGTTTAAATGGGAATACCGCAAGGACTCTGACAGTGTCAAATCCAACCAGTACTCACAACCAGGGTTCGATTGGAGTCGAATTCATACGACAACAATTCAAGGACTCCCACAGAGTCAAAACCATTAAGCATTCACAGCAAAACTTCTTCAGAAGTCAAAAACATACTATACATTACAAGGATTCCAACAAAATTCACAATAAAACTTCTTACCGAAGTCGAAACATTAATTACGTTTCAAGGACTCAAAAGGAGTCGAACCCATATAGTATTCTCAATTAAACTTCTACAGAAGTCAAAAATACTATCTATTCAAGGATTCCAACAATATCAATAACATATAGTATTCACGACTAAACTTCTACAGAAGCCAAAACATACTATCATTTCAAGGATTCACAATAAAACTTCTTACCGAAGTCGAAACATTAATTACGTTTCAAGGACTCAAAAGGAGTCGAACCCATATAGTATTCTCAATTAAACTTCAACAGAAGTCAAAAATACTATCTATTCAAGGATTCCAACAATATCAATAACATATAGTATTCACGACTAAACTTCTATAGAAGTCAAAACATACTATACATTTCAAGAATTCCAACAGTATCAGTTTCAACAAGTGTAAACAACAAGGCTTCGACTGAAGTCGATATCAAACAAGAAAACATTTCATGGACTCCAACAGAGTCTGTTTCATACATTATCCTTGCAAGCATTTCTTCGGAATCTACCAAAATGCAAAACACAACATGATAATTCAACAACACGAAACCAAATGTACACCCAGCAAGGAATCAACTGAATAGTCGAGCCAGCATGAAAACACAGCAAGATACTTCATACATTGCTACCATAAAAACCAACTGAACCAAAAATCATCTGAACAGAGTTGTTCTAATGAAATCATTTGAAGGAAAGCAAGATTTTTAAAAGTTAGGGCCTAACATGCCTGGTAATGTTGCTTAAAAATCTGAAGAAGACCTCTGAATGTGCTCGAGCCTTCTTCTCCTCTTCCACGATAGATTCAACAACAATAATTTGTTACTATCATGTCTTATAAACTTTCCCCGATAGAGAAAAGAGCTAGATAATCTCATAGTTGCCATGCAACACATAGTAGACTGGTTCGAAGAACCAGTGATCAAACAGAGAGAAAAACGGAGCGAATGGAAAACCAAAATACCAACAAATTTTCCATTTGCATGCCTTCCCAAGCAATCCGCACTCGGGAACCGAAGTTCATCAATGACATTAACTCCAAAATTCCCGCCTAACCTCCATTGCCACCGACCGCCATAGTTGGTGATGGACAAAAATCAAACCAAAGACCATTTCTAGATTTGGTGACTCTGCCACGTCGGTCTCGATGTTCTGTTTGAAATCTCCACTAAATCCCTTGTCCTTCATGCTTATCCACTTCATTTAATTGCCATAGAAACTACCACCCATGGCTCGCACCCCTTCATAGGTCCCCCTTCATCCATGGTCATTAGTTAGGTTAGAAACATAGGTTAGATCTTAAGGTGATACTTAGTCTAACTTCCTTAGTGCTAGGTCGCTAACCTTAGAAACATTTAGCTTATAGTTTAGGGCTAGGTTAGATTAGCACTAATCCAACCCATAGGTTATAGTTTAGGTTTAGGTTATTAACCTTAATAAATCCAGTCTAGGTCTAACAAATAGAATCGTTCAGTATAAGAACCAACAGATATACATTCCCGAAATGGATTCAATCTAGCATTGATAATAAGCTAGCAGTATATATACCAGAATTTATTACCTGGCTCAAGGTCTAGACCTTCCTGATATTACGATATCGGGAACCAATTCATTTAACAAGATCAGCCTGAGTTAACTCCTGAATTGCTCATTCAACACATTCAGACCTTGCAACCTTCGTAAGGTCTATAATTTTTGTTCATCCAGAATAAACTTAAAACATCTCTTGGATCAATGCAACTGATCCAAGGATGAGTCATAAAGATGGGTAAATCCACAATTCACCCCGAAATCAGATTAAACTCAGGTGCTAAAAATGAAAGAAATAAAAGAGTCCAAGCATATCCTGACTCAGTCAAAGATCTTCAAGAGCAAAGAAGATACAATCCATATCAAGCATGACTTCACAATCAAAGGAACACATCCTTTTACAGAAGAAATCATATATCAACACTTGAATGCTCAGGAGGAAGTAACAATAGTTCAGGGTGTTACTATTTTATGGAGTCTTTTAAAACACACATTATGAAGAAACTACAAGGATCTGGAGGTCGTCCTGAGCCCTGTGATCCTTATATGTCTAAACTTATTTCCTGAATACTCCTATACTAATCATTGATGAATGCTTCCCACTAAAAAATCACATAAAAGAGAGACTCAACACCCGCACATGTCTCAGGTGAGCACTCATCTTTTGTTGGGTGATAGGTCAACCCGCATGGGATTCCTTCCTCTTATACTGGGAGTAAAATTGACTACATCTTCGTTCCGTTGCCGAGACCTCTTTTTAAAGTTGTAGTGGGATATAACATGCATCATGATCTGTGTAAAGAGTAATGGTGGATTGATTAACATTGGAAAATGTTGAATCATGGTTCAACAACATAGAGGATGAATTTTCCCAGAGATTCAGCACTGGACCTGAGTTTGATACATGTAGATGGATAGAGGAGAATCTCTACCATGATCTATATGAGAATTTTTTTTGCTGCTTCGCAGTAGAATTATTTGGGTGGCTTTCAGCCTATGCATCTAGATCAAGTTGGTGTTATGGATCACGGATATGGACTAAAGAAGACTACCAAAGGTTACAGTATGTAGATTTGATGTGGACCCGTGCTGTAGATCACTGGTGGGGAAGAGTACTAGTTAGCTACACTCTGGAATATGCCATTTCCACATATTCTTGTCTAGAGGTTTCTAAGTTCAAGTTTCTATGAGAACCTAAGGGATCATTTCTATGTGTTATCCCTCTAGATATGAAGATATTGATGGTTATCATGAGTCTAGAAGCGTCCCAATGGCTAGATAAACCATTCTGAGTGCTAGGTAAGGAAGCTTGGGTGGAGGAAGATGGTAGATGACATGATAGAAAAGGAGAGGGAAGAAAGATGGCTCAAGTATGGCAAAGCACATGAAAGGGAGATTACTAGATGACACGAAGCTGCTAGTGTGATGGATCTATGGAAGCAGACGTTGCGGGAAGGAATTGAGGTTCATTCGGAGGACATGGAGCTTCAGTAGTCTATGCTACCCCATCTTGGAAAGCACGTGAGGGAGACCCCTTCAGTTTCTGGTGAGAGTTCATCACATGGAGAAAGGAGAGTCATTGGTGTATATTTGAACCCACCAAGTGACCGAGCCCTGACGCTTTTTTTTCCCAAACCAGGAAGAAGTATTAAACCAGTTGAAACTAGTGGAAGAAACAGATCCGCACCTAGGAGATAAAATTTTACATTCCATTCTTCTATGGCTGCACATATTCCATTATTTGGAGTAGTTTTTGGACAAGGGGCAAGTGTAAAAAATTTTGGTCTCGCACCAGGGAGTGGCGCGGGACAAAGTAGCAGTGGTGGGGCACCATCATCGACCGTCGGCGCATAGTTCAGTGGGATCGTGGGGGCACTTGGCACATCTCCTATATGCCCTACTAGACCCAGTGGTCTTGGTGGATCTGTGGCTCTGGAGGTACAGGACCTGGTGGACCTGGTGGATTAGGTGGTGGAGGAAACACCAGAGGGAACCAAGGCTCTAGTTCAGAACAAGGACCCCAGCCACCACCTCAAGTTTTCTTTGAAATGTCTTTGCACTTACCAGATTATAGAGGCATTGAGGATGCTATGGAACATGTTCACAAGTGTGAACTGCTATGGCATGTGAAAGGTATCACAACCCCAGAACGAAAGGCTAGTTAATTTGTAACCACATTACAAGGGCACACGCATAGCTGGGATAGAAAGTATGATCCTCATCAAACAATGGTGGATTACACTACCTTAAAGAATGCATTCCTGGAATAGTTCCACATTCCTAAGTTTGAACAAAAAATCATTAGTGCTTTGAAGGAGATACAACAAGGAATGGTAGAGAGTGTGCGGGATTATGATGCACGCTTTAAGACTCTCTTGTCTAAATTATCATATGATATACATCCTTCTCAGCATACACAGTGGTTTGTTGGAGGATTGATCACCCCTTTTAGAAGGGCCTTATCTCATAAGACTTTCACAGATATGCATGAAGCATTAGAGGCTACCTTGCATGCCAAAGCCATTGGTAGTATTGATACTGGCATTAGCCCATTCTTGGAGGCTCAGATTGCTTTTATGGCTAAAAAGTTGGAAAAATTATCTGTGAACTCGGTCCATGAGACTTGCAGTGGTTTGTGGTGCTTAGATTATGAGATAGAGGGGCACGTTAAGGATAATTTCCCCTAGAGGATGGTACGTACTATAACATTAGATTATGAAATCTATCATGGGGACCATGATGCCAGTAGATGTCCCTTGCTATAGCATGTGATGAAAACAAATGTATCCTGTTATTGCAAGATTTACACCTCCATGACCCACGATACTAAAGATTATACACTCATTGATCACATACATGAGACAATTGATCATGGGGTGTGCCAAACCAGCATTTCCAATAGTTTTAAAAAAGATGATCACCGTTATGAGGAGTACGTAGATGGAGGTGCGTGAGGAAAAGGTTTTCGAGGAGGATTTCGTAGATGAGGTAACTATGAAGGAAGGAGTGAGTTCCCGTGAGGGACATTTTTCAACTATGGATCTACAGAACATTACAAGCGTGAGTGCCCAGACTTGTTGCAGTGCTTATGGTGTGGAAAGAAGCATAAGTATGAGGAGTTCCCAGAGTTATATGAGCATATGAATCTGCAGCACCGGAAGGACAAAGGTGTTGTGATGGTTAGCATCAAGAAGGCAGACATACAATGGATGCCTCAAGTAACACAAGATGAAATTTTGGAGCCTATTTTGGTAACAACAAGGGCAGAAGCCACACACACAAGAGAGATACCAAGATATAAGAGCCTCATTTCAAGAGAAGAGGTCATTCATGGAAAGTACCCAGACCCTGCGCATCAAAAGGAGATATATCAGGACACCATGGCTGTTATTCAAAGCTTACAAGGGAAGATCCAGTGTCTAAAAGAGCAATACAGGAGGGAGAAACAAGGAAGGAGGATCAAGGTGCAAAAAGATGACCTCGATGAGGTCAAGGAGGTGTTTAAAATGCTAAATCAAGAGAACATCATTCCTTTGTTAGGATCCTTGTTGAGAGAGAAGGCACCATGCACTGTAGAAGAGCATGAGAGGTAGGTCTTGCATGCAAACCTTCCCCCTCATAGCCTTGACTATGACAAGGAGATTACATTGAATGTAGTTGTGGATGGATTGCTCCTCAGCAATATACTCATTGACACTAGCATGGAGGTTAATGTTTTGACTTTGGATGCATGGCATTAGATGGGGAGACCTATGTTATAGGCATCTTCAAATGTTCTATATATGGCAAACAAGACTAAGGCAATGCCCATTGGAGTCTTGAAGGATGCATCTATTACTATCCAGGGAGCCAAGTTTACTGGGGACTTTGATGTCTTGGTCCTCGCCAAGGCAGACAATTTCCCAGCACTACTTGGGCTCCCTTGGTGTTACAAGAACAATACGGACCTCCGGTTCAACAAAGGGTACATAAATTTTGAGAACAAAGAGGATTGGATCATTATACCCATAGTTGATGGGAAGTAAGCACCCTCAATTGAATCGTTCGGAGAAGAGTTTTTGGACAAGATCTATGTGTGCTCTATCAGAAACTCTGAGATGGTACACCCTATTAATAGGGTTATCCAGTTTGAGGATGCTCAGTTAGTAAGTGATACCACCAGCTTGGCATGTGACAATTGGGTGCATGGGACTTACAAATTAATGGGATGGTAGTTGAGAGGATAAGTGACCAAGGTAACTAAACCACACACGGTTCAGTGCCTTAGGGGAAAAGAACTGCCCAAGTACTCCGGAGGAGCCTTTCCTAAGATCTTTCTGGAGGAGATAGAAGCTCAATGGAAAAATGAAAAGGAATGAAGGGGGATGTTGAGTTACATCTTGCTCAGCATAGTAGCTCGTTGGTGGTCCACACATTAGGAGATCCTTTTAGAATGGCTCAAGCTAATAATTTCTCTCTTTGTCAGATTTTCTAGAATTAATATACCCACCATCATCAAGGAGTACCATGGGAAGGAGCCCACCTCTTTCCATATCCAGGAGTGTGAACAGGTCTAGAGAGAAGGCATGGAGGCCTTGCCACCATCCTTCTGGGTGCACAAGTTGTATTCTACACTGCAGGGTTGTACGTGCACATGGTACATTCATTCGGAGACATGCCGCCAAACAAGGAATTGGCAAGAGCTTACGGATGATCTTATTCAAACCTTTGAGTATCAGAGTACCAAACCATTGGTTGATAAGGCCTTGCAAGGTATCAAGTTCCTTATAATGGGGGATAGTGCCATAATGGAAGATAGGCTATTGGAACTACTAGGTGAACCAGGATTGGGGGCACACTTCAAAGAGATTGAAGAAACAAAAGAATCCCATTTTTAGCACGTGTGTTTGGAAAAGGAAAAGGGAAAGTTAGTATATGTGATTGATGGAGAGGAACTAGAGATTTTAAATGTTAGCCATTCTAACCTCGGTTCAGGAGAAGAACCTAAGGAAGCTATTATTGGGGATTATTGGATGGAGAAGGAATTATCAAGGATCATTGATCTGTTGTGTGAATTTGAGGATTTATTCCTGCACGGGTACCATGAGCTAAAAGGCGTCCACCATTCCTTGGGGGAAATGAGGATAAAACTAAAGGAAGGTGCATGCCCAGTTAGAAAAAGGCCCTACCAGATGAATCCCAACTTATGCATGAAGGTTAAGGAGGAGATAGATAAGATGATAGCTTCTGGGATCATTGAGGCAGTAGAAGAATCAGAATGGATAAGTCTGATGGTAATTAGCATCAAGAAGGATGAGTGGATTAGAATTTGTGTGGATTATAGGGAATTGAATGTAGTTTGTGTCATTGATCCATTTCTGACCCCCTTCACCAAAGAAATTCTAGAAGGAATCGCTGGGCTTGAAATCTATTCCTTTATGGATGGATTTTCAGGATACCACCAAGTCTGGATTACAAAGGAGGACCAGGAGAATACCACTTTCACCATCGAGTGGGGAAGTTTGCATACACGGTCATGCCCTTTGGGTTGAAAAATGTGCATGTTGTCTTTTCACGCATAGTGGTGCAAGCATTCCAGGACTTCATTCATAAGTTTCTTCAGGTTTATTTGGATGATTGGACAGTATATGGTCTGGTTAAAGACCATTGTGACAACTTGAGATTAATTTTTGAAAGGTGTAGGTAGTTGAGGATATCCCTCAACATTAAGAAGTGTTTGTTTACTACACCCTTTGGGACTTTATTGGGGCATATCATATGTAAGGAGGGCTTGCTGGTAGATCCTACTAAGGTTACAGTTATTATGGGGTTAAGGGAACCTATTAGCCAGAGCGCAGTGTGTGGATTCCTTGGGCATATGGGATATTACAGAAAATTCATTAAGGGGTATGCCAAGATCATTGTGATTATAGAGGAGCTGCTTAGACACAAAAGTACCTTCCATTGGGGAAAGGCGCAACAGAGGGCATTTGATACATTAAAAGATAGGCTTATTACCGCGCCTATTTTTTGATTTCCCTCTTGGGACAAGCCTTTCCATGTCCATGTAGATATCTCAGGAACTTCCATTGGGGAAGTACTTACACAACTAGGTGAGGGGATTGTTGATCATCCTCTCTATTTTGTGAGCAAGAATTTGACACCAGTAGAGCAGAATTATACCTCAAGCGAGTGCAAGGAATTTTCAATGATCTATGCACTTTTCAAATTTCGATAGTATCTGCTGGCAACACCTTTTGTATTCTACACCAACCACATGACATTAAAGTATTTAGTAAACAAGCCTATTATTCAAGGGAACATATGTCAATGGGTGTTTCTGTTTCAAGAGTTTGATTTCACCATTGTGGTGAAGCCCGGAAAAAGCAATTTTGGACCTGATCATCTATCAATAATTGATTCAAGAGAGGATGCGCAAAGTATTGAGGAAACAATGCCAGAGGTGTAAATTTTTAGATTGCGGCTTGTGCCCTCGGATTTGGAAGAAATTGTTGTATTTTTAAAAGAAGGTGTGGCACCGGATGGAATGAAGGCATTCGAGAAAAATTAGTTGGCCATAGGTGATGTGCCCTACATGTTGATTTGTGGAGATTTATACAAATTGGGACGTGATGAAGTTTTGCACAGATGTGTGTTAGAACATGAACACCTGTCCATCATGGAAGAAGCACACAGAGGAAGTGTGGGTGGGCATTACGTAAGTGATGCCACCACATGTAAGATTTTAATGGCAGGTTTATGGTGGGAAACCTTGTACAGGGATTGTAGAGATTATTGTAAAGAATGTGACCACTGTCAGTGCATTGGCAAACCAGGAAGGAGAGATGAAATGCCTTTGCATCCTATTCCTAGCACATATCCTTTTGAAAAGTGGGCAATAGACATTATAGGACTTATTACACTAACAACGCGTAGGACTGGGTCACGTTATGTCATCACTTGCACGTATTATCTCACAAGGTGGGTGGAAGCAGCCCCAACTAAATATTACATGGTAGTAACGATGGCAAGGTTATTATGGGAGAACATTATCACAAGGTATTGATTCCCTTTAAGTTTGACCAGTGATAGGGGTACACATTTTCTAAATGAGACCGTGAGGATCCTACTATTTGATTTCATGGTGGCTCATCATAAGACTACACCCTACCACCCTCAAGAAACTGGAATTGTGGAAGCATTCAAAAAAATACTAAGTCATACCTTGACTAAAATCTATGATGTTGGAAGATAGGATTGGGATGATAAGGTATCACCAGTTTTATGGGCTTACAGGACTACGTATAAAAGACTAGATAAAGCCACACCTTTTCAATTGGTTTTTGGTGTGGAAGCTATTTTTCCGATTGAATTTATGTTACCTTCTCTGTGAATAGCGTGCGCAGGAGGATTAGCCAATGAACAAGAACTAGAAGAAAGAATTAATGAACTAATTAAACTAGATGGGAGACAATCACTTTCCTGTTGGAGCCAAATAGTGGAAAAGAAAAGAAAAAGGCTTGGTATGATTGCCATATTAGAAAAAAGAAGTTTGAGGTTGGGCAGGTGGTGTTACTGTATGATTCTAAATTTTTGCACCATCCTGGGAAGTTGAAAGTCCAATGGTTAGGTCCCTACAAAATCTTGTACATCCTTGATTTGAGCACGTGCTAGTTACAAGCACTGGATGGAACAAAGTTTCCTGGACAATTCAATGGCAGTAGGCTGAAGCCCTACTATAAATAAGTCTTCTTGGTGTTTGTCAATAAGGCAATTTTTCCAGTTAATCTAGAATTTTCCCTTACGCATTTTTATTTTCCTTGTGTTTCCCTTTCACATTGTTGTTTTGTTTTGCGCCTCGGGTGCCGGTAACCTTATTGCTATTTTTTGATAATTTATGAGTGTTTAGAGGACCATGCATCATTTAAGTGTGGGGTGGATAAAAATGAAGAAGCACATGTTTTAAAAGTAACAAGGAAGTTGTGTTGAAAAGCCTTATTGAGTATCCCGGTTAGAAGAGAGATAAAGAGAAAATATAGAATGGTTGGTGCCAGGGTAAAGCTACTCATAGATCTTACGTGAAAAGGAAGATGAAGTGCATTTAAAGCAACATGATGTAGGCAAAATCAAGAATCTAGACAAAAGAAGTGCCTTCAGTGCAGGCTGAGCGCACGTAAGAGTCTCCTGTCAGGTTGGTTTGGTTGCGTGCCAGAAGGTTGGAGGAGTTTTCACGCAGGAAGGTCATGTGAGTAAAGGCGCTGAAGATGGGTTTTGTTTTTAAAATCCCCATTAAATGAATAAAGTATGAGGTAGGTAAAGTAGCATTTAATGACCAGAAAAAGGAAAAACTATAAATAGAGGGTTGAGGCACTCTCATTTTACTTTGCGAAAACAAAGAGTTGGAGATATAAGTGAAAGATATAAGCTAGGAATTTTTTAGATTTGATTAGAGAGAAGATATGTGTGATCAAACAAGTAAAGAGCCAGTTTGAGATTGTGAACCAGAAGGAAGGAATTACACATGCTTGGAATGAAGTGAAAAGACGTTGTTCTGTGAAGAATTTATCGAAGTTAGGGTTCAACAAACTAGGGCACGGGTTTAGGAGATTTATATCATGGATCTAAGATCGAAGGTTGAGATAAGGAAAGTAGAGTAACAAGGAGAGGACTGGAGTAATACATTTACCTTGACCATGGCACCGAAGAAAGGGAAGGGCAAAGAGAAGGCTAAACAACCAGAACTCAAGGTGAAAACAAATGAAGAATGGTATGCAGAAATGTAGTACCCTGACGGAGTGATGATGGGAAAGGAATGGGAATCCCATTTGAGAAACATACCAGTTAGTGACTATAATCACCACACCAACACTATAGAGAAAAAAATGACATTAGAACTGGTATGCCCAACCAACAAGCAAACACCTGAAGGGTTTCCTATCTACAATGATGACGTGAAGGTCAAGCTGGCGAAGGCAGGGTTGTTACAACTCTACGAGTTGCCTTATTTTGGGAAGATAGATCACTTGTACTAGTGGTTGATGTCTTGGGTGCACGAGGACTACTTCCACTTTGTTGGGTGCAATATGCACATAACTCCCTAGTTGATTGCACAGTTTATAGGCCTCATATGTGAGGGAGATAGCCTAGAAGATGACCTTGGCAATAAGGAAGCTATTCAGGAGATCACCACAGAGTATGCCTGCAAGAAAGGGTCATGGTATTATGACATTTCAGACATCAAGGACCTAGTTATGAAGATGGTCGTGCACTGGTAACGAAACTAAATGGCCAAGAAAGTTGGACGCAAGTCAACAAGTCATGGTTGCATGTCTACAAGAAGATTGTAGAGGGGACTATTTATAACTTGTCTGCATACATTGCCAAGGAGATTGTAAAGTGTGCAAAGGAAGGGGATATGATCCTCTTTGGAAATGTCCTGCTCACCATATTATTTATAGAAGTTGGATTTCCATATGCACCAGATAAGTTTTTGTGGGAGTACCTAGCCGAAGATCCTTCACCCACGAAAAGGTTTTAAAAGTATGCATGTGATAAAATGATGACTCCCCACAAATCCTAGCTTGAAAAATGGTATACACATTTGAGAAATGCATTCGAGCAGAGTGGAGGATCCCCGAACAACTCTTAGCAACCACACAAGGAGAAGCTGAGTTCATGGTGTACCAACACTATTGCTTGGGCAGGTTCAAACTTGTTGATGAATCATGGATCCCTTGGTGCAAGCTCCCTTTTGTGTTCACTTCCCATTACTTCCAAGCAAGGGTGAAAAGATTTAAAGAATTGAAAAAGCTAAGGCTGGAGCTAGGAAAATTGGACTAGGAACATAGGTATATGAGGAACAAACTGAACTATCCTGGAGGTAAGTGCACATATGTGGAAAAGTACATGTCACATGAGATCCAAATGACTAGACCAATAACACTTCCTATTGTTGGAGGATCTGCGACGCACGTATACATATGCATAAGGCTAAAATTTGAAAATGGCACGTACTTGGTGGATGAGATATCAATGCTTAAAGACCCCTTGGGGATGAAGAAGCCAGTGTCTAAGAAGAGGGGTAGAGGAGAGGAAGGAGCACCAAGTGTACCAACTGCTCAGATAGTGAGCATGCCTTCTACGAGCGCCAAGCCAAGCACCTATGTTCAGAGGAAGAAGTCCTCAGTAAAGAAGAAGACACCAGAATTAGATGTGCCTAAACAACCCACCACCTTGGAGGAGTCACAAGAGGAAGAAGAGAAGGTAGAATCTCCTAACTAGAAGTAACCTCTCAGGAAGAAGTAGAAGGTAGATGAAGAAGCTGACTCGGAGGTGACCAACAGCTTGGAGAGATATCTGGGAGAAGGAGAGGATGAGAGTGAAGAGAGTGGCGATGAGAAGAAAGAGTTAGAAAAAGGAAAGGAACCTTTGGAACCTCACATAGTTAGTGTCTATGACTTGGAGGAGGATATTGGAGAAGAAAAGCAAGAGTTCATATTCGTGTGATGGAAAGGCACACAAGGAGATGAAGGCACTGAAGATATAAAGGTAGATGAGAGGGATGCTGAGGGACAGAGACCCACAAATTTTACCAAGGAGTAGATAACCAAAGTGGCAAAGTGAGAAGTGAAGAAGATGCTCAAGTTCCTTGTAGACTAGGAATTAGAGCGGAGCACAAACATAGTGCTAAAGGAAGGGAGGGAAGAGAGCGGTGAAAAGAGACATGACAACCTAGGAGGCCCCGCTCTGATAGTCAGCTTCCCCAAAGGAGCACGCTCGGGTAAAAGACCTCTGGATGCAGAACAAAGGTA
This sequence comes from Taxus chinensis, assembly GCA_019776745.2. Taxonomy (NCBI): domain Eukaryota; kingdom Viridiplantae; phylum Streptophyta; class Pinopsida; order Cupressales; family Taxaceae; genus Taxus; species Taxus chinensis. Next base: position 407,531,887 of record CM034150.1, read on the forward strand.
GATAATGGGCTATGTGGATGACTCAAAGAAGGTGTTACTGTAGACACCTAAAATTAGTTACCCAATTTAGTGTCCCCTGGGTTCGTTTATCCTCTCAGTTAACCTAGGGGCACCCTTATATCACCACTTCTCCCTTAGGGTATTATTTAAATATTTGATTTAAACATCTATCCTAAGTTTATTATACTCCATTTTGTTTTACGCATGAATAATTAAATATTAACTATTTAATTACACTTTTTACATGTATCTTAACCGCTTATCTACCCCATATCAATTCCTAATCTCCCATATCAATTCTATTCATCTATCCCCCCTATTTCTCCTCCCCCCAAACCATGTAGCGGGATATTTCCCATATTTGAGTCGGAAGGATCACTTTCATCTTTCCAAAATGTTCTTTTTGGCCATTTCGGGAGTTTGTTCCCTGATCTGTGCCGACTGGTACTCGGTTGACGCTGATTTTTCGGAACGGCGCTGATTATACCCTGGTCAGTGCCGATTACAAATACAGGGCTAGAATTTAGTTTTGGTTAGATAGAAAGAATGATAGAGAGTTTTGAGCATCAATCCCGAGTATCATATATCAAATGAAAGCAAATGTTGTCCAGATCAATCCCTGAGAGGAGTACCGTTACTCTACTCCTACAACATCAACATCGTGAGCCTCCATCGATCTTTTGGTGACTCTACTCCAACACCTAGCAAAAGTAGAGCTTTATCAGTATCCCTAAAGCTCCTGCAGATCTAGCCTACATTGACGATCTAGCTGTCATTGTCCATTTCTCAACCTTTCTGTAATTTTCCCCTAATCAACGCCGACCGATCCCAGTCGATGCCGATTGATCCCAATCGACGTCAATCGGCCTACAGATAGGTAAAATAACTTAGGTAACACAAATCTAGCATTTTTTTCATAGTTTCCTATTTTCTATTGCTTTCTGTCCGTTGTTTACATTAGTAAATATTTCATTTGATCTCAAGATTGCATTCTTGATTCATCTCTTTATGCAAAATTGTTATTTCCTTGAAAGTTTTCTAGTTCCTTAAAATAGAAATTTCCATTCTATTATTATCTAGATATATCTTTCTGGATTTGTTTGTGTGTTTGCTTAACCTTTTCTTGTGGAGGACTTTTCTTGTTCGCAGGATTATTCGAGGGGAAGAGCTCAACAACGTGATTTTTGAAGTCCACACACCTTGGAGAGCTAAATCTACAAGTATTCCTCTTTTACGGTGTTTTATCCTTTTTAAGAACTTAAAAAAGAACTTGTTTGTTTGTTTTCTATCACATTCAAACATTTCAATTTTGGTGCTTAAAAATAATTTAATCACATTTAGGAAAGAACTTGTTTGACTTGTCTTCATTGAAATTTAACACTTCATTTTTTGTGCTTAAAAAGAACTTATTCTTTGTCATTTTTGTTGTATGTTCTTCATCTAGTTTTCTAAATAGGTTGGAAAATTGATCAAAATCAGTAGTGACACTATTTTGTTTTTATTTTTCACCCTTGCACACAAAGCCAAAATCACTAAGTATTAAGCATTTAAACAAAAATTCCTTCTCTGGCTTCACCTACTTGGAAGTGACATCCAAGAGGAAGAGCCTATGTGGTACTTGGGCCGCGCTATAAATTCACATAAGTTCTGGTATATATTGGAAAAGCACCCGAATCCCTTATTGCAATGGTGTGTGAAGTGCAGGGGTAGGCCCCTATATCAAGCCACATATCAATCTTTTACTAAAGTGCCTTTGGGACTCCTCACCAAAACATTCCCCAAACCATCCTTAGTTTGGCTATCTGAGTAGTTCCTGTTCTAAAAAGCCTTCCCTAATATTTTCTTTCTTAAAAGCATGAAAAATTAAAAGAGATAATCACCCATGCTATTTGAATTGTCTATGCATTAGTTAGGAAAATATCCTTTTTTCTATATTTTTGTTTGTTTATGACGGTCATCACCTGGTTACAATCTAGAAAAATGGCTCCATTGGTCCCTTCTTCATCTGAGATCACCACTAATGTGGATGTTTCGGCACCCCTTGGGTCTTCCTCGGGACCGTTGTTAGTTGGTTCCCCATCTTGGCCATATAATCCTTTCTATCATCCTAAAGCAATCCCATCACGTCCAGCTTCCCCCAGTCCTTATGAGGTATCATCTACTTTTGATATAGATTATGTTCCTCATGGAGATCCTAAATTTTAGGCTCTACTTGATCACAATCCGGTAGCCCTTACGTACTATATAGTGCATAAGTCTGTTTGAATATCTGATCAGGGACCACCAATCTAGCAAGTTTACGATTATTCTCATGAACCATTCCAGACTTTTATAGAATAGTTAGCATGATTTTTCTTGCCTCAAACCATGGAAGAGGGTGGCGCATCTATGCCTCCTTTTTCCCTTCCACTGACCATGTCAACTGGTTCTCAAATGATCTTACCTATCCCTAGTGCCGCGGCTACCTCAGCTACTCCACAACCTACCTTTGAGAGGCCCTCTTCTTTATCTATGATGGGTGCATCTGCGCTCTCACGGATTGCTGTTAATTCTTCAATACTGTCTATTGCATCTCAAGGTCAGTACCTCTATATGAATCAACCCCCTTCTACGAGTCAGTTGATTTCTTCTTCTCATCCTCTAGCTTGTCTTTCTTCCAATGCTCCAACGACAGTGACCTTTACCCATCCTCTGGCATCGGTGCCCTTAATAACCAATCTGGAAATCAAAAGCCTCATTTAGACTTTATTCCTCATCATGTCCAATCAAATTAACACCCATGTTCCTCAATCCATTCTAATTCAATCGACAAGTGTAGGAGCCCACCAATCACAGGCTCCATCTTTCATTTAACCACCTTTCTCTCAACTGCTTGCCATCTCACAGCCTGTTTATACGCAGGCTCCTTCACAAAAAATACCTCACCAGGCATCACCTAGAATTCCTAGTTATTCCTCTTATCATCCTGTTAATCAGCAGATGAATCCCCCATTAACGTCTCAACAAAATCCACCATTCACTTCTTATGCAGGACATACCAACATGCCTCCTCCTCAATCTGATGTGGTCCAAATTATTTTCAATAAAATCACAGACTTAGAAGCCTCCACCAAAGGGGCATGCCCTTCATACTCTTTTGAAGAAGTGTGTAATGAACTTATTCATCCATCAGTGGATTTTAAGCCTTATCCTCCCTAATGGGAACTTCCTAAGTTCTCAAAATTTCATAGTCGGGAGGATCCTCAATAGCACCTGTGAGCATTCAAGCACGCTTTCTACCTTATAGTCTAGGATTAGGAGCTTATGCTCTATACTTTCCCTATGTCTCTAGCAGGGCCTACTTTAGACTAGTACAATAACATTCCCCAACACTCCCTATTTTCTTTCTCTCAATTAGCTCAGATGTTTGTTGAAAAATTTTCAATAAATATCACACATAAGATCTTGATTACAGATTTTTATAACATTCGTCAATTCGATGATGAGTCTATTGTAGACTTTGTCACTCATTGGAGAGGTATAATAAATCAATTGTCTTTCTCCATCCCTTAATCTCAATAGATCGAGTTGTTTACTCGATCTTGCGCTAATCATATTTCTTCCACTTTAAGGATTAAAACCTTTCACACATTTTAAGAAGTCTTTACGATGGCACACAAACTTGAGTCCCATGCCATTGAAAAAGGGAAGTTAAAACTTTGCTCTAAATCTAAACCAAATTTTTCTTGGTTTACAAAATCAAACCCTTCCACTTCTAACAAAGACAAGAATCAGGGGTCCACCAACGCTATTGTAATAAAAACATCATGAGCTGATAACACTTCTAATCAAACACCTCGAAGAGACTCTTCATCTTCTCAAAAAGGACCCTTGTCATCTTGATCTTTTACTTCGTTGGGGGAATCATATGCTTCTATCTTAGAAAAAATGTTGGAAGTTCACATGATCAAACTTCCCCCTATTAGAAATTTTGATGAAAGCCAAGAACGACCCTTTTGGTATAGGGAAAATGACTTTTTTCGTTATCATAGAACCAAAGGCCATGACATTGAATGATTTCAGACCTTCAAAAATCTTATCTAAAAATTCATTGATAAAGGTGAGCTCATTCTGGATAACCCAAACGCTCCCCCAAATCAGGCACTTGATGTCTTTAAACAACATTTTCCCAATCATTCCCCAAACAATGACACTTCAGGGTCTTAAAAACCAAACACTCATACTATCAGCTTCATCTCTACTGAAGAATCTTCTTCTAAATCTAAGCCATCTAAAACACATCGGCTGAATTGGAACTTCCCCCCACTCCGTTAATTTATGAGATTCCACCATCTTCAGACAATCCATCTTTAAAATTTCCTCCATTATTAGAGATGGATTCATCTCTCTCTGACTCTTTATCTGATCTTCCATCCATGCCGAAGAAAGTGTCATCCTCATCTGTCTCATCATCAGACATTCTTTTGATGCTTGAGGCATTTACATCCCTTCAAGTTTCCACTACGAATACATCTACTTCTATTTCTCCCATTTTTTTCGCGACTATGCCATTGGTAAACATACCTATAGTCATATCAACTTCTCTACCAATGGAAGCATCTTCAATTTTGACTCTTCCGTTTCCTTTCCTATAGTAGTTACACCCACAATTATTGTACCAGAAGTATCTCCCTCACAAGGAACCACTTCTTCATCATCCACCTCTTCCATCACCAATGATGCTTTGCCTATTAAGGAAAAATCTAAAGAAATAGCACCAACACCTACACTTTTGGTTCCTAAACTTAAACCAAGACAGCTAAAGTCTAACGTTAAATCATCAGTACCTCATCATCTCCTTCCCCCGAAAAGGTTACAGTCACCTTATACGGTTAAAGTTGTCACCATCTCCAAAAAAGGAAAACCAATATTTTGGACTATTAAGACTCTTAGTGCTTTCCCTCAAAAATATCTCTCCGCGCCTCATAGAAGATTGGATTTATCCACTTAGAAGGTGTCTTCTTCTACAACACCATCAAAACCATCATCTTCTTCTACAACACCTTCTTCACACGGTGTCTCGTAAAGTGGATTTACCCATTAGAAAGGCATCACCTCTTTTATCAGGACCATCATCTTCGTCACCAAAAGCCAAGGCACCCTTTGTTCCTCATATCAGACCTATTTTGTGAGCTCCTCCCTCATCTAAGTCATTCTTATCTAAATTATCATTTGTTTCGACCAAGCAGCCTTCTTCATCTCTGAAGACCACAACACTTATCACATCTTCTTCTTCAAAATCTATCTTAGGAGCTCCTCCACCAAAATCAATCTTGCCTCACTTACTTCTGTCTAAGGCACCCAAGGCTACTTCTCCTGATGTCTAGAAAAGTAAAACAATCCCTAAAAATACTATCAAACCAAACATGTAGATTCTTTTAACTCGATAGTCTGCTAAGGTGAAAGAGGCACCTTCGTCATCTCTGTCCTCATCTTTTCTACTAGATTCTATACTTAAATTCTTCACCAACTTATCCAATCTTCATCTATATCTCTTCCTCAGATCAAACCCTATATTCCTACAAGAAAAAAACCTTCCTGGTTTAACTCTGACTTGATTTATGCTTACCACCACACTCCAGGACATGACACCGAGGGATGTAAAGCCCTTTAATCTCTCATTAGCAGTCTCTTGGAAGAAAGTGATCTTCTGCTGGAAGAGGAGGAACAAGTATCTCCTATCATCTCAACTACATCTAATCTTGAACAGTCTACTCAAACCTCTAATTCTATTAATTCCACTCCAGATGATCTTCCACCTTATCAAATCGACACAATTCATATCGCCACTAGAGCACAACAGTATGATAATCTATCATCATCTACATCTCAGCCACGGGTTGTCATTTCTGTAGCCCCTGAAGGAGTTCCTCCTTCCTCACTAACCTCAAGACCTCGGGTCTTTATTTGTGCTTCACCTCGAGCTCAGATTCCCGTATCAGTTGAATAAATTGTTATGAAACAACTTACCCATGCTTCGGTCAAAATGTCTCTTTTTTACCTCATTTAATCATCTCCACAGCATCGCCAGGATCTGATTGATAATCTACACCATATCGCGGTGAATTCAGATGAGCCCCAGCCTTTTGAGATGGTTTTTGGGTTGAATAGACCGTCAACTGCCATTTCCTTTGAGGATTCTGAAATTCCTCCCCTTTCTTCTAAGGATCTAGAGGCTCCCCTCTTTATCATAGTTCAAATCATCAATACTACATTAAAGCAAACTATGATCGATAGTGGTGCTTCACTCAATGTCATTTCCTCTCACACATTCAAGTAACTTAAGTTACCAAAGAATGTAGTGTCACTACCGCATTTCTCCCTTCGATCATTTAATGATCATTTGGTGGTTACTTTAGGAACTGTGGTCCTGCCAATTCGGGTAGGTAAGAAACTACTTCATGAGCTTTTTTACATTATTAAAGGAAAATTACACTACAATATGATCCTCAGATGCTCCTGGATTTGTACAATGCATTGTGTCGCATCAACCCTCCATCGATACTTAAAATATCAGTATGAGGGCAAAATCTATAATCATCCAGGTGACCCTTTCCCTTCCGCACAATGCAACATGACCACAGGGTCTGCCCCTCCAAAGGAGAATGCTTGTTTTCATGATAAGGCTTCATCCTATTCCATACCTGCAGAAAAACTACTAGATTTACAAAATCTAGAAGAGATGTTGCAGTGTTTTTCGCTAAGAGAGATTCCTCTTCTCTCTTTTGATGCCCATCTCAAACCTAATGAGTATGGTAGACCAGACAAACAACCTAAATATCAGCCAGGTCTTGGTTGCATCGTCACCATTGGTCTGCCCAATCAACAGACTAACTTCATTTATAGTGGTATTGATACACCTCACTATCATCTAGATTCTCCCCTAGGGGCAAACCCTATTCAACAGGGTTTGATTGTTTACAGAATCCCGCATTCGTAAAAACTTATTTATATCAATGCGTGTGGAAGGGATTTGGCCTAGAAAAGTATAAACAGGGTGTGCATGACCTCACATCCATTCTAACTCTTAAACCACATCAAAAAAATTGTTAAGGATTTAAACCTCTCTTAAAAGCCACCATCACCATTCTCGATGAGCCTCTCTCCATTGAGGAACCATCTTCTCCCGCCAGGTCAGAAGCATCATTTGATGTGGATGACGACATTTCCATCCTGCCTAACTTTTTTTTATTCAATACCATTTCCATAGGTCCATTGACCTATAAAACTAATGGCAAATCCACTTCCATACCATTAGTCTTCCCTGAAATAGTTGGAGACGACTCTCCCACTATCAACACTATCCACTGTGTGGATGATGACTCGGTTCTCACCTATCTGGGGGCAGAGGATTCCTATCTTCCTAAAACCGTTCCTTCTGATACATCTACACTTCTCAATGAAGTCACTGTCGACCTTAATATAGGGACTTCTAAAGACCCTCACATCATTAAGGTCGGCCAATCTCTTAATCCACAGGATTTAGGAGACTTCACCACCTTTCTTTCCAACCATTTCCAGGATTTTGCTTGGTCATATGAAGATATGCCAAGACTCAATCCCGATATTGTGGTCCACAATATCGTTACTGTTCTAGACATCAAACCAGTTAAACAAAAATTACGTAAAATGCACCCTTGTGTAGCCCTTCTTAGTAAAGAAGAGTTACAGCGCTTGCTTTCTGCTAACTTCATCCAACCCATTGACTATCCATAATGGGTTTCAAATGTAGTACCAGTAGCCAAAGCTACTGGGAAAATTTGAATTTTCACCAACTTCTAGGATCTTAATCTCACTTGTCTGAAAGATGATTTTCCTCTCCCTAATATCGACTAACTCATGGATTTAACTGCAAGTCACGAGATGCTTTCTCTTATGGATGGTTTCTCAGGATATAATCAAATTCTCATCGCACCAGAGGACCAGCATAAGACTTCCTTCATAACTCCTTGGGGGACTTTTAGTTATCGTGTCATGCCTTTCGGTCTTAATAACGCAGGAGCAACGTATCAACGAGAAATGACCTACATATTCCATGATCTCTTACACAAAACTATGGAAGATTATGTCAATGATCTCCTCGGTAAATCCAAACACTGTTAGGATCATCTTTTCATTCTTACACATCTCTTCGAGAGGCTCATTCATTTTTTTCTTCACCTAAATCCATCTAAATGTGTGTTTGGCATTCTCACTGGTAAAATCTTAGGCTTTATCATTTCTATTAGGGGCATTAAAGTTGATCCCGCAAAAATAAAGGCTGTCCTTGAGATTCCTCACCCTTCTAACTTAAAACATCTCTGTAGTCTTCAAGGACACCTTCAATCAGTGTGTTGTTTTATCTCACAACTATCGGACCATTGTCATCCTTTTCATCATCTCCTCTATAAGAACGTTCATTTTGAATGGGATGAGCATTGCCAAAAGGCATTTGATGATCTCATAGCTTATCTTCTTTCTCCACCTGTGCTTACACCTCCATGTGAGGGGGAGCCATTCTATCTTTATATTTCTGTGACTTACCATGCTCTGGGAGCCATGATCTTGCATCAGGATGCTAACGGTAAATAACAAGCCATCTATTACATTAATCACACTCTTCATGGGTTCAAAACATGCTATTCTGAAGCTAAAAAATTGTGTTGTGTTCTCTTCTTTGTGAATTATAAACTTCATCACTACATCTTTAATCACAAAACTTATATTGTTACAAGTGTCAATCCACTCAAGAAAATGCATGCAAAACCCTATCACAATGATCATATCACTTGTTGGCTCATGTTCATGACAGAGTTTGATCTCGAGTTCATATCACAAAAATCTATCAAGGGTTGGGTCATTGCAGATCAATTAGCTGATACTCCTCTTCTGAACACTCAAATTCCCCTTGCTCAATTCCCAGATGAGTACATCCAACAAATCTATTTCGGTTTATCTCCATTTAAAATAAAAATTTTCTTTGATGGGTCCAAATGTCAGCAAGGGGGAGGTGCAAGTTTCGTCATGATTCCTCCTTGGGGTGCACCTATCCCGGTCGCACACAAGCTGAACTTTGAGTGTACCAATAATATGGCTGAATATGAAGCTCTTGTTTTATGTCTTCAAAATGCCATTAATCTTGGCGCTCACCATATCAACATCTTTGGTGATTCTGAACTCATCGTTAATCAAGTCACTAGTGTTTATCAATGTAAAAATGATATCCTTCAAAAATATCACGATATCGTTCTCTTTCAACTTCAATCTTTTGATAAATTTACTATCTAAGCTATTCCTCACACTGCAAACCAATTTGCAGATATAATGGATTCTTTAGCCTCACTTATTCTACCTTTTACCAAAGACTCGTGACTTTATGTGGTTGTTTAGCGTTTAGACCAACCCTCTCATCTTGGGTGGTTGACTTCAATCAACGCCATCACAACCAACACTTAAGATGAGTGGTATCATCACATTTTTTATTATCTATCTCGTTCTGTGCTTCCTTCAAATTTGAATTCCAATGGCAGAAGATATTTTATCCTACACGTTAATCGCTATACTATTCTGGGTGGAATCCTCTACAAACGTGGTTTTGATGGTATTTTGCTTCGCTTCCTCAAAACCCATGAATCATCTAAAGCTATCCAGGAAGTCCATGATGATATCTGTGGTGGACATTTTAGTGGCTTGGCCATAGCTAAACACATCTTACGTTTGGGTTATTATTGGCCTTCTCTTAATCGAGACTGTTGCGAATACACTAAGAAATGTGTCAAGTGTCAACAACATTCTAATCTTACACATATCCCTAGTCAGGCTTTGCAACCTACAGTGGATTTGTGGCCTTTTTCACAATGGGGTCTTGATATCATTGGTCTCATCAATCCCCACTCTTCACAGCGTCATCATTTTATCATTACTGCCACATAATACTTCACTAAGTGGGTGGAAGCTATTCCTCTTTCATCAACCAAAGCTAAACCCATTGTTGATTTTGTCTATCAACACATCATTTGTCACTTTGGTGTCCCACACAAACTCATCATAAAAAATGGTAAATCTTTCAAAAACATCAATTTGTAAAAAATATGTGATGCCTTCAATATCAAACTCAACTTTTCTTCTCCATACTATCCCCAAGCTAACGGCCAGGCTGAGGCTTCCAATAAAACTTTACGTCATATCCTCGCAAAGGTAACTAGTCGAGCTGGTAGGGATTGGCATTTACATATCCCTTTTACTCTCTGGGCTTATTAGACTAGCATTTGTACTCCTACTGGTGCTACTCCCTTCTCTCTCATATATGGGTCTGAGGCTGTCCTTCCTTTGGAAGTCTAGATCCCCTCTCTTTGTGTCTCTCTCAGAGAATTTTTCTCTAATGAGGACTATCATCAAAATCATCTAGCGCAGCTTGAATTGCTCGATGAGCGATGTCTCAATGCTCTTGAGCATCATCAAGTCTATCTTCAGCATGTCAAATGTGCTTATAACAAGCACTTACAGCACCATCACTTCAAAATTGGTGATTTTGTTCTTAAAGAAAACCAAAATATCACTACACTAGAACGGAGTTAGTGTGGTAAGTTTACTCCTAACTGGATGGGTCCGTATGTAGTTACTCATAAATATGGGTCCGGGGCTTATCATCTATCTTCCATGGATGGTGTACCTAAAATGGAACCTCTTAATGCTTTTCATCTAAGGCCCTTCTACTCTTAAAATCTATCTTACACAATCTTGGTCGCAAAACAGATCTTTCATCCATCTACAACCAGTCATTTTTTTTAGTGATTTGGAACTATGTGGTTCTCCACATTATTTATTTCTATACCTTAAATATGAGTACCGCGGCTCTACTCATGGAATTTTTCTTATGGATATGTTCCTCCTCATAGTAGGAACACCTTAATCACTACTTCATCTATCCTAAGTGTTTATCTTAAATCAAATCTACTCGGGGCATAAGTACATGTTTGTATACATTTTCTTCCTCTCTCTCTGATCTATTTAGTCTAAACTTAGATTCTTCCAAAGATTAAAAAAAAATGCAGAAGATAGACTGATCCCTCGAAGGATAGCTATCCAGGCCTTATCAAATAAATTAAAAAGTAAAGGCCATTCGGATGGCTACCATCAAATTCAAAATACAGACCACTCCCTTGAAGGATGGTTGTTTATCTCATGGGATTTTCAGGCTTCTCGCTTGGATCATCCTTTGCAGTAACAGAATTCCCCCTCAGTCAGTTTTTTCACTTTTTAGCATCACTGAAAGACTTCCCGTATCAATCAGTCTTTATATATCTAGCAAAATTTCCGCATTGATCGGTTTGCTCTTCTATCAAAAAAAAATCATAAAGCTGAGATATAAGACCTTTTGTTGATCATATGGAGACCCTATTTTCCCAATATGAGCACGTATTTTGTCCTTCGTAAATTTTGACAAGATACATACTTACTTCTCCTTCCATCTATCTCTTAGATCTGATTTGTGACTAAGTGTCAGGTTTATTTTATCTATGTCTATGGCTTTATGTGCATCATCTTTCGGTTTCCTTTCAAGGTCTCTATTTATGGTCGGTTAGGGGCCTAAGTTATCATTCATTTTTCTATTTGGGTGTATTGCTTTTTATTTCTAATCAAGGATAATTTCATTACATCCCTTGTTGTCACAAGAGGCATTTCCCATGATTATTTGTTTTCCATCTAATTAAATTGACATTTAACATGTTAATTTAGACAAATCTATCATCTATCTATACTCATCTTATCTACTTCGTCTAAAAGCACATCAAAGCATGTATTAAAAACACATACGAATCCATCTATCTATTTCATCAAAATTAAATTAACATCTTAAACATATCAAATCTATCAATCACATCAAATCGCATCACATCTATCTATCCTCTATCAACATATGTCTATGTCCATCAAACTTACACTACATCTATCTTTATCTATCAAAATTAAAATGCATAAGTACAATCACATAACACAAGAATGATGAATATATATACATGAGTGTCTGTACAAAAAAGAATGGATGGATTTCAATCAAGCCATCTATATCATACATCAAAAATTCCTTCAAAATCGAGGCTACATTAGTATATCGATACAAAAATAACATATCTATATCGTAAAATTGGATAGGTGGAAGACACTATCTCCTTCACCCTCCTCTTGCCCAAGATATCTCTCCTAGCCACCTCCTATTGAGCTAGAAGCACCTACTACTGGGGCCCTGTCACCACCTCGATCTCTCCCGGTTCTCCCACCCTCTGATGCACCACTAGCTGTGGCTATCGCTGATCTCCTCCTCGTACCATAATGAGGCACATCAGGGGCATGTTGTGCCAAGGAATCCTCATAGTATCTCACCTCGGAGAGGAGAGCCTAATAGGTGCTTAGACTCACCATACTGGGTGCTCGTAATGGTGGTGCTACTGCTGGTGGCCCTCTTGATGCCACACCCTGTGACTCAGACTCTGAATTGGTGCCTGTATCACCGTATTTGGCCCTGAGGGCCTCTCTGTGATGATGGTAGAAATCCCTCTACTAAATCATTGTATCCCACTCCTGATGTGTTGTATCTCTCTCTAATATCAGTGCATCCCTCTCCTCTGTCAGAGCTCAAAGATCCTTGAGGGCAGCTTGGTGTGTGTGCGTTAGGGCATCATGCTCTCCCTCTAGTCTCTCTAGCACTACAGTTATGTCATCCCCATCTACGTCTATGGATGCTGGGAGATGTTGTGGTAGCTCTATAGAGTACCATGCCACGTAGTCATCATCTACTCCTGCATTGTCATCACTATCTGTGGAAGGTGGGGCCTCCCTCAATGGATGTGCCAAGATCAAAATCAGCAGATCAGTCTCTATGTTGTCCCGCCTATATGGCATATATGTGGTCGGGACTGTCTGTACTAAACCAAACTGTCTCAGCACCCGTATAAACAAGATGTGCTCCCACATATCTATCTTGCGACCCCTAATGACCCTGCTCCGTCTCATCTCCACCAGGTGAGTATCCTGACCGACCCATGTCGGGAAGACCCGATATGGTCTCTAAATAACCTGCTCTGGTGTCAGGGTCCTGAAAAGCTCAGTGTACCACTCCATAGATCTCCTTGTATCTCTCAGGGCCATGTCTACTTGCCATCACTTGAATCCATAATCAAGGGCCCCTTATACTACTGGCATCCATGGAAGCCCTGATGGCCTGATCACTACTGTATGCTCATATGCCCAACAATGGAGCACAAAGCTAACATTGATACCTATCCACGTGCCTGTGGTGTACATCCATAGCTCATGATATATCTGTGCTACTAGGGCATCGGTAAACATGAACACCTACCTAAACTCCAGTATGTCACAAACACAGGCTAGTAATAGCAATGGAAATCTCCCACCTCTTGAATCTAGTAAAGCAAAATAAGAGATCACCATCTGAATCAGCGCTATCCATCTACTCCTGGTGTCATCTTGTTGATAATGTGAGGCTATCCTCACTACCTCGAACACTATCTCTGAATCATCTACCCTATCTCCATATAATTGTCCCAGGGCCCTCTACTGCTGCTCTCATGGAGTGGTCTCTATCAAGTCCCCAGTGATCGGCAACCTCAAGATCCTATATATGTCCTCATGGGTGATGGTCATCTCACCCATCCTGAACCAGAATGTGCATGTCCTACTGTCCCATCATTGTATCAATGCTCACATCAACTCTACATCTCGAGGCACCCGTCGGTAGTAACAGAAGCCCCTGAGCCCGGCTAGCTCCAAGTGATGCCAATTAGCGTCTGTCACATCAGGGAGAAAATCTCGGGAATAACATCCCACATATGTAGAGCCTCTCGTGCCTGCATCACATGGCATCATATATGGTGTTAGCTTCTCATCTATTGAAATTACAACATTAAAAACACATTTACCTACATTATACATCTGATCTAACCAATCAGTACTGATTTACTTCAATCAATGTCAATCTCATGTAGTCGATGTCGATCGTGATTCTAATCGACGCCAATTGAACCTAATCGGTGTCTATTTTTCCAATTGACACCGATTGAAAGGCTGAGTGCCTAAAACACTCTGGCCTCTCACTTATCCAATTTTTTCCTAAAAAATAGCATCCTAGTATGCTATTTAATGATAAAAATATATACCAGGTTCAGGTTGATCCACTTACCCTAGGTCATGTCCTCTTCCACTTCTGGCTGCTCCCAGAGGCTTCCATGTTGCTCAAAATCAATTTTTGACTCTCTCTAAATCAATTGTCGTGGTGTAAATAAATCGTTAATGTTTCCCTTTCACATACTTATATGGTCGACACTGATTTTACAGTCGGCACTGATTAGTTTGGTTAAACATCGATTTTGTTTATTCGACATCGATTGGTTCTGTTATTTTCCTTCTCACATCGAATTCTTCTAACTGGAAGGTCTCCTCATCTTTTTAGCCAAAGTATTGATGCTTGGCTTGTTTATCTGATCGTTATTATCACCTGGGTGTTTCCTTTTGGCACATATTTTTATTATTATCACCCATTTCGAGTCTGTTCCCTACACATGGGTCACTCACATTTGTGGAAACTTAAAGATAGTGGGTTTGTAGGCACTCACATCGTTTGCTTCGCAAACCGTCTGATTGTCCCTACCAATGTGTCACTCTTTAGTTGCTACTATATTGCAGCCTTCCTTCCACTCACAGGTCTATAGGTACTAATGTCATCTCATATGAAGACCATCTAGTTTTCCCTAACAATGTGAGCTCCTTAGGTCATTGCCTTATTTGGTTTTTTATGTGCATCATCAATGATCAGATATACTCCATACATCTAGCTGGGGCATCCTGTGTTTTCATCTACCTTTTCCAAACTCAGGATCGGTTGGTCTTTTAAGATTCATCCCATCCCTAGTTTGAGGGGGATTACATCATCACCTTTTTTCTTTCTTTCTTCCAACTCCTTGTTTTTGTCTTGCAACTTTGCTTATCGCAAGTTACTCAACAAAAAGGGGTAGAATGTAGACACCTAAAATTGGTTACCCAATTTAGTGTCCCCTGGGTTCATTTATCCTCTCAGGTAAGCTAGGGGCACCCTTATATCACCACTTCTCCCTTAGGGTATTATTTAAATATTTGATTTAAACATCTATCCTAAGTTTATTATACCCCATTGTGTTTTACCCATGGATAATTAAATATTAACTATTTAATTACACTTTTTTATATGTATCTTAACCGCTTATCTACCCCATATCAATTCCTAACCTCCCATATCAATTCTATCCATCTATCCCCCCTATTTCTCCTCCCCCCAAACCATGTAGTGGGATATTTCTTGTATTTGAGTCGGAAGGATCACTTTCATCTTTCCAAAATGTTCTTTTTGGCCATTTTGGGAGTTTGTTCCCTGATCGGTGCCGACTGGTACTCGGTCGATGCTGATTTTTTGGAATGGCGTTGATTATACCCTGGTCGGCGCCAATTAAAAATATAAGGCCAGAATTTAGTTTTGGTTAGACAGAAAGAATGACAGAGAGTTTTGAGCATCAAGCCCAAGCATCATCTATCAAACGAAAGTGAATGTTGTCCAGATCAATCCCTGAGAGGAGTACCGTTACTCTACTCCTACAACATCGACATCGTGAGCCTCCATCGATCTCTTAGTGACTCTGCTCCCACACCTAGTGAAAGTGGAGCTTTGTCAGTATCCCTAAAGGTTCTGCAGATCCAGTGGACATTAACGATCTAGCTGTCATTGTCCATTTCTCAACCTTTCTGCAATTTTCCCCTAGTCAACGCCAACCGATCCCAGTCAATGCCGATTGATCGTAATCGATGCCGATTCACCCAATCAACATTGATTGGCCTACGAATAGGTAAAAGAACTCAGGTAACACAAATCCAACATTTTTTCATAGTTTCCTATTTTTTGTTGCTTTTTATCCACTATTTACATTCTGTCTGTCACTTTTAATTAGAAAATCTAGACATTTACTTATCATGTATGCTTCTTTCTTTAATTAAAAACATGGACTGACATCCGCTAAGGGAGCTTATTGCTTCCTGGACCCATTTCTCGGGCAGTCCACCCAAATATATTTTAACGTTTTCTTTTTTTGTCAATAATCTGTGTCTCGCAGGTTTCTCAGATCTACTTTACAAGATTGTTTGTGTGCACCCATTTTGTCTACATCAGCTTTCTTTTCCACCTACATCTTTGGATATTGTTTTATCTATCAGGTATTGATTTCATTTGAATTTTTAAAGGTTTTTGTGTTTAGTTTGGTACATTAACTTGAACAAGTAACAAGCATGGAAATTCTTGATCTACAGTTACGCACATGATTCCAGAGCACAGTGCCCACTGAAAGACTTATAGCCATGGGATTGTTCAAGAAGGAGGGCACGTACACCAGGACCAAGAAAATGCTTTCTTGGGAATTTGAATCCCACGTTGACGAGCTAGACTTTGAAGTCTGCTAAAAGGTTCTTATCACGCTGCCAAAGTCTAAGGGAGATAACCCCTTAGTAAATTCCCAAGAGCTCACAGATGAGCAAGTATGTAATGCTCTAAACAAGGTTGCGGTGGAAACTGAGGAAAGACTATTTATGTAGAATGATAGCATAAGGGCTTTAGAGGGAAAGCTAGCCAAGAAGGAGGAAGAATTGGCTAAGGTGGCTAGAAACTAAAAATAGGAGGAATTAATTAGCGCACAACTAAGGTGCAAGCTCAAGGAGGAAAAAGAAAAGGTGCAGGAGGTCTACAAGAAATTAGAATCGATAAAAAGCACCATCATCTTGAAACACCTAGATCTAATGCCTATCCCTCAAAGGTATGCATCAACGCTGGAATGCCTAGAAGACTTAACACATGTCCTCGTCATGGAGAGGAGACCATTGGCATTGGAATCTATGGAGGAAGTAACCACACGCCTGAAGGAGGAGGACCAGTTAAAGGTGATAGCACTGGTTGCCAAGTATAGTAAGGTGCTCATAGATGTAAAGGCTGCTTCCCAATCTGCTGAGGCTACATATGACACATGCGTGGATAGAGATAAGGTGGCGAGCTCCTTGGTTGCCTCACTTGAAGCAGAGCTAAAAGAGTTCCAGGAGAAGAATAAAGGAAACAGGGTGGAGTGGGATAGAGTCCTGGCAGAAGTAGAAAGAAGATCCGAGGAGATTGAGGCACTAAGGGACTCAGCCAAGACATGAATGAAGGGACTATATCCTTAAATTATGAGGATAATGGACAAGCTCACAGACTTGGGTAAAGATATGGAACAAATTTTGGACACTTTGGGTGCTAGGGAGCTGGCCTAAGTTTTTATGAGGTAAACCTCCTGGTTGGTGACCTCTGTTAGAAGGCACAGAACGAGGTCGATACATGGAATAAGTTAGAGGTAGTCTTGTAGAAGGACTTCCCTAGCCTTTTGGTTTAGTGTTCCCCCCATTCTTCATTCTTTCCCCTATTCTTTCATTTCCTTATTCATCTTTGTAATATTTATCTACATATTGGTTCCATTTAACCAACTTGCACCTTGGTCAAGTAGAATGTTTCCGAGGGCGGATAATAGGTGTAGTGTGGGGTGATGTTGGGCCCCTAAAATATTGACTAAGTATGAAGGTGTGTGGGCACGCAGGACCCCAGTTATAGGATGGCGAGTAAGGAAAAAGTGCACAAGAGAAAAGGCTCAAGCAAGAATATAGTGTGTGACACATGAAAGGAGGTTCAAGACTTAGCCAACTCAAGCAACAAAGGTATAACACATGAAAAGTGTGATCGGTTACATGCAGATAACATGCCAGCCTAGCAACAGGTGGCCCAAGAAAGAGCATGCCAGTAAAGGAATATTCTAGAAGACCATCATGAGATGGAGTGGAGAGCTCAGGCCTGAGGAAACATGCTCATTGAAGGACCACATTCGACACTTGGCGATAGATCTTAGGGCGCGGCAAGGCAAGTTGGCAGAGTGGGAAGGTGATAAATACAAGTGCCTAGGGACAAAGAAAGGGGGATAGACAAGAGGAGAAGATAGGAGAGATACACACAAAGAGAGATAACATGGGTAAAGCTCTACAGGATTACTACGAGTGGGGATCTGATGTACTAAGCTTAGCATTGTAATTTCTTTTCTGTTTTTACATAGTTTTACAAGCCTAGTGATGTGCATGACTACAGTCTACCCGCTATGGCTCTTTGTAATGAAATGATGAATATAATGAACTTACCGATTGTAATTAGATATGAATATCAGTGGGTTTCATGTATATTTCATTCATAGAAGTTCTCTTTCCTTTCATGCTATGAATGAATGGTTGTATCTTTCTTTATGTTATATTATATGTTATGGAGTCTAATAAAACACACAGTCTAAAGAAACTACAAGGATCCAGAGGCTGTCCTAAGCCCTGTAATCCTTGTATGTCTAAAATTCTTTCTTGAATACTCCTATACTAATCATTGATGAATTCTTCCCACTAAAAACTCACATAAAAGAGAGACTCAGCACCCAAACGTGCCTCAGGTGAGCACTCATCTTCTACTGGGTGATAGGCTGACGCACATGGGATTCCTTCTGCTTATAGTGGGAGTAAAATTGACTACACTTGTCATCACCTTTATAGATAGTTCGAATTTTTTCCCATATTTCATTCGACTTGTCACATTGCATTACTTTAACAAACTTGTATTTTGATAGGCTACATAGGATAGCATTCATCAGCTTGGCATTGTTTTCAAAAGCCTTCTTTCTAGTTCATTCTATTGGTGGAACTAATGGGATTGTATATCTAACTATTACTGATTACCAAATATCAAACCATAGTTCCATTAGATGTGTTTTCATTCTTATGCTCCAAAATGCATAATTTGTTCCATCAAACAATGGAGCCTTGTTCGAAGAAAAACCTTGTTTTACTTGATGAGTAGCCATATGTGCTTCTGAGATCTACCTTCCAATTATTATGTTATTGCTGAAGGAACCCACTCTGATTCCAATTGTTAAGCACAAGATAATACTGAGAGGGGTTGAATCAGTATTATGATATTCTTATAAATTTAACACTTAATGTTAGAGTTGTAATCATAATTAATCAGTTTCATAGTGAATATATCAAAGCAATCAATGAATGAAAAGAAAACCAACACACTACAAATAGACATGAATTTACATGGAAACCCTTTCTGGAGAAAACCATGGAGAAAATATTCTTTATTATATTTCTCAAATGTTTGTAGGCACCAACCTATGGGAGACACCAATCCCCAAGTTACAATTTTGTAGGCACCAACCTACGGGAGCACTAACCCTTTTTGCTAAGCACCAACTGAGCAGGAGACACCGATCTCTTCAAATATGAAGGCACTAACCTTATGAAAAAAAAACTCTTTCTTATCTTTTATATTGTTGTTTCTTCAACAGATGATAGAACAAAAATGTTGCTAAGAATATTCTTCTGATTTATTTCAATCCCTTCACATATATAAATCACTGCAACTCTTCATTAAAAATAAATATGCCCTTCACTCCTTTTTATGTTTCATATTTTTCTCTTCTTCCTCTCTCCCTTAAACTTGAATGAAGCACTCAAATTTCTTTCCTAGACCAAATGATTCCACCTCCTTATATATTCTTCTCACATCCTTTCAAAAAGACACATCATTCCAACTGACACAACCTTTCCATTAACACAACTTAATTAAGTGCATTAGTTAGCTAAAACTAAAAAATATTTAATGCAGCCCATAATTATTAAATGCACATTAAACAATTCAATTAACCACTTGATAGGAGCGTTGCCCATCCTTAGACAAATCATTGTTATCATTAAATCACTACCAGCCATCATTAAATGTTCTTTTTCACCATAAAACATGGCATATGAGCACCTTAAAATGTTGATATCTCTCTCTTATGTACAGTTGTGTATATCTCACTTATACCATGATAATCCTTATGTAAAAATGCTTCTTTTCATGTATTTAAACTTTCGTTTTCTACCCTTCTATACTGCTGATTATTTCCATTACTTTCTACCATTTCCGTCAAAATCCGTCAACAGTTCCGTCAATTTCTGTTACACGATTTTGTTAACCAAATACATCAATGATTAAGCCTTTGAAATCAATGACAATATTTCTAATAGGTCACCATGAGAGATTCATATTATTTTCTAACATGGTGGGCCCTCAAGCCACCACGTGGCTTGCCACCACAACTTCAAATTCATTCGATATGCCTACCGAGTAATGACAAGTGGACTATGCCTTTTGAGTTGCATTGTAGGATTAATTTGAGTTCAATGAGCTATATTTATAGCTCAGTGGGGTGTTCCAATCCCCACCGAGGCCTTATATTTCTCAACGGTCGAGTGATCAAAACATTACCACAATTATTGAGATATTTCCATATGATTTGGGTTTTATCACTACAGATTTTGAGCTTATCTATTAGTTTGACCAAAGCCTATTTATACCAACTGTTTGGAAGATCAATGGTAAACTTGTCTTAAAGCTTAGCAAGGTTCATATTCCAACTCAATGAAGCAATGAACAACTTGGCCATAGAGTTCAGCATTCAACTGCATCGTTAAAACTTGTTAGCCCAACAATTGGGCCTATCAACAAAACATGTGGCATTTGTAAACTTTTAGCTCAGCGGTGTTATTGGTAAGCCCCCAAAAAGGGTGAATTATGTGGTTATTACCATGTTTAGATATGCTTATAAGCCTATATTTAAACAAACAAAGGCCACCACCACAGCCAATGTGATATTTCCCACTTCCAAATGCAAAGCGAACCACCACAAAGTAAAATAGGTCAGCCGAGTTTGTGGGGAGAAGGATTATATCACCCAACCTCTCCATTTAAAATGGAACAACCTCACCAACCCACCTATATAGGGGGTTGGGATAAGAAATAGAGGATTTGGTATATAACCACATATCTTGGGTGCTTCAGGCCTATAAAAGGCCCTTCCCACATCATTCTCAAACACACGGGCTTAGATTTTTAAAATCTTATTAGTGGCTAAGGATTTTAATATAGTGATGTTGGGCCCCTAAAATATTGACTAAGTATAAAAAGGCACATGGGCATGCAAGGAAGGGTTCTAGGAGGGTTTTATAAGGACCATGTTATGCACCAGCAGAACAAGATCTTGGGACTTAGTCATATTTGGTGTATCATGCAGGACATGAGAAAAGCGTGACACGCCTGCACATGATGAATGGATAAGGTGCCATTCTGGTGATAGGTTGGCCTAGGAAGGAATATTCCCTTCGATGGAAGCTTCTAGAAGACCATCATGGTAAGGAGTGGGGATCTCATGCCTTGAGGAGCATGCTCCCATGGAGGACCAAATATGGACACTTGGTGACAGATCTAAAGCCTCAAAAAGAAGAGGTGGTTGTTCAAGGGGCCTATAAATACAAGCACCCATAGAAGAAAAAAGGGGAGAGGTCAATAGAGATAGGAGCTCTACAGAAATGCTGCAAGGAGTTGTATTGGGTCGAATAGATAAAATATAGGAGAAGGATGCATCAAGGGGCTTGGGATTGTAAATTTTATTTTTAAAGAGCTAAGGAATTTAGATCTAGTTATGATGTATGACTTCAGTCTGCCATACTGTGATGTTTTGTAATAAATATGATGAATGTAATAAGGTTACAAACTTATCTAAATATGATCATTAATGACTCTGGTCCATCCTTATATCTCCATAGTTCTATTTCATGTATGCTTATGAAATGAGTATGAATCCTTTTGCATTTCCCTTTCTATTTGTTTTCAGTCCCATTATGTTAAATTATCTTTCTGTTTGGAATGACTTCATTGGTCTAGAAGCCATTCTAAGCTCTATGATGATTGCATGTCTTGTTTCCACTCACTCTCTTTAAATTCCTATCATAGATGATATTTCCCACTAAACTCACATAAAGGAGAGACTTGGCACCCACATGTACCTTAGGTGAGCACCCAATGCTTACTAGGTGATAGGCCAGCACACATGCGGTTTCCTTGTTCTTTGGTGGGTGTAAAAATGACTACATCTTGGTTCCATTGTTGGGACCTCATTTCAAAGTTGTAGTGGGAATTAGCATACATCCTGATCGGTGCAATGAGTGATGACAGAGTGTTTAACTTTAGAAAGTGTTGAATCATGGTTTAAGAGCATAGAGGATGAATTTTCTTAGAGATTCAACACTAAACCTAAGTTTGATGCATGTAGATGGGTATAAGAGAACCTCTACCATGATTTGTATGAAAAAAAATTCTATTGCTTCCCAGTATAGATGTATGAATGGATCTCATCATATGCATATAGATCAAGCTGGTATTATAGATCATGTGCGTGGACCCAAGAAGAGTACTAGAGGGTGCAACATGCAAATCTAGCGTGGACTCATGTTGTGGATCATTGGTGGAAAGGAGTGCTAACTAGCTACACCCTGGAATATGCTATTTCCACCTATTCTTGTCTGGACGTTGCTGAGTTTGAGTTTTTGTGGGAGCCCAGAAGATCATTTCTATGTGTTATCCCTCTGGCAATGAAGATCTTGATTATTACCTTGAGTTTAGAGGCATTTCTGATGGCTGGCTAAATCGTTCTGAGCACTGAGTGAGTTAGCTAGGGTGGAGGAAGATGGAAGATATTACAACTAAGAAAGAAAGGAAGGAGATACGAATCAAGTATAGTGAAGAATGTGAAAGGGAGATTACTAGACAATGCGAGGTTGCAAGTGTGATGGATATATGGAGGTAGACATTATGGGAAGGATTTAAGGTTCATAGAGAGTACATTAAACCTAAGCAATCTATGCTACCCCATCTTGGAAAGCACGTAAGAGAGACCCCTTTGGCTTCTGATGAGAGTTCGTTATATAGAGAGAGAAGAGTCATTAGTGTGTATTTAAACCCACCTAGTGACTGAACCCTGGCACTTGGTTTTCTAGATCAAGGGAGGAGTATTCTTGACCCATTTGGTATCGCTGGAAGTGATAGACCTGTGCCCATGAGATATAATTTTTCATTTCCTACTTCTATGGCTATGTATACTATTCCATTATTCAGAGGAATTTTTGGAAAAGGAGAAAACACTCAAGGCGTGGGTAACGCATTAGGGAGTGGTGCAAGGCACATATATGGCAGTGGAAAAATCTCGTAGATGGTTGGTGTGTAGTTTAGTGGGATGTTGGGGACACTAGGTGTGACCACTTCAGGCCCATTACTAGTTACTGGTGGATCTAGAGGTTGAATTGGTGGATCTGGAGGTGGAACTAGTGGATCTGGAGGCACATGACCTAGTGGATCTAGTGGATCTAATAGAGGGAATACCAAAGGGAACATTAGGGGAAACCAAGGATCTGGGCTAGGAGAACAAGGGCCTCAACCACCTCCTCAATTCTTCTTTGATATGTCTTTACATTTTCCAGATTATAGGGGTATTGAAGATGATGTGGAGCATGTTCATAAGTGTGAGTTGCTATGGCGTGCAAAGGGGATTACAACCCCAGAACAGAAG
Organism: Taxus chinensis; assembly: GCA_019776745.2. Lineage (NCBI taxonomy): Eukaryota > Viridiplantae > Streptophyta > Pinopsida > Cupressales > Taxaceae > Taxus > Taxus chinensis. The sequence goes on from CM034150.1 coordinate 407,555,445, forward strand.
GCCATTCATTTTACAACAACATTTTAAGGGTGTGCCAATAGCTGGTATATGAAGTATGACCCACATCAGATGGTGGTAGATTACACCGCATTTAAAAATGTCTTACTAGAAAAATTCCACATCCCTGAGTTTGAACAGAAGAGCATCAGCGCCCTTAAGGAGATTCAACATGGAATGGAAAAGAGTGTGTGGGAGTATGACGCTTGGTTTAAGACTCTCCTGTCAAAATTATCATATGACATTCACCCTTCATAACATGCCCAATGGTTTTTTGGAGGGGTTATAACATTGTTTAGAAGGGAATTATCCCATAAGAATTTCATAGACCTGCACAAGGCATTAGAAGTTGTCCTACGTGTTGAAGTTGTTGGGAGCATTGACACTAGTATTAGCCCATTTCTAGAAGCTCAAATCGCTATTATGGCTAAGCAGGTTGATATGTTTTATGTGAACTTATCTCATGACACTCACAATGGAATGTGGTGTACATATTATGAATTAGAGGGGCTTGCCAAGGATAGTTGCCCCCGGAAGATAGTACATTTCGTAACAATAGACAATGAAGTTTTTCATGGGGACTATGATGCGAGTAGATGTCCCTTGTTACGACGTGTAATTCGGAAGAATATATCTTGCTACTATAAGATCTGCACTTCTACAACCCATGATACCAAGGATTATCAACTTATTGACCATATCCATGAGGCCATTGATCATGGTGTGCACCAAACCAACATTTTTAGTAGTTATAAGGGTGATGATCACCATTATGAGGAGTGTGCAGATGGAGGCACGTGTGGAAGGGGATTTTTCATAGGATTCCATGGTCGTGGTAACCACAGAGGAAGAAGTGAGTTCCCATGTGGAACCTATTTTAATTATGGATCTATTGACCACTACAAGCGCAAGTGCCTAGACTTATTGCAGTGCTCATGGTGTGGGAAGAAGCACAAATTTGAGGAGTGCTTTGATTTTTTTTAGCACATGAGTTAGTAGCACCAGAAAGATAAGGGTGTTACAATGGTAAGCAATAAGAAGGATGACACATAATGGATGCCACGAGTGACACAAGATGTAGGCTTGGAATTAGTTGTGGTAACAACAAGAGCAGAGGCCACGTGTGGAAAGGAAATTCCAAGGTCGAAGAACCTAGTTTCAAGGGAAAAAGTGGTACATGGGAAGTACCCAGATCCTGCACATCAGAAGGAGGTATATTAAGAAACCATGGATGTCATTCAGAATTTGCAAGGAGAAATCCAGTGTCTAAAGGATAAGTCTAGGAGGGAGGATAAAATAAGGAAGGTTGAGGCACCAAAGGATGACCTGGATGAGGTCAAGGAAGTATGTAAAATGCTAAGGCGAGAGAATATTATTCCCTTGTTAGGAGCATGGTTGACAGAGAAGGTACCATGCACCGGAGAAGAGCGTGAGAGGAATATTTTACATGTAAACCTTCCCCCTCACAGCCTTGACTATGATAAGGATATCATGTTAAATGCGGTTGTGGATGGATGGTTCCTTAGTAATATCCTCATCAACACAAGTGTGGAGGTCAATGTTCTCACCTTAGATGCATGGCATAAAATGGGAAGACCTGCAATATAGCCATATTCAAATGTGTTGTATATGGTGAAAAAAACCAAGGTAATTCCCATCGGTGTCTTAAAGGATGCAACTATCATCATTTAGGGGGCTAAGTTTACTGGGGACTTCAAAGTCTTGGTGCTCACCAAGGTAGACAATTTCCAAGCATTAGTTGGGTGCCCATGGTGCTATAAGAAGAATGCATATCTTTGGTTCAACAAGGGATACATAAGCTTTAAAAATGAGGAGGAATGGGTCATCATACCCCTGGCTAATGGAAAATCAACACCCTATACGGAACCTTTGGGAGAAGAGATCCTGGATAGAATATATGTGTGCCTAATTAGCGATCCAAAGGTAATCCATCCCATAGGAGTTATCTAGTATGAGGATGCTCAGTCCTTAAGTCACACCACAAATATAGTGTGTGATAATTGGTCACATGGGACCTATGAGTTAATCAAATGACATTTGAGAGAATCGGTGAAAAAGGTGACTAAGGTGTGTACGGTTCGGTGCGTAGGAGGAAAGAAGTTACCTAAGTATTCAGGAGGAGCCTTCCCTAAGATCTTTTTATAGGAGATGGAAGGTCGGTGGAAGAAGGAGAATGAATGAAGAGGGATGTTAAGCTATATCCTACTCGGGACTTGTGGGTGACACATTGGGAATGGCATGAGGTGAGAATTTCCTTCTCCATAAGGTTTTGTAGGAGCAATGCACCCACGGCTATAAAATACTACCTTGGTAAAGAGATTGCTTCCTTCCATATCCAAGCATGTGAGACATCTCAAATGGGAAGCACATAATCATTGCCACCTTCATTATGGGTTCACAAGTTATATTCCACCCTACAAGGTTGTGCATGCACATGGTACATTCACACTGAGACACGCCACCAGAAAGGGATTGACAAGAGTTAGTGGTTGATCTCATTCAAACATTCAAATATCAGAGTACAAAACCCTTGGTGGATAAGGCGTTGCAGGTTGTCAAATTCCTTACCATTGGGGATAGTGTCATGGTAGAAGATAGGCTACTGGACTTGCTAGGTGAACTTGGCCTAGAGGCATGCTTTGAGGAATAAGAAACATAAGAGATACGCTTCAAGCATGCATGTATAGAGAAAGAAAAAGGAAATATGGTTTATATAATTGATGGGGAAGAGGTAGAAAACTTGGATGTTGACCATTCTATAGGGATGCGTGAGGTGTTAGATAGTTCTGATGAATGGGTGCACACCTATCATGAACCTTTAAAGACAAAGAAGGTTAACATGGGCTCAGGGTCAAAGCCTAAAGAGGAAATCATTAGAGACTATTGGTTAGAGAAAGAAGTCTCTAAGATCATTTATCTTTTACGTGAGTTTGAGGATTTATTCCCATGTGGGTATCATGAACTAAAAGGCATTCAACATTCCTTAGGGGAAATGAGAATTAATTTGAAGAAGGGCGTGCGCCCGTTCTGGAAGAGACCATACTGAATGAATCCTAACCTGTGCATGAAGGTCAAGGAAGAAATAGATAAGATGATAGCATCGGGTATCATTAAAGTTGTTGAAGAGTCAGAGTGGATAATTCCAATGCTAATTAGCATCAAGAAGGACATAAGGATAAGGATCTGTGTTAATTACAGGGACCTGAATACAGTGTGTATCATTGATCCCTTCCCAGTCCCATTTACTGAATAAATTTTAGAGGGAGTGGCAGGACATGAGGTCTACTCTTTCATAGATGGATTCTCGAGCTATCACCAGGTAAGGATCGTGAAGGAGGACCAGAGGAAAATGAATTTTGCCACTAAGTGGGGAAGTTTTTCCTATACAATCATGCCTTTTGGGTTAAAGAATGCACCTGATTTGTTCTCACGCATTGTGGTACAAGCTTTCTAGGACTTCATCCATAAATTTCTTAAATTCTACCTAGATGATTGGGCAATATATGGGCTAGTGAAGGACCATTGTGACAGCTTAAGGTTAATGTTTGAAAGGTGTTAGAATTTGAAGATATCCTTCAATATTAAGAAATGTTTCTTTGCTACCTCGTTTGTAACATTATTAGGACACATCATATGTAAGGAGGGCCTCCTAGTAGATCCCATAAAAGTTGCAGTAATTGTGGGATTGAGAGATCCTACTAGTCAAAGCACATTGCTCAAATTTCTTGGGCATACGAGGTACTAAAGAAAGTTCATCAAGGGATATGTCAAGATCACCATGCCATTAGAAGAGTTTCTTAAGCATAAAAGTGCCTTTCATTAGCGAGAGTCACAGCAAATGACATTTGACACTTTACAGGATAGGCTTATCACCGCGCCCATACTATGATTCCCCTCTTGGGATAAGCCCTTCCATGTTCACGTTGATGCCTTAGGGACTGACATTGGAGCAATACTTGCACAGCCTAGTGAAGTGATTGTTGATCATCCTTTTTGATTTGCAAGAAGTAAGTTAACACCAGCGGAGAAAATTATACTACAACTAAGTGTGAGGAATTATCAATGATCTACGTGCTTCACAAGTTCAAACAATATTTGCTAGCAACTCCATTTATATTTTACACTGACCATATGACATTGAAATACTTGGTGAACAATCCCATTCTACAAGGGCACATATGTCGGTAGGTACTATTGTTCTAAGAATTTTATTTCACTATGGTTTTCAAACCCAAAAAAGTAATTCCAAACCTAATAATTTTTCTTGATTCAATTTAGGGGAGGACATGCAAAGCATTGAGGATACCATGCTAGATGTGCAACTATTTAGGTTACGCCGTACACCCTCAAACTTAGAAGATATTGTAGTATTTCTCAAGACAGGTGTAGCATCGGAAGGGATGAAGGCATTGGATAAAAAGAGATTAGCTATACACTCTGCACCCTACATGTTGATTAGTGGGGATCTATACAAACTAGGACGTGATGAAATTCTGCATCGGTGTGTGCTAGAACATGAATGCCCAGCCATAATAGAAGAAATGCATGGAGGTAGTGTAGGTGGACACTATACAGGTGATGCCACTGCACGCAAGATATTAATGTTCGAATTATGGTGGGAGATCCTATGTCAAGACTGTAAGGAATATTGAAAGGTGTGTGACCATTGTTAGCACATTAGCAAACCAGGGTGACTAGATGAAATTCCTTTTCACCCTATTTCTAGTGCCAAGCCATTCAAAAAGTGGGTTATAGACTTTGTAGGCCCTATTGCACTAGCCGCACATAGGAATAGGTCATGGTATATAATAACTTGCACAGATTACTTGATAAGGTGGGCAGAAGCAGCACCTACTAAGGATTGTACAACACCTACTGCGACAAGGTTCCTATGGGAAAACATTATTACAAGGTATAGATGCCCTTTGAGTTTGACTAGTGAAAGGGGTACACATTTTTTGAATGAGACAATAAGGATTCTATTAGTAGAGTTCATGGTGGCTCATCACAAGACTACACCTTACCAACCACAAGCAAATGGAACTGCAGAGGCGTTTAACAAAATACTTAGTCACACATTGACTAAGATCTGTGATGTTGGTAGACAAGATTAGGATGACAAAGTATCAGTCGTTCTTTGGGCATATAGGATAACCTACAAGAGGTTGAATGAGGCCACACCATTCCAATTTATGTTTGGCATAGAGGTTTTCCTACCAATTGAATTCATGTTGCCTTCTCTACATATAGTGCACACAGGAGGATTAGATGATGAACAAGTGCTAGAGGAAATAATAGAAAAATTAATGTAGCTAGATGAGAGATGATCATTACCCAGCTGGAGCCACACAAATGAAAAGGCAAAACAAAAGGCATGGCATGATCGTCACATTAAGAACAAGAAGTTTGAGGTTGGGCAGATGGTCTTACTATATGATTCAAAGTTTCTGTGCCATCCTGGAAAGTTAAAATTCCATTGGTTGGGCCCCTACATCATCTCATACATCCTTGATTCATGCATGTTCCAATTCCAAGAACTGTATGGGATGTGATTTCTAGGGCACTTCAATGGAAGTAGGTTGAAGCCCTACTATAAATAAGTCTTCTTGGTGTTTGTAAATAAGGTAGTGTTGCCAGTTAGTTAAGGATTTCCCTTAATGAATTTTCTTTTCTTGTATTTACCTTTCTCGTTGTTGTTTTTGTGTTGTGCCTTAGGTGTCAGTAATCTCATTATTTTTTCAAAGGTTATGAATGTGCAGAGGACCACACATTGTTTTAGTGTGGGTAGAATAATGTGGAGGAAAGTGCAAAGTGTGAAGAACCACAAAGGATTGTGTTGGACACCCTGGTTGAATAGCCCTGGGATAGGAAGTGCATGGAGTGAAAGGTGAAAAAGGATGGTTAGTATCAAGGTAAGGCTACATTATGGATCCACGTATAAAAGAGGAAGAAGCACAAAATCAACACAAGGTAGGTGAGATAAAAAATCATGACAGAAGTACCTTCGGTGCTGGTGATAAGCGCACAAGAGTCTCCTATCAAGATGGATTGGTTACATGCTAGAAGGTTGGGGGATTGTCTATGAAAGGTTGGGTGTTGGACCCCTAGAATATTGGCCAAGTATGAAGGTGTGTAGCCACGCAAGGTCCCATTTATGGAAAGGCACGCAAGGAAAAAGCACACAAGAGAAGGGTATAAGGAAGCATGTAGCACATGTGACACACAAAAGGATCAAAACTTAGTAATTTTGGACATCCAAAGTAGAACACATGAAAAGCATGACCCGGTTACACGTGGATAAGATGCCAGCTTGGTGACAGGTTGGCCCAGGATGGAGCATGCTTGCGATGGAATATTCTAGAAGAACATCATGGAATAAGGTGGAGAGATTAGGCCTGGATAAGCATGCTTGCATGAAGGACCACATTCAGACACTTGGCACCATATCTGAGGAAGCTGGAGGATAGATTAATAGTCTAGGAAAGCTATAAATATGAGTGCCTACAAAGACAGAAAGACATAGATACATATACACATAAAGATAGACATCTAGAGAGTGAGCGGAGCTCTATAGAAATGCTGCGAGGACTCTGTCAGTGAATGGTTGTATTAGGGAGAGAATGCATAAGGCCTAGGGGTTGTAAATTTTCTTTTGGGAAGTGTAGTTACATTAAGTCTAGTGTGATGCATGACTGTAGTCTACTTCTATGTGACCCTCTGTAATGGTTTCATGGATGTAATAAGGTTACCTGTTATAATATATACATGAATATCAATGGTTCTAATGCATATTTCTCTCTTATGAGTTCTCTTTCCTTTCATGCTAAGTATGAATGCTTGTATATTTCTTTCTATCATAATACATGCTATGGATTCTGTTAAGCACCTGATCTGAAGTGATTGCAAGGATCTAGAGGCTGTTCTGAGCCCTATGGTTCTTGTATGTCTTTCCCTCTGAAATCTATTACACTAATCATAGATGATGTTTCCCACTAAACTCACATAAAAGAGAGACTCGGTACCCACGTGTGCCTCGGGTGAGCACCCAATTTTCATTTGGTAATAGGCCGACACACATGGGGTTCCTTTCTTTTGGGATAGGAGTAAAAATGACTACATCTTGGTTCCATTTCTGAGACCTCTTTTCAAAGTTATAGTGGGATCTAGCATACATCATGATCTATGTAATGAGTAATGATAGAGCAGTTAACATTGGAAAATGTTGAATCATGGTTCAAGAGCATGGTGTAACACCCTGAACTATTGTTACTACCTCCTAAGCATTCAAGTGTTGATATATGATTTCTTCTGTAAAAGGATGTGTTCCTTTGATTGTGACGTCATGCTTGATATGGATTGTATCTTCTTTGCTCTTGAAGATCTTTGACTGAGTCAGGATATGCTTGGACTCTTTTATTTCTTTCATTTTTAGCACCTGAGTTCAATTTGATTTCGAAAGGAATTGTGGATTTATCCGTCTTTATGACTCAGCCTTGGATCAGTTGCATTGATCCAAGAGATGTTTTAAGTTTATTCTGGATGAACAAAATTATAGACCTTACGAAAGTTGCAAGGTCTGAATGTGTTGAATAAGCAATTCTGGAGTCTAACTCAGGTTGATTGTGTTAAATGAATTGGTTCCTGATATCGTAATATCAGGAAGGCCTAGACCTTAAGCCAGGTAATAAATTCTGGTGTATACTGCAAGCTTATTATCAATGCCGGATAGGATCCATTTCGGGAATGTTATACCTGTTGGTTCTTATACCAAACGATCCTACTTGCGAGACCTAGAATGGATTCATTAAGGTTAATAACCTTAACCTAAACTATAACCTATGGGTTGAATTATTGCTAAACTAACCTAGCCCTAAACTATAGGTTTAATGCTCCTAAGGTTAGCTACCTAAGCACTATGGAAGTAAGACTAATGTCTTACCGTAAGATCTAACCTATGTTTCTAACCTAACTAATGATCATGGATGAAGGGGGACCTATGAAGGGGTGTGAGTCATGGGCAGTGGTTTCCATGGCATTAAATGAAGTGGATAAGCAAGAAGGACAAGGGATATGGCAGAGATTTCAAACGGCTATTGAGACCGACGTGGCAGAGTCGCCAAATCTGGGAATGGTCGTTTGTTTTCATTTGTTAATCGCCAACTTTGGCGGTTGGTGGCAATGGAGATTGGGCGGGAATCTTGGAGTTAATGTCATTGATGAACTTCGGTTCCCGAGCACGGATTGCTTGGGAAGGCATGCAAATGGAAAACTAGTTGGTTGTTTGGTTTTCCATACGCTCCAGTTTTCTCTCTGTTTGATCACTGGTTCTTCGAACCAGTCTACTTTGTGTTGCATGGCAACTATGAGATTATCTAGCTCTTTTCTCTGTCGGGGAAAGTTTATAAGACATGAGGGTAACAAATTATTGTTGTTGAATCTATCGTGGAAGAAGAGGAGAAGACGTGAGCACATTCAGAGGTCTTCTTCAGATTTTTAAGTGACATTACCAGGCATGTTAGGCCTTGACTTTTAAAAAACTTGCTTTACTCCAAATGCTTTCATTAAAAAAACTCTGTTCAAGTGATTTCAATTTAGTTGGTTTGAAGCAATGTTTTGGTTCTTCTTTTCCTGTGGAATTAGGAATCTCGGGTTATTCGATGACTTTGTTGGAATGTTACTGTATTTATTCTTCCTTTTGGATTCATTTCGATTAAAGACCCGGCTGTGCTCTTATTGTTGTTGAATCCTGTTGAATCTTGCTGTGAATTCTTGAAGTTTCTTCTGTTTGGAATGCTTGCTGTGATTATACTACTTGAATGCGACTATTGTCGAGGTCCTTACTATGTTTGTGATTTTGGGTTAGAATCTGTTGAAAGTTGCAAGGATTATATACGAAAATGACTCAGTGTGAGTCTTTGTAATGTTTCGTATGTTTCGACTTCTGAAGTTTTTCAGTGAATAATTTTTAAGTTTTGAAATTCAGTGAAAACTTTTTAGCATGATATTGTTGAAATTTTTGAAATGGATAGTATGTTTTGACTTCTGTTGAAGTTTTTCAAAGAATACTTTTTAGCATGATATTGTTGGAATTCTTGAAATGGATAGTATGTGTCGACTTCTGTTGAAGTTTTTCAGTGAATACTTTTTAGCATGATATTGTTGGAATTTTTGAAATGGATAGTATGTTTCGACTTCTGTAGAAGTTTAGTTGAGAATACTATATGGTTTCGACTCCTTTTGAGTCCTTGAAACGTAACTTATGTTTTTCTAACTTCTGTAGAAGTTTTGTTGTGCATACTGTTGGAATCCTTGAAATGGATAGTATGTTATCGACTTCTGTGGAAGCTTGTTGTGGATACTCATTGGTTTTGAGTCTGTTGGAGTCCTTGATATGATGCGAGTTGGCACGATTCTCCATTTAAGTCCTCGCTGTGCATGCATATCGTACAGACTCTTTCTTAACATTGTTGTGTTATATTCAGTTCGCTTCTATGGAATTAAAGGATGGGTTTTTCTTTACAAACTTGAATCTATTTGAGACCCTGTTGTATTTTGTAGTGGCTCAATTTTGGATGAAACTTTGAGGAAATTATAGTTATGGAATTCGGATTCTGTGAAGACGTTGTTGTGATAATTTTTCTTGAAATCGGCTTCTAATATAAGTTCTTGCTGTATAATCGTAGGGATTTGTTTAAGTTGAATGAAGCTGTGCTTGTTTGTGTTTCGACTCAGTGTGAATGTCACTGTATTTTCATATGGAAATGTTATTTATTTTTAATGTTATCTTGTCTCGAGTTTGACTGAAACAAAGAGCTCTTAGCTGTACCATGTCAAGCAATGGTGTTGGGTATTTTCATGTTGATGAATGATATGGAAAAGATTTATTGAAGTCTTTCATGGTTGGATTATTTTTCTTTTGCTTTGCCGCGAGAGATCTTGTAATGCTTAATATATACAGGTGATTTTTATTAATGAATTTAGATGAAACTGTAGTTTCTTCTTGTGATCTCAGACTGTTTTAAATTACATGCGTAAAAGTAATTGCGTTATTTTAGAGGAGTCGGTATAGTCCAGAACATGATTGAAATGTGAATCTGATTGACTCTATTTCCTTCTCCTGAGCTGTAAATTATATGTTGATGTGTAATAAGAGGAATAAGAAAATACTCTCTCTCTCCTAATAGTCTGGAAACTTTATGTGCTTTCTCCTTGTATCCTTATGCGATCTCTACGGTAAGGGCATAACAAGAATAGACTGTGGTATTGTATGGAGAGACTGGTATAAAATGTGTGTTGCTGTATAAGTAGGTATACTCGTCAATACCATTAAAATAATGTATGATTGAAAGAAAATTATGACAGTTGAGCTTGTTGAATGTTATAAACTGCCTTTGAGTAATTGTTAGAAACATTCTTATAGGAGTTTTGCTGTCTTTAGAATGGTTGTATTCATTTGTTCTTAGTCTCTAATATAAGAAGATGAATAGCCTGATTTATGTTTGGAATTTGAAGAAATGATTTCATTTAAACGAGGTTGTTTAATGAGAACAATTGGTGGATTGCAATTGTTTTAAGAATCAGTGCTTATCATGCTCAGTTCACTGAACTGGCTCGTGTTGAAAATTTTTGTAGATGGTTACCGTAAGTGGTAAAGGCACGCAGATCTGATATGATGTTCAGATTGTTTAATTTGGTTTTATGATGAATTCCAACTTGATTCTCTAAATGTACTACTTGAAGAAATATGTTCTTTTGCTGTTGAGTATTATATCAAATATGATGAATGCATAAAATGTATTTGATTAGCTTAGAAATGAATGAAAAGAGGTATTTGTTACTTAATGTGTTTGCATTCGTATCTTGATGGATTGAACTTCTTCGGTTCGAATGATTTTAAGAGCATTGTTATTATTGTATACCTTGGAGACATTTGGGATTCTCTAAGTAAGCTTTGCAAAGATTATGTGACTGAATACTTGTGAATGTTTAGTAGTTCTGTTATGTTCTATCTAAAGCTAAAATTGGAATATAGATCATCTGTCTTTCGAAAAGATAAGGTTAAAATAAACCTCAACAGGAAACTGAACGGGCTGAATAAATTATTACTCCCTAATCTTGATCTAAGTCAAGACAACGCCTTAATTTGATTTTAAATCACTATATCTTAATACTAATAAGTAAGATATATTTCAGTTATGAGATCTGATATTGACCTAAAAGGGTATGGTTAGTAACCTTATGAGAGGATTTATGGCTATTGCTCAATTTCGTTGATTTAGATTACTGTTTATCAATGAAATCTTTGATGAGACCTCAAATACTTATTAGCTTCTCTTTGTGAAATGGGTCTTAATAAGAAAGGAAATTCTAAGATGAGGAACCCAAGGGTTGGGAAAAGACTACCGTAAAAGGAGCATCTTAAAGTATAACTTTAACTCAACATAAGTAACACCTTAAAGTTAAGTAGATCTTTTCGAGGTGGATTTGAAGGTTGATGGCACAAGTTAACTAGTAGGGTTGTACCCTCGAGAAGATTAGGATCTTCTCAAAGATACAAAAATGCAGGTGACTTATGGCGACACCCTTTGCATTGATCGTTAAGATTTACACCTTAAACTCGAACAAGTTTTTACTCCGGGACTGGTTAGGAATGTGGTCATGATATGAGGCTTCCCTAGAGACTCGGGGTACCTTGACACATAGGGTTAACTAGGGTTGACCTAGTATGTCAGCGTATCCCTATTTCTTGAGAACATCCTTATATCATTGTCATATTATTAATCCATTCCTGAGTGAATAACTTGGGACAGGGGAGGCTGACAGAAGTCAGTGTAAGACATTCTACATAACATAGGAATGGGGTGAAGGACGTATTCTAGATTGATGAGTATGCCATCAAGGAATACGAGACATAAGCATTATGTTTCAAATCTTTGGCCAAAGTATCGCAAGCTACTGATTGCGTTGTCCCATGTCACCTAGTCTGAGGGATGAGATGCCGATGAATAATGGTAACAATTATTCAGATAGGTTCCTTGGATAGAGCATTCTAAATCCCAGATTAGGGAAGATACCCGCAAGAGGGACGTGTTAAAATAAAAATTCCAACTCTTTGATACTCATGAATAGATCGGTAGATTACCGAGTCATGGAATGAATAGATTGGAGGTACTCTGAGTCATCATAGCTACATATGGTTATCTATTACAAGAATGATTGTTATGATCTGAGAGTTCTAAATTATGTATTTAGAACTAGAATGCTTCTATAAAAATTAAAAAAAAAAAAAATTCTTGTTCTAATGTACTAAATTGAGGACGTTACATCTTGGTATCAGAGCTAAAGGTTGCAGCTCTTGGACCTATTGTGTCCATAATCTGATAAAAACCTAAATTTTCTTGTAACAAAAAATGGTTAGAACAAGAGGAAAACATTGCGAATAGTGCTCCACCAAAAGGAGTGGGTGGAAACAACCCAAAAGCTTGATGAGATCCTTGCTGCCCTATTGGACACAAGAGATCGTTTGGCTGTACTTGAACAGCAAGTAATGGGAAATGAGGAGGAAGATGAAGCTGGTAACAAAAATCAACAACCTCCTGAGGACAACCCTGATATGGGTGTTGATAATAATGTTGGAAATGCACCTGTCTCAACCAGAAAACAAAAAGGCACAGGTTGGTAGCGGAACTCACTAATGATATAAAAAGGATAAGTCCACCTAAATATGATGGCACCACATTAGGAGATGGAGCTGAGAACTGGCTCAATGAAATGGAGAAGTACTTTGCAATAAGAAACTTCTCAGAGGAAACCAAAGCTATTTGGGAATCCTATCAGCTTTCCCACGAAGCATCTTCATGGTGGGATAGCCGTAAAGCTGAGCTAAATATTCATGAGACCAATATTACTTGGGATCAATTTAAGGGCTATTTTAAGCAATGTTGTCTGCCACAACTTTTCTATGATCAGAAAATGACAGAATCCCAGAACTTAGCTCAAGGGAAGCTAACGATAACTGAATACTGGGAGCGGTTTACAAAACTCCTCAAGTATGTACCGCAGTATCAAACTGACAAGAAGTTCAGAATACAGAAATTCATCATGGGACTAAATCCTGTAATAGGAGGAGAGGTTGATGTTCATAGCCCTACCACTATGGAAGGGGTTGTTGAAAAGGCCATAAGACAGGAACAAAAATTAAAGGCTATTTCTACTCATAAAGAGGAAGTGCGGAAGAAGATTGCAAACCCTTCTTCAGCTTCACTTGCACCCAAAAAGGGCCCATGGAAAAAGTTTGGAAATAGAAGTAAATTTCCAGGGGATAATAGTAAGAAAACAATAGCAAATAAGCCTACTGGAAATGTAAGGGATAATTTTGCCAAAAATTATAACAATGGGCAGATGCCCTATGGAGGACAACGTGATAATTACAAGGCTGGAGGCATTTTTGAGCCTAAAAAGGGACCTGTAGGAGGCTGCTACAATTATGGCAAAGACCACTATGCAAATCAGTGCCCTTTAAAGAAGGATGATCGTAATCAGCAGCATAAGATACATGCTACAATAGTAGACAAGCAAGCTGAAAAGTAAGTGACACCTATAGAAGTTCCGGGTAAGTTATTTGGCATACCTATCACTATTCTTTTTTATACAGGAGCTACTGAATGTTTTATTGCTAGTAAACTTGCTTCTAAACTTAAAAGAAAGGATGGAAAAATGGATAAATCTTGGATTATACTGTACGGTAATAATTCTGTTCATACAGTGAGTAGGTGTCTTTCTGGGTCAGTCCTTGACTCACCTAACTTTTCCACTTAAGTTGACCTCTATGTTACACCTTTGGGATCGTATGACATTGTCATCGGTGTCAATTGGTTAGCAGACCATAAAGCAAAAGTAGACTGCTATGAAAAGAATATAAAATGTTTAGATGATCGGCTGAAAGGTAGCAGAGATTCAAGGTGTGAAACGGGAAATTTCAGTCAGAAAAACTGTCTGCTATGCAGCTTAAAAAGGCTAAAAAAAAAGGATGTACCCTTTATGTAGTAAAGATATTTGAATTTTCAGAAGAAGATGGTGATTCCATGAAACGATTTCCACTGTTGCCAAAGTTTCAAAGACGTTTTCCCAGAGGAATTACCAGGTTTACCACCCAAGAGGGAATTTGACTTCACCATCAAAATCAAACCAGGAACGGAACCTATTTCCAAAGCACCTTATCGGATGACTACTACAGAGTTAGTTGAGCATAAGGCACAATTGCAAGAACTTTTTTCTAAGGGTTTGATTAGACCAAGTGTTTCACCTTGGGGAGCGCCAGTAATATTTGTGAAAGAAGAAGGATGGAACACTTAGGCTGTGTATTGATTATCGAGATGTTGAACAAAGCAACAATCAAGAAAAGATACCCACTTGCAAGGATTGATGATCTATTTGATCAGATGCGTGGGGTAGTGATTTATTCTAAGATAGATCTTCGATCGGGGTTATCATCAATTAAGGATTAGAGAAGAAGATATTCATAAAACAGATTTTCGAACAAGGTACAGACATTATGAATTCACGGTTCTACCCTTTGGATTAACTAATGCACCCACAAATTTTATGAACTTAATGAATAATATCTTTCAAGAATACTTGGACAAGTTTGTACTTGTATTCTTGGACGATATTCTCATATATTCTAAAAATTTCGAGGAACACAATGAGCATTTGAAGATAGTTTTGGGAATTTTGAGAAAAAGAAAGTTGTATGGTAAATTATCCAAATGTTATTTCTTTGATACAGAAGTTCACTATTTGGGTCATGTCATTAGTAAAGAAGGAATTGTTGTAGATCCTTCAAAAATAGTGGCAATAACTGAGTGGCCTGCACCAAAGAATGTGCACGAAGTAAGAAGCTTCACGGGTCTTGCTGGTTATTATAGAAATTTTGTTAAGGATTTTTCTAAAGTGGCTGCACTGATAACTTCATTGCAGAAGAAGTATAAGAAATTTATTTGGAATGATAAGTGCGAAACTGCTTTCAAAAGTATGAAAAGCTAGTTGACTTCCAAACCTATATTAGTTGTACCAGACCCTAATGGGAGCTTTACTGTTGTAACGGATGCTTCTGGGGAAGGCCTTGGAGGCGTTTTGTTACAAAATAATCACGTCATAGCATATGAAAGTAGGAAAATTAAGTTACATGAGCTGAATTATGCTCCTCATGATTTGGAGCTTGCTGCCATTGTTCATGCGCTTCAAGTCTGGAGACACTAATTTACTTGGGAAACCTTTAGAGTTGAAAACTGATCACTTAGGACTGAAATATATTTTCACTCAGCCTAATCTAAATGCCAGAAAGAGAAGGTGGTTAGATTTTTTATCTCAATATGATTTTGATATTAGCTACATCAAAGTTAAAGAGAATAGGGTAGCAGATGCTCTAAGTCATAGGAAGCACATTTCTACTCATATAACTTTAAGAACTCAGTTTAAGGATGAGGTAAAAAGTTCCTCAGAATCTGATATATACTTTCAACAAGTAAAAGTAGTGCTTGCTGCAGAACCTAATGATGAAAGGTATAAAGGTTTTCATTTTGATAATGAAGGAATCTTACGTTACGAAAACAGGGTATATGTACCTATGTTGAACGATTTGAGAAAGAAGTTGTTAGTTGAATTTCATAATTCACCCTTCTCTGAACACCCGGGTATCACAAAAATGCTCGCTGATCTAAAACAACAATACTTTTGGAAAGGTATGAAAAAGGATGTTATTGATTTTATGACTCATTGTCTGGAATATCAGCAGGTTAAGGCAGAACACATGCACCCTGTTGGACTATTATATCCCCATAGCATACCGCAATACAAATAGCAAGTAATAAGCATGGACTTTGTATAAGGGTTACCTATGTCCAGGAATAAACATGATGTTATCTTGGTAGTTGTAGATAAACTAAGGTATCTCATTTCATCACTAGAAATCTAAAGGATGATTCACCGGTGTTGGCCAAAAGATTCGTGCACGAAATTTTCAGGTTACATGGTGTACCAGAATTGATTATATCTGACAGGCATCCTAAAATGATGTCAAGATTTTGGCAAACGCTTAATACAGCTCTTGGAATGAAACTAAACTTCAGTTCTGCATATCATCCGGAAATGGATGGACAAACTGAGAGAGTAAATCAAGTGTTGGAAGATATGTTACGAATGTATTGCATGGACCAACAGTATAAATGGGAAGAGTATCTTCCACTAGTTGAATTTACATACAACAACACTTATCACTCATCTCTTAAAATGGCACCTTTTGAAGCACTTTATGGAAGGAAGTGCAGAACCCCTATTAGTTGGGATAGTATTGAGGATAGAGTGGTAATTGGACCAGAGATCCTCACTGAAATGGAACAGCAAGTTAAGTTGATTCGTGAACGATTAAAGGGAAGCAGTAGATAGGTAGAAGAGCTTATCCTGACCTTAAGCGGGTTGATCAAAGGTTTTAGCTTGGTGAGAAGGTTTTTCTTTGTGTTAAACCTATAAAGAGTTCTATAAATTTTGGAAAGGCTGCCAAGTTGTCACCTCGTTACGTGGGACCTTTTGAAATTGTCAAAATAATCAATCCTATAGCTTATCGATTAGCATTACCACCTACTTTGTCTCACATGCATGATGTTTTCCATATTTCTTTGCTTAAGAAATACGTTTCATATTTGTCACATGTCTTAAATTGGAATTCCTTGCAGGTCCAAGACCTAGGAATAATCGTGGTTAAACCCACACGAGTGTTGGAAACTCACCAATTACATTTGAGAAATCGTGAAATACAGCAATGTAAGGTCCAGTGGGACCATTTTAATGAAGAAAGTGCAACTTGGGAAAATCTAGAAGATATGAAAATTACTTTTCCTTTTCTTTTTCAACAGAAATGAAATCTGTTGACAAAACATTTTTTTTTATGAACTTATCTTTTTTTTCATGTCTATATGAAAGCCAGATTGAGGCAAACATTATTCAGTCTGAATAAAATGTATTGTGACATTGATTTCTAGAACTATTCAAGTTGGAAATAGTCTTATTGTATTGTGAAATAATAAATTGGTTGACCTAAAGGTAAATTAAATATGTAATCATCGAGACGATGAATCTTTTAGGAGGGAAGCATGTAACACCCTAAACTATTATTACTACTTCCTAAGCATTCAAGTGTTGATATATGATTTCTTCTGTAAAAGGATGTGTTCCTTTGATTGTGAAGTCATGCTTGATATGGATTGTATCTTCTTTGCTCTTGAAGATCTTTGACTGAGTTAGGATATGCTTGGACTCTTTTATTTATTTCATTTTTAGCACCTAAGTTCAATATGATTTCGAAAGGAATTGTGGATTTATCCATCTTTATGACTCATCCTTGGATCAGTTGCATTGATCCAAGAGATGTTTTAAGTTTATTATGGATGAAAAAAAATTATAGACCTTACGAAAGTTGCAAGGTCTGAATGTGTTGAATAAGCAATTCTGGAGTCTAAATAATGTTGATTGTGTTAAATGAATTGGTTCCTGATATCCTAATATCAGGAAGGCCTAAACCTTAAGCCAGGTAATAAATTTGGTGTATACTGCAAGCTTACTATCTATGCCAGATAGGATCCATTTCGGGAATGTTATACCTGTTGGTTCTAATACTGATCGAACCTACTTGTGGGACCTAGAATGGATTCATTAAGGTTAATAACCTTAACCTAAACTATAACCTATGGATTGAATTATTGCTAAACTAACCTAGCCCTAAACTATAGGTTTAATGCTCCTAAGGTTAGCTACCTAAGCACTATGGAAGTAAGACTAATGTCTTACCGTAAGATCTAACCTATGTTTCTAACCTAACTAATGATCATGGATGAAGGGGGACCTATGAAGGGGTGTGAGTCATGGGTGGTGGTTTCCATGGCATTAAATGAAGTGGATAAGCAAGAAGGACATGGGATATGGTGGATATTTCAAATGGCTATTGAGACCGACATGGTAGAGTTGCCAAATCTGGGAATGGTCGTTTGTTTTCATTTGTCAATCACCAACTTTGGCGGTTGGTGGCAATGGAGATTGGGCAGGAATCTTGGAGTTAATGTCATTGATGAACTTCGGTTCCCGAGCACGGATTGCTCGGGAAGGAATGTAAATGGAAAAATAGTTGGTTGTTTGGTTTTCCATACGCTCCAGTTTTCTATCTGTTTGATCACTGGTTCTTCAAACCAGTATACTTTGTGTTGCATGGCAACTATGAGATTATCTAGCTCTTTTCTCTGTTGGGGAAAGTTTATAAGACATGAGGGTAACAAATTATTGTTGCTGAATCTATTGTGGAAGAAGAGGAGAAGGCGCGAGCACATTCAGAGGTCTTCTTCGGATTTTTAAGCGACATTACCAGGCATGTTAGGCCCTAACTTTTAAAAGTCTTGCTTTACTCTAAATGCTTTCATTAAAACAACTCTGTTCAGGTGATTTCAGTTCAGTTGGTTGGAAGCAATGTTTTGGTTCTTCTTTTCCTATGGAATTAGTAATCTCGGGTTATTCGATGACTTTGTTGGAATGTCACTATATTTATTCTTCCTTTTGGATTCATTTCGATTAAAGATCGGCTGTGCTTTTACTATTGATTAAATCCTGTTGAATCTTGCTGTGAATTCTTGAAGTATCTTCTGTTTGGAATGCTTGCTTTGATTATAATACTTGAATGCGACTATTGTCAAGGTCCTTACTGTGTTTATGATTTTGGGTTAGAATCTGTTGAAAGTTGCAAGGATTATATACGAAAATGACTCAGTGTGAGTCTTTGTAATGTTTCGTATTTTTCGACTTCTATTGAAGTTTTTCAAAGAATACTTTTTAGCATGATATTGTTGAAATTCTTGAAATGGATAGTATGTTTCAACTTCTATTGAAGTTTTTCAGTGAATAATTTTTAGCATGATATTGTTGAAATTCTTAAAATGGATAGTATGTTTCGACTTCTGTTGAAGTTTTTCAGTGAATACTTTTTAGCATGATATTGTTGGAATTCTTGAAATGGATAGTATGTGTCGACTTCTGTTGAAGTTTTTCAGTGAATACTTTTTAGCATGATATTGTTGGAATTTTTGAAATGGATAGTATGTTTCGAATTTTGTAGAAGTTTAGTTGAGAATACTATATGGTTTCGACTCCTTTTGAGTCCTTGAAATGTAACTTATGTTTTTTTAACTTCTGTAGAAGTTTTTTTGTGCATACTGTTGGAATCCTTGAAATGGATAGTATGTTATCGACTTCTGTGGAAGATTTTTGTGGATACTCATTGGTTTTGAGTCTGTTGGAGTCCTTGATATGATGCGAGTTGGCACAATTCTCCATTTAATTCCTCGATGTGCATGCATATCGTACAGACTCTTTCTTAACATTGTTGTGTTATATTCAATTCACTTCTGTGGAATTAAAGGATGGGTTTTTCTTTACAAACTTGACTCTGTTTGAGACCCTGTTGTATTTCGTAGTAGCTCGATTTTGGAAGAAACTTTGAGGAAATTATTGTTATGGAATTCAGATTCTATGAAGACCTTGTTGCGATTATTTTTCTTGAAATCAGCTTCTAATATAAGTCCTTGTTGTATAATCGTAGGGATTTGAATGTATTGAATGAAGCTGTGCATGTTTGTGTTTTGACTCAGTGTGAATGTCACTGTAATTGCATATGGAAACGTTATTTGTTTTTAATGTTATCTTGTCTTGAGTTTGACTGAAACAAAGAGCTCTTAGCTGTACCATGTTGGGTGATGGCATTGGGTATTTTCATGTTGATGAATGATATGGAAAAGATTTGTTGATTCTTTCATGGTTGGATTATTTTCTTTTGCTTTGTCGCGAGAGCTCTTGTAATGCGTAATAACTATAGGTGATTTTTATTAATGAATTTAGATGAAACTGTAGTTTCTTCTTGTGATCTCGACTATTTTAAATTGCATGCGTAAAAGTAATTGCGTTATTTTAGAGGAGTCGGTACAGTCTAGAACACGATTGAAATGGGAATCTGATTTACTCTGTTTCCTTCTCCTGAGCTGTAATTTATATGTTGATGTGTAATAAAAGGAATAAGAAAATACTCTCTCTCTCCTAGTTTGGAAACTTTATGTGCTTTGTTCTTGTATCCTTATGCAATCTCTATGGTAAGGGCATAACAAGAATAGACTGTGGTATTGTATGGAGAGACTGGTATAACAAGTGTGTTATTGTATAAGTAGGTATACTCATCAATACCATTAAAATAATGTATGATTGAGAGGAAATTGCGACAGTTGAGCTTTTTTAATGTTATAAACTGCATTTGAGTAATTGTTAAAAACATTCTTGTAAGAGTTTTGCTATCTTTAGAATGGTTGTATTCATTTGTTCTTAGTCTCTAACATATAAGATGAATAACCTGATTTATGTTTGGAATTTGAAGAAATGATTTCATTTAAACAGGTTGTTTAATGAGAACAATTGGTGGATTGCAATTGTTTTAAGAATTAGTGCTTATCATGCTCAGTTCACCGAACTGACCCGTGTTGACATTTTTTGCAGATGGTTGCCATAAGTGGTAAAGGCACACAGATCTGATATGATGTTCAGATTGTTTAATTTGGTTTTATGATGAATTCCAACTTGATCTCTCTAAATAGTACTACTTGAAGAAAGATGTTCTTTTGCTATTGAGTATTGTATCAAATATGCTGAATGCATAAAATGTATTTGATTAGCTTAGAAATGAATGAAATGAGGTATTTGTTACTTACGTGTTTGCATTTGTATCTTGATGGATTGAACTTCTTTGGTTCGAATGATTTTAAGAGCATTGTTATTATTGTATACCTTGGAGGCATTTGGAATTCTCTAAGTAAAATTTGCAAAGATTAGGTGACTGAATACTTGTGAATGTTTAGTAGTTCTGTTATGTTCTATCTAAAGCTAAATTGGAATTTAGATCACTGTCTTTTGAGAAGCTAAGGTTAAAATAAACCTCAACAGGAAGTTGAACGGGCTGAATAAATTATTACTTCCTAGTCTTGATCAAAGTCAAGACAACATTTAATTTGATTTTAAATCACTATATCTTAATACTAATAAGTAAGATATATTTCAGTTATGAGAACTGATATAAACCTAAAAGGGTATGGTTAGCAACCTTATGAGAAGACTTAGGGCTACTGCCCAATTTCGTTGATTTAGATCATTGTGTAACAAAGAACTCCTTAATGAAACCTCAAATCTTTTTAACTTCTCTTTGTGAAATGGGTCTTATTAAGAAAGGTAATTCTAAGGTGAAAAACTCAGGGGTTGGGAAAAGACTACCCTAAAAGGAGCATCTTAAAGTATAACTTTAACTCAACATAAGTAACACCTTAAAGTTAAGTAGATCTTTTCGAGGTGGATTTGAAGGTTGATGGCACAAGTCAACTACAGGGTTGTACCTTCGAGAAGATTAGGATCTTCTCGAAGATACAACAATGCAGGTGACTTATGGTGACACCCTTTGCATTGATCGTTAAGATTTACACCTTAAACTCGAACAAGTTTTTACTCCGGGACTGGCTAGGAATGTGGTCATGATATGAGGCTGCCTTGGAGACTCCGGGTACCTTGACACATAGGGTTAACTAGGGTTGACCCAGTATGTCAGCGTATCCCTAGTTCTTGAGAACATCCTTATATCATTGTCATATTATTAATCCATTCCTGAGTGAATAACTTGGTATAGGGGAGACTGACAAAAGTTAGTGTAAGACATTCTACATAACATAGGAATGGGGTGAAGGACATATTCCAAATTGACGAGTATGCCATCAAGGAATACGAGACATAAGCAGTATGTTTCAAATCTTTGGCCAAAGTATCACAAGCTGCTGATTGTGTTGTCCCATGTCACCTAGTCTGAGGGACGTAATGCCGATGAATAATGGTAACAATTATTCAGATAGGTTCCTTGGACAGAGCATTCTGAATCCCAGATTAGGGAAGAGAACCACAAGAGTGATGTGTTAAAATAAAAATGCCAACTCTTTGATACTCATGAATAGATCAGTAGATTACCGAGTCATGGAATGAATAGATCGGAGGTACTCTGAGTTATCACAGCTGCATATGGTTATCTGTTATAAGAATGATTGTTATGATCTGAGAGTTCTAAATTATGTATTTAGAACTAGGATGCACCTATCCAAAAAAAAAATCTTGTTCTAATGTACTAATTTGAGGACGTTGCACATGGAGGATGAATTTTATTAGAGATTCAATACTTGACCTAAGTTTAATGCACGTAGATGGGTAGAAGAGAATCTCTACCATGATCTGTATAAAAAAAATTATGTTGTTTTTCTGTGGAACTTTATGAATGGCTCTCAACCTATGCTTCTAGATCAAGTTGGAATTATAGATCACATGTGTGGAGCCAAGAGGAGTACCAAAGGCTACAGGATGTAGATCTAACATGGACCCATATTGTGGATCATTGGTGGAAAGGAGTATTGGCTACCTACACTCTGGAGTATGCCATTTCCACATAATTTTGTCTGGAGGTTGTTGAGTTTGAGTTTATGACGGAGCCCAGAGGATCATTTTTACATTTTTTCCCTCTTGCTTTGAAGATCTTGATGACTACCATGATTTTAGAGGCTTTCCCAATGGCCAGCTAAACCAGTTTGAGTGCTAGGTGAGGAAGCTATGGTGGAGGAAGATGACAGATGTTGTGGTGGAGAAGGAAAGGGAGGAGAGACGACTCAAGTATGGTGAAGCATGTGAAAGGTAGATTGCTAGATAACGTGAGGTTGCAGGTGTGATGGATGTATGGTAGCAAATGTTAAAGGAAGGATTTGAGGTTCATGCTGAGGACGTGGAGCCTAAGAATTCTATGCGACCCCATCTTGGCAAGTGCATGAGATAAACCCCTTTGGATTTTGATGAGATTTCGTCACACAGAGAAAGAAGATTCTTTGCCATGCATCTGAGCCCACCCAGTGACCGGACCTTGGCACTTGGTTTTCCAGATCAGGGAGATAATATTGTTAATCCAGTTGATTACATTAGAGGTGATCATTCTATGCCCAGGAGGTATAATTTCTCATTTATTACTTTTATGGCTACAAATACAAGCCCAGTGTTAGGACTTTTCGGGAAAGGTATAGGCACACAAGCATTTTGTCTCATGTCTGGAAGTGGTGCAAGGTATACTATTGGAAGTGGGGCATTGTCGCAAACCGTAGGTGTGTAGCTCAATGGAATTGTGGTAACCCTTGGCATGACCACTTCAGGACCTGGTGGGCCTGGTGGATCTCGTGGTTCAGGTGGAGTAAGAGCTAGTGGGTATGGTGGATTTCATGGTTTAGGACCTAGTGGGATTGGTGGATCTGGTGATTTAGGACCTATTTGACTTGGTGGATCAGGGGGTGGAGGAAACACAGGGTAGGGAAACTAAGGATCTGGTAGAGGAGGATTTGGACCCCAACCACCCCCATAATTTTTCTTTGAAATGTCTCTACATTTGCCCAATTATAGAGGTATTGAGGATGTTGTAGAACATGTTCACAAATTTGAACTGCTATGGCATGCGAAGGGTGTCACAACCCTAGAACATAAGGCTAGTTAGTTTGTAAGCACATTGCAAGGGCACACGTATATCTGGTATAGGAAGTATGACCCTCATCAGACAATAGTGGATTATACTACCTTAAAGAATACATTCTTGGAAAATTTCCACATTCCCGAGTTTGAGCAGAAGAGCATCAGTTCTTTGAAGGATATTCAACAAGGAATGGCAGAGAGTGTGTAGGAGTATGATGCATGCTTTAATACTCTCTTGTCTAAACTATCATATGATATTCATCCTTCATAGTATGCGCAGTGGTTTGTTGGAGGATTTATCACCCATTGTAGAAGGGTCTTGTCTCATAAAACTTTTACTGACCCGCGTGAGGCATTGGAGGCTACCCTACGCACTGAGGCTATTTGTAGTGTTGATATTGGCATTATCTCGTTATTGGAGGCTCAAATTGTTGTTATGGCCAAGCAGTTGGAAAAATTATCTACGAACTCAACCCATGAAACTTGCAGTGGTTTATGGTGAATAGATTGTGAGATAAAGGGGCACGTTAAGGATAATTTCCCCCAAAGGATAGTACACGTTGTGGTGGTAGAGTGTGAGATTTTTCATGGGGACCATGATGCAAGTAGATGCCCCTTGTTGCAGCACACAATCAAGAAGAATGTATCTTGTTATTGTAAGATTTTCACTTCTACAACCCATGATACTAAGGACTGTAGGCTCATTGATCAAATCCATGAGGCCATTGATCATGGGGTGTAACAAACCAACATTATAAGTAGCTCCAAGGGTGATGATCAAAGTTATGATGAGCACACAGATGGAGGCATGCATGGAAGAGGTTTTGGAGGAGGATTCTATGGTTATTGTAACCATGGAGGAGGAAGGAGTGAGTTCTCACATGGAACCTATTTCAACTTTGGATCTACAGAACATTACAAATAGGAATGCCCAGACCTGTTGCAGTGCTCATGGTGTGGAAAGAAGCATAAGTATGAGGAGTGCCTGGAATTTTTTGAGCATATGAATCAGCAGCACCAAAAGGACAAGGGTGTTGCAATGGTCAATATCAAGAAGGAGGACATATAATGGATGCCTTGGGTAACACGAGATTTAGGTTTGGAGCTTGTCTTGGTAATAACAAGGGTAGAAGCCACATGCACAAGAGAGGTACAAAGATAGAAGAACCTAGTTTTAAGGGAGGAATTCGTTCATGGAAAGTATCTAGACCCTGTGCATTAGAAAGATATATATCACGACACCATGGATTTTATTCGGAGCTTACAAGGGGAGATCCAGTGTCTAAAGGAGCAATCCAGGAGGGAGGAACAAGGAAGGAGAGTCGAGGCATAAAAGGATGACCTGGATGAGGTAAAGGAGGTGTGTAAAATGCTAAGGTAGGAGAATATCATTCCCTTGCTAGGATCCTAGTTGAGAGAGAAGGTACCACATGCTGAAGAAGAGCACGAGAGACAGGTATTACATGTGAACCTTCCCCCTCACAGCCTTGACTTTGATAAGGAGATTACGTTGAATGCAGTTGTATATGGATGGCTCCTCAGCAATATCCTCATTGACACAGGCACAAATTTTAATGTTCTAACTTTAGATGCATGGCATTAGATGGTTAGACCTGTATTACAGCCATCTTCAAATGTGTTGTATATGAAAAACAAGACTAAGGCAATGCCTATCGGTTTTATAAAGGATGCATCTATTACTATCCAAGGAGCCAAGTTTACTGGGGACTTCGAAGTCTTGGCACTTGCCGAGGAAGATAATTTCCCAGCACTACTTGGGTGCCCTTGGTGTTACAAGAACAATGTAGACCTTTAGTTCAACAAAGGGTACATCAGCTTTGGGAAAAATGAGGAATGGGTCATTATACCCTTGGCTGATGGGAAGTCAACACCCTATATCAAACTGTTGGGGGAAGAATTTCTGGACAAGATATATGTGCGTTCAATCAGAGACCCTGAGATGATACACCCTACTAACGGGGTTATCCAGTTTGAAGATGCTCAGTCAGTGAGTGATACCACCAATATGGCATGTGAAAATCATGTGCATGGGACTTTTGAATTAATGGGATGGTAGTTGAGAGGGTCGGTGAACAAGGTAACAAATGTGCACATGGTTAGGTACCTTGGAGGAAAAGAATTGCCCAAGTATTCAGGAGGATCCTTACCTGAGATCTTTCTGTAGGAGGTGGAAGCTCAGTGGAAGGATGAGAAGGAACGAAGGGGGGTGTTAAGTTATGTCTTGCTCAGCACAATAGCTTGGTGGTAGGCTACACATCAGGAGAGCCTTTTAGAGTGGCACGAGGTAAGAATTTCTCTCTCTATCATATTTTATAGGAGCAATGTACCCACCATCATCAAGGAGTACCATGGGAAGGAGCCCGCCTCTTTCCATATCTAGGAGTGCGAACGAGTCTAGAGAGAAGGTGCGGAAGCTTTTCCACAATCCCTCTAGGTGCATAAGTTATATTCTACACTGTAGGGTTATGTGCGAGCATGGTATATTCATTCAGAGACATACCTCTAGACAAGGAATTGACAAGATCTCATAGATGACCTTATTCAAACCTTTGAGTATCAGAGTAATAAACCATCAGTTGATAAGGCCTTGTAGGGTATCAAGTGCCTTACCATGGGGGATAGTTCCAAGATGGAAGATAGGCTGTTAGAATTACTAGGTGAACCAAGATTGAGGGCGCACTTTGAAGAAGTAGAGGAAACAGAATAGCTATAGCTTAAGTGCGTGTGTTTGGAAAAATAAAAAATGAAATATGGTGTATGTGATTGATGAAGAGGAATCAGAAATATTAGATGTAAGTCATTCTATAGGGACGCACGAGGTAGTAGATAGTGGAGATACTCGCGTACGCACCTACCATGAACCCTTACAGATGAAGAAGGTTAACATTGGTTTAAGAGAAGAACCTAAGGAAGCTATTATTGGATATTACTGGTTAGAGAAGGAAGTATCTAAGATCATTTATCTACTACATGAATTTGAGGATTTATTCCCGCATGGGTACCATGAGCTCAAAGGTGTTCACCATTCCTTGGGGGAGATGAAGATAAAGATGAAGGATAGTGCATGCCTAGTTAGGAAAAGGCCTTACCAGATGAATCCTAATTTTTGTGTGAAGGTTAAGGAGGAGATAGAAAAAATGATAGCTTTTGGGATCATTGAGACAGTGGAAGAATTAGAGTGGATAAGTTTGATGGTAATCAGCATCAATAAGGATGGGTGGATTAGGATCTGTGTGGATTATAGGGAATTAAACGTAGTTTTTGTCATTGATCCCTTTCAAACCCCCTTAACTGAAGAAATTTTGGATAGAGTCGTTGGGGTGTAAAATCAATTCCTTCACGGATGGGTTTTTAGGGTACCACCAATTCTGGATTGCAAAGGAGGACTAGGAGAAGACAAATTTCACCACCGAGTGGGGAATTTTTGCATATATGGTCATGCCCTTTGGGTTAAAGAATGCACCTGTTTTCTTTTCGTACATAGTGGTGCAAGCATTCCAGGACTTCATCCATAAGTTTCTTCAGGTCTATTTGGATGATTGGACAGTGTGTGGTCTAGTTAAAGACCATTGTGACAATTTAAGGCTAATTTTCGAGAGGTGTAGGCAGTTGAGGATATCCCTCAACATTAAGAAATGTGTGTTTGCTACACCCTTTGGGACTTTATTGGGGAATATCATATGTAAGGAGGGCTTGCTGGTAGATCCTGCTAAATTTTTAGTTAATGTGGGGTTAAGGGAGCATACTAGCTAGAGCGTAGTGCATGGATTCCTTGGGCATATGGGCTATTACAGGAAATTTATTAAGGGATATGCCAAGATCACCATACCTTTAGAGGAGCTACTTAGACATAAAATTTCCTTCCATTGGGGAGAGGCACAGTAGATGGTGTTTGATACATTAAAATATAGGCTTATCACCATGCCTATTTTACATTTTCCCTCTTGGGACAAGCCCTTTCATGTCCACGTAGATGCCTCAAGGACCACCATTGAAGCAGTGCTTGCACAGTCAGGTGAAGGGATTTTTGATCATCGTCTATGTTTTGCAAGTAGGAAACTGACACCAGTAGAGTAGAATTATACCACAACTGAGTGCGAGGCATTGTCAATGATCTATGCACTTTTCAAGTTTAGATAGTATCTGCTAGAAACATCCTTTGTGTTTTACACCAACCACATGGCATTAAAATATTTGGTGAACAAGCCCATCCTACAATGGCGTATATGTCAGTGGGTGTTGTTGTTTCAAGAATTTGAATTCATCGTTGTAGTAAAACCTGGAAAAATCAATTGTGGGCCTGATCATCTGTCAAGAATTGATTCAGGGGAGGACACACAGAGTATTAAGGAAACAATGCCAGACGCATAACTGTTTAGGTTGCAACACACGCCCTTGGACTTGGAAGAGATTGCAGTATTTTTAAAGGAAGGTGTGGCACCGGAAAGAATGAAGAATTTAGAGAAAAAGTAGTTGGCCATATGCACCATGCCCTACATGTTAATCAGTGGGGACTTATACAAGATGGGACGTGATGAAATTTTACACAGGTGTGTATGAGAGCATGAGTGCCTTGCCATCATGGGGGAAGCACATAGAGGGAGTGTTAGTGGGAATTATGCAGGTGATGCCACCATGCGTAAGATATTAATGGAAGGTTTGTGGTGGGATACCCTGTACAAGGATTATAGCAACTATTGTAAAGCGTGTGACCACTGTTAGCACATTAGCAAACCAGGAAGGAGAGATGAAATTCCTTTGTGCCCTATTCCTAGCACAGAGCCTTTTGAAAAATGGGCAATAGAATTTGTAGGACCTATTACACCAGCAGTGTGTAGGACTGGGTCATGTTATGTCATCACTTACACGGATTACCTAACAAGGTGGGTAGAGGAAGCTCTAACTAAATATTGCACAACAGCAACAATGGCAAGGTTCTTGTGGGAGAACATTATCATGAGGTATGGATGCCCGTTAAGTTTGACCAGAAATAGGGGTATGAATTTCTTGAATGAGACCATGAGGATCTTGTTATCAGAGTTCATGGTAGCTCATCACAAGACTACGCCCTATCACCCACAAGTAAATGGAAGCACAAAAGCATTCGACAAAATACTGAGTCATACCCTAACCAAAATTTGTGATGCCATAAGATAAGATTGGGATAACAAAGTATCAACAGTATTATGGGCTTACAGGAAAACTTTTAAAAGGATGAACAAAGCCACACCTTTTTAGTTAGTGTTTGACATGGAAGCTATCTTGCAAGTTGAATTTATGTTACCTTCTCTGTGAATAGCGTGCGTAGGAGGGTTAGCCGATGAACAAGTGCTGGAAGAAAGAATTGATGAGTTAATGAAGTTGGATGAGAGATGATCACTCGCCAGGTGGAGCCAAACAATAGAAAAAGCAAAGCATAAGGCTTGGCATGATCACCACATTAGAAACAAGAAGTTTGAGGTTGGGCAGATGTTGTTACTATAAGATTCTAAGTTTTTGCTCCATCCTGGGAAGTTGAAAGTCCATTGGTTGGGTCCTTACACAATCTCATACATCCTTGGTTCGCGTGTGTGCCAGTTACAAGCGTTAGATGGAATGAAGTTTCTTGGACACTTCAATGGGATTAGGTTGATGCCCTATTATAAATAAGTTAGTTTTTCCAGTTAGTTTAGAAGTTTCCTTTATGCATTTCCCTTTCTTGTGTTTCCCTTTCACATTATTTTGTGCCTTGGGTGGCGATAACCTTATTTCTATTTTAGAGAATTTATGACTACGTAGAGGACCACGCATCATTTCAAGTATGGAGTGGAGAAATGTGAAGGAGCACATGATTAGAGTGCCAAGGAAGTTGTGTTGAAAATTCATGTGGAATGGCCTGGGTAAAAGAGGTGTATGAAGAGAAAATATGGAAGAATGGTTGGTGCCAGGATAAAGCTACTTGTAGATCCCACGTACTAGGGAGAAAGTGTATTTAAGAAACACGAGGTAGGAAAGATCAAGAATTAGAATAGAATAAGTTCCTTCAGCACAGGTTACATGCACACAAGAGTCTCATGTCATGTCTGATTGATTGTGTGCCAGAAGGTTGGGGGAGGTTTTACACAAGGTTAGGTGGGTGAGTGAAAGCACTGAGGATGAGATTTTTTTGAAAAATATGCATTAATTAAACAAAGTCTGGTGGTAGGTGAAGTATCATTTAATGTTCAAAAAGAGAAAAACTATAAGTAAAGGGTTGAGGCACTTCCATTTTCACTTTGTGAAATAGAGAAAGAAGCAAATTTTACGAACTAGGGTTTCTAGATTCGATCATGTGAAGAAAGATCTGTGAGATCAAACTGTGAGTAGCTAGTTTGAGTTTGCAAACTAGAAGGAAGGAGTTACATAGGCGTGAAAAGAGTTGTGAGGGGCCGTTTTGTGGAGTTAATTTGATCCTAGTTAGGGTTCGGAAAACTAGGGCACGGGTTCAAGATTTTTATATCACAGATTTGAAATCAGAGGTTGGGAGAAGTGGAAGACCAAAGTAACAAGAAGGAAGTGGAGTGGTAAAAATACCTCGACAATGGCACCGAAGAAAGGAAAGGGCAAGGGCAAGACCAAAAAATAAGAACCTAATGTGAACACAAATGAAGAATGGTATGCAGAGATGCAATACTCATATGGGGTGATGATGGGTAAGGACTGGGAATCCCACCTGAGAAATGTGCTTGTTAGTGATTATAACCACCGAAAAAACATCATAGAGAAGGAAATGGCACTATAATTAGTGTGCCCCATAAGTAAATGAACACCAGAGGACTTGTTAATTTACAATGATGACATTAAGGTCAAAATGGAGAAGGCAGGGTTGTTATAACTCTATCTTATCTCCCAGTTCACAGGCCTCATATGTGAAGGAGATAGCTTAGTGGATGACTTGAGTGACAAGGAGGATATCCAGGAGACCATAAATGAATATTTCTGCAAGAAGGGGTCACGGTATTATGACATTTCATACATCAAGGACCCCATGATGAAAATGGCCATGCACTTGGTAACAAATTTGAATGGCCAGGAGAGATGGACCCAAGTCAATAAGCCTTGGCTACATGTTTGTAGAAAAATTACAGAAGACATTATATACAACTTGTCTTCTTACATCGTGGAGGAAATTGTTATGTGCGTGAAGGAGGGGAATAGAATTCTTTTCGGTAATGTCCTCCTAACCATTGTATTTTTAGAGATTGGAGTACCTGACACACCAGACAAGTTTGTATGGCAATACCCTGTTAAGGATCCTTCACCCACGAAGAGATTTGAGAAGTATGCCTGTGACACAATGATGGCACCCCACAAGGAGTGACTGGAGAAATGGTATATGTGCCTGAGGAACGTGTTCAAGGTAGAGTGGAGAATCCATAAACAAATCCCAGTAGCCACTGAAGGGGAAGCCGAGTTTGTTGTCTATCAACATTTCTACTTGGGTAGGTTTAAGCTGATAGATGAGTCATGGAGCCCTTGGTGCAAAGTTCCTTTCACATTCACTGCTCAATACTTCCAAGCGAGAGTAAACATATTTAAGGAATCAAAGAAGTTGAGGCTGGAATTAGGTAGTCTGGACCGAGAGCATAGAGAGAGATTAAACTAGCCCAGCGGTAAGAATGCTTACATGGAAAGATATGTGTCACACGTGACAAGGCCGATAACACTACCCATTGCAGGAGGATCCATGGTGCACGTGTACCTCTGTATAATGCCAAATTTTGAAAAGGGCGCGTACCTAGAGAATGAAGTCTCCATACCTAAGGATCCCATAGAGAGGAAGAAGCCCACGCCCAAGAAGAGGAGAAGAGAAGATAAAGCACCAAGTGTGCAGACTAATCAAAAAATGATCATGTCAACAACAAGTGCCAAGCCAAGCACTTACATGTGGAGGAAGAAGTCCCCGGTGAAGGAGAAGACACCAGAAGTGGAGGCACCTAGGTAACCACTCACCAAGGATGAGTCACCCAAGGAAGAAGAAGAGGCCGAATCCCCCATCAAGGAGACACCTCTCAGGAAGAGGCAGAGGGTGGAAGAGGAAGCTAACTCGGAGGAGGCCAACAACTTGGAGAAGTACATGGGGAAAATAGAAGGTGAGAGTGAAGAAGATGAGAGCAAGGAGGAAGAGCATGAGAAATATCAGGAGCCACATGTGTTCAGCATTGGTGACTCAAGAGAGGAGAGCAGGGAAGATAAGTAGGAGTTCATATTCACGTGGCACAAGAGTACAAAGGATGAGGAAGGCACCAAAGACATGGAAGGGAATGAGGAGGTTTCCAGGGAGAAGCAAGGAGCCATAAGTTTCACAAAAGAGAAGATCACTGAGGTGGTAGAGAGAGAAGCAAAGAGAATGCTCGAGGCCCTGGTAGACCAAGATTTGGAGTGCAGTGCTAACATAGTGCTGGAGGAAGGGAAGGAAAAATTTGATAAGGAGTAGGGCATCATGGGAGGAGGTCCTACTCTAACAGTGAGTTTCCCCAAAGGTGCACCCTCGGGCAAGAGGTCCCTCGATACAAAAAAAATACAAGTGATGGGCTACATCAATGACTCCAAGAAGGTACTACGTGTGTGGTTCCAGAGCACGGTACCCACAGAAATTCTTTTAGCCTTGGGGTCATTTGAGATGGAGAGCATGTACCCTAGAATGAAGAAGATGCTCTCTAGGGCGTTTGAGTCCCACATTGATGAGCCAAACTTTGAAATCTTCCAAGGAGTGATCATCACAGTAACGGAGTCTAAGGGAACCAATCCCTTGGTGAATGCCCAGGAACTCTCATATGAGCAATTCTGTAATGCACTCAACAAGGTCGCGGTAGAGACAGAGGCTAGGCTCTTCATGTGCAATGACAGAATAAGAGTACTGGAGGAGAAACTAGGAAAGAAAGAGGAGGAGATGGCAAAGAAGTCCCAAAGCATGAAGTAGGAAGAACTGATCAGCGCACAGCTAAGGCATGAGTTAAAAGATGAAAAGATAAAGGTGTAGAAAGTATACAAAAAAATGGAGTTTATCAAGGGTGTCATCCTTTTAAAGCACCCAGACTTAGCGTCGCCCGCACATAAATACTCATCCCTTCTAGAATGTATAGAATATATAACGTGTGTCCTCACTATGGAGAGACGACCTTTATCCCTGGAGTCTATAGAGGAATTGGCCATGCGCTTAAAGGAGGAAGATAGATTGAAGGTATTAGCGCTCATTGCAGAGTATAACCAGGTGCTTGTGAAAGTTAAAGTCACTACCCAATCTATTGATGCCGCATACGATACCTGCGCAGACATGGATAAGGTAGCAAGCTCCTTGGTTGCCACATTTGAAGCAGATCTGAAGGAATTCCATGAGAAGAAAAAGGAAAATAGGGTAGAAAGGGACAAGGTTCTTGCCAAAGTGGAAAGAAAATCTGAGGTGATTGAAGCTTTAAGGAGCTCAATCAAGGCCCGACTGAAAGAACTATATCCTCATATTACTAGAAGGATGGACATGCTCAAAGACCTGGGCAAGGAGATGGAGAAGACTGTGGAAAATTTGGCTGCCTAGGGAATTGGCCTGAGTTTTGATGAGGTGAGCATCTTGGTCAGTGAGCTCTATCAAAAGGCACCGAGCGAGGTTGACATTTGGAACAAGCTGGAGGTAGACTTATGGAGGGATTTTCCCAGCTTGTTGAATTGATGCCCACCCCATTCTTCATTCTTCCCCTATTCTTTCATCCCTTTATTCTTTTACAAAATGTAAGAATACACCTTGGTTCTTTAAGGAAGGCTACATTCTTTGCTAAGTAGATTATTTCCACGGACGGAGAACAGGCATAGTATGGGGTGATGTTAGACCCCTTGATTATTGGCCAAGTATGAAGGTGCGTAGGCACGTAAGGTCCTAGTTATGGAATGAAACGTAAGGAAAAAGTATGTAAGAGAAGGGTATAAGGAAGCATGTAGCACGCGTGACATGTGACACATGAAAGGATTGGGACTTAGTCATTTTGGACATCTAGAGCAAAACACATGAAAAGCATGACCCGGTTGCATGTGGATAAGATGTCAACCTGGCAACAAGTTGGCCCAGGATGGAGCATGCTTGCGATGGAATCTTCCAGAAGAACATCATGGAATAAGGTGGAGAGCTCAGGCCTAGATAAGCATGTTCGCATAGAGGACCACATTCAAACACTAGGCACCAGATTTGGGGACGTTGGAGGATGGATTGGAAGTCTAAGAAAGCTATAAATACAAGCACCTGTAGAGATAAAAAGACACAGATACATATACACATAGAGATAGACATCTAGAGAGTGAGTGGAGCTCTACATAAATGTTGTGAGGAATCTTTCAGTGAATGGTTGTATTCAGGAGAGAATGCATTAGGCCTAGGGGTTGTAAATTTTCTTTTGGGAAGTGTATTTACATTAAGTCCAGTGCAATGCATGACTACAATCTGCTTCTCTGTGACCCTCTATAGTGGGTCCATGGATGTAATAAGGTTACTTGTTATAATATATACATGAATATCAATGGTTCTAATGCATATTTCTCTCTTATGAGTTCTCTTTCCTTTCATCCTAATTATGAATGCTTGTATGTTTCTTTTTGTCACAATACATGCTATGGATTTTGTTAAGCACCCAATCTGAAGTGACTGTAAGGATCTAGAGACCGTTCTGATCCCTGTGGTTCTTGTATGTCTTCTGCTCTAAAATCTCTTACACTAATCATAAATGATGTTTCCCACTAAACTTGTATAAAAGAGAGACTTGGTACCCATGTGTGCCTCAAGTGAGTGCCCAGTTTTCACTAGGTGATAGGCCAGCATGCATGGGGTTCCTTTCTTTTGGGATAGGAGTAAAAATGACTACATTATGCGCGTGAGTTAAAGCACTAAAGTATGGTTTTGTTGAAAAATCAGCATTAAGTGTTGAAGTACAGTGGTAGGTAAGGTAGCATTTAATGTTAAAAAGTAGGAAAAACTATAAATAGAAGGTTGGATACTTCATTATTTACATTGGGAATACAAATAAGTAAGAGATTTTGTAAACTAGGGTTTTTAGAGTTGATCCGTGTGAAGAAAAAATGGAGAAATTTAACAGTGAGTGACTAGTTTAGATCTGCAAACCAGGAGGGAAATAGCTCACAAGCATAGAGAGAGTTGTGGAGAAGTGTCATCTTATGAAGGAGATATTCCAACGAGGGTTTGGTAGCTATGGAAATGGTTGAAAAGGAATTTCTTCACAAGCTCGATATCTAAGCTTGGAAAGGGTGGAGAAGTAGAGCAAGAGAAATTTAAGTGCAAAGATAACCTACACAATGGAACCCAAGAAACTAGTTGTAACACCTAAAAAGGGAAAAGGAAAGGGCAAAGGAAAACAATAAGAAACCACAAGTACCAATGAAGAATGGTATGCAAAAATGCAATACCCAAATGGGGTTTTTCTTGGAAAGGAGTGGGAGTCCCATTTAAGAAACATGACAGTAATAAATTATAACCATCACAAAAACATGTCTAAAAAATAAATGGTGTTGTAGTTAGTGCACCTAATAAATAAGAGGACACCAGAAGGGTTACCCATTTATAGCAACAAAGTGAAAGTGATGTTAGAGAAGGTGGGATTATTGCAACTCTAGGAGTTTCCCTATTTTGGGAAGCCTGAGTGCCTCTATCAGTGGCTGATGTCACGCGTACATGAAGATCACTTTCACTTCGCGGGGTGCAAGATGCACATAACCGCTCAGCTGATTTCAAAATTCACAGGCCTCATCTGTGAAGGAGAAAGTATAGAGGATGACCTATGTGAAAAATAAGGCATCAAAGAAACCATTGTCACATATGCATACACAAAGGGGTCAAAGTACTTTTATATCGTGGATATCCAAGACCCAGTGATGAGAATGGTCGTGCGCCTAGTAACAAAACTTAATGACCAAGAGATGTGGATGTAAGTGAACAAGTCATGGCTCAATTTTTGCATAAGGATATTGGAGGGTTCCATTACAACTTGTCTACGTACATCATGGATGAGATCATTAGCAGTGCGTAGGAGGGTGACAAGATAATTTTCGGCAATTTCCTCTTAACTATTGTGTTTTTAGAGATCAGATGCCAGATATGGAAGATAAGTTTGTGTGGTAGTACCTAGAGGAATACCCCTCACCCATAAAGAGATTCAAAAAATACACTTGCGATAACATGATGGCTGTTTACAAGGCGTGTCTTGAGAAATGGTATACATACTTAAGGAATGTGTTTGGGGCAGAATGGAGGATCCCAGAACAACTGCCAAAGATCACGGAGGGAGAAGTTGAATTCATAGTATACTAACACTTCTACATTGGCAGATTTAATTTAGTTGATGAAAGCATGAGCCCATGGTGTAAAATTCCATTTTCCTTCACCGCTCAGTACTTCCAAGTGGGGGTAAACAAATTCATGGAATCTAATAAGCTGAATTTTGACCTTGGAAGTATGGATTGGGACTATAGGGAGATGCACAGGATGTTGGTCTACCCCAACAAGTGTGCATACATGGAAAAGTACATATCACATGAAATTTAGATAATGAAACCTCTGAGTCTGCTTATTACAGGGGGTCCACGGCACGTGTATACCTTCACATAAGGCCCAAGTTTGAGAAGGGTGCTTATCTTGAGAATGAGATAGCTATACCTGAAGACCTAACATGTAGAAAGAAGGTCACGCCCAAGAAAAAGGACACAGAATAAATAAATAAAAATGCACCAAGTTTCCAATATACTCAAGCAGTGGGAACCCCGGGACAAGTGCTAGAACAAGTAATTACTCAAGCAAGAAGAGGTCCCCAGTCAGAGAGGAGGCACTAGAGTAAGGAAAACTTATTGCAGAGGTTAAATCACCAGAGGAGGAAGAAGAGAAAGTAGAATCTCCTATACTGGGGTGGAGAGGAGGGAGCTGATTCAGGGGAAATAGAGAGCTTGGAGAAATACAGGGGTGGGAGGGATGACGATGAATAATATGAACCTGAAGCAGACCAAGAACCACTTTTTTTAGCATGCACAATTCAGAAGAAGAAGGCGAAGAGGAGAAGAATGACTATTGCTTTGTGTGAAGAAAGGTTAGTTAGGAGGAGGAGGGTGCCCAGGACATGGGAGGAGGTGAAGAGGTTAGAAAAAAGAGTCAAAGGACTCCAAACCTCACACAGGAGCAGATAAATAAGGAAAAAAAAAGAGAAGTAATGAAAATCATTGAAGCCATGGTAGAACAAGAATTGGAGCGCAGCGCTGAAATAGTGATGAATGAAGATAAGGAAGGAATCGTAGGAAAATACCATGGAAGCGCGGGAGGCCCCAGTCTAACAGTAATTATTCCTAAGGGCATGCATATAGGTAGAAAGTACATGGAGATCCAAAGACATGGAATGGGCTACATTGATGATCCAAGCAAGGTGTTGTGTGTGCACTTCCAAAGCATAGTCCCAAAAGATCAACTCTTGGCAATGAAGTTGTTTGATGAAGAATGTGCATACCCTTGGATGAGGAAAATGTTTTTATGGGAAATTACATCCCATAACAACGAGCCAGAGTTTGAGGTAAGCTAAAGGGCACTAATGAATATGCCCGAGTCAAAAGGAGACAACCCCTTGGTGAGCACTGAGAAAATTTCAGATGAAAAATTCCGTAATGTGTTGAATAAGGTCTTGGTTGAACTGGAAGCCAAGTTATTTGGAAGGAATGATAGGGTAAAATTTCTAGAGGTAGATCTAGAAAAGAGGGAAGAAGAGCTAGAAGAGAGGACTAAGAACTTGAAGCAGGAGGAACTGATTAGCGCGTAGATAAATCGTGAACTAAGGGAAGAAAAGGCAAGGGTACATGAGGTATATAAGAAGGTAGAATCCATCATAGATGCCATTTTTTTTTAAGCATCCAAACCTAGCACTTCCCATGCAAAAGTATGGATCTTCCCTTGAGTGCCAAAAATACTTAACACACATCCTCACCATGGAAATGAAACCTTTGGCATTAGAATCCACAGAAGAAGTAGCAGCACTCCTGGAGAAGGACGAAAAAATGAAGGTTGTAGCAATCATTTCTGAGTACAACAAGGTTCTTACTGATGTAAAAATTGTTACCCATACTACTGAGGCTATGTATGACAATTGCGTAGACTGAGATAAAGTGGTGAGTATTCTGGTCACCACTCACGAGGTAGAGCTCAAGGAATTCCAAGAGAAGAATAAGGGAAATAGAGTAGAGCAGGAGAGGATCCTGGCTGAGGTCGAGAAGAAGTCAGAAGCTATTGAAACCTTATGAGGTTCAATTAAAAACCGGCTGAAGGAGTTATACCCACATATTACAAGAAGGATGGATGCGCTTGAGGATGTGGGCAAGGAATTGGAAGGAATGGTTGAAACATTGAACACTTGAGGAAATGGAATGGGTTTTGAGGAGGTAAGCACCCTAGTCAGTGACCTCTGCTAGAGAGCTCAAAATAAAGTCGATGCCTGGAACAAGTTGAACGCTGACTTGTGAAAATATTTTCCTATCTTGTTGCAATAATGACAACACTTCCTCATTCTCTCATTTTTCCCAATTCTTCATTCCCTTATTATTTTTCAAAGATGTTAATTCTATTGTAATTATTTATTTGAAGAATTTTTCTCAAGGGCGGAGAACAACTAAAGTGTGGGGTGATGTTGGGCCCCTAAAATTTACTAAGTACAAAAAGGTGCATGGGCGCACAAGGCCTAAGTTGAAGGGTGGGTGCGTAAGAAGAATCATGCAAGGAAGGGTTCTAGGAGGGTTTTATAAGGACCATGTTATGTGCCAAAAAAATAAGGTCTCAGACTTATCCATATTTGGTGTATTGGGTGGGAGCATGCACCTTATCTGGCACATGATGAATGGATAAGGTGCCAGCCTGGTGATAGGTTGGGCTAGGAAGGAATATGCCCTATGATGGAAGATTCTAGAAGACCATCATGGCAAGGAGTGGGGAGCTTAGGCCTAGAGGAGCATGCTCTTATGGAGGACCACATCTGAACACTTGGCGATAGGTCTGAAGCCTCAGAAAGAAGAGGTGGTAGTTCAAGGGGCCTATAAATACAAGCACCCACAAAAAAAGAAGGGGAGAGATCAATAGAGAGTATAGCTCTACAAAAATTCCGTGAGGAGTTGTATTGGGTTGGGTAGATAAAATATAGGAGAAGGATGCATCAAGGGGCTTGGTATTGTAAATTTTCTTTTTGAAGAGCTAAGGAATGTAGATCTAGTTATGATGTATGACTTCGGTTTGCCATACTGTAATGTTCTCTAATCAATCTAATGAATGTAATGAGGTTACTAACTTATTTGAATATTATCATTAATAATTTTGATCCATCCTTGTATTTTCATATTTCTATTTCATGTATGTTTATGAAATGAGTATGAATCCTTGTGCATTTCCCTTTCTCATTGTTTTTAGTCCTATTCTGTTAAAGTATATTTTTGTTTGGAATGAATGCATTGGTCTAGAAGATATTCTGAGCTCTATGATGATTGCATGTCTCATTTCCACTCACTCTCTTTAAATTCCTATAATAGATGATGTTTCCCACAAAAATCACATAAAGGAGAGACTCAGCACCTGCACATGCCTCAGGTGACCACCCAGTGCCTGCTGGGTGATAGGTCGGTGCGCATGGGGTTCCCTTATTCTTTAGTGGGTGTAAAAATGACTACATTTAGATAGGCTTATAAGCCTATATTCAAACAAACAAATACCACCACCACACCCAATGTATGATTTCCCACTTCTAAGTGTAAAGCAGACCACCACAAAGAAAAACAAGTTAGTTGAATTTGTGGGGAGCGGGATTATATCCCCCAACCTCACTAGCCCACCTATATAGGGGGTTGGGATAAGAAATGGAGGATGTGGTATATAACCACATATCTCGGGTGCTTAGAGCCTATAAAATGCCTTTCCCACATCATTCTCAAACACACGGGCTTATCTTTTAAAAATCTTATTAGTGGCTAAGGATTTTAATATAGTATTTGAATTATATTAAATTACAATAAGCATATTTTTATTATTATTGGCCTATTTTTTTTAGGAAATAATATATTAAAATAATTGGGGGTCAATATAACAAGTTGGTGGATAATTAAGTGGACATAAATGTAAGCTATGAAAAATACACTACTAACAAGGAAGTAAAATACCAATAATCGTACCTCCTTCGCGTTCCGTAGCAAACCTCAGAATGGGCTAGGAAACTTGGATTGAGCCCTGATTTTGTGATATGTAGGTGCTTTTCTTCAAGACGGAGCAAGACCTTCCTGCAACAACGATCTTCTTACTTTGCACTAGATGGGAAAAAGGATTATGAGGCTATTTTGGCATTAGGACGAGGTAAAATGATGTTCTTTGCTCAAAGGATGCAAGAACTTAGATATGGCATGAAAGCTTATTCTCCGTGTGTTTAGAGGGGAGGGGTAAGGTTGTATTTATAGCCTGAGGGAGTGATTAGCTTAGATTAATTTAAGTAATCATGGTTTGAAAATGTGGGCAAGATTAAGTGGGTGGTTTGAAAATGTGGGCAAGATTAGGTGGGTGGTTTGAAAATGTGGGCAATATTAGGTGAGTGGGGGCCACGAAGAATGGGTGAGGATTTGAATTATATATTTAATTCATAAGTGGAGGATTTTAAGTGAGTGGGGACCACGAATGGTGGGTGAGGATTTGAATTTGAATTTTTAATTCAATAGTGGAAAAACATGGAGAATAATGACATGTGGTGAGGATTAGATTATTTTTAGATTTTGAAATGGATAATTAATCAAATTATATTTGATTAATTCGAAGTGTATTTTTGTGGGAAATGAGGAAGGGAAATTAATTGATTTAGGATAGATGTGAAATTGGGGTGTCTACATTTTCCCCTCTTTGGAAGGGTACTACGAAAGTAGTGTCCTTTCAAAGAAAGTAGACGGTATGGGGGAAGAATTCAATCTACTTTTTAAAAGGTAGAGTGAATGTTTGTTGGGGAGAATAGAAAGTGGTGAGTGACGGATGTCATAGTATCCTCCAAGACAAAAATGTCATGAGAAGATGTGATTATGGATAGATGTGGTGATGCCCCCTCGAGAGGATTGACGAGAATGAAATATACGACAGAACTCTCGAAAAGAAGGGAAATGGATTTGGTGTAGAAGAGGACGATAATGGAGTGGAAGAGACTGGAATGACCGCACGATGCAAATGGAGGAAGGATTCAATCGACCTTGAATGCTAGGTGTGAGGGTGTGTGGGAAAGAGAAAAGGGAATGGATAGGAGTGGGGGTTGATTATGAGAAGAGTAAGGGAAATAGGGGAGGGGAACAAAAGGAATGAAAAAAAGTAGAAATAAGAGAGAGATGATAGGGGAAGAAGGGAATGATGAAGGACAAACAAGGCAAAAACAAAAAAGTGACAGAGTAGAGGGTGAAGGGGAAAAAAGAGAGATGTGCAAAATGAAGGAAGCAACAGAGATAGTAAAGAGGGATGCGTGGAAGTGAAAAAGCAGGAAATGGGAAAGGATAAATAAGAAGGAGAAAACGAGGTGGGAGTAGGGGGTGAAATAGAGGAAAATAGAAAGAGGAAGAAAGAATAAGTAGAACGGAGAAAAAAAAGAAACTATGAGGGGTGAGGAAAGTGTGAAAAAGAGGAGAGAAAGGAAGAGAAACATATATAGAATGAATGAAAAGGTAGGGGTGGTAGAGAAAAGGGAAAGTGGTCAGAAGAAACGTGAAAATTAGGGTGGAGGAAAGGAAGATAGAACAAATACAAGGAGAAGATTGAAGGAATCACGTCATTGCGAGGAAGACCAAGGAAAAGAATATGGAACAGGCTGTATGGAGATGCATGTGGAGAGTGGGATGATAAAAAAGACAGGACAACACTGAACAACCAGGTTATCGATGGGGAGGTAAGGAGGAAACGTGATGGAAAAAGGGGAAGAAGATGATATAAGGGAAGGGAAATAAGATGAGGGGTGGGAGCAAGAAGAGGATAACAAAGAAAATGATGTAGAAGGAAGGGAATACAGAAAGGGGGTAATAAGTGGAAAGGGAATGACAGAAGGAATGTTCAAAGAAGAAAGAGGGGAGGAATGACATCGATTGGAAAAGATATGGAGATGCATGAAATGAGGATACTAGGATGACGGGAAAATAGAAAAAGGATGTATGATGAAGACAGTAAAGATAGTGAAGAGGTCAAAAAGAAGATGGAGAGATGGGTAAGAAACGACAAGAAAGGGTGGGAGTGAGGGAAAAGAATAGGAGAGAAAAGAGAATGGGGGATAGAAGAGGCAATGCCAATGAAAGGATGTTAGGGAAATCTGCTTGACAATGAGTGGTGGGGAAGGGTGAAAGAAAAAATGAAAAAAAAGAAAGCGAATGAGGACTGGAAAGGGTAACGCCAACAAAGGGATGTTAGGGAAAACCCGTTGCCAATGAGTGGTGGGCTTAGAGGAGGGAAGGAATGAAGGGAAACTCTAGAAGGTCCAAGGGAGTGAATGAGGTCGTGCGGAATGAGGATTGATAATTTTTAGGGAAAACCCGTTGACAATTATGAGTGCGGGAAGAGAAGATGATGATGAAAGAATGATATAGGAGTATTAACAGTAATGGTGAATATGTGTGTGAGTAGAAATGTAGGGGGAATGTGAGAAGATGAAGGGGAAAGAGTGAAGAAGATGGGAGGGAGGAGTTGGGACTAAGTGAAAGAGAGGAGAGGATGGGGGTGATGAGGATGAACGAGGTGAGGATGAAGAACCAAGACATGAAAAGAATGGGAAGAAACGGTACGAAGGATGATGGATCAAAGAGGGGAAAATGGGGGAAAAGAATGTGATTGTAGGTGGAAGAGATTAGTTGTATGTTGTAAGAGGATATGTGGAGAAAGGATAATGGTAGGAGGAAAAAGTGGGTAGTAGGAGATACAAGGTGGAAGAAGCGATCAACAAAGTGAACGAAGAATGAGGTGGGGGAGAAGTTCATGATGACAAGTTAAGTGTAGGGAGGACCCTGACATAAGATTTTCATGTGATGGAAGTGGTTAAGTAAGATTGCCATGTGAGTAAAACTGGAGATGACAAACGGTCAAGTGAGAAGTGGTGTTTGCGAGAAGCAAAAAGGAGGTGAAAGGATGTGATAATGGGGAATGCCGAGAAAAAATGAAGGGTGAAGGGTGGGTAGTGATGGGGAAAGGCAAGGAGACAAATCATCCTTAAGAGGGACTCTTAAGTGAGATCGCCATGCTGGGTGAGTGGTTAAGTAAGATTGCCAAGCAGAGGAGGGTGATAGTGGTGGTAAAAAGATGTGATGATGGGGAATGAAGAGGAAATATGGTGGTGAGATT
Source organism: Taxus chinensis (assembly GCA_019776745.2). NCBI lineage: Eukaryota > Viridiplantae > Streptophyta > Pinopsida > Cupressales > Taxaceae > Taxus > Taxus chinensis. Next base: position 407,598,463 of record CM034150.1, read on the forward strand.
GGAGAGTGATGGGCGAGTGTAAGATGACATGTCATGCTTAAGAGAATCTCTTAAGTAAGATCATCATACTGCTGGAGAAGTTTCATAGGGTCACCCAACCGACAGGGATGATATGCAAAGAGAAAGATAAAATGATATTGGGGATAGGGGTGGAATGGTAGGGTGAAGAAGATGATCACGATGAGAGGTGGGAGAAATAAGATTGGTGAAATATGATGGGATGGGGGAAGGCCACAGGGTAGATCAACCTTAAGTGGAAGTATTAAGTAAGATTGCCATGTGGCTGGAATGGTTAAGTAAGATCGCCAAGCCGAGGAAGAAGAAGGATAATGTTAGAGTTGGTGGGAATAGGGTATGACAAAATGGACTGAAGGGGAACCCTCAAGTGAATTTTCCATACTACGAGAGCGTGTAAGTAGGATGACCAGGTATAAGGTGGATTTGGGGAAGGATGAGAAAAGAGTGAGTGAGGTATGCCTAAGTGGTATATGATATGAGATGAGGTGATAATAAGAAAGAAAGGACACAAAGGAGTATAACATGAATGGATGAAGGAATATATGCAGTGGAGGGTGGAGAGTGTGAGGGGAATCCTTAATTGGGATGCCCACGTGGTGAGAGTAATGATGCGGGAATGGGAAGTAGAAGAGGTGGAGTTGGAAGATGTGTTTGGTGGTGATGGTTATTTGATGAGAGGGCATGTGGTGAAGAAGCTTCTACAGTGGGAAGATCTTAGGGAGAGAGTAAACCTCCACTGAGGATTCCATATAGAAGGGGTTATTAAGTAAGATTGTCAAGTGGGAAGAAAACGGGTGAAAGGAAAGAATACCAATGGGTGAGAGGGGACAGGAATGGTGAGAAGGGTAATATGGGTATAAGCGGTGGAGGAGTAAAAATGAGAAGTGAGAATGAATGGATCAAATACATGGTGATCATGGTGGGGGAGAAGGAGTTGCTGGATAGTGAATGCTACTTGAGAAAGATCATCAAGTAGGATTCGCAAACTGCAACGGTGATCAAGTAGGATTCGCAAACTGGAGAATGCATTAGTATGGGTGAATGGATGGGGTGCAAAGTAAGATGTTGATCATGCAGGAAGATACTCACGTGATGAAAAGCATCTTAATTTTAATATAGCACATAACAGGATGCATCGTGATATAAAAGATCAGGATGACTAGACTATAATATGCGTGATAGCATAGACAGTGGCCATCAAAAAGGTTTGATGCCCCAGTACAATATGTAAATGGAAGAGAGCATAGACAGAGGCCATCAAGAAAGTATGATGCCCCAGTACGACATGTAATCAGATAACATAAGAATATTACAGAGAACACCAGGATATATGAAATCAAGATGCCCCATGTAATATATCAAGATACAAGAAAGCAATTAATAATTGGCCACTAATAATGCAACACAAGAACCAGTAAACATGTCCCTAATGTGTTCCACAGTTATGATTGATTAGATGTGCCCCCAAGCAGAGGTACAAAGGATTGGGTCAGTCTCCTCAAACAAGGAAACAATGAGAGCCGGATTTTCCCCAAGCAAGGATTCACGCGAGGAGAAGTGGTTTGAAATTGGTAGTCATAAGGTGGTTGGACCATTCGTTTGGGATAATAGTTCAAAGGATGAACTGTGTTACTTATTGAGTTTTTACAATTTTGTGGATGTTTTTGGTCTTTTGAAAATTTTACAAATGTTTTTGTATTTTGGATATTTTCTAATGTTTTTGTTTTTGGATTTTTTTATTTTCTAATGTTTGTTTTTGAATTTTATAATTTTTTTGGATTTTCTAATGTTTTTGAATTTTTATGATGTTTACACTGTGTTTGGATTTTTGACGATTTTCAAATGTTTTTGGATTTTTGGATTTTTACACTGTTTTTGGATTTTTGATGATTTTCAAATGTTTTTGGATTTTTAGATTTTTACATTGTTTTTGGATTTTTGGATTTTGACACTGTTTTTGGATTTTTGGATTTTTACACTGTTTTTGGATTTTTGATGATTTTCAAATTTTTTTGATTTTTAGATTTTTACATTGTTTTTGGATTTTTGGATTTTGACATTGTTTTTGGATTTTTGGATTTTTACACTGTTTTTGGATTTTTGATGATTTTCAAATGTTTTTTGATTTTTGGATTTTTACATTGTTTTTGGATTTTTTTACGATTTTCAAATGTTTTTTGATTTTTACATTGTGATTGACAATTTATGGACCAGAGTGCAGACTTATTTTTGAGAGACGATGTACCGTGTTCCGCATTGTAACTTATGCTCAAAATAACATAAATTCACTTTCCATTGGCATGATATGGTGGTGATGATATGATGAAAATAATTCCAACTCCATTCTTGACTCCACACAACTAGTAAGATGTGTGGGCTCATCACCTAGAATCAAGAAGGTCGTAGGAGGTAGATAATGAATATAGAGACAAATGCTAACAACAATCCCTTTGGGAAATTGTGACTCCATTCTTCATAATGGTACTAAACCGGTTTCAAAAATAGCTTTCACTTTATGAGTCACATGCTAGACTTAGACAGTTATGTGGCCTGCTGAGTGATAAGATATGAGGTTAAGGGATAGTTCTCTCTTCACTTAGGCATCTAAATTACGTGTTTGGGGATTCTATAATTTGTAAGCACTGTAAGATTTTGTATTTTTGAAATGACTCCCTATGCATTGCCCCATGCTACTAGTGAGAAGCAAGGGCTCATCACCAAAGGCAAAATATAGGCGAGTGAATTTCCTTTTTGTTTGTTTTTTTTTTTTTTTTTTTTTTTTTGGAATATTTTTCAATGTTTTTATGCTTGTATGAGAATGACCCTCTACGCTTTGCCCCATGCCACTTGTAAGAGGAAAGGGTTTATCACCGAAGACAAGACGTAGATGAGTAAGGGCACCTTCCTCCATTCCCAGTCTCACACTACTAGTAAGAAGTGTGGGCTCAACACCAAAGACTATGAAGGATGAAAGATGTGACAATGAATTATTCATAAGTTATTAAATTGATGGATTTTTTTACAATAGTGCTTTGTATTTGGGAAGAAACATCTGCCCCCAATCTCAGCCCCACACAACTAGTAGGACGCGAGGGTTCAACACCGAAGACTGAGATGGACGACCAAACGAACTGGGTAACGAAGTTTAGAGCTTTGTTATGAAAGAGAGAATGTATTAGAAGGGGATATATTACCATCAGTAAGCTTCTAGGTATGACCATAGAGGAAAGCGACTGAAAGTGGAAGAAGTATGACGCTCACAAACTTAATAGGATTTATATTAGCACTTATCTCATGATGATAAATATGAAGATGTGATTTTGATAAAGAAAATATCTGCCAATGGAAATGAATGAATTTAAATTATTCGGAAATAAGTAAGACAAAAGGAACAATGTACACATTGTATCCTGGAATAGTGAACATCTTAAGGATAAAATTTCTTTAAATGAACTACATTCATTGGTTCATCCAAATCTTGACCATCTTCAGTGGCCAATTTATAGGCTCCAGAGCCAAATTTAGCTATGATTACATAGGGTCCCAACCAATTAGGCTCAAATTTTCCTTGTTTTTCTCGTTCTTTAGTGGTATTCTTTTGATTTTCTTTTAAAACGAGGTCACCAATTTCAAATTCTCGGGGTCTTACCTTTTTATGATAACTGCGTTGCAGTCGATTTTGATAGACTTGAAGATGATTGAGAGCATTAAGTCATTTTTCATCAAGAAGCTCAAGCTCTTGAAGCCGTGGCTGTCGATATTCATCCTCATTAATTACATCTTTAAGGGAGATCCTCAAGGATGGGAGTTCTATCTCAATAGGTAAAATGGCTTCACAACCATAAACAAGGGAAAATGGGGTGGCTCTAGTAGGTGTACAGTAAGATGTACGGTAAGCCCAAAGAGTGAGGTAAATTTGAGTGTGCCAATTACGTCCATGGGTGTTGACAATCTTTTCCATGATGGATTTTAAGGTCTTATTGGTTGCTTCCGCTTGACCATTTCCCTGAGGGTAGTATGGAGTAGACCATTTAAGTTTGATGTGAAAACGTTTGGCTAGGTCTTTTACATCCTGGTTTTTAAATGATTTGCCATTATCTGCAACCAGAGCGGATGGAATACCAAATCGACATATGAGATTATTGAAAATAAATTTCGATATTTGGCTACCGGTAACATAAGTGAGAGGCATAGCCTCTACCCATTTAGTGAATTAATCGGTAGCGGTAATGATGAACTTATGTCCATCGGAAGATGTTGGTCTGATTTTACCAATGAGGTCAAGTCCCCATTGAGAGAAGGGCCATGGTGTGGTTATTGATTGTAATGCCTGGGAAGGTGCGTGGATAATATTTCCATGCTTCAAAACATTTGACAAAATGACATGCATCACTTTCCATGGTGGGCCAATAGTATCCAACTCGCAAGATTTTCTTGGCTAAGGCGATACCATTCATGTGTGCTCCACAGATACCAGAATGGATTTTAGCTAAAACACTCGAGGATTCTTCCTGATTAAGACATCGAAATAGGGTGCCATCATATCCTCATTTATAAAGAGTTTCTGCTAAAATGGTGTAACGATAAGCACGTTGTGCTAAAGCACGTTTATGCATTGGTTTCATGTCAGCAGGAAACGTTTTAACACAAATGAAGGTATAAAGATTGTGGTACCAAGGGTTATTCGGACCCACGATCTCACATACCATAGTGTTTTCAGGAAGATCATAGGTAGGCATTAAGAGATGTTCAACGAGAAAATGTGTCTGGGGTTGACTAGATGCGATTTCTAATAGGGACCCGATGGTTGCCATAGCATCGGCAGATTTATTACGAATTCTGGGAATTTGATCAAAGCTAATTAATCGAAAATAGCTTCGAAGACTATCCACCATGAATTTATATGGGATAAGTTTTTAATCCTTGACCTGGTATTCATCAGTAACTTGCTTGATGATAAGTAAAGAATCACCAAATACAGCTAATTCTGTAAGATTCCAAGATATAGCCAGTTTTAACCCTGCGACGAGAGCTTCATATTCTGCAATATTGTTGATACATGGGAATGCTAAGTGAAATGATTTGGGGATAACATGTCCGCTGGGTGTGATAAGCAAAATACCAGCCCCTGAGCCATGGAGATTACAAGATCCATCAAAAAATAGAGTCCAAGCTGGCGCGATGTCTATGTGTAGAATATCTTCATCAGGAAAAGAAAACTGAAGTGGTTCTGTGCCAGGAAGGGGTGCCTTGGCAAGTTGGTCGGCAAGGGCTTGTCCTTTAATTGCTTTTTGTGGAACAAACTCGACATCGAATTCACTAAGTAATACAACCCAACTAGACATTCTTCCCGTGAGAATGGGTCTGGACAACAAATACTTGAGAGGATCAATTTTGGTAATCAACTTAGTTGTGTGATTGAGAAAGTAATGACGTAACTTATGGAATGTAAAGGCAACCACTAAGCATTTTTTTTTATTTCGGAATAACGTATTTCGTGCTCAATAAGTGTTCGACTAAGGTAATATACAGCCTGTTCTTTTCCTTGATTGTTATGTTGTGCTAGTAGAGCTCCTATGGCATGTTCAGTGGCAGATGTATAAAGCAACATAGGTTTATCGACAACTAGTGACACAAGAACAAGTGGACTAGAGAGGTATTCTTTTAACTTAGCAAAAGAATCTTGGCAATCGTGGTTCCAGTGAAAGTGTGCATCTTTCTTGAGTAACTGATTAAAGTGATGGCACTTTTCAGCCAACTATGATATGAAACGCTGAATAGATTGTATCTTTCCCTGAAGACTGCGTAATTCTTTTAGGTTTTGAGGAGGAGGCATTTCCATAATGGCTTTGACTTTGGCAGGATCCACTTCTATGCCTCTTCGTGAGACAATAAACCCTAATAATTTACCAGAGGTTACTCCAAACACACATTTCTTTGGGTTAAGACGAACCTTATACTCACGTAATCTATCAAAAATGCGTCTCAACACACTTGGATGCCCTATTCGTGTTTTAAATTTTGCTAATATATCATCAACATAATCTTCCATGATATCATGTAACATGTCATGGAAGATAACAGTCATTGCTCGTTAATAGGTGGCACCAGCATTTTTCAAGCCAAAAGGCATGACCTTATAACAGAAGGTGCCCCATGGTGTAGTAAATGCCATTTTATGTTGATCTCCTTTAGCAATACGTATTTGATTGTAACCAGAGAATCCATCCATTAAGGAGAGCATTTCATGGCCTGCCGTAAAATCAAAAATCATGTCTATATTTGGCAAGGGAAAGTCATCTTTGGGACAAGCCTTGTTGATGTCACGGAAGTCTGTGCATATTCTGATGCCAGGAGTTTTCTTGGCGACAGGAACTATGTTAGATATCCATGCTGAATAATCAATAGGTTTAATGAAGTCAGCTTCCAAGATTTTCTCGAGTTCAGCTTTAACAAGTAATGCAACTTGGGGATGCATTTTACGTAGTTATTTCTTTACAGGTTTTGCATCTGGATGTACCAAAAGATGGTGTACTACAAGAGATGGGTCCAGGCCTGGCATGTCCTTATATGTCCATGCAAATATATCTTGGAATTCAATAAGGAGTGTTGTAAATTCCATGCATTCTTGGTCAGACAAACTAATGCCAAGTTGTAAAAATTTTGGTTGTTCAGTGCTGCCAATGTTTATGTCTTTTGTTTCTTCTACAAGCATTTTAGATGTATCCTTTTCGGAGAATGATGCTAATGGTTGATGTAGGTCATCAGTGTCAGGTGTTTGTTGGAATTTTTTGACATGTTTATTGGATAAGGTGGTGGTGAGGTTTTGACTATGGGAAATCCTCTGTTTGCGCTTTTGATCCAAATTTTCTGACGGTGAAGGATCTGAATATTTTATCTCTTCGCCAAAATAGACCAATGCATTTAGATTGATTTCAAATCCTTTTCTATGGTTTGAAGTAGGTATTTGGTCACGAGTTCCAAGGAATTCTTCGATGGCTTCATCATTTTGGAACATGTCCATGGCTACATGATGTGGTTGGCCATGGTCTATGAGACTCGGATGTGTAGGCTCAAAATTGATGACATTAATAGAAAAATGTTCAAAGGCAAGATGTGTTTCAGCAAGGTCTTCAAAAAGACTACATGGAGATCTAATTTCATTATCAGAACTGGTGTCATCATTGTCACTTGAAATTATTATGGGAGCGACATCAAACACCTTGAAACCTAGACCATGTTTACCGTGATGTTGTGTGCAATTTATAGGGTCTAAACGACCTTTTTCATTTGGACCGAGTCCTTTACCCTACCATCGCATGTTTTTCATTATTCAGTGAGATTTGGTAAATTGAGGGGACTCATAACATGGAGCAAAATTGTCATTATATAACCAAGATCCTGAAGAACTTGGAATATGTTCGTTGTTAAGATGACCAAACTTTTTCTAAACTGACTGACCCATTTGGTAATTGGGATGGATTTTCAGATGTGGAGCATTAGGTTTGCCATAGCTATGTGGGGATTTGGTGATATAAAAAGATTCTGCCATCTTTTGAAATTGATATTCACCACATCCCGTGTCAATGATTTTAAATGTGTGAGATGGGGGACCAATAGGTACCTCATGTGGTGGGGAAGTTAGTTTGGTAGTCTTAAAAGATGAAGAAAATGGGTTATAAGAAGAAGGGGGTGGATTGAAGGATGAAGGTTGGTTATCACAGGAGGAGGTTATCTTATAGAGGAGGTGTGGTTGGATGAAGAAGATTGGCTCGGTGAAGAAGAAGGTGGGTGTGGTGTGAAGAATAATTGTTGCTGGAAGAAGAAGCTTGATTAGTGGAAGAAGATGATTGATTAGTGGGGAGGGGATTGGTGGAAGGTGGTTGACTAGCGGATGATAATGGATTGGAAAATGTTTTTTGGTTATGAGATGATGGTTTCGGATTATTGTTAGGGAGTGTATCAGGATCAATGCGTGTTTTCATTAGGGGATTATCCGAGGTGAAGCGTATTTATCTGTGGATGGACAATAGTGATCATGTCGATACCGTCCCTTCGAGGAATCTACAATACTCAAAAGGTTGGGGACGGGCTACTTGCACGTAATGTAAATTCCTTGTCCAAATGAGGAAACTTAATGCATTGGTGGAATGTTGATGGGACAGCTTTCATGGCATGAATCCATGGTCGGCCGACAAAAATGTTATAGGTAACTTCTACATCTACCACATGACAAATCGTGTCTAAGGTGATGGGTCCAACTTGGAGAGGCAACGTGATTGTGCCTTCAGACTTTCTTTCGCTATTATCATACCCATGAATGGTTATGATATTGTTTTGCAAATCATTTTCAGTGTAACATAGACAACGTAAAAGTTTCATAGAACAAATATTTAATGTTGATCCATTGTCGATTAAGACGTGCTGATTTTACGATGAGTTAATAACCCTCGACGTATAAAGAATGATTATTAGCGATATTGGGATTAAGCATGTCATCGGGACCAAAAGATAAAATAGGATTGGGGACTGTAAGATCTGCAATTAAAGCCTGGAATTGTTGTGAATTGATGTCCTCAGGGACACGAGCATTATTCAATGTTTGCATAAGGATGCATTGTAGTGCGGGAGAAGAATTAAGTAGTTCCATGATTGAAATTTGTGCAGGAGTCTTCTCTAATTGTTTGACAATATTAAATGACGGCGTAGGTTGTGGTGAGGAATTGGCGGCGGAATTAGATGGTGGATTAGGAGGTGATGTTGGGGACGAAGTGGCAGATTTTTTTGTTGTAGGGACCCATATTTTTTTCTGTCTAGTGGTGATCGCACAGTCAGTTCTAATCTTTATAGTTGCCACTAAGTCTTGGCATAATCATGGTAGAGATGACTGAGTCATACTCGAAATTGCTGATGATTGACCTGATCTTTTGAATTTTTATCATGTTAGAATGGATTTTTGAACATGTGAATTTTTCATTGGGTTTTGTCTCAGAAGTATTTCGGATCTTCTATGCTCTCCAGTTCAATAAGGTCTTGGACCTTTACTGGTGGAGTAGTTGCAGCATCATATGTGGTAGTGGAGTGCCAATTTTATGCGATGGTATACACAACTGATTCGTTGTCTTTATACCAATTTGGTTTAGGTTTTCCTTCTCTTCGAAGGAGGTCTGACAATGGGTATGTAATAATATTAGCATTTTACAAATGACGAAAGACACTAGATAGACTTGGCTCCCAGGAGGAGGAACTCTCTCGTCGCGATCCCGAGAAGAATTCTTTCTAGGGCTAATGGATTTGGTTATTGTTAGATTTTACGTGGGGTGGGGTGGTTTTGGGACATTCGGACATGGCGGAATCAGTAACACAATCGTTGATGATATTTTGATTCGTTAAAGAATTTAGATTTGTCATGGTTTGGGGAGAGGGAGGAGGTGTCTCGATAAGGTTGGTCCTAAAGGGTGCTTTAAGTAAGCCCTTATTAGAAATGAGGATTTTTTGTTTGCTGTCCCCTTTTCGATGGACTTTTTCAAAACTTTCAGACCATGCTTTCATGTGAATGATAATTCGGCATTGAGATTAGGGAAAATGACGAACTAGTGGTTTCTCAGGTACTGAGCAGGGACAACGACTTGCCAATTCCGCGCCAACGTTGTACAAAGGAAGAATTTTTTGTTGGCTTTGCCTACTGTTGCCAGAGATCAAAGCATGGTTATCTCGTGAGTTAGGTTATAAGCAAAAATGTTGACAATTTCTCCATAAGTTGTAAATGTCGTGCCGACCCTTTGGAGATGGAAAAAAAACCGAAAACAGTCTCTTTAAAGCTGCTGTCCTCCTAAAAATTTGGGGCAAATAATCGTAAAGGTACGTGTCCTCGATAGGCAACCTTCCTGATTCATGCATGTGTAAAAATTCCTTGAACAGGTTTCTGGGGGTACCTTTGATTTCTGTATTTATCAAACTAGGGATTCAAAGGATCTGAAATGGTAATCGTGATATTTCTGTATCAAAATGGATAAGGACACAATTCTTCAAAGTTAATTGTTTCGATTGTTTTTGTGTCCTTGATGTTTGTTTTCATACGTTCCATTCTTGTGACAAATGGATGAAGCAGGGAGAAGAGGGGGATGTTTATCCAACATGTCGCGAGTAAGTATTAGTATAGTATTAGAATAGATGAGGTGGTCTTTTATCTTTCAGCTCTAATCGTTGTTTCCTCAAGTTCTTTATTAAATCTTAGATTTTAGTGAAAATTCTCGGCCGAAAGAACCATTTGGATGTTTGGTATTTTATTAGTGATAGACTAGATTCACCATTGTTGATGGTTCGTTTAAATTTTCCCGGTACCGAAGTCAGGGGTTAGTGTGCCCCCATGGATAGGAGCGTAATAGATATTAATGTTTGTTTTGTTCTATCACCCTATTGACTTGTCTGTTCTTCGTGGTGAGTTCTGGTTGTGCCGACTCTTCGTCGTCATTTTCACGATTGTGACTGCAAGGGGAATACTATTATGACTTTGAGTTACTTGGCATTTATCGTGAATAAAAGTGTGATGACTTGTGATAAGGAGAGTAACTCAAACAAGTTTTCATATGATGATGAGGTAACTCGAGACGAGTTATAGACGATTTTGTTGCACGTGTTGTAGATTGGACTTAAATAAGCCTAGATTATTTATTTGACGGGGAGAGTAACCTGAATAGGTTAATCATGATATGGTTGTGAAAGATTGTGTTGGTTATGAGTTGGACACAAATGTGATGGTGGAAAGGAATAATGAGTGACTCACACAAGTTACCCAATATTAGTTTGATAAGCTGGAAACCAAAATATGGATGATTGTTTTGACAATGAAAAATTATGGGGAGGTGAATGCTAAGTCACTCAATATCATTGGGATATCGCGAGCAAGTTATATGACAAATGCATTATTGAGGAGGTAAGCTAATGAAATTGGCCATGTTCCGAATGTTGTGATGGTTTTTTTTGATTGTGTTGTTGGATTGTTTGGATTGTTTTAACTGGTATTGAATTGGTCGAGAATTGATTTTTGTGTGGAACACAATGGGTCTGCAATTTACATGAAAACATGATATCAGACAAGTTTTTGATAAAAAAAAATGCTCAAACCTATTGTGTTGAACAGAAGAAGTCATGTGGATTCAAGGTGTTTTGGCCCTTATGAGGTAAACTTCTTCAGGAATGATCATTGTTTCAGACATCATACAAGTATGTTGTGAAATGGGGATGCAGGCTCTTATTCTACTCCAGAGATGCTTCATCCTAATATACCCTTAGTCCTGATATACTATCTGTATGGGGACAGAATTTGTATGGGGAACCCTTTAGAGCACTAGAGGAGACTAACCCAATTCTTACTTGCCTCTGTTTCAGAGGAATCACCAGTCGCAGAATAGGTTTCTGTTGTGAAAACAAGGTGGAAGGGATGGAGGGATGAATGTGATAATGGTTTGTCTTATAACTCCCTGAAGATTTACAGGGACGATGCCCAGACTTCGTTGTGTTACAGCTATTTAGGCCGTGGACCGCATGTGCTGCACGGACAGCATTACTATAAGTGAAGAGCAGCCGGCAAAGGCCAAGGTAAGGAAAATACAGACGCCTTGTGATGAGATAGGTCTCAAAGTGCAATGAAGCATTATGAAAATGCTTGTTGGTGCGTGCGTAAAGTCAAGTCAATGTCACCGATTGTTGTAGCTTGGTGTGAGGAAATCCACCTTAGTCACACATGTTAAAAACAAATGATAAAGTGATTAAACGCAGGGTTTCTTTCCACCTTGAATAAATCACTAGCAGAAAATAATTGCGTACTTGAGCGTACTTTTGTGTTTTTTTTAGTTTCAGCAAGGTAGTCTTAAATGGTGGTAGTTTTGTGGGATTTTTGTGGTTTTGTTTTTGTTTTTGTTTTGTTTGGAAAATATTCAGAAACGGACGGGGTTCTACGAAAAACAAATTAGTAGTTATCCTTTGCAAAATGAAATGTAGAATAGAAAAGTGATCGTGGTTGTTTTTGATTGGCCAGAATCGCTCAAAGGCGCAGGAAAAAGAGTACACAAACCAACGGACAAAAAAAACATATTAAGATATGACAAAAGGAGGGAAAATAAATACTTATTTAAAATGACCGTTGAAAAAACAAAGCTAGAGGATCCTTTGCAATGTGAGAACACGCAACTAAAAAATGTTGACCGTTTCTTGATTTTATAGATCGCTTGAAAGGCGATAAGAAAAGAATCACGCGGATGGCATACAATTAAAATAGTTTTTTTTTTAAATATGTATAATAATTATTGCACTAATAATCATGCTTGCGACAATAGCGATAATGATTATGTTCACAAAAAAATAAAAATGATTGAAAGAAGAGGGTGAAAACGTTTTTACCGAGAAGTGTTTTCGTGGAAAATTTAAATGTAAGCAAAAAAATTAAAAGTAAAAATTATTTTCTAAAGCTGGCAGTGCGCCTCACGTTCTGATTTCCAAGATCACTTTGAACCTGGTTGGGGGGGTGAAAAGGCGCGCAGGAAAGGGAAAGAGAAAGGGTGAGGGAGGGGTGAAATAAAAAAGTTAAAAATAAAATAAAATATAATTAATATAAATAAACTATAATTTTGTTATGTTTTTGGTTTTTTTTGTTAAAAAGACAGGTTGTTGTTAGAAAACATGAAAAACCAAAATGTTTTGGAAGTTAAATATTAAAAATTATTTTTGGATTGCCATAGATCTTTTCAATAACCATTTCTGTTCAAAAAAAAATGGAATTTTCATTCCGACAGTTCGGGAGCAAAAGTTATGGCTTCCGGAAGAGATGGGCTATCCGAGAACGCTCGGAATGAAATTTAAACGTGGAAAAAAAATTCCCGGCGAGCTGGTTTTTTTTATTTTCTGACTTCTATATCCCTGAGAAGCTAAATTTTGACAGCAAGGTTATAAAAAAGGAAAAATAAAACAGAAAGAAAGAGTTAGATCACAAAATGATTGATAAAATAAAAGGAAAATACAAAATGATTAACTTCCTACAAAGAGTTATTTCAGCAAAAAAATAAATAAATAAATGCATTTTACGGATTGGTTGTCCTCATGACAGTAAAGATAAGAAACTATGGCTAGTTCATGTGTTTCATATAGATGATGAGTAAATAACAAAATCAAAACTGGGAAAATAAGCACCAAGCACCGAGAGATCAAAGACAGAATGAGCTTCAGGTTTCATTGTTGCTTAATAACCTTGCGATGCACCAAAGACACACACACAACAAAAAACACTATCCAAAGCGGTGTAGGTTAACCAAGAAGACCCATAAGAAATAGAAATGAATAATAAAAATAGCAAACAATAATAAAAAAAGAACGGATATTTATTCATATATAAACCACTAATTGGGAAATTAATAGTAATAGATCGAAAGTAAACCGGGCCCGCTTGCCAAGAGGAAGTAAGCTATGAAAAAATCACACTACAACAAGGAAGTAAAATACCAATAATCGTACATCCTCCTTCGCGTTCCGTAGAAGGTAGAAAACCTCAGAATGGGCTAGGAAACCTGGATTGAGGCCCTGATTTTGTGAGATGTAGGTGCTCTTCAAGCGGAAGCAAAGACCTTCCCTCTTGCAACAACGATTAGTGGGGGGAGGTTGGTGGAATGTGGTTGACTAGCGGATGATATGGATTGAAAATGTGGTTTGGTTTATGCGATTATGGTTTCGGATTATTGTTAAGGGGTGTATCATGATCAATTCGTGTTTTCATTAGGGATTATCCGAGGTGAAGCGTATTATCTGTGGATTGGACATATTGATCATGTCGATACCGTCCTTCGAGGAATCTACAATACTCAAAAGGTTGGGGATCTGCACGTAATGTAAATTCCTGTTCCAATGAGGAAACTTAATGCATTGGGTGGAAGTGTTGATGGGACAGCTTTCATGGCATGAATCCATGGTCGGCCGACAAAAATGTTATAGGTAACTTCTACAATCTACCACATGACAAAATCGTGTCTAAGGTGATGGGTCCAAACTTGGAGAGGCAACGTGATTGTGCCTTCAAACTTTCTTTCGCTATTATCATACCCATGAATGGTTATGATATTGTTTTGCAAATCATTTTCAGTGTAACATAGACAACGTAAAAGTTTCATAGAACAAATATTTAATGTTGATCCATTGTCGATTAAGACGTGCTTGATTTTACGATGAGTTAAATAACCCTCGACGTATAAAGAATGATTATTAGCGATATTGGGATTAAGCATGTCATCGGGACCAAAAGGATAAAATAGGATTGGGACTGTAAGATCTGCAATTAAAGCCTGAATTGTTGTGATTGATGTCCTCAGGGACACGAGCATTATTCAATGTTTGCATAAGGATGCATTGTAGTGCGGGAGAAGAATTAAGTAGTTCCATGATTGAATTTGTGCAGAGTCTTCTCTAATTGTTTGACAATATTAAATGACGGCGTAGGTGTGGTGAGGAATTGGCGGGCGGAATTAGATGGTGGATTAGGAGGTGATGTTGGGGACGAAGTGGCAGATTTTTTTGTTGTAGGGACCCATATTTTTTTCTGTCTAGTGGTGATCGCACAGTCAGTTCTAATCTTTATAGTTGCCACTAAGTCTTGGTCATAATCTATGGTCGAGATGACTGAGTCATACTCGAAATTGCTTGATGATTGACCCTTATCTTTTGAATTTTATCATGGTTAGGGAATGGATTTTTGAACATGTGAAGTTTTTCATTAGGTGTTTTTGTCTCAGAAGTATTTTCGACTTCTATGTCTCCACGTTCAATCAGGTCTTGGACGTAATGGTGGAGTTGCATGCATCGATATGTGGAGTGCAATTTTATGCGATGGTAATCACAATATTCGTTGTCTTTATACCAATTTGGTTTAGGTTTTCCTTCTTCGAAGGGTCTGACAATGGGATATGTAATCATATTAGCATTTTCCAAATGACGAAAGACACTAGATAGACTTTCTCCCAGAGGAGTGAACTCTCTTCGTCGATCCCGAGAAGGAACTTCCTTTCTAGGGATAATGATTTGGTTGTTTAGATTTTTAACGTGGTGGTGGGATGGTTTTTGGACATTTCGGACATGGCGGGAATCAGTAACACCATCGTTGATGATATTTTGATTCCGGTTAAAGAATTTAGATTATGTCCTGGTTTGGAGGAGTGTCTCGATAAGGTTGGTCTCTAAAGGGTGCTTTAAGTAAGCCCTTAGAAATGAGGGATTTTTTGATTTGTGTCCCCTTTTCGATGACTTCTTCAAAACTATTCAGACAATGCATTTACATGTGGAATGATAATTCGGCATTGAGATTAGGGACAAAAATGCTAACTAGTTGTTTCTCAGGTACTGAGCAGGGAAATCGACTTGCAATTCCGCGCCATCGTTGTAAAAAGGAAGAAAATTTTTTGTTTGGCCTTTGCCTACTGTTGCAGAGATCAAGCATGGTTATCTCTGAGTCTAGGTTATAAGAAAAATGTTTGACAAATTTCTCCGATAAGTCTGTAAATGTCGTGACCGACCCTTTGGGTAGATGGAAAAACCAGTCTAAAGCTTGTCCTCCTAAAATTTGGGGCAATAATCGTAAAAGGTACGTGTCTCGATAGGCAACTTCCTGACATTGCATGTAAAATTCCTTGACATGTTCATGGGGGTCACCTTTGATTTTGTATTTATCAAACTTAGGGATTTCAAAGGATGGCGGAAATGGTAATCGTGATATTTCTGTATCAAATGGATAAGGACACAATTCTTCAAAGTTGAATTGTTTCGATTGTTTTTGTAGTCCCTGAATGGTGTCTTTCATAAGTTTCCATTCTTGTGCAAATGGAGAAGCAGGGGATGGTTTATCAAACATGTCGCGAGTATTAGAATCTAGATTGAGGTCTTTTAATCTTTCAGCTCTAATCGTTGTTTCCTCAAGTTTCTTTATTAAATCTTAGATTTTAGTGAATAATTCTTCGGCCGAAGAACCATTTGGATTGTTTGGTATTTTATTGTGATAGCTAGATTCACCATTGTTGATGAGTTCGTTTAAATTTTCGGTCCCGAAGTCAGGGGTAGTTTTGCCCCCATGGCTAGGATGCGTAATAGATATTCATTTTTGTTTTGTTCTATCACCCTATTGACTTGTTCTTGTTCTTCAGTGGTGAGTTCTGGTTGTGCGACTTCTTCGTCGTCATTTTCACGATTGTGACTGCAAGTGAATACTATTATGACTTTGATTACTTTGGATTTATCGTGAATAAGCTTGTGATGACTGATAAGGAGAGTAACTCAAACAAGTTATCTCAATATGATGATGATGTAACTCGAGACGAGTTATTAGACGATTTGTTGCACGTTGTGTAGATTTGACTTAAATAAGCTCTAGATTATTGACGGGGAGAGTAACCTGAATAGGTTAATCATGATATGGTTGTGAAAGGATTTGTGTTGGTTATGATTTGGACAAATGTGATGGTGGACAGAATAATGAGTGAACTCAAACAAGTTACCCAATATTAGTTTGATATAGCTGGAAACAAGCTATGGATGATGTTTTGACAATTAACAATATGGGGAGTGAATGCTAGTCACTCAATATCAGTTGGATATAGCCGATGCCAAGTTATGACAAATGCATTATTGGATGAGGTAAGCTAATGAAATTGGTGTGATGGTTTGATCTGTGTTGTTGGATTGTTTGGATGTTTTCACTTGGTATTGAATTGGTCGAGAATTGATTTTTTTGTGGAACACAACTAGGGTCTGAAATTTTACAATGAACACATTGATATCAGCCAAGTTTTATGATAAAAAAAATGTCAAACTATTGTGTTTTTAAACAGCAAGCAGTCATGTGGATTCAGTTGTTTTGGCTTATGAGGTAACTTCTTCAGGAATGATCATTGTTTCATGCAATCATACAAGTATGTTGTGAAATGGTGGATGCAGGCTCTTATTACTCCAAGAAGATGCATCCTCTAATATACCCTAGTCCTGATATACCTAATTCTGTATGGGGACAGAATTGGTATGGGGAACCCTTAGAGCACTAGAGGAGACTCACCAATTCTTACTTGCCTGTTTCAGAGTGAATCACCACGTCCAGAATAGGTTCTGTGAAAAGGTGGAAGGTGATGGAGGGATGAATGTGTATGGTGTCCTTATAACTCCCTGAAGATTTACAGGGACGATGCCCAGACTTCGTTGTTACAGCTATTTAGGCGTGACTCGCATGTGCTGCACGACAGCATTACCTATAAGTGAAGAGCAGCGGCAAGGTAAATACCGAACGCTGTGATGAGACTAGGTCTCAAAGTGCAATGCAGATGAAAATGCTGTTGGTGCGTGGTAGTCAAGTCCATGTCACCGATGTAGCTTTGGTGGTGATGAAATCCACCTTGTCTACATGTAAAAACAATATGATAAAGTGATTAAACGCAGGGTTCTTTCCAACTTGAAATAAATCACTAGCAGAAAATAATTGCGTACTTGAGCGTACTTTTTGTTTTTTTTAGTTTCAGCAATTGTCTTTAAATGGTGGTATTTTTGTGGGATTTTTGTTGTTTTTGTTTTTGTTTTTGTTTTTGACAATATTCCAGCAACGCGGTTCTACAGAAAACAAATTAGTAGTTATCCTGCAAATGAAATGTTAGAAAAGTGATCGTGGTTGTTTTTGATTTGCCAGATCGCTCAAAGGCGCAGGAAAAGAGCATACACAACCAACGACCAAAAAAAAATATTAAGAATATGAAAAAGGAAAATAATTATTAAAATGACAGTTGAAAAACAAAGCTAGAGGATCCTGCAATGTTAGAACAAGAAACTAAAAAATTGTGACCGTTTCTGATTTTCTAGATCGCTTGAAGGCGTAAGAAAAGAGCATACGCGGATACAATTAAAATAGTTTTTTTTTTTAAATATGTATAATTATTGCAATTAATCATGATTGCGAAATAGCGATAATGATTATGTTCACAAAAAATAAAAATGATGAAAGAAGAGGGTGAAAACGTTACCGAGAAGTGTTTTCGTGGAAAATTTAAATGTAAGGCAAAAAATTAAAAATAAAAATTATTTTCTAAAGCTTGAGTGGCCTCACGTTTCTGATTTCCAAGATCACTTTTGAAGTGCGAGGAAAGAGCATACGTGTGAGGATGTTTCGTGAAATAAAAATTAAAAAATAAAAATAAATAAAACTATAATTTTGTTATTTTTTTGTTAAAAAGACAGGTGTTAGAAGAAATGAAACCAAATTTTTTTTGTAAGTCTAAATATAAAAATTATTTTTGCATTGCATAGATCTTTTCAATACCTTTCTGTTAAAAAAAAATTAAGTCATTCCGAGTTCGGGAGCAAAAGTTATGGCTTCCGGAAGATGGGCTACGAGAACGCTCTGAATGAAAATTTTAAACGTGAAAAAAATGTCCCGGGAGCTGGTTTTTTTTATTTTCTGACTTCTATACTTCACCTGAGAAGCTAAAATTTTGACAGCAAGGTTAAAAAAGAAAAATAAACAGAAAGAAAGAGTTAGATCACAAAATGATTGATTAAAATAAAAGAAAATAAAAATGATTAACTTCCTACAAAGTAGTTATTTTAGCAAAAATAAATAAATAAATGCATTTTCCGGATTGGTTGTCCCATGACAGTAAGATAATAAACTAATGGCTAGTTCATGTGTTTCTATAGATGATGAGTAAATAACAAAATCAAAACTGGGAACTAAGCACCAAGCACCGAGGAGATCAAAGACAGAATGAGCTTCAGAGTTTCATTGTTGCTATAACCTGCAGATGCACCACAAGACACCACACAACAAAAACACTATCCAAAGCGTGAAGGTTAACCAAAGAAGACCATAAGAAATAGAAAATGAAATAATAATGAACAATAATAAAAAAGAACGGATAAAACCACTAATTGGGAAATTAATAGTAATAGATCGAAAGTAACCGGGCGTGCCAGAATGTAAGCTATGAAAAATACACTACTAACAAGGAAGTAAAATACCAATAATCGTACCTCCTCCTTCGCGTTCCGTAGAAAACCTCAGAATGGGCTAGGAAACTTGGATTGAGCCCTGATTTTGTGATATGTAGGTGCTTTTCTTCAAGACGGAGCAAGACCTTCCTGCAACAACGATCTTCTTACTTTGCACTAGATGGGAAAAAGGATTATGAGGCTATTTTGGCATTAGGATGAGGTAAAATGATGTTCTTTGCTCAAAGGATGCAAGAACTTAGATATGGCATGAAAGCTTATTCTCCGTGTGTTTAGAGGGGAGGGGTAAGGTTGTATTTATAGCCTGAGGGAGTGATTAGCTTAGATTAATTTAAGTAATCATGGTTTGAAAATGTGGGCAAGATTAAGTGGGTGGTTTGAAAATGTGGGCAAGATTAGGTGGGTGGTTTGAAAATGTGGGAAATATTAGGTGAGTGGGGGCCACGAAGAATGGGTGAGGATTTGAATTATATTTTTAATTCATAAGTGGAGGATTTTATGTGAGTGGGGACCACGAATGGTGGGTGAGGATTTGAATTTGAATTTTTAATTCAATAGTGGAAAAACATGGAGAATAATGACATGTGGTGAGGATTAGATTATTTTTAGATTTTGAAATGGATAATTAATCAAATTATATTTGATTAATTCGAAGTGTATTTTTGTGGGAAATGAGGAAGGGAAATTAATTGATTTAGGATAGATGTGAAATTGGGGTGTCTACAATAAAAACCCAAAATTTATGTACCACGATCGCAGTTTGTACACCACGATCACGGTTTTTAAACCACAATTGCGGAATTATTTTCATAGGTTAGGTGATTTCTGAACCTAAAACCACGATCGTGGTCCTCTAAGACAAAAAAATAGACCCATGACTCCTCATTTCCCCCCATTTTCTCCTATGAACTACAATTTCTCCTAGACCTTTGGCACTTGAGCTTTGAATACCCCCTAAAAATTTCTTGCATTTTAGGTTATTTTTTGTGATTTTCATGGGGTTTTCAATTTTTTGTTTATGTATACAATTTTTTGTTTTTCAATTGTTCGGTAAGCTCGTAATTCTACAAACCCTCCTCCAAATGTAGATAAGCTTTCTGTGGCTCCTTCTATCCCCACGAAACCAGCATGAACACAAGTTGATATCTTTAGAAAAATATGAAAAAATAAAATTGCCATTGAGAACCTTATTCAGACTATAAAACAAAATCATGCCACAAATCCATCCCGCATGACTTTAGCTAAGACATTGCAAACATTGATTGGCGAAGTCAACTCCGCAACCAACCAAATAGATAGATGGAATACCTTTAGAGGTGATTGTAGGCAGTGGTATGTGAATAAATTATCCCATGCGGCCGTAAAAGATAAAAAACAAAACAAAAGACCACATTTTTGCATTATTAACTGACTCGAGAACCAATGCCCCCGTACCTACTTGCAAATGGTTCCCAATCCATTAGTGCCATGATGACCGAATCAAGAACAATTTTTGGGACCGATGGTGGATGGTTTTTTATTATCCACCATGCAACAAAAATGAGGTTCCTCTCTATTTTTTGAAGAAATTATATTACGAGTTTGTGCTTGATGAGGTCCCAAATTATTATTACTTTTCTGAGTTTTATGGGTGAGGAGGTGGCTCTGCACAGAGTAGACCTGGTGCATGTGTTGGTCAACCAAGGATCCCCCATGCCCCAAAACCCCCACTACCCTCAGCTATCCCTCCTACAGTGAAGGAGGTTGTGGAGATTGACACACTACATGCATTAAGGGAGCTCACTGACACTCTGACGCAACATAGTGACCAGATTACATCTGATGATGTTTGTGGAGGTGTTAGTTGTAGCACACCACACCATTTTGGATCATATGGTTCCATATGCACTACGAGTGAGACATCATTTGTTGGATCACATAATTTCTTTTCTCTAGATGAGATGATGGCGGATGTTTTTGGAACTGGTGTAAATGATCTTGGTCTTTCACAGATAAATGTCAAATAAATATTTAATATACGTATATATATATATATATATATATATATATATATATATATATATGTATGTATGTATGTATGTATGTATGTATGTATGTATGTATGTATTTTATTACGTCATGTACATACATGTAAAAACTATTTTTTTATTTATTTTAAACAACAAGAGCTAGTGAAGGACACATCTGGCATTGACATGCTAGCTACTGTAGCTGGGCATGTTACAAACGTAAGTTTCAATTTATAATTACATTTAAAATTTCATTTTATTACCCTTTTATTATTATAATATTTCATGTGTACATGTACATATTAATATGTTTGTATTTTATACGGAGGAGCCTGATGGGTCATCATCTTCTCTGGGCACTGAGGCTACTGGAACACCTCACGTAACTTTTACGCCGGTTAGTTTCTATTTACACTTTGTTTCTAATTATGGAAGTTCAGTTGTGTATCTACTCTTGTAGGAATTTTGGATACTCGAGTAACATCAAAGCTTCCCTAGAAGAACATTAAACCTAGATTCCTTGGTTCTTTTCTATAAGCAAATTAATATGTATTTATCTATTATGTGTCAATTATGCTTTGGGTTTGTTATGTTGCAGTCATGTAGATTAATATTGATCTATACATGTTTTTTGTATAGCTTATGACTGCCAGAGAGACTCCTCCATATATGTAGACTGTGGAGACTATTGTAGATACTACCATAGCATTTGCAAATCCAATAACTAAGGTACAATTTTCAAATTTGTTAAATTTTGGAGGAATTTTTTCTTATTACTCAAATCTACAATATCAAATTTTGTACATGAAATATTTAATTTGAAATATTTATTTGTATGTATCTTACCCCTCATGAGTCTACCATTGACCTTGCAACACGCCAACGACAAATTGATAGGGATCATGAGATTACAGTAAGATTTCACATGCATTAACTAAATTCTAAGTTTCTAAATTTTGAATGTATTTTAAAAATTTGGGTGTTAAAAAATTGTTGTTTATGAATGTGTAGGCTAGGTTGCAGGCCTGTTTAGAGATGCCTAGGATCACAGGGATGAAATCCATAGTGGCATTCCCCTCCACTACATCCCTAAGTTGTGGACATGCTTCTTCTAGCAGGGAAAAGAGAGGGAAGATGTTTCATGATTAGATTCATAGGACCTGGATGTATAGATATATATATGCCATCTCGTCTTAGTTCATGATTATTCATATAGTCCATGTATTTAGCCTTATGCGACCACATTTGGTCCTATATGTATGACACACTTAGTTCGATACATATTATGAAATTTTATTTTCAGAGACATGTCCAACACACTTAGTTTGATACATTATATGCATGTTGGTTTTCATAACTATATTACTTCTATGTTTGATTTGATTTCATTGCACATGATATCCTTCTATGTATGTTTTCATAACCATATTAGTTTTATATGTTTGATTTGACTTGATGGCCTCAATTATGTGACTATTATGGATATGATATATATGATATATGATGTTATGTTATATAATGCTTTTGAAGGTTCTTGGGTGTAAGATCATCTTTTTTCAAGAGATTCAAGTGTGGACTTATATCAATTTTCTTATTTTAAGCATGTGGTTAACACAGTACAAAGTGGGAAAAAATGTACACAATTAAAAATGGTCTTGAGGTATTTATTACAAGTTATTTTATATGGTTTTAGTGTACTTACAATTTATTTGTTAAGTATTAGTCCAAATTAAACTTGTTACTGATGTGTGTAACAATAAGGTCCTAATATGAATTTGCTTGTAAAAAAATACAAAAGCATTGTAGAAATTAGTTGGAAAAAGATATGAAAAAAATATTCTTAAGAATCTATTTTGTATTAACATGCTTTAAAAAGGGATCATTTAACAATCATTAGATTATTTACATGGTAATGTGTTAACCTTGTTGCAATCTCATTAATGTGAGCCGAGTAGCACGAGAGTCATGCCCCAGGAGGTCGTGGTCCAGCAAACTGTCACTGCAAACGTGTTTGATTGGGGGGTATATGCCTTCAAGTGTTATGGAGGGATCTTGGGAGGCCTAGTTTGGAGTCAAACCACCCGATCTAGAACCTTCCTAGAATTCCTTGAGCCTTCGTGGCATAATTGTTTACAAACTGCCTTTTCTAGGGATTCCTAGGAAATGAACAGAGGTGAGAAGCGAGAAATCATTCCTCGTGACGTCGTGGCACTGAACCTACTACGCCAACACATCTAAGTGGCTAGGTGAATGCTAGAGGAGGTTTCGTTCTACCGCGTGACAACATCGTTGCTTCCGGGCTACTTCATTCAGGCATAGTCCCATAAGAGCCATGAGATGAAAAAATCGTTCAACTTCGACAGGTGACTAATCAGACTCCATGGCACCTAGAGACATTGCGTCAAAACCTATGTCTTGGCATAGGGACTATATACAATAGTCTTTCTCAATTTTTTCCATCTCCAATCGGTGCTCTTGCTGCCCTATTGTTTGAATACTTGCGAAATAGTGCAGTTTAAGCCAGTGTAAGGCTTCAAACGCTAGATTTTGTAAATGGTGGGTCACAACACCAAACCGACTATCCAACACGTCCAATTGGCTAGATTAATGCTAGAGGAGGCATCATTTTAGTGCACGATAATGTCATTGCTTCTATCCTACTTCATTCAGGCATAGTCCCTTAAGAGCCCTAAGACCAAAAAATCATTCAACTTCAATGAGTGACTAATCTGACTCCATGGCAACTAGAGATGTCTCGTCAGATCCTACACCTTAGCATAGGTACCCTCTATAATAAGATGTCTTAGTTTTTTCTGTATTCAATCAGTGCTCTCGTTGCCCTATTGTTTGAATATGCGCAAAATAGTGTAGTTTTAGCTAGTATAAGGTTATCAAACGCTATTTTTTGTAAACGGTGGGTCGTGACACTGAACCAAATGCTCCAACACATCTGAGTGGCTAGGTGAATGCTAAAGGAGGGATCATTTTGGTGCATGAAAATTTCATTGCTTCTAGGCTACTTTGTTCAGGCATAGTCCCTTAAGAGCCCTGAGACCAAACAGTTGTTCAACTTCGACGAGTGACTACTCAGACTTCTTGGCACCTAGAGACGTCTCGTCAGATCCTACACCTCAGCGTAGGGACCCTCTACAATATTATTTCTTAGTTTTTTCTATCTCCAATTAGTGCTCTCGTTGCCCTATTGTTTACAAATGCATGAAATAGTGAAATTTGAGCCAATGTAAGGCTGTCAAATGCTATATTTTACAAACGGTGGGTCGTGGCACCAAACCGAATGCACCAACATGTTTAAGTGGCCAAGTGAACACTAGAAGAGGTATCATTCTAGTGCGTGACAATGTCATTGCTTCCGGGCTACTTCATTCGCATGTAGTCCCTTAAGAGCCCTGAGACCAAAAAATTGTTCAACTTCGACGAGTGATTCCTTAGACTCTGTGGCACCTAGAGACATCTCGTCAGATCCTACACCTTGATGTAAGGACCCTATAAAATATTCTATCTTGGTTTATTCTATCTTGAATCGGTGCTCTCAATGTCCTATTATTTAAATACGTGTGAAATAGTGCAGTTTGAGCCAGTATAAGGCTATCAAACCCTATATTTTGCAAACGGTGGGTCATGGCGCCAAACCAACTGTGCCAACCCCTCTAAGTGGCTCGTTGAATACTAAAGGAGGCATATTTTTGGTGTGCAACAACGTCGTTTCTTCCAGGCTACTTCATTCGGGCATAGTCCCTTAAGAGCCCTGAGACCAAAAAATCGTTCAAATTTGATGGGTGACTACTCAAACTCCGTGGTACCTAGAGATGTCTCATAAGATCCTACACCTTGGTGTAGGAAACCCCTACAATAGCCTATCTCAATTTTTTCCTTCTCCAATTGGTGTTATCGCTGTCCTATTGTTTAAATACGTGCAAAATAATGTAGTTTGAGCCAGTGTAAGGCTATTGAACGCTAAATTTTGCAAATGGTGGGTCGTGGCACCGAACTGACTGTGCCAACACGTCCAAGTGGCTAGGTTAACACTAGAGGAGGTTTCATTTTGGTGTGTGAAAACGTCAATGCTTCAAAGCTACTTCGTTAGGGCGTATTCCCTTAAGAGCCCTGAGACCAAAAAAATGTTCAACTTCAACGAGTGACTACTCGAACTCCGTGGCACCTAGAGATGTCTCATTAGATCCTACACCTTGGCGTAGGGACCCTCTACAATATTATGTCTCAGTTTTTTCCATCTCCAATCGGTGTTCTCACCACATTATTGTTTGAATACGCACAAAATAATGTAGTTTGAGCCATTGTAAGGTTGTCAAATGTTATATTTTACAAATAGTGGGTTATGGCACCAAACAAACTACACCAACATGCCTGAGTGGCCAGGTCAATGCTAGAGGAGGTGTTGTTTCAGTGCATGACAACATCGTTGCTTCTAGGCTACTTTGTTCAGGCGTAGTCCCGTAAGAACCCTAAGACTAAAAAATCGTTCAACTTTAACGGATGACAAATCAGAATCTATGGCACCTAGAGACATCTTGTCAAATCATACACCTCAGTGTAGGGACCCTATATAATAGCATGTCTCAGTTTTTTCATTCTCTAATCGTGCTCTCGTTACCCTCTTGTTTGTATACACGTGAAATAGTGCAATTTGAGCCATTGTAAGGCTGTCAAACACTATATTTTGCAAATGGAGGGTTGTTGCAACAAAATGACTATGCCAACATGTCTAGGTGGCCAGGTGAACTCTAGAGGAGGCATCTTATTGGTGCGTGAGAACATATTTTCTTTCAGGCTACTTCGTTTGGGCATAGTCCCTTAAGAGCCCCTAAACTAAAAAATTATTCAACTTCGATGGGTGACTACTCAGACTCCATGGCACCTAGAGACATCTCGTCAGATCCTACACCTCAGTGTAGGGACCCTCTGTAATATCCTACCTCAGTTTTTTTCATCTCCAGTTGGTGCTCTCACTACCCTATTGTTTACAAATGCGTGAAATAGTGCAGTTTGAGCGAGTGTAAGGCTATTAAACGCTATATTTTACAAACTGTGGGTCATGGCACCAAACCATCCATGTCAAAAAATCTAGGTGGCCAAGTGAATACTAGATGAGGCATCATTTTTATGCACAACAACTTCGTTTCTTCTGGGCTACTTCGTTCGGGCATAGTCCCTTAAGAGCCCTGAGACTAAAAAATAGTTCGACTTTGACAGGTGACTACTCAGACTTTGTGGCACCAAGAGACGTTTGTATAATATCATATCTAAGTTTTTTCTATCTCCAATCGGTGCTCTCGCTGCCCTATTGTTTGAATACATGTAAAATAGTGCAGTTTGAGTGAGTGTAAGGTTGTCAAACGCTATATTTTACAAATGGTGGGTCGTGGCACTAAACTGACTATGCCAACATGTCTAGGTGGCCAGATGAATGCTAGATGAGGTGTCTTTTTTGTGTGTGAAAACATCATTGCTTATAGGCTACTTCCTTCGAGCGTAGTCCTTTAAGAGCCCTGAGACCAAAAACTCATTCAACTTCGACATGTGACTACTCAGATTCTATGACACCTAGAGATGTCTCGTTAGATCCTACACCTTGGCATAGGGACCCTCTACAATAGCATGTCTTGATTTTTTCCTTCTCCAATTTTTGCTATCACTACCCTATTATTTGAATACATGCGAAATAGTGCAGTTTGAGCCATTATAAGGCTGTCAAACGTTATATTTTACAAACAGTGGGTTTTGGTACTGAACTGACTATGCCAACACATCTAAGTGGCTAGGTAAATGCTAGAGGATGCTTTGTTTTGGTGTGTGACAACATCGTTGCTTCCAGGCTACTTCATTCGGGCGTAGTCTCTTAAGAGCCTTGAGACCAAAAAATTGTTCAACTTTGATGGGTGATTAATCAGACTCCATGACACCTAGAGACATATCGTTAGATCCTACACCTTAGCATAGGGACCCTATACAATAGTCTGTCTCAGTTTTTTCCTTCTCTAATCAATTCTCTCATTACCCTTTTGTTTGAATACGCGTGAAATAGTGTAGTTTGAGCCATTGTAAGGCTATCAAACGCTACATTTTGCAAACAGTGGGTCATGGCACAAACCTAACTATGCCAACACATTCAAGTGGCCAATTGAATGCTAGAGGAGGTGTCTTTTTGGTGTGTGATAATTTCGTTGCTTCCAGGCTACTTCGTTCAGGTGTAGTCCCTTAAGAGCCCTGAGACCAAAAAACCATTCAACTTCGATGGGTGACTACTCAGACTCCATGGAACCTAGAGACGTATCATCAGATCCTACCCCTTAGCATAGGGACCCTCTAAAATATCATATCTCATTTTTTTCTGTCTCAAATTGGTTCTCTCGTTGCCCTATTGTTTGTAAATGCACAAAATAGTTTAGTTTGAGCCAGTGTAAGGTTTTTTAATGCTATATTTTGCAAACGGTGGGTCATGACACCGAATGACTATGAACACACATAGGGATGGTCTTGTAAACACTTGGGGAGGTGTCATTTCAGTTCTCTAAGCTCCTGGTTCTTCTGGGATACCTCCTTCGGAGCCAAGAACTCACTCCACAGGTACATAAATCATTGTTAATTGCTTATCTTTTCTTATAAAACAATGAAAGCTTCTCTTAGCTTCAAGAATATAAAATTATCTACTAACAGTTCCAACCACATGAAGGTGGAATATTTTCTAGCACCACTAACCTGCATAAAAGTGTTAGTCAAAGAAATTTAAGTTTCAAATCAAAACCATACTAGATATATATAAAATACACAAATTTAATAAAATATATGAACTTGAATCTAGAACTAACAAATTTAAACAATTTAAAGAAAAATTATATATCATATGAGCTCAGGTAAATTCATTCCAATGTTCACCTTCAGGATGTGAAAGTGTCCAAGATTTTCTAGCACCACTAACCTGCATAAAAATGAACTAGTCAAAGAATTTTAAGTTGAATAAAAACCATGTATACTAGATATATACAAAATACACAAATTTAAACACTTATTATACAAAATACTATATATATACTAGATATATACAAAATAAACAAATTATCTGGTTGAACAATTTAAACACTTTAAATAAATTATATATACCAGATGTGAGCATATAAATTCATTCCAATGAACCATCAAGAATGGATCTACTCTGAATAGTAGATAGGATTGCTTCATTATCTGACTCTCAAACCTTCTAAAGAATTTTTTTATTAGGCCTTCCTTGATATTTATATAGCTGAATATTTTTCGCTAGAACTAGATGCGAATATAAGAGTATTTTCCTATGTGTCTCAAAGTCTTCAAACACCCAAAAAGAGGATTTTTTTAATGGATACCATCGAAGCCAAGTTCTAGTAACTACCACTGATCTTGTAGGGTACTCAATATCTTTGCCATCTATAACAGAAGAATTCAACTTCTTTATTTCCTCGATGTAACGACATAAGAAATAGTTTGTTCCTTCTTCATTGTCTTCTGTCACAATAACTGCAAACACATGTCCTACAAAAAAATAAAGGTTTCAACTCAAATTTAAATTACATATTAAAATTTCAATGGACATAACTCAATACAAAAAATTTAAATAACCATTTACCTTGTCACACCAAAATAAATAAAAAGTTCAAAGTCCTTGGATGTTGCAACTTTATCTGCAGGAACAATTTTAAATGCCTATGGAGGTTAATAACTAGGAAGAGAATTTAGAGGCCTACAAATCCATCCATCCACCAATTCTTGTGAATCACACTCAGCAGTAAAAATTTTGATACAAGATGTGAAAAAACATGCCAACTTTCTTGTCCATGTGGCCGATGAAGTAGCATCTAAGCTACAAAATGAGTGCATATCACTGGACCATGTGAGTGTCATACAATCCTCGTAGTTAGTAATTTGTTGTTCCTCTATCAACCAAAAATATCTTCGAACTGTGGAATATTCTTGAGAACCTCAGGCCATGTTGTCAATACACCATTCCACTATGCTTTTTGCATCTTTCAATTTAGCACCATCTTTGTACTTTAACTCTTCTCTTGCAAGACCCATTTTCACACATGCTCCTGCACCGTCATGCTCTCCTTTTCCATGTCCAACCTCAATGAAAATTCAAATATGTTTCACACTCATCTTGATTTACATCCTGCTCATCCAATAAAACATTCATGTATTCTTAAACTGAGGCATACAATTATTTGACCATATATAATGTTGTTTAAAGTGAATGTCCCTATCAGACAAGTTTCCATAAAATAACTGGAAACACACTTGCAAAAATTTAGTAGAATGTGTATGATCATCACTGATATAAAAGTGATACTCTCTTAAAAAAATTGATCATTCTCTGTACTTTTAGGAGAATGTATAACTGCTATATGCACAAAAATCACAACTTGTACTGAGTTGTAATATTACAATTGAACCTCCATTTGTTGTTGCAATGTGTAATTATCTACAAAATCGACCACTGAAACAATAGTACCAATAGGAAATGTGTCTTTGCATATTTTGAATTGTTTATCCAACCATCAATCTATGTGTGTATGCCTAGCATACTCATAAACAATTTCATCCTTAAATTTTCTCATAAATTGAAAAACAGGGATATGTTATGTAACTATCTCACACCGTTTAGACTCATTTCCATCTTTCAACTGGTATGGTACTGATTTATATTTATCAAACTCTACTAAATTATGTCCTATTGCACCTTCAATTAGCTCATGGTTTCAACTTTCCAATTTAGATAATCCACCGCATGTACCACAACTTCCATTAAAACAATCCTAACTAAAACAAAATTGTCCAACTTCTCTTTCACAAAATATCATAGGTATGAAATCCCTAGAAGATATTGGTGGAAATTAAACACCATATTATGATAACATAGTTTTAAAATGAAAATTAGAATGAATACGTAAAAATTTAGCATAATGCATTACAAATTCAACATGTTTCCTACAACAAGTGGTGTGAGTGTGGTTTATTTTCACATAGAATGGTTTCAACATTTCAAAAAATGTTGACTAATTTTAATTTCTAGATGCTCTTGTTCAAACTTATGAAAAAATTAAGTTTGAGTCATATCTAAGAAATGCTTTGGATGTGGTTCGTGATTAGTAGAACCAACTCTCTGTTTTACAACATCTCTTGTATTAGGTGAAACTCTAGTGTTATCATGCCAAAATTGAGTAACAAATTCTCTTGTAGCATCAGATTTATCTTTGTCTTTATGTAGTGCTCTAGTAGAAAATGCCTAGAAATCGGTGTTATTGAGTGATTGAAGGATATTACGTCTTTCGATTTATTTCATTAGAGTTTTTCAATTAACTTTCAACATTCGAGTTGTGTGCATAATCAAACGCTATTTTTTATTGATTCACTTACAACACAAGTAGCAAGTACATGACACACAATATTACTATCCCTAGTGCGTCTCTTGACACCAACTATGTGATATGCATCATGAAGTTTTTCAAAAATTGTAGAGGTTTGACCACATATTAGATGTTTTCAATCCTAAGGTGTTTAATGTAGATCTCATTTTAATCAATTTCATCAAACTAACCAACAACTGACATCTTCAGGAATCATTTAAAATTTCAAAATGATTATCCAAAATTTCAGTGGCTTTTCTTCTGATTTTCCATTCAAAAAGTTTTTCTGAAATTGGCTTCAAAATGCTTTCATCAATTTCAATAAAATAATTAGGTTTCTTATGTAAAATCCTAGGAGGTGTTTTTGTCAAAAAAAATTGTCTATAGTTTTAACCTGAATTTCCTTATTCACATTTTCATTATCTCCTTCAATTTCAACATTAGCTACATCATGAGCATTTAATTCTTCTGCAACATTGATGGTAAAAATATCTTCATCATGAGTATTTAATTCAACTTCAACATTGACAGTAGAAACATTACCTGGTTCCTCATTGCTTACAATTGTAGGGGTTGAAGATGAACCTCTTCTTGATTCACGAAGATTCTACATTCGTTCAGCATTTTGAAATTTTTTTGCCTCTAATTTGTCTGGCATTTTTTTACTTAATGGCTTCATTTTTTACTTCATTTCTTGTCTCCCATGATGTTTTGCTTCCAGTGATAAGAAAAACATGCAAAAAGAGACATAATTTGGTAGTAATTCATATGGTAAGGTCAAATAGTAAAAATCACATGGTAATTCAAACATTGGGATGTGTGTAAATATGATTTAATAATCGCGATCGCGCTTTATAAACTGATCGTGGTTTATAAAGCATGATCGTGGTTATTGTTATCAAAACCACAATTGTGGTTCTATTTGTATCATCAAGTCTGACCCTAAGGCTTGGGAAATCTTTTTTTTCCAACCAAAGCTATTGGAGGTCATTATGGTGTGTAAAAGGTCAAAAAACTTTAAATTTTCTCTTCTGCAGACTTGAACCATGCTAAAAAACTAAAAACATTTCACAAAAATGTTTCCATCGTGTAGGGGATACTCTTAGCTTCGTATAAATATTGATTTTAAAGTGAATAGAATAAGATAGATATCATTTTATAATTTTTACTAACAATAGTTCTTTAAGACATTTTTTCCCGCGAATATTCATGTCTACGTTTAAGACTGTAACTTTTGTTTCAGTTATCAAAATGTGATAAAACTTATACCATCCCAAGTGTAGAGAAATTATATACACATTAAATATATATATATATATATATATATATATATATATTTGATTTTGATATTTTTTGATATAGTTATGGCAGTCAAACGGAAAGTGATCTGTTTTCTAAATTTTTTCAGACCACTTTCACAAAAAAAATCATAAAAAAAATATTTCTCGAAAAAATACAAAATAAAATCCATCCCAAGATAGACAATGACATATAAATTTTCACCAAACGAAAAAAAAACAAGATTTGGTCATCCAAATTGTAGGCAAACAGACTACAATCTTATAAGTTTTTAAAAAAAATAAAGTCATATAATTTTGAGTGTTTAATATAGCTAAACTTGTCCATTTTTGAAAAAAAATAGTGGTTTATAAACTAGATTCCAGATACTACGATTCATATTTATATAAATTTTTCTAATTTTGAATATGCGTATTGCTAATAATCCCTACAAGTTGGGATTTTTTTGTTTTTTGTAATATAGCATCCACTTATGACCCCTTTTTTATCCACCAACTTGTTTCACTTACCCTTGTGATTGGGAGTTATTATTAGTACCCAATAGGCCCATTAAGCCACATTTATAGTTGTGAATCCTAGAGCTTTAGATTGAAGAGCCATAGGGCATATTGAGAACATCTGGAAGGTTGATATAAATCCATAGGATTATTGAGCATTGGGAAGGTGAAGGACAGATCGATTGATCATCGGTGTTCTTCAAAAGGCTGGAGGACTTTATAGGAAAGTAAACTTCCATTAGATATTCATTGTAAGATAAATATGTATACTTACGAATTTTTACTAGTGGAACGGTTCAAAAGAACCCGGAGACGTTGGCTATTGTTGAACTCTGTAATCAATCATTGTGAAATTTCTATTACATTTATGCATTAATTTGGAGTTGATTACTTAAAACAAGTAAGTTATTGGCAATTATTAAAAAGTCTATAAATGTCCAAAAAATTTCGGGTATATTTTTGGATCAGATGTAGACAGTTGTACAAATTTCCTCTTTCTAATATCCTTAGGTAATTTAGACTCATTGAGCATAGTCCTAGTCATCTCTTAGATAGTCATATTCTTCCTTTCTACCAAACCATTTTTTTGAGGTGTCCTAACAACTGAGAATTGTCTGCTAATACCATGAGTCTCAAAAAAATCATCTAATAGTTCAGACCAAAACTCACCTCTATTTGATATAAGGAATTTGATCCTTCCATTCTTCTCATTCTCAATAAGCACCTTGAAAGTCTTGAATCTATCATGTGTTTCTAATTTGTCTCTCAAACGTACAACCCAAGTGAATCTTGTATAATCATCTATTAAAATCATAAATTAAAACTCACTTATCATGCTTTCAGTCCTCATGGTTCCACAAATATTAGCATGAATCACTTGTAAAGGCCTTGTGGTAGAGCAATGTTCTTTATAATTGAACCTTCTCCTTGTCTTCTTCTCATTTAAACATGATTTGCATAGAGTTTTCTCTGGTTTACTAATCTTTGGCATGTTCCTCACACATTCCTTAGAGCTTATCTTGACTAGATTATCAAAGTTCAAATGTCCTGGTCTTCTATGCCATAACCAACTGTCATCTAACTTGCTTATGAGACACTTATTCTTATTGATCTCCATCAATATGTACTTGTTATTTTCAGTCCTTTTAGCTTTACCTACAAGATTACTTGATTTATTTTGCATGATCTTACACTCTTTATCATCAAAATTTAGAGTGAAACCTTGATTACACATTTGGCTTACACTAATCAAATTATGGTTCAGTCCCTCAACATACAATAAATTTTTATTTAGTGTTTTTCCATTGTCTAAACATAATTTTCATCTAGGAAATACAAGAGCTCAAAAGGGTTATCAAAAATATGGAAAAAGCTAAGTGAAAAGGAATACTACAAAACGATGATGAGGAGGGGGTTATTACTGAAGTAATCAAGAAGTTACATTCTTTGGATGGCAGAATGGGAAATGCAAAAAGTCGTAATGACTGCATCCTATCTACTCTTAAAAGTATTTATAATTTCATTGAACAACATGTTCATAGTGTATGCAGCCTAAGCGGGATTAATGAAGACATTTGGGGCCCTAAAGAGAAAAGGGATATGGCAATTGCTCAGGTGGATCTGAAAGACTCTTCTCAGGCCACAGCCATTGCTTTCTTTGTCTCACTGCAAGCGATCAAAACCAAGATTGATAGGGCTATCAAGTAACGTGAAGCTGTGCTGGTGTTTACTGGCTGTGAAGTTGCTGATAACTAGCGGATCTAGAGATGTTTTTTGACGGAGATATTCTATGATAGATATCTATTGTTTGCTTTTTGATCTCTTCTACTATTTTTTGGATCATTGTACGTCTGGATCCTTTCTTCTATTTTGTTGTTTTATCTGGCTGATGAGCCCTTTGAGGTTGGTTGTTTTTCCCTTCTTTGGGTTGTTTCTCTCACTTTTGATATCTGGCTTTTGAGCCCTTTTGTATACAGGGTATAGTCCCTTCAAAACTATTTTCCCTTAATAAAAAAAAACCATAATTTGCATCTTCCAACAATGTTTACACTTGTATTGTCTCCAAATATAACTGAACCTAATGCATTTTGTCTCAATGAAATGAAATTACTCTTTTCTCCAGTCATGTGATCAAAGCACCCATTGTCAATATATCATACCAATCCTTATCTTGAGTGTGGAAAGAAGTTTTGGCTATTTGACATTCTTCTTCATTTTATTTTTTTTATCTTTCCATTCACAAGACCTAACACCATAGCATGCTCCTCTTTATATTCTTTTTCATATTCATAACTCTTCTTAGCAAAAATAGATGGTGGCAGAGGGGATGAAGATCATACATCAAGGATAGATTTTCATATATCAAATCCCAAGGGTTTTAGGCATGCTCTCATTTTGACCAAAGGTATTACTTCATCTTGAACTAGGATTCTTTCCATGCATGTGCTTCAATGATCTCCTCCAAGCTATTATACTTGATTCATAATGACCTTTCTTTGATACCAATTATTGGAAGCACAATGACTGAGAGGGGGGTTAAATCAGTTTTTTAAAAAAATCATTCAATCAACCATGCACAATTATAAACCTTTAAGCATTGAGAACATGAAACAATGCACATACAATCAACCACATGAGAAATTCACACAATGAGACAAGATGTAAGTTAAAAACCCTCAAGGGGAATAAAACCCACTTAAATTTGTGTATATATTACTCAATACAAAATATTTTTTAAGTGAAACACCCACTTCACAAGGAGCCCCAACCCCTACAACTTTAGTGAGGAGTTAACCCCATAAGGAGTACCAACCAATATTAGTAGAGTACCGAATTTTCCATGTGAATATGAAGATAAATTTATGACCTTGTTATAAACTAAATAATTGTGATCACTCTTTCAGCCCTCTTCCCTCAACACCCTCTCAAATGGCTCTCTTTCCTTCTTCACTCATGACTACACCAAATTGTGTTGATTAGGTCATATAACCTTTTGATTTTTCTCCTTTTCTCTTCTCAACTTCTCATCCTATTCTTTATTATGATCTAGATCCTTATGACCTCTTCACACACTCCCTCTTTCTCACTCAAATATCGATGCTCTCCTTATACTCAAATGAGAAAATACATCATAATTTTATACATGAATCATTCCAAAAAACCATATAGGTCAGAAAAATAACATATGACCATGCAAGTTCAGTCATATAAAACATATTAAGACATTTTACACATTCATACAAGTTACATAAGGGGACCACATATATTAGCATAAGCCTTACAATACAAACTTTCTCAACTAGGCCTAAAAATTAGGTCTTCACTCTAACAGTCATAATTTGAATTCCAAGCACACAAGGCAGCTCCACCAAGACTCCATCAACTCCAAAAAATGTCAGAAACATCCTCTAGATGACATATTCATGCTTGAACAACTCTACTCCATCCATCTCGTGTATGAATCACACTATTTTTCAAGCTTCATTCATTAGGTTTAAGTACCTAGTAAACCATTCCTCAAAAGAGAACGTATTTTCACACAAAAAATATTCTCCATGAAACATATGTCATATAAACATAAAGGTATTGACCTCAAGAAAATTATTTAACTAATACCAACTTCCAATTCAGGGTATAACACACCAAAACACTTATCTCTCTTAAACTGCTCAATCCTGCTATTAGGTCTCAAAAACCAGTCTTGAGCTATCTGACCTCCAACATATTTAGTGTTTTTAATTGACCAAAATAGAGGGAAATGCTAGTTAATTAGTGGAAAATCACTAGTTATAATGGAAATGATAGGAAAGAGGGTGATTAGTGCAATCTTAGTATTAAAACTACATAAGTGGATTTTAGGTGTCTACATTTTCCCCTCTTTGGGGTGACATAAGTGACGCCACTTCAAAGATGGTAGAAAAATATAAAAAGTAAATTTTGAAGAGAAATTAGTAGAATGAATGATTCCCTTTCGAGTTTCAATGGGGTGATAGAAGAGGTCGATCGACGATTGAAAATATAACATAAATAGATAGAAGAAAGAAGATGGGGGAGGGAGGGATAAAAATGATCCCTATTGCCCCATGTGTTTTGGAAGAAAAATTGATAGTGATAAGACATGATAATGAATAACACAGAAATATATTTTTCATCCATATCATTTAATAAACAACTTTGTTTCATCACTTTGCTTATATGATTTACATCATTGGCTCTTATTAAAAATATACAAATACAACAAAAGTGTAAAATAACATGAAAAGATATAATACTAACATTTGTTCATTACCAAAACACTAACTCAATGCAACATACATAACATAATGCAATATTAAAAATTAAAAAAGCTAACCTAATAGGGAAATCAATTCAAACACACATACTCAAACAAATAAAGTTCAAGACAATTGCACCAATGTTTTTGTATCAAGCTTCAATTCCCAAATGTTCGAGTTAATGACAAGGGTTAAAAATGGTATCCCAAGCAAGGATACATGTAAGGATAATACACAAAGGATGTAAGGCTCTTATGAAAAAGTAATCGTGTACTATGAAACAATACTAAGTAACTCGGTTGTGCAAGGGAGTACAAACATAGTAATCAAACTATTTTTGTTAATAGAGTTAGATCCAGATGATTCGTAAGTCATTGGTGAGAATAAATGAGGACTAAAGAAAGATGTTTTGTATGACAAATTTTGATGTTTGAGAATGATGCACTCAATATAGACTTGAGTTACATGTATTCCTTCTATCAATTTTTGAAAAAAAATGAATTTTGTAAAAAAAATTGGATGTTTTATTTTTTACCAATTTTTTTGGATTTTTGAAATTTTTACCAATTTTTTTTGGATTTTTAATGATTTTTACTAAAAAAAATCATTTTTTTAATATTTTATGAAGCTATGTATACGAAAACAAATAAACATGGATGCTCCTAGCGATATATGGGGGAAAATCTCCACATATATACAAGAGGAAGATATTTCAGATCAAGGCCAAGACAAATATGTTCAACATGATGATGAACTCAAACCAATGAAGTGCTAGGAAGGACCGAGCATGCCCCAGTGTAGGTTGGATGAGAAATATATTATAGAAAGAAGTAGAAGATTTTTTATTGAAAGAAGGGAAAATGTTTCTCCCAAACATGGTAAAAATACAATCTTATACACATATATGTTCTAAACAAAGTATAATAACAATGAATGTTATGAAAGGATATGGAAAATGTAGCTAGAAGACTCATGATGAAAAATTCATTAGCTAAAGGCACAAATTGTGAGAAAAAATAAGGACTAAAGAAATAGTTTGAACAAGGTCTAAAAAACACTTGGTAACATACTAATATTTTTTTCTCATAGAGATCTAGTATGTGCACATGGAAATTTATTACTTCTTGAAGGGAATAGTTAAAGAGGCAATAAGTGAATACACACTAGTAAATGTGTAGGAATGATTTATTTTGATAGGTGATTTGTGAATGGAGGGTGGGAGGATATTTGTACATTGATCTGCTGCCAGCCAGACATCCATAGCCCCGATGGAGATTTATTTGATTCTAATCAAATAATTTCTCTATTTCTAGTTAGGCGTCCATATCCCTAATAGAGATACTGGAAATTCCCCAAGAGTGAGTTATATATTGCTTTTCTTTTGATTTTTTATTTTTTTTATTGACAATTTTTTTCTTTCTGAAAATTTATTTCTTATTTTGATAAGTGGTTAAGAACCAAAAATGGCTTGATGGAAGGATGTGTAATTGATTGTGATGACGACATTGGCTAGTATCAACCCAAATTTTCTTTGCGATAAGTTTATTATATGTAGATAGTGATAGGATCTCTAAGAGGTCAATCGTTCTTTGATTTACCAAGGTGATGAAATACCAAGGTCAAACGGATACCATAGAGATAAATGTCCTTAAAATGAGGGTGAATAGACTAACCAAAAGATCATCAAAGGGATGAAAATGATGGGAGACTTGCAAGGGAATATGAAGAAAGGAAGGAATGAACATCTATGTGTATGCAATACCTAATTCCAATGTTTGATCTTTGTACCTTTAATTTTTTGTAATGTTTTAATTATTTCTTTTTTTCTGTATTTTTGAAATTGGGACCAACAATATCACTCGACGTGATAAGATCCAACAACAATGATTGTGATTTATTTAATAAATGAGATTAGGAATATTTTTTTATAAAGACTAATATTATCTCCAATCTTGATGACCATGGTGAGATCATATTTGATAAGTGACTGTGACTTATCTTTCAACATGGATTTTGTATGTGGGATCTTAAGTTCCCTATCCATATGTTTTTTCAATTTGTGCCATACTTGATGGTTACGTTGGTGTGAATTCTTGAATCGTGTTTGATTTTTAACATGATGGTTTTTTTACTTGTTGGGAGTTTTGGAGCTCTTTAGACTTTTGATATTATCTTGATGAAGAAATTGTTTGTGTTTCATATAAGATAATGTTTGATTTGTATAATCCCAAGAAGTGGGAGAAGAAAGTGGATGTTAAAGGATTGATGATAATAACATTATGGATGATGGTGGGCTAGCCAAAAATTTTGACTGAAGGATGATATGATGGACAAAGAGGATATGGTCCAAGAATTGAATAATATGGGCTACCAGGAAGTGAAACCCAAATATAAGATGAAGGGTTACTAGGATGTGGCCCCAAGATGGAATAAAAATGGATACCAGGAGGTGAGCCGTAGATAGAAGATGAAGGGTTACTATGATGTGGCCCAAGTATAGAAGAAAATTGGCTACCATGAGGTTTCCCATAGATGAAAGAGGATGGGCTACCTAGAGGTGTACCATAAATAGAAGATGGAGGGATACTAGGATGTGTCCCAAGTATAGAAGAGGAGGGGCTACTAGGATGTGACCCAATTATATAAGATAATAGATTACCAGGAGGTGAGCCATATATAGAAGATAATGAGCTACTAGGATGTGACCCAAGCAAAGACGAAGATGGGCTACCAGGAGGTGGCCCACATATAGAAGAAGATGATGTGCTACCGAGAGGTGATCCAAGGTGAGATTGTGATTGAGGAATTGTGATATGTAAGGAATGATTGGGTGATGAGAAGATAGTCCAGGGATTAATGAAAAACCCAAGAATTTATCTATATAATGGGGAATGTGAAAATGGAAGAACAAGAGGAGGATCAACCTCCGTTGTTTTATAACAAAATGAATCAACATCTTCCCCACAAGACATGAACACATCGAGATATAAACATAATCCTTGCTCATATTCCTCTAAAGGAATGCCCTCGTGTAGCCCCATGAATTCTTTTATCGCTTCTTCATTCTGAAATAAATTGATCAGTATGGGTCATTTTTGGTTGACCATAGTAGGTTGATTAGAATAAAGAGTTCTAGCATGTGTAAAGACTTTGAAGATGTTTGATTGATAGAATAATATGACTTAATATACTAAGTAGATTTGGATTTAGATGTCTCATGAGTGGAAGAAGATGTGGATTTGGAATCAGTTAGTATAGTTTTTTCCTAGAAGATGGCTTAGTGCAGGTAGACAAAGAGGATTGTGTATAAAATTAGTATATTATGACGTAGGGGTTGAATTGGATGATTGATTAAAGGAACTTATAACTGCACAAATGTTTAAAATATGAATACTTCGTTGAGGTGACTGATAAAGGTGGTCCTGTAAAGAAATGGATGATTGTGAATCAAGATTCAAATTAGATGAATGATGGGGAGAATTTGTGGTGACACAAAGAGTAAAATTTAATTTAAGATATTGGTTATTCCTTACAATAAATTTGATTGGATGAGTCTTAAGAGACTGAGGGGAATCCAAATAATAGTTTGGATCAGAAGCATCATAATCATACAACCTAATGTGAGATTAAGGTGGGGAAAGGGGTAACCGAATGGGTTTTCTAGCATGAAGAACCAAGTGAGGTTTAGTTGTGATGGGCATATTTAGATATGAATGCCTAAACATAGGTTCCCTAGTGTTGTAAGTGTGAGGAACCATACAATAGTTAGTCATTGTTGGCATAGTTGGGTCCAAATACTAGACCTAGATAGTGTGATTTAACTCCTTCAAATGGAAGGAAGTTCCATGTCAATTTAGGCATCATAACGGAAACTAACTAGACCTTTTGTAAGTATGGATATGCTCATGTGATTTTCTAAAGGGAATCTAAGGAAAATAGACATCATGATAACACAATTTTGAAAAATTAGCAAGGTTTGCAAAACAAGTTACAAGTGTAAATGTCAAAATGGTTGTACAAGAAACTTTTCCAATATTCAAATTGTTTCAAAATTATCTTGACAGAAAATGTTTTTTTCTAAGGTTTACAAAATGTGTACAAGGACTACAATGAACCTCGAAAAAAATCAAGTAGCGTGATAACTAAAAATGTCATAATGAATGCAAATGAATTCAAAGGATCAAGGCATTATGAACCAAGGATGCCAAAGAATAAAGAATGACACACTAAAAATGTATTGTATAACAAGAAGTGTTTAGGAAAAAACAATAAAGTATAAGACTATGATCCAATCACAAGAATAGTTACTCCTTACGTTCTCAAAGATAGGTTTTGTGCAAATAATGACAACACAATATCAACACTTAGGTCAAGTTTAGAATAAACAAGACCTAAATACTAAGAAGGTGTTGATGTGATATCTAAAAAAGGTATACTAAAACAAGTTTTAGATACAAATAAATCCCAAGTAATTTGAAAATAGAAGCTACAAATGCGAGCAGCACAATAACACTATTTGGACACATTAATCAAGGTTTGTAGAAAAAGTAAGATTTTAGTATCAAAATGATGTTACCACAATGTGAGCAACGTAATGATGACACTTTCCAAAAATCAAGGCAATGTTGGGATCAAAACCAAGTCTAAGTATATCAAGAAGTTGGTATTTATGTGAGTAGTGTAATAATACAACTTAGAGACTTAGATCAAGTTTCACAAAGGAAATAATGCATAAGTATAATAACTGTATTGATATGATATGAGCAATGTAACAACTCAATGGAACTCAATGATGAGACAACCTAACTATAATGATAATCTTGACATGGGTATCAAGATAATGGCTACCAAGATATAAAGATGTACCAACACACTTTCAATACTTACTATTGCAGTCGCAATAAGGAAGGATTTAAGTGGGTGCAAAAAATATTTGATATCACTATGTATGTATGCTCTCTTTTGTCCCAAATAGGCAACAAGAAAACAAAGCATTATACCAAGTGGTGATGAAAAATACACGGCGTAACTTTGGCAGAGTTTCACCTTGTCTTAAGATAATTGAAAAACTAGGACAAATTAACACTTTGTAAATTTTTTGATAAATAATACTAGGCTCAAACTTCAATAGACTCTCTCCTTGTTCGAAATAACAAGGTTTTAACTCCAAAAGAATTTTTTTCTTTGGGAGAGCTCGATAGAACATGTTAGATAAATTCAAGTTGGTCCCAATGCCAAATGGTTTCCTAGGGTTTCGTTCACAAACTTACCAATTCTTTCCTAGATGAGGTATGTATTTCTAGAATTACTTCTAGATAGTAGACCATTAGCCCACAATAAAATTAATGAACAGGGCCCCATATGGGAAACATGAATCTTTTCTCACATAGGTTTTCAACTAGTCAAGTGGGTATGGGGCATTTACTATTTAATCCATTGTTTCTCTTAAGGTGTGGACTACTTTGGGGTTCCTAGGGTAATCCTCA
This sequence comes from Taxus chinensis, assembly GCA_019776745.2. NCBI lineage: Eukaryota > Viridiplantae > Streptophyta > Pinopsida > Cupressales > Taxaceae > Taxus > Taxus chinensis. Next base: position 407,640,482 of record CM034150.1, read on the forward strand.
TAATGATTTTTATGACTTATTCCAAGATACTTCCTCCAGTTCAAAGCGGACGGGTTTTAACCATTAACCGAAACCTACAAATACAATGTTTTGAATAAAGTGGTGTATTTTTTATTTTTGATCTTAATGAGGTTTAGTACACCATTTGCAACATTTAACGCACATGTAATTAGAGTTTGTTTAGATCTAAAATATTTGACAAGTGAATTAGGTCCTACACACAAAAACTTAGTAGTTTCCAATATAAAGTGAATCAAAGTTGCTTTTGATTCTCAAGATCATCCAAGGACGAAAGAGAAGAGCATACACAATAATTTGATCTAACTAGATAAATGCAAAGGAAAAATTTAAATCAAATGAACTTTAAATAAAGATTGATAAATTGTTCATTCCCTTGAGCCAAAAATGAAAAATTAAGTTTCCAAATTAACTAAATGTTAAAAAAATGAAAACTAAAACTGCTTTTGACTCTCAAGTTCACCCTAAGGTGCTAGAGAAGAGCATACGCAAATTTTATTCTAACCTAAATAAATCATGGAAATATGATTCTCATTAAAGCTTTACAATATGTTAGAAATATGATTTAAAAATGTTAAAACCTATAGAAAACAGGTAGGAAAACCTATAAAATAGCACAAACATAGAAATTAGAATCTAAAGCCTCAAAAACCAAGCAAAAAATCAACATAGAGTGCTAGCACAAGCCTGTACAGTAGTAGCACAAGGATTGAAGCAGTAGTGCAAGCATAGGACCAATAACACAAGGGTAAGCTCACAGACGCACATCTGAGATAAAAAAAACATAAAGTGTTTCTTTAGCATAGGAAGAGAAGCAATAGCACAAGCCAGTTAAGCAGTAATGCATGTCTATAGTGTGGTAGAGTAAGCCATACACAAGGGGAAAAATCTAGTTAATCAAAAACATAGGCTGAGAGGTGCAAGCGCAAGCCTGTCAAGCGGTAGCACAAGCCTGACAATGGTAGCACAAGGGATATTTCTACCAGCGCAAGGCACCTGTGTAAGTATAATAACATGGGATTTGACAAAATCAATGTCAAAAAATCTCAATTTTTTTTTAATTTGATCCACATTTGGAACCACCTCACCTCCTTTATGCCTACAAAGAACAACAAAACAAGGAAAACTCAACTAATCTAGTTAAGAAACATCGTATTTATCTAAAATATGATAAAATGAGGGTTAGTAACCAACATTTGAAACCAATCTAAAAATATTTAAAATGAATGCAAAATACAATGGAGTGTGTCCCACTGGGCACGCCAAATGTATGTAAGTTAAAATTACAATGCTATAGAAATGAAATTAACACCTAGTAGCTTCATAGAAAATTAAAAATAACTATTAAAGATTAGATCGTAAATGAAACTAGATTTTTAATGTAAAAACATGAAATAAATCCTCTAATTACCAACCATTCCTACATTATTTATGTATTATTTCCATTAAAATTGTGAACCTATGAAGATCATAAGAATTAAAAATTTTGTTGTTACTTCAAGATGATGAAAGAATCTCACTAAAGTGGATACAAGGCCATGTTTAGATCTTCCTTTACTAATCAAGCATGAAGAATGGATTAAAATATGAGCAAGATATTCCATCAATGGAGAAAGGATCTTAATCATATGTTTTATATGAAATACTTTCAAAAGTATGGTGTAAGATGTGAAGGAAGGAGCTTGGTCCTTTATATAGCTTTCCATTTGGGAGGAGCTAGAATCCCAATGAATGTGGGATAAAGGATAAAGTAGATTTATACTTTTTAAGCTTTCTTAAAATAATTAGCAAGTGATTAACAACTCATGGGAGTTGTAGATGATTTAATTAATCAACGAGGATTAATTAATAGGCTAGAATAAGCTTTTTAGGCTATTTGGAGGTGATTTAGGATGAATTTGATATGATTTTAAGCATTTGAAAGTGGGGTTTAGCCAATAAAAGGGTTTATTGATTAAATGCATTGTTACAAACGATTAATTAACTAATGATAGTTAATTAATTGATTTGAAAAGGATTATAACTAACGAAGTGTCGTTAATTGGCATCTAGAGTGTTGTAAAGGCTAGTTAATTAACAAAGTGTCGTTAATTGGCATCTGGAATGTTGTAAAGGCTAGTTAATTAACAAAGTGTCATTAATTGACCAAAATAGAGGGAAACCTTAGTTAATTAGCAGAAAATAACAAATCATAATGGAAATGATAGGAAAGAGGGTAATTAGTGCAATCTTAGTATTAAAAGTACTTAAGCGGATTTCAGGTGTACACTCGCCATGTTATCTAGTTTACACATACTTTCTTGTGTTTTCTTCTATGACTTGATTCTAAGGACCATAAATGTGCACTATAAATTAACCATAACATTGTACACCTTCCACATATGCCATGCAATTTCAAAACACTCCTCACATTCCCATACTTACTTTATTTTCCTTATACCTCATGATAGCATACCGTCGGCTTGTACTAGGTCTAGGACTAGGCCTATATTGTCTTGCTTCAACACATGCTTCATGGAACCTGATATGTTCTCCATCTTGTAGACATTAATACACCTCTAACATAACTCTCTAAACATGTTATACACCATAGAAAACTTTTATCACCTCTAGAGCTTAGTTACTAGACCGTACAAGTTGAAGCATTCACTAAACCATGCATATGCATCAAGACATCATGCCATAACAAAAATGCAACACTTCATGACACCAAAACATAACACTACCAATCAACCATCATAATTCTTTATGATTGACACCTCATGTTGAATCCTATGCCACCTGGGCACCCTTTTCCATCAATGCAACTTGACATCAATGACACATGTCTAACAAATCATACATCTGAGTAAGTTATAATTTATTCGTAATCTTAGTTATTAAAATGTGATTGGAAGTATTGTTAGAATTTAACTAGTTTGAACTTAATTGAATTAAATTGTGTGAACCTAATTATTGAGTTTTGTTGTGTTTAACTACTGAACATGATGTTGAACTATGAATTAATTGTGGGTATATTAATACAAATGGTTAATTTGAAAGAAGGTCAGTAAATTTATGTGTGTGAGTTTGGATGTAGCGCCACCTTCTTAGACCCTTATATTTACTCATTTATTTCTCACATATTTGGATGTTTGTAATTTTATTAAGGCATTGGGTGTTAGTTTTGTATAAATTGCATTGGTGTAGTTCTTTCATTACTACTTTCATATGCATATGAGACTCTCAATATTTTGTTGGGGGCATGGGTACCTAATTGGATATGTGACCCTATACATTAGACTAGTTATATGTTTTGTTTTTTAGTATTTTTTATGTAGTAGATGGTTAGAGTATTAACACTTGGTCATTTTTATATTAGTTATTTATTTTCTATATCTTTATTTTGTTAATATATTTAATTGGATTTATCATTTTGAATGTAAATGGATTTATTGGATGACATGAATATTGTATTAAAATATCATTTTTTATGGATTATATATGTTGTTTTGGATGTAGTTAATGGGTGCATTAAGTGTGCAGGAGACAATTGATGCCAAAATGGTGTGCGAGGGACTCATTCATATCAATTCTATTACATAATCAACCTAACTGTGACCCCGTTTATCACTCATTGTATTTTATTATTGTTGTAATTGAGTTGTGTAAATTACCACTTGTAAATGTCTTTGAAATTAATTATTTTCCTTAGTCTTGGATAGTCACGCACTCTTGTTTTAATTGTGAATAGCTACTTAATCATAAACACCTTATAAAACCCTATAATAATTTTTATTTAGCTCCTTACCCAAGTACACAACCCTTTTTTCTCTCAAATCTCGAATTTGCACTTCTAGACACTTTTTGAAGGAGTGTTGACAAGTTATGTGGCCTTTTTCACTTGAAAAAGGTCCTTTGTCCTATACTAGTAGGATGGAGAGATTTTTTTCAATGTCTTTTAGTGATTTAAAGGTTATTTGAGCCACTAAAATGCCTTGAAAATTGTTCCCCAAGAAAACACATATTATTGGGTGTGGGAACCTAAACAGTTTGAGTTTACAAGTTTAACTCATGTGATTTGTAATTGGTAGAACTTACATATGTAAGATGATATTTTCCTTTTATGAGAAAGGAAAAATTATAGTAGGAATCCTCTATATTCTTTAGGATTGAGATGGACACTTTTCCAACCCCATTACATATTGTGTATAATTATATTCTGACTTATTCTCCAAATTTTATCTTCAGAAAGAGGATTGTTAATTCTAGATTTTAGAGAACGTTTTTGCTAGAGCTCAATAATTTTGTAGTGAAGTTTCTTCTTACTTGGGTAGATTGGATTTTAGGATTAGAGAAGAGCTTGACGGAGATTTTTTAACACATACAGTAATTTTGAAGGTAGGCTCTTTTGTTTCATTTCTTTAAGCTTATGTATGCATGTAAAAAATGGGATGTGTATGGATTTTTCTTCTCTTTTGTTGTTTGGTTGGTTTTTTGTTTCTTGGTTTCCCTCTCTTCATTTTTTTGGGAGTTTTATGTTCTCTCATCTCATCCATTGGTTTGATTTTGGGGGTATGTGTGGGAAGAGGGGATGTAATGAGCATTGGCCCTTAGCTTGTTGGTCAAGCTTTCTTTTGTTGTATTCTTGTATTATTTGCTCTTCACCAACTTAGTGTTGGTGAACTTGGTTGAGTTATAAATGAAGCCTCATTATATGTTGAGAAACCATTTTTCACTTGGGTGTTGAAAAATAAGAAGAGAAGTGGTTGTTTTTGTAAGTGTTGGACTTTTGGATAAAGATAAATCTCTTTTATTTTTTAAGGGTGTATGTGTTACCTCTTCTTCCCTTGTTAGATGTATTGGTCGCATCCTTGTGTTGTTTTTGTGTTTCTTGTGACTTTTGTGTGGATGTGTTCCTTCATACTTCCTTTTTTATTTACCTTTTTATGTAAAAGGTTTGGGTATGCCTCTTTCCCTTGGGATTAGTGGCAAGCTATGCAAGTATCCCATTTTTTTCGCAATACTTGTGATGATGATAATAGGTTAGGTTAGTATCTTGAAGTTGTAACATTTCTTAGAGCATGAAAATTTATTTTGAGAATTTTTAATTTTTCAAGTAAAACTTGAATATATCCTATAAATATTCAAATCTATACTAGTTTGAGTTGGCGTTGTGATCATAATCATGTTGTAATCGTTTCCACCTTCCAAAATAAGAGCATTGTGTACCATACATTGTTTAAATTTCATGTAGAAAGGTCTCTCATTGTTATTTTTGCAATTTATTGTCATTTATGAAAACCTTCAAATTATATTGATGTATATGTATCTTGGAAAGCTTGACAATTGGTTTTAAATGTAGATCTTTTACAATTAAACTTAGTGCATTAAAGAGAACATGTGTACTCATAGATAATTTAAGCTATGAAACTAAAATGAAATTTTGTTAGTTAAAATTTTCCTTGTCTAGTTGTTTTAAATTTGTGAATTATGTATTTGAGAGTGGGAGAAAAATATTATATGCTTCACTTTTTAATAACTAGTTGGGAAATTGTGAAAGATATTTACACTTAGACATTGATGTAATTATTACAAAAGTGAATTTCATTATATTTATTGATTTGCAAGAGTGGATATAATTATAAAATTTATTCTCAATTTTCCACTTTCCTGAAATTTCAAATGTAGTAAAATAAAATAGAGAAAACTTAGTGCAAAATTCACTTAATCAAACCATTTTATTTCTTTAGGTAGAAAAGAAATTTGAGTAAACTTATAAGAAAATTTATATTTACCCCATTCTTATAATTAATTATTTTGTTTGAAATAGATTAAAATACCACTTACAAGCATGTTATATCCTTCCTGTTCAATAAAAAAGGCCACTTTGGATTTATTCACAAAATTGATCCAAATCATATTTCTATGTTTAATCAAAGTTGAAATATAGATAGATATAGTTGAGGTCATATTGCAAATATTGAACTACCAACTCATTATACTTCACTCTCCTTTTCCATTGCAAATTAGTCAATGAAAATTCATTTGCGCTTTTAAGTATTTAGTTATGTAAGATACATTACCTTACACGTAGAAGGTGGAAATAAAAAATACCAAGTTAGAATGAAATAGACCCTACTTTATATGGTTTTAATTAAAAAATAAAACTTTAAAGAAAACTATATTATGTAAACAAATATTCATATATAATATTTGTGGGTCATACACACACACACATGTGTGTGTGTGTATACGTGTGTGTATATACACACATATTTATACACATATATATACATATATACATATATAGGTATATATATACACGTGTATGTATGTGTGTGTGTATATGTATACATACATACATACATGTATGTATGTATATATGTATGTGTACACACACATATCAAATTGAAATAGAATATTAAAGTTAATTAAAAGAGTTCAAATAAAAAAAAAGAGAATATAATACATTCAAAATAAAATAATAATAACCAAATAAGAAAAAAAACAAAAATGCTAAGTAGGGTGGGGTGGAGTTGACCTGAAAATTGACCCCTACCCACTCTCCATTTATCTTATTAAGGGCTCAACCCTAATAAAACAGTCCGCAACCAACTTAAGCATAGTTGCATCCACAATTTTTTTTAATGCACCTATACATATGTATTAAGTTTTTATACACATACATACATGGGAATAAGTTTTTTCTATGTGATGATATATACACATACATATACATTATACTTGAAAAATGAATTTTTTTATGAGAGCTTCACGAGGATAATCTGTTAAACCTGCAAACAAAAGAAGGATCAAAAAGGTGAGAAGAAAACCTATTCAAACTTAATGAGAAAATTACGGTAATGGATAACCCTAAGATATTAAGATGGAGGATATTTTAATCTTATGACGAAAATTGAACTATACACTTTGTTTAAAAGAGGTTGATTTGTGTAAAAATAACTTATTAACTTAAAATAAGTATAATGGGTTAAGTAATGAATGACACACACATTATTTTAGTGGGGATTTTTAAACGTGTTCTATACATGTAATATTTAATAACATTATTTCACCAAGTGGTGTATTACTATTAGTTTAATTTAATGGAAAAATAGCATGAATAAATGTACATTTTGAATGGAGTGAAATAACTAACAATTAAATAAATTAATTTCAACCTAACTACAATTTGTAAGCGACTAACCCTAGATGATTGATACTGGGTGATTTGGGGTGCATTCTGTAGCTAAGAGTCAATAAAAAATCTATAAGATTAAACATTAAATTAGTTTGAAATAATTAAAGAGAAAACCTAACTAATTAATTTACCATTAACATATTCACAAATTAATCTTCTGATGAGTATTTATTTTATTTAATGGTTGGATGTTAATATTGAAAGGAATGCCTTCCACACTTCTTTATCATTACACAACCACACTATAGTAATTGACTAAACAATTTTTTATATGTAATTTTCCAGGGTTGTAATTGGTTAATTTTGGGTGAAAATTTTGGGCATGACAGTTGCCAAGTGAGTAAATGAGAGTGTTAGTCTTGATGTTATACCATTCCAAGGGATATGATTTCACATTAAGGCTGAATTAGGAAGGGGAAATAATATAAACATAAGAAACCAAACCGTTTGTGCTTCACAGACACCAACATTGAATTGTGGACAAAACCGTATAATGGTTTTATCCAAAACTAGATGGTGGTGTTCAAAAGGGTTGAACATTAGAAGTGAGGATTTGGAAGTGCCTCACAGAATGTGTAGGATATTCATGAGTACTTAGATTAGTCTTGTAGGTGTTTAAATAATATAATATGAGATTGTGAAGTGTTTGCAAGCCATAGGGAATAGTAATATAGTGTGTTTAAGCTCTATTTATGCACTCAAGTCATGACTAAAGAATATAATCCAGGTCAATAGTGTTAAGTACCAAATACCAAATTTAAGAGTCAATAACGGTGTAATAACTTCCACACCTCATTTTATATATTCTTCTTACAACCCTTCTATGTCTTGTGCCTTACCCCCTACTAGTGTCTTTATGCCTTGAGTGATATGCCCTATGGAGAAGAGCTTAATTATTGTATTGACAATATGGGGATAACTTTATCTTGATCTTGCTCATAGAGTAATTTTTCATATTTTAGCCATGGCATGTCTGTAATATTTTTTTCTATTTTTTTTTCTCTTATGTTGAAGTCCTCCCCAAAATCCTTTAGGGTTATGCCTTCATAGAGAAATCAACACTTTCCTTCTAGTGTTCATATAACCTTCTTTCTTAGACTATATCAAATTTCATAAGATTTTTTATTTTTTTAAACATCCCAAGATATCTCATAGTTCTTTTTTTTCTACCTCTCTTCATAATACCACAAATTTATCATAAAATTACTTGTATTTATCCTCTTTAACTTAGATCATTTGTTGACGCTTAATACTTTTTAAATTAATAAAATCAACATATTATTATTTCATAACAAATAATTGTCCTTAATATTATATTATTTAATATTTAAAGTGTTATTTAGAGACTACCATTCTATATTCTCATGTATATATGGCTTTCATTGTTCACCCGCCTCTACAGGAGAATTGTCGTCTCATTCTGTTGTTGAGGGAAAAGAATATAGTTTGGGATTGAGCTCGATCTCAAGCTTTTTTTGGTCTTACTCTCAGCTGGGGATGGAACCTGTGACCTTAGAAAAATATATTTGTCCATTTCTTTTTATCTCGACTCCCGAATGTTCTTTCTAAATCTCAAATCCTTACTCCTGACTCCCATCTCCTGACTCTCAACTTCTGAATCCCAATTCCTAACTACGTAATTTGTCTTATGGAATTGAATTTTGGTAGGATACGAAGAACCCACAACTCAAATTCACCCCCAAACTCACCCCAGAGAGGAGAGGTTATCCCTAAATAGTGAGGGTTTATTAAATTACCCATACCCACACCACCTCATTCTATAGGGAATAAAAACACAGAGGGATTGCATAGGGTTTTTAGTGCCAAAGCATAATGTGAAAAAAAATGGATAATATCTTCAAGTGGAAAATGTTTACATTTTCACTGCCTCGTCAAGCACTTGTTGACATTTCTTCAGCTACACAACCAAACCCCATTGTGCAATCAATTTCGACTTGATATATTTACGGTGGTTTCTTCACATATGATCTGTTTTTATATAAAAGGAGTACACTAGATGGTCTGGTTTGAATATCCTACTTTGGGAAAAAGGAACAAATAAATTTGTTCCAACACATGAAAACAAATTAGTGTAGGAAAATGGGGGGTAGTAAAACCATTATTCATATGATTGGGGAAGGAAAATAGTTATTTATTGACTGGGGCATCACAATACAATAGTGTATCACAAACATTTGATTTGAGGGCAGTGTAGTGCAGAAAACAAAATCTAGTAGATTTTTTAGTTATTCATTTTGTGTAGTGGGTCCCAAATCATAACAGAAACAAAAACGGTAGTGGTTCCCACTACAAAGTAGTAACGGTAGTGGGTACTAGCATAGGTGGGTATTCTAGCCACAACTTCACAATGGTTTTAGGCACAGATAGGATAGGAGATAATTTTTGTGGTCAAATGTTGGCAATGGAAAAAATGTCTATGGGAGTTGAGGAGTCAAACAACTTGGGAAAAATTACACTAGTAGAAAAAAGTGGGAAATGGGTTCGGGTCAATGCAAATTAATATTGAGGTATAATAAAAGGAATGCTTTCACACATTAAATGGTGACTTCAAAAAATACACCAAGCTTATAAGATGAAAACTACTCCACTCAAAAAAAGGTCAAAAACTCAAACCAAAAATGGAGCACATGACTCTAAGGACAGAGGGGTGGAAGAATTCTACAGCCCTATTTCTAATCCTTTTACTTGGTCATCTGAGTTATATGTTCAAGGGTTTATGAATGTGAAAATTATAATGGAACGCATTAAATCTTAGGAGCAAGAGAAAAATTGCAAGATCTAGGAGATTATAACAACAAACGAAACTCTTTTAAAATAAAACAAAGTTTTAAAGGAGCAAGCGGAAATGATTCAAGAGGCCTTACAAATAGGAAATCTTGAATGGAAAAAAAAATTAAAATGATAATGAAAGGGTGAAAAAATATTGACAATACTTGTTAGCATCGACAAAACTAGGTATGTGTGTAACATACTTAAAAACAACAGAAATAAGAACTCAGAAGAATCAGGGAACAAACTCTTAGGTATTTTTGGTTTAGTAATGTGATAAATAAATAAACACAAATGAAACCAAGTCATGGTCTAAAGTTGCTAAGGGACCATCAAATAAGGACATCGAGGTAGGTGAACATTTAGACATAATGTAAGAAAGCAAACATAGAGAAAGGAAGGGGAGGATTAAAAACTAATTATCAAAGGGGTAAAAGAGTATGGAAACAATGAAAACACATTCATTTTGATAAGTGACTTTTTAACATAAAAACTAAAATGGCAAGGGTCGTTCATGCAAGTAAGGAGAGTTAGAAAGGTAGATGAAGAAAGGGCTAGACCTATCAAATTTTTCATGAGGAGATTAGAAGATAAGTACCATTTTTAGTAAGAAGGGACTCTTGAGGGGGGGAAATTTCTATTTATACGATGATTTAAATTTAATATAATTGGAGGATAAAAGGAAATAATAAACTAAATTAAGATTAATAAGAGACAAAGGTAAAATGTCATGGTTGTACAATAGAAAAGCTATTATTAGCAAGATAATGTCACAGTACTATTTGCAATAGGATGATAACATGAGAATAATGAAATAGATGTCAACAAGAAATGAGTTGAGCTAATCATGGATGTAAAGTTGTTAGAACCATGCTTCAAGTTCTCAACACTAAAGTAAATTGGAATCATATCCCTCTCAGGTATTGTTAAAACTTTTATGTTGGAATTATATATGTTATGCTTGGAGAAGGGGGCATGGGTTAGGGCTTGTAGCAAAAGGGAAAGATGCAATTTTTCTCATGGAAACTCATGAGCATGATGGTTTCAAGACTCCTTCTTTTGAAGGTTATAGGAATTTTTCAATTTGGAATGAAGTGGCTAGCAATGGGAAAATTTTTGGAGATATAATGGTTTTACTTAGAGAAGTGGAAGGTAGAAAGATTCACCTAGTACTAGAGGATATAAACAAGTAGTTCATTTGGTTTAGAATATCATAAAATAGGAGTAACATTAGAATAACAACATGTTACTTTGTACCTTAGGTCTCAAAAACATAACAAAAGGTGGGCTAGATGGTAAATATCCTTATGCAGCCCTAAAGAAAGATATTTCATATTTTTTCCAACAATGGGAAGTTATTATTTTAAGTTATTTCAATGTGAGGACTACAAATGAGAAAGCTAACACTTGGAGTAGTAAAGAGAACTATAATCCATTATGGCTCATGGAAGAAGATAATCAGCAATGGAAAATATGGTCAAAAGACAACAAGTACATTAATCATTTTGGAAAAGAATTATAACTCTTTGTGGCATGTTTGATTTGATTATTTGTAATGGCATGGAAATATGGCATAAATCTAGAAATTTTACTTGTAAAACTTATAGTGTAGTAAGTGTTGTTGATTATGCAATTTTCTCACAAATTTTAATCGATAAGATAAAAGAGGTGGAGATTGATGATTCTATCAAGGAATAATTTAATATTATTTGAATTAAAATTTATTCTAGAATAACTTACTGTAAAAAATGATATTTAGTTGATTAATTATAGTAATATGTAAGCAATAAGCATTCAAGGATGTAAAACCCTAAGAAAATGAGAGAGGGATGATGACTTAGCTGATTTTGGATAACTTGGGAGTGATCGGGACTATGTATCTATTGGAACATGTTGGAATAGGATGGAAACACTGTCAAAATGGCTCACTAAGGGTTTTTAACCCTAAGAATGTATAGGGTAGAAGTGCATATAGAAGGGCAGGAGCACCCCAGGCACTAACAACTAATCTTGGTGCTTGTGTCTACTTAGATTCTTAGAATATAGTCTTTTATGGGTCGGAAAACCTTCATTATTACTTGTTCTTTGTCACGTTGGTTTCAGTGTTATATCATCGATTAAACTTATTACCTACAAAACAAATGACTACCTACACATTCCCACAAACCACATCAAATCTAATAAAAAAGATGTAGAATGGGGAGTCGGCTAACCCCGGTAGTAACTCGAAGAGTGAAATTACAACCAAGCACTACACTACATCTTAGACTCCATGTAGTTCTATGTGTGTGTGTATCTATGTCTTGTGCCCTAGGTTTTCCTTATGCAAGTTACATGATGATAACAATCTAGATCTAGATTTTCCCAAATATGCAAAATGTGTATTATGGAATATAATGAACTTACCTCCTATGCATTGTATACAGACTAATGAAACCCTTGACCCTTGTATGTATGTGCTAGATATGTACTTTGTATTGCTCTTGTGCCTTTGTGTAATATTAGGTGGTGATAAGTAATGCTTATGATGTTTGGCCCTTTATTTGAAACAAGTAACTAAGTATATATATGATTCCCTTATTTGAATTTCATAATTGACAACTGAAAGGTTGACCCAAAGTATTAAAAGGTGACCAAGAAGTGAAAGGGAACAAAAATATTAAGAATAAGAAAGAGAGGGATAGGATAGTCCAGGAGGGATAGGAGCACTTGGGCACTTCTGTCCTAACTGGGTGCTAGTATCTGAGGCCATTAAAAGGTAAATCAATCAAATGCTGGTAGAAATGTAAGATGTGTAAAGTAAAAAGAATGCTCAATCAAGCTCAAAAATAGTAAAGTGCAAGAGATAAAGCAACCAAAAAGGCCAAAAAAAAATTAAATCACTAGTTTTCTTTCTTAGGAATCATGTATACATTAGTATGATTTAGGACCTAGAAATGTACCCAAGTGCATAGAATCTGTGTCTATATTTTCCCCCACTTCATGGTATTGAGTGAATACTCAATAGCATAAAGTAGATAGAAAATGTGTACCTTATAATCCAAAGAGGAGTGTAGTAAATAGTATGTCAAGTGGAAAAGTAGCAATGTGAAGCGTGACATGATCGTAATGTGAAGCATGGAAACTATGCAAAATATGCATAGTAGTGTGTTGTTGGAGCTTTTTCTTGTTGATGTGAGATGATTCTTATTACTTGTAAGGAAAAACATGTAAAAGAATATAAATAAATTAGTCAAAGTCTTGTATATGAAAAATCAGAGTAATGTATGTATAAGTAAGTAAAAGTGTGTAGAAATAGTAGCTAAGGAAAGAGTGCACCAGATGTATGAGAGAGTACATGATATAAATTTTTCTTATTTGTCTTGGAGATGTTGTCAGATGGCATTGGGAGTGATCAATTCCCAACCAAGAAAGCTTCGAGCCATGGATTTGAGTGTCCTACTGCTAAGGATGGTGTTTTGGGGAAATCTCATGCTAAGAGTGAGGTTTTTGGGCGATCTCAAGCCAAGGATGAGTTTTTAGGTGATCTCACACCAAGGATGAGTTTTTTGGGTGATATCATGGAAAGAGAAGGGTTTTTGGGATAGAGGTATGTTTTTCTCTCCTTCCATGACACTTATCAAATGATAAGTACCACTACAGATTGACACATCCCAATTTCTAACCGAATTGTAACCGAGTTGTAACCAAATTGTAATTGAGTTGTAACCAAATTCACTAAATTTTGTAACTGAAGACAAGTGTCTGATACTATAGATATTTACTATAACTTGTTGGAAACTATGCTGAATTGAAATATTGTCTATTTTTCCCCTGGGACACAAGTGCTCAGGTAGGACACAAGCACCCACTATTCTTGTTTGATACTAGGCGCTCGTTTCTTCTCTGTGTTTTTAGTCCAACTCTAATTTTGGAACAATATGTAACTATGTGCTTTTCTAAATCTATATTGTGTTGTTCTATTATGGATTTCCATGCGTCTGGTAGGGTGATTTATTCACCCAATAGTTGTCCCCCTTATTTGGGGTGTATGTGACAGATGTAGGAGGATGCAACTCAAACAAGAAGACATGAAACTAATATGCATATCATAGATTTGATACCTATATGGATATGGGATATGCATGGTAGAAACCAAGGCATATGTTAACAATATAGCTAGTTAGTTTAAAGAGCTAGGATGCAATAGAATACAGTTTAATAAACAATTGTGAAGACAAGATGGACTGTAAAAATTGGGTTGCATACATGGGACATCTCTCATAATGTCACAAGACAATCGGGTTCAAAGCATCCTTAAGAAAACAATGATCAAGCATGACATAGGGAAAATCCCATAAACATTAACAAAAAAATGTTCAACAAGTAATAAGAGGCAACCATGGTTTTATAAAATCTTGCAAGGAAAATTCTACACATGAAGCACCTGTTAGTGTATTAGAAATATAAATAGTATGTCAAAGCATGTATAGATAAGTGAAAAGTAAGTGACAGTAATGAAAAAGTGGTAAATATTGTAACTATAGGACCTGTGATGTGAAGTAGGAGAATAGTAAAAGTATATGCCCCTAGGAGCCTGAGTGGGACTAGTGAAGAGAAGTGTTGAGCATTATGCATCATGTAATAATCTCTAAAAATATTTCATTCCTCTTAAGACACCATGTGAATGTATATGTGTCTATAGAAAAATATAATGACATACTAAGAATCCAACTGGCATAGGAAACAAAGCACAACATGTAAGTATTATAAGCTAATAAGAGTAAATAAAACCAAGATAGGTAGATGTGAGGGGTCTAGAGGATTCTTAGAATGATTATGTCATGGATAAACAAGATGTGGCTTGGTTGTAAAGGAAGAAGTAATGGTATATGATGCAAGTGAGGAGGGGGAAGTTTTACTCCCCTAAGTGTGTATATAAGGGGCTTCTGGGAAATAGATGAGATCCTTGTGACAAAGAATATCCAGAGTATGTATAGTGAAGATAGTGATATTTTCTTAGTCCAGTAGGCTTAATCCTTAGGCCTAGATAGAAGGATGACCTGGTATGATAGATTGAAGCAATGAGACAGATAGACAAGCATGCTCAAGGCATGGATAACATGAAGAGGGTGTGTTAAGGATGATTCATGATGAAAATATGATAGAAGGTGGAAACAAGCTCAACTAATCCTAATTCAAAGACCTAGTGTAATCATGGCATGGATAATGGAGCATGATGAAAATATGATAGAAGGTGGAAACAAGCTCAACTAATCCTAATTCAAAGACCTAGTGTAATCATGGCATGGATAATGGAGCAAAAAAAGCTAAAGTAGAGCATTGTAAGAATTTATTGTGTGTAACAACATTGTAGAGAGGTTGTAGAAGGTGCAACAGGTCATAATTCATATGAAAGAGGCACAATTGATGTCTCTTGGAGGCATATCTTTGAGAACAAGTTAATTATGCATCCATAAACCATGGTGTTTTATGAGTTTCAAGAAAGTGCAGACCTAAATGAGAATTGGGAAATGTGAAGGAGCTCAATACAATAGTGCAGTCTGAATTTCAAGTCAAAATTCCAAAGGAGAAGCAACAAAAATGAGTTTTAGTCCAATCGAGCTATTGAAATGTCCATTTCCAGCATGAGGGTGAATTTTGAGATGCTCATTGGAATGCTAAATTTTTCATGGTGTCCCAAGTCTTTCATCAATGTTAGGGCTTAGAGTTAAGATAAATTTACAATTGGAATGAGGAAGAATGATGGCCTAATATTTATGAATGATGTTTCAGAAGCTAAAAAGGTTATAACCCCTCCTAAAACCCTACCTTCAAAGTTATGGAGAGTAAGTGAGTAGTTTGGTCATGAAATGTCTTTTGTAAGCTTATGTGATGATTTGACCTTGTATAATACTCCTTCTACTTAATTTTTTTGGTGGTCTCACTCTCGAGGTCAACTGATAAGGCACTAAAATATGCGTGTTTTGAAGAAATTTGATGATATAATCAAGGGATGGAGGTTTCATGTTAAAAATATTGGTGTGTGAGAAATATTTGGATGTGCCCCAAGTTTCCATGAATAGTTTTAAGTGTGTTCTTTGCATAAATATGGTGAAACATGTCAATCTACATGGATTACCTCTTAAGGACTAGAAGATTTAAAAATAATCAAGTTGGATTAAAAGGATGATGATGCAAATGCATGTTTTTGAAGCAATTTTTTAGTATGCGCAGTTGATATAAGTTAGGTATGACATGTTTTAGCCTATATATTATTTTGGTAAAGTGATTTCAATATTAAGTTATAATGGCCAAAACTTCCCTTTTATGCATGTCAAGTAGGTTTGAGAAACAAGAAGGAAAATGTGTTTTTATCCTCATAACTCCTGTAAGTGAAAAAATTGAATTAGAGTACTCCTAGGAAGTGTTTCATGCATTGGTTTGTCATGAATTTTTTTTTGAAATGGTAAAAGATAACTAAGACAAGGCTGGTTTTTAAGACTTAAAACCCAGTTAGAGTTATCTCAGAAATACAAGCATATTCATGCCAAAACCCTTAAAATGAAGCTTTATGGTAACATGAAAATATTCACAAGGAAAATATATTTATAAAAATGTTTCATATGAGTCATGATTGGGTGATTTGATGATTAAACTAACTCATTTTGTGAGGACTAATTTTCTAGGTTTGCAACTCTTTTAGAACCCTATCCTAATCAGTAGTTATTGGTGAGAATGAAGATGTTTACATTATTCCAGGTTTATGAAGGTCAACCATAGGTCCATAAAAACATTCTCCAAGTAGCAATAATTTTTTTAATATCTTGCATTTGTGTTTGTGAAGAAATCTTGTGACTAGTTTTTGGAGTTGACATGACTGAGCATACCAAGCTAAAAAGAAGAGATGGAATGGAGTCTTGAGACCTGAACTGAAGAATTACAAGCATGAGATGATGTATTAGACATCTTTAATAGATATTTATCTTGTTTCCATTTTATAATTTTAATCATTGAGTGAGTACATACATGCAAGTTGTAGACTGGTTTTGAAGACCATGCACTTAGTGGAGCATATGAGCTCAAATGGAGGTTTGAGAGTAAAATGGTGAGTTTCAAGGCTTGATAAGCTCATATAAGATAATAATACATCTCTAGTAATATGCACATACCATCATAACACTTTTCATGAGTTGCATTAACAAGAAGGCAAGGGAATCTACATTGGGAAGAAGAATTTAAAACTAAATTTGATCGCTACAAAGTGCATATGTTAGACTTAAAATGGAACATTTTCAATTAATTCAGAGGTGCAACGAGTTGAGGAAGGTTATATGATCCTTCATAGGTGTTTTTGGTGCCATGAAAATCCCAAGAAATGTCATAAGTTGTAATTGACATGTTGCAGATACAATGATTACATTTTTGGTGGTTGTTGATGATGTCATTTAAACTCCTTGGAATGAGTTGAAGAAGTTTGAAGATCAAGTGGTTAGAATGTGAAGTGGAATAGGTGTACAAAATTTTATTCTAATGTATAATAATTTCTACGTATGCTGGTATAAAAAAAATATTTGTGTTCCTTAAAGTAGGATGAGCACATGAAAAAGGAGATGAATCAAGAAGCATGACAATACTCTCAAGACTATAATTTTTGTAGAAGTATGCATGTATGATCTGATGTGAATCATGGAGTGTGAGAGGTGAAAAATTATTTCATGTTTTGTATGAATGAGGGACAAATTTTTGTGATTGATAGACGATATTGAATTTTGCACTTACAACAGATTGAAAAGATGAGACAATAGGTGAATCAGGAGGTGTGAAAGAGAGAGAATGTATTTGACCAAAAGATCATAATTTATTACATTAGACAACTAGATGAAGGTGATAAAAACTATGAAAAGTATAAGTTGTTGCTTATAAAAATAGGGAAATTAATCTTCCTTGTAAGTTACATCTTGTAAAAGGTTAAGTGGGTGCTTGGCTGAATTCTTGGGAGTTATTGCTTCCATGCAAGTAGGATCTTGCTAAATTTCAAGTGGGAGCTTGGATATGTTATTGGAGTTGTTACTTCAATTTGAGTGGATGCTCAACAAATTGAAATCTATTTAATCTTTATAGGAAAATTTTCTACACTAGTGCATTGATTTCAGTGGGTTTTTCGTCCTTTAAGGTTTTCCCACATTAAACATTATCTCCATGTGTACTTGCATGTTATCTAATTTTTCTTGAATGTCTCTGTTCCCTCATGGTAAATGTTTATTATAATTTAATAGCTTACTGATTTTTTGAAATTCTCTCAAAGTTTTGAGAAGCACTAATTCACCCCTCCCCTCTCAGTGCTTATGTTTTCCAACAATTAATATCAAAGAAGGTCATGTTAGAGAAAGCTTAACAACTTGAAGAAAATCCTTTTGAAGCACAAGAATGGCTATGGAGATAATCTCTGGAAGAAGCTAAAAATATAAGTATTTTAGTGAATATGAAATTTTAGATGAGGATGATGTTAAAGTAAACCTTGAATCAGAATTTTTTAGTACCCTTGAGGAATTATAGCTCCAAAGAGGGAAGAACCATAAATTAAAGCTAATGGTAAAAGAATATGAAGATAAAATTTATCTTCTTGCGGAAAGGAAAAACAATAAGGATATATAACATGAATATAGACTCAAAGAAATTGAATCATAATTATAGTTTATCTCAACATCTCTCAAATCCAAAGAGGAAGAATGCCTCAAATTCAATACAGAGATGGAATCTCAAGTTGATAGAGGGAAAAATACCTTAATGAAAAATAATATACCTGCATGAGATATGAAGAAGAATTTATATCCTTAAAATTTGATCTAGAAGAAGTAGACAATAGGTTGAAGATGTATGGAAAGTTGGAAAATAGATCTTAATTTCTTGATGGAATTTTGGAGATTCAAAGAGCAGTAGGTGACAAGACAGGACTAGGATTCAAAGGAGAGCCTATTGAGAAGTGTGAAGATGATAAGGTAGGTCTAAGTAGACAAGTAACCATGAAGGAGGAAAAGGAAATAAGGTCAAGAAGCTCTAAATCAGTTAGGAAAACTAATGCATTCAGGTATATAATATCTTTCAATGGTTATTGTTATACATGTAATGATTTTGGGAATGGAGAAAAGAAGTGTATAAAATAAACAAAGGAGTGTATAAAATATGTCAAAAATGACCATCCATGGAGGGATAGAAGGATGAGAAATAAAATAATATTATTTGTTTCAATTTTCAAGAAAAGAATCATACTGCTAGGTATTATCTCTATGAATCATCTAGTCAATTTTGGAGAGAAGAAGTCTCAAGAGGTAGGATTAATATAGTATGCTACAATTGTAACAAGGTTGGGAATTTTTCTAGAAAGTTTCATGTTTTTAAGGATGCTTATTATGGTTGGAATCTCATTTCACATCAATCTAGAAGAAAAAGTGGTGTCATATGTTACAATTGTCATGAAATTGGACATTTTTTGAAACACTATTATCAAAATGAATCTTCTAAGCACAAAACTAGGGGTCAAGCATTCAAGGGGAAAATTAAGAAGGCATTAAAAGTAAATACCAATCCTAGAACTGACACTAAGTCAGTAAGACCTGAGACTGCCACTAAAAAGAAGGATATTAAGTATGAATACAAGGTCAAAGAAATTGACTCTAGGTATGAAGAGTAAAACCATGATAAGAATACAACATGCAAGGATGGTAGAAACAAGAAGAAGTTAGAGAAATTCATAGGAGAGACCAGATCAAGCAAGATATTAAAAAGTGTTGATAAGGTTGAGAAGGATGAAAAAATCCTAGTATCAGTCATGAATAACCTTTTGCCATAACCAAGAGAGTGCATATGAATGAGGTGTATCATGTATGTTTGTCAGGCATTAAATCATAATAAGGAGATATAGGATATGAAATTGACATACCTATAGGGGCATCCAATAATAATAAGAGGATTTCAAAGGAATAAAGAGAAAGGATAGAGTCATTGATTTCCTTTGATGACTTTATACTATTCTAGTGATCTAATTGGGATTGTGTGTCTTCTCTAGGTCTCTAGGATACATTTTTCATTTGCAGGAAGCATAGTGTGTCCTTGGAACTACACTATCATTTGTAGTTTCTGCTCAAAGTCTTTCCAAGTTGCTAAGGTGTGAGTAGTCCAAGGTATGTATGTTTATCCCCTCTCATAAGGTCTGCATGAATATCCAATATGTATAGAAGTTTTAAGAAGTCTACAAAGAGTTGAAAGGCTATGAGAAGTGACTTAAGTTCATGGTCTTGTATAGATGTTCTTGATCATTCCATTTGTCTTTGATCTAGGTCAGTTCTTAGTCATTCATAGTTATCTGAGATATCTATCCTACTCCTCAAGTATTGAATGATGAAAGAAGTAATTAAGATATGTCACGATTTGTCAATCTGTCAAGGTTTTTCAATTTTAAATGTCTGTAACAGGTTTGATTTGAGTCAATTATTATTCCTAGCCATGATGAGTATGTTTAATTTTCAATGTACAAAATATTTGGTATCCCTCAAGAAGGAATGCTCTGTGAAGTAAGTGTCAAAGTTGTATGTTAATTAAATGAGAGTAAGGTAAAGAGGCTCTGAGTTAACTATATGCTTTATACAATGTCAAAGGTATAGTTTGTCATGAAGAAGAACGAATGCTTTGATAGGATCAATGAAAATCTTGAATCTATATGATCTTTAAGTCCATTACATTTAGTGAAGAAGAAATTATGGAGTCAGAGCTCTATGAAAGTGTAGTCACAAAATCATGCACTTTAGACATTTATTTATCTTGGTCTCATACTACTATTTAGAAGGTTCTTGAGTGAAGAAAGTACTAATTAACCCCCATCCTTTTAGCCATCTTGTTTATTTTATTTTGTAATTTGAAACCTATTGCACCCATATGCCTAGCCATTTTCTAACATTCCACATTATTTTAGTTTCAACTGGGGTGCCCATATTAGTACTGAGGCGTACATGGGCACCCTGTTCCCAGTAGGGGCACCCCGGTCCTTTTTTCACTTTCCCACCACATTTTAGGCCTCTTCTAGCTATTTTACATCTTTATCTTTCTTGTGGTTATCCTTTTTGGGGTTAATTAAAAAATTATAGCAAGAGAACCCTATAAATATAAATTTATGAGACCATAATGAGGGACCTAGAATCACTTACTAGTATCATTCCATATAGAGTTGCATCCATTTATTGTATTGGAGATCACTTACATCCACATAGCTCCATGATTAAGGCATGAGATTAGGACATATGCATCATATTTCATCGGGGGGGATTCTATTCCATTCCATGCACACATTCTATTATATTTTCTACATTTAGCTATTGTTCGCTACTTCACAAAGTGTTTCTTACACAAGAGCATCTAGGGCATGACATGCGTACACTCACCAAAACTACATGTGGGTCCTAAATTTAGTGCAACACTCAATTAGTAACCCTATTATTGTGGTAGCTGAGGTTAGTCTAACACATTCATTTGCATCTTTACTTTTTTAGGGTTTTCATACTTCTTTTTGGTCTTTTGTGGGTTATTCTTCCTCTTGGAATATTTGGAGCATTAGGAGCAGTATAGGAAAACTAATACAATAGATAGTGAAGGTTATTAGTCATCTCCATGACCTATGAAGACCATTTCTAGGCCTTTTTCCCATACCATGGTGCATATTCTACTTACCAGAGTGCCTATGGGTTCCCTAGTCCTCTCTTAGGTGCTCCAGTCTAGCCATATCACCCAGAACTTCCCTTTGTGGGACCTCAGCATAGTCATTTCTACTTCTGATTTATCCAGTTACTTATGTGGCATTGTCCAACAAGCATCTACTATCAACTAAGTTATTTCTTCTTATTTCTTGCACATTAGGGTTTAGTATTTCATTTTACATATTTACTTAGATCATTAGCATATTGTTTACTACATTTTTTACTTCAATTACAGTCATTCATAGCTTATATTAATTATACCCTACACTACATAGTTTATTTAATTTTAGTTAATCAAAAATATCAAGTGAAGATTAATCAAATAATGGTTTGTTATCAAGCTCTTTGATACAATAATGGAAGGTGCATTATCTCAAGAAATATTATCTACTCTGCTCCATAAGATTATAAATTCATTCAAATATTCCTAAGAGATTTATAGTTTGTGCAAAACAAGTCAAGTCATCATGAAGCATAGTTATTATTAGCCAATGTTTCATATCAATTCATGAAACAATCAGGTGCATTCTGAGTCTGAGTATGAATGAAAAATGCTAAAATTCCTTGTTAAGTTAATTCAATTCTATAAGTTAGCCAAAGAGGTCTTATGTATGTGAAACCTTAGGTGTTCATGTTCATGTCTAAAGGTCTATGAAAATGAATTCAACACTATTATGATACAATGATGTTGGTCTCATGGAGGATACAAGAAGAAGGGTAAGGCTGTGTTATGATTGAGAATGAAGTAGCTATGTTTCAATGGTATACATTCAGTTAAAATATGTATATGGGTGCTTGAAGATGTGTAGGGCTACCTTAACTAAGAGCTTAGAGGGTTTAAGAAGGTGTGCATGGATACAAGTTTTGAATGAATTCAAAATTGGATCAAAGAAGATAGTTTAGTCATCAGAGCATCATGTGCAAGAAGGAATGAGGTCTCCCAGGTGTGTGTACACACTAAGGTGTGTATTGATGTCATGATTCAATTCTACATAAAAGGTGTAAAATAATGACTTCTTATGAATTGTGATTGGTTATACATCATAGAGGTTGTGTGAAGAATCATGAAACTTGATCAAGACTGTGAAGAACAAAGATGAGTTTCTCCAACTTATATACATACATGTTTGCAAGAATGTATATAGGAATACTGGACTTGTGTTGATGTATATAGTAGTTGTATGGGTATTCAAGATGATGTGTAAGACTAGAGTGAATGTGGATAGTAAATTTTTAGAGGAAATTAGAGAATTCAAGAAGAAAAAGAGCATGAACTCAATCTAGTAAACCAAGACAAGCAAAAACATGAGAAATCAGAGTTTTGAAGCTAGAAAGGTGTTAACACATTGAAAAGACCTTATTTTAAGTGATAAAAGGTGATAGATGGGGTCTGAGCCATTATAATAATTTAATTAAGACCAAACCCTAGTTTTTCACTATGTAACCCTAGTAAGGAGCTTGAGAACCCTAGTAAAAAGGAGAAACTTGAGTTGGAGATGATAAAGGAGTAGAGAAATAAAAATTGGCCAAAAGCAAGATTTTCCAAAAGGGTATTGTTATCCAAAAATCCCCCTAGGTTATTTTTGGATTCAATAGATTTAAAAATGGATTTAGCCATTTTTAAGAGCTTAGGATGGTTAAATGGCCATCAAATTCTCTTTCCCAAATGATTCAGTTGTTGGCATTCAAGAAACCTACAGGAGACTAAGTCTTATAGCATTGGTGGGTTCCTATTTAAAATCTGCAGTACAAAGGTGAAGGGGCTAGTGTTGTGCAGTAAAGATCAAAGTCACGAAACAAAGATCAAGGGGCTAGTGTTGTGCAGAAAAGATTAAAGTCACAGGAAAAAGGAAAGCATAAGGACATGCGGCACAGATCAAAGGCACAAAAATATCACATGGTGGAGTTCTTGTAGTCTCCAAGGAAGATCCATTATGTGGACCTCAAGTCCGCAGGATAAGCCACAGTTCATATTTCGTTGGGTTCTTTAAGTTAGATAAGGTCAAAGGGGTTAAGTGGCAGTAATTCAAAAAAGCCAAAAAATTTCTAAAAATTTCTAACTCCCCCAGGCTTAGAAATTACAATGTGAAGAGCTACATGGAAACAACGTATTTTATCTCATTTTGTAGTTTGAAAAATTCAAAGGTACATCCAAGCACAAACAAGATAGACTAACGGGTCTTGACATGGGGGCCACATGGAGATTCCTTATTAGCTTGCACTTTGCAATTGTTAGAAGAGACTATCAAAAGTCTAAATATGTATTAAAGGCATGAAGATTCCTCATTGGTAGCTGGTTCACATATGTCAAATAGAGAAATCAAAAGGACTGACATGCAAAGTGTGTGGAGCCTTCTCATAGGCTCACACTACACAATGGTCAGTCAAAGGGTGAAATGTGAAGGAATTGTGGTTTTCTCTCATTGGCTTGTGTTCCTGTTGATGATTATATTTGTGGATGAATCATCAAAGTTGTGGGAAATATTAGAAACGTGAGACTTAACCCCTAAGATAACCTCCAGATTTTATAGAAGCTAGCTCTTCTCTACTTGTATTGAGGTAAGGGTTAGAGAGAAAACTAAGCAAAACTTTAAATCTTATCTAAGGCGATGGGCTAGAATTTTGTTGAAAGCATAGAGATAGAAACCGAAATAACTAATAAACTAGTTAAAGATAAATGAGCATGATCAACCCTTTTAGATATATTTCGTAATATCGGAGGCTAGAAAGAACTAAAACATAACCATTTTCAAGTAAATAGATTTATGTAAAGATCTAAGAGCATATAGTATAATAGAAACTTAAAGATTCATCAAGAACTGAAATAAATCATGTAGAAGGAAATGAGGACATAATGTATTATGAAATCCTTAGTGCACAAAAAAATAACTCTTAATTTATAGAGAAAATAGTACATAAGGCCAAGAATGGCATAGATTACAGTATTTATTTACAATAGAGCCTTGCTAAGGCTGGTGAACACAAAACAATTAAATCTAAAGATCTTCTAAAGCTCTTCTAAATTTTTCCCTCCTCTCTACTAGCACCATAACCTTCTTTTATAGACCATGCAACTCGTGTTCTAATGCATCTACCATCAAAACTTCCACCATTTGCATTTAGTTCTTTACTTGCATGATCTTCAACCCATGGGGATGAATCTCATCTAATTTCTTTGGGACTTGGGATTGCATTCAATCCATTGAACTGTGAGTCCTTTTTCTTATTTTATTAGCCCTTAGGATGGTGGTAGCTTCCTTACATTACATGTGGAGGATGCACACTACTTTGGGGTTGCCTTTTGTTTTCTCCTTTTGAAGTTGTGCTTGGTCAACATGTGGAGCGTTGCAAGATCTTCCCCCTTTCCTTTGACTTTTCAACTTTCTTGGGTTGGGCTTCTATGATCCTACCACATGGTCAATTCTCATTGTTTTAAAGACCTTGATTCATTGTGCTAGCTCCAATATGTGTCGAAGAGACATGTGGATATCCTTCGCACTCAGTCTCATACTTAGTCAAAAATTGAGCTCCAAAAAGAAACAAAGGAATGCTAACATAAAAGGGGTCTATGTGAAAAAAATATGAAAGAAACGAGAGATCCCTGAAAGGTGTAGAAATTATTCTATATTTATGGTGACTTGCCAAGGGACTCCGTGTCAGCCATGGAAGAATTTGGAAATCCTTCCGTGTCTCAAAATTGTAAAATATGGATCAAAACACCACTCAAATCTACTTCAAAGAATCTTGGTACCCGACCCATTCCTCCTTTGTCAGGTAGGTTGATTGTTGTAGATCTTGGAAGGATTTATCTAGGTCAATGATCTCCTTTTGAGATAATGCTTGGAGATCTTGTACCATTATTTGTATATGGAACTCCAATTTTACAATTGGGTTCAGGATGGTCTCCACCTCAGCAAAATTGGAATTATCCTTTAAATATTGAAAGACAGTCTTATCATGTTCCTTTTTTGTGAGTAACTACTAAATTTTGTCCTCTGATAGGACAGTGGAGTCATTGGGGAAGGGAGAGGGGAAGCCCAATTGCACCAATTCTTTTATGTGATGATTCCTATCTCTAATCTCGAGTTGGAGTTGAGTTAGGAGATTTTGACACTTGATGGATGCCTTGTTGCAACTTATAATCTCACTGATCTTGGCCGCTACCATCTGCATGTCTGTGATACCCACCTTTTAAAGGGTGGAGTCCAAAGAGTCATATAATTTTTGAACAAGCACCTATGATTCAAGGACCTATAGGGATATAGTGGTACTTATGGTGGAGGCTGAGGACTCTATGTTAGCGTATGGACCTTATACATCATATATAAATCTAAGTGTGGGCATTATGTATTTTTCTGTAATGGTGATTCTTTTTCAGTAGCAGATATATGGCCCTTACTCTAATGATATGATTCCCCCTTCCTAGGGATTCTGAGCAAGTTTTCAAGTCAAATCTTTGACTATGTCCTCTGATGACTGGTATTTTGTCTATAAGCTCCCATTCCCTGACTTTGTGGTATGTAGCTTCATTTGAAGCATGGTAACCTTAGCTTTCCTCAAACAAACCTATTTTTGTAGTGAAGAGGTCTCAGCCTTAGAGGTTGTCATCTTGACCTCTAATTTCTTGGTTTCTACCTAGGAAGCTACAAGATTTTCTTTTGAGGTTGCCTCTTTCAACTCCTTGCAGAGTTTCTCCATTTCTTTGTTTTTCCCCTTGATTTCAATATTGAGGTGAATGGAAGTACTCTCTATCTATCTACTACTCTTTGTTTGTCTAAGGCTAGACTCTACCTTCTTCATCTTATTACTTATCTTAAGATAATCTGTGGTGAGCATGATAGTTGTTTCATTCATCAGTTTTGCCTTGTCTTGAGGCCATAACTAAGTCAGATATACCGCAACAACATTGATAGTATAATCATCCAGTTGTATCTATTCAACACATTTAGAGGTGTTGGGGATCATTTGTGTAATGGTCAGGGAGCTCTGTTAATGGTCATATAATGACTGCATCTACTTTTTCACTCCTACAGACATCTCCTTCTTCTTCATCTTCTCCTTTCTCCTACCATAGGCCACTCTGGTTGAATCGACATGATTCATGAAGTCCTTGGGTGAAATGACAATTCCACTTATAAATGGGAATCCTAAAGATAGGAAGTATGGTATTGTAGTAGGTTGCAAGGGTTGGGAGGTCACAAGATCTGAAAAAAGGGTGGCCAAGACTTTGGGAGAGAAACAGGGAATGGTGTTGGGTGGTAGAGGAATAAGAGATGCACTAGGGGTGGAAGGGTCTGAGTCAGAGTGACCAAAATAGAAACATCCCCAGCTAAGGAAATGAAAGGAGGGTGAGAATGAAATGGATGAGTGGGAAGAGGTGAGGAAAATGGAGGAATGTGAGGAGTTGAAGAAGCAGATGAAGAAGGGACCTTAGATGACTTCATCTTCTTCTTTGGCGGGCTCTGGGGGCTAGCACCCTTAGTGGTAGTTGTGAAGGGTGAGACCAATGGCTGTGAGGAGGTGAAACCCTGGGTCATATTTTCCACTGGTTTCTCTTCTATTTCCAAAACCTAAAGGTTTAGCGCTATCTAAATTGTGGGCATGTTGCTCGATGGACTCTATTGAGAAGCCAAGGGTGTGAGTCATGGTTATGTTTGTTTCTAAGAGGGTTCAGGGGTTTCTTCCTTATGCCACATGAATTTTTCATTAGTGATGAAGAGTTCCTCCCTGTTGTCCATGTCGAACCCCTACTCAGTATCCCACATTTCTTCCCACTTTTTGTGGACACTTCCTCAAAATTGAGGGTCATTTTCCCAATTTCTTGCCTATATTTCCAATAGGCCTTAATTTTTTCCATACTCCAGTCCTTACCCCATAGGGCTATCCTCAAACACTTAGCCATGGTTAAAGAGGAGTCATATTTGTGCAAGAATGGATGAAAATACTCCCATGTTGGGGTTAGAATATCCTTCAATTCAACATAAATATTAGGAGTCTCTCACTGAGGAGACCTCCTTTCTTCAAATAACCTTCTCCACTCATTCTTAAATGATCCCAAGTCTTTGTTTCAATACAAGATGATGGATATCTTCCCAACTAGGTCATACCTCCATCTATCCCAAATCAAGGTGAAGTCATACTGAGCTAGCTTCTATATGAGTACATGTTTTGCATTCCGTTTTATCACAGTAATACCTCCTTTATGTCAGGGGAGTTAAAATAATGTGTTCTTCTTATGGGTAGAGATGTATTCTTATTCCAGGATATCAAACTACCTTGCAACCTCCAAGCCCACCACCCACTTCATGAGGATTATAGGGAGCATGAAATATTCCTCCCAGAATCCATGCAGCCGTATCATTGAATGCGCTTCCCCAAAAAATTAATTACAGGGATATACGGGGTCCTCGAGGATGGGTTGAACTGAATCACACATTATTTTATTGACTCCTTCTTGATCAATCTTGGGTAGGAGGGGCACTACAAAGAAGTTTTAAAACTCATAGGCATCCTAGGAATGGGATAGCACATGAGTCCATGTGGACACTAGTATGATGTTATGAGGTTCGACCTCCAAGTCCCAAAGTGTCATGGGCATATATTGGCTAAAGAATGACCTATTCTAGTAAATACTAAGATGAAACAAATAGGAGGGATACATGAATGTGGTGTTTATACACAAATCAGTCAGCTGATTATAAATAGCATCCACTTGACCTTAGAGAAGTCAAATGAATATGCCTGGTCCTTCTTCACCGCTCTCATTCTGAAAAGGGCTCTCATTTGCTAGTCGTGGACATTTTTTTTGAGTCTTGACCAAAAATAAAGGCCAACATAGATAAAACATCTTGATAATCCTACAAGAATGATTTCAATGGGATTAAAAATCATGACATCTCATAACTGCTCGAATCCTTTTTTCATAATTCTTTCTTGAGGAAAGTGGCTTTATACTGGCATGAGGACCATACCTCTTGGAGTTTGGCCATTATAAAAGCTATTCGTTGGGTCATGTAGTAAGGCTAACATGTCTCTAATGGTTTGTGTTGTTATCTTCACCTGTATATCCTTGTCATTGATGGTGCTGGTATCGAGGTCAAAATAGCATATGCACATCTACATGAGTTTTGTATATGGGTGAAAAAGGAGAACCATGTACTGGGAAAGGGTAGTGGTCTAGATTCTAGAGCCAAAAGACTCAAAATATCCCAAACTAAGATATCTAGTGTAAGAAGCCTCTCCTAGATCCTTTGGATTTTTGGTTAGGATGAGGTCATAGACATCATCCGCATAGTCAGTGGCCAAGGAAGCATCCCTATAGTGCATGCTTTTGTTAGGATAAATCATCCTTGATTTGTGAGTGCGTGGGGGCACAGGGCATCCTGCATAAGATTTTAATTGGGGAACCTAGTTGGAAGCTACCATAGCTATTCAAGAAGTTGAAAGAATCTATGGTTCTTTATAATGGTGATTCGGGAATTTGAGGAGAGAGACGCTTAATTTTTGAAATGAAATTTTTCGTGACTCCACAACCTATCTTAAATAGCCTCCTTGTTTTTCATGAAGTAAAGGCTCCCACACACATCAGGTTACATCCCTTAACAAAACTTTGGTTAAATGACCCTTGGCACCAAATTTCACACTTCTCAAGAGATTTTTCATTATTTCTCCAATCCTTTTCAATAAGTATTCCCAAAAATATGTTGGATCATTTACTTTGAGGAAACATAGGAAGGCATGCTTCCCAAAAAAAATTCAAAAAGGGGAAACAGGAGTCACCACATGAGACACATGTCCAAAGACACTTATTGGAAGGGGAAACACCTCGAAACAAGTAAAAGACAAAAGAAGGGGACTATACATATGATACATATTTACAATATTCAAAAGAATCAATGGAAAGGTTTAAGATGGACCCCATTTACTAGGATCACCAAGGGCTCTCATTCCATAGTTTCAAGCTCAAAGGCATTATGTTGCTTGGATGTAGTGATCTTGAATGTCCCAGAGCAAAGAGGGTAAAAATTCTCATGGTTACCAAGCTTTGTGGCTCTCGCGTCCCACTTCAAAACTAAAGTGCCAACCCAAATATTGGGTTCTGAAGTTTCTTGTTAAACCAAGTATTGACAGTCTATTGCTGGCTAATCATGGATCCATGAGCTAACTCCCATTTCTCTTGAATTTATATGAATTTCATGAGTCTCACCTACATATCTCCATGTTCTTCTATTTTAATTTTTTTTATCAATTGCAATGTTGGGAGCTCTACTGTGATGGGCATTACTGCACTTTTACCAAAGAGTAATTCATATGGTAAGGTCTTCAAAATATTTTTAGGTGTGATCCAGTCAGCCCATAAGGTTTTCTTAACATGCTTATGTCATGATATTTTATGCTCATATCCCATCCTTTTTATAAGTCTTATCATATTCTTGTTGGTATACTCTACCAAAACATTACCCTGCATGTAGTAGTTGGAAGATGTTTTTAGATAAATCACATGCTTCATAGCAAATTCAAATACCTTAGCACCCAAAAATGCCTTAACATTATCTGATATGATCATACACGGGGGTTATAAGTAGGTGGTGATGGCACAAAGAAGTTCTAGGATCATATTCTTGGTAGATTCCTTCAACATAACCACCTTTGTCCATCGGGTGAAATAATCAGTGGCCGTGAGAATCCACTTATGATCCGTGCTTGAAACTGAGTTAACCATTTTGATGAAATAAAGACCACATTACATGAATGGTTCTTTAACTAGAATCGAGTTAAGGGGTAATGCATCATTTCTCCAGAAGACCGAGTAGAATTTGAAAATCTTACACTTGCTCACCGTCGTATAGCAATCTAAGAACAAAATGGGCCAGAAACATCCCGCCTGAAGGACTTTTATGGTTGTAGTTTTGAATGAGAAATGGCCTCCCAAGTTACCATGATGTAACTCACGTAAGACCCTTTTAGTCTCCTCTTTTTCCAAGCATGTAAGTAGGATCCCATCAAAGCTCCTTTTGAAAAGGATATTATCAATTTTGAAAAAATTTGATCCCTGATGTCGATAATACCTTCTCTTTTTAAGAGGAAGGTGACTTAGATATTAACCTGTCTACATAAAATGTATTATATCTGATACCAAGCCTTTGGATTCATTCTCTTGGATATAGAGCACCATCTCAGAGTCATCATCTATTGGTGTCATTAGATCCTATGTAGCATATTAACACAGACCCTTCCCTCTTACCAGATTTTTATGCTTTATTTTAGAATCATACTCTAAGATCTTGGTGATCTAGTTAGCCCTTTTATCAGTTATCTCATGTTCAGTGATGTATTCCTTGACACTGGAGTGTGCCACCAAGAGAGTGATTTTGCTATTGGTCATGAGGTGTCTGAATTTCTTCAACCCCTTCACAATGACATAAGCATGTTTCTCCATGAAATTTTACCTTGTTTCATAATCATGGAGGGTCTTCAAAAAGAACACAACTAGGTTCTCCTCTCCATGTGACTCTCCCTTCTGTGTCATTACGGATGCTACACTATGTTCACTTCCATATACATACATGATGAAATCTTTAGAGAAGTATGGGTTGTGTAGCACTAGAACAAATGTAATTTATCTTTTGATTGCCTCAAAGGATTTCTGACCTTCGATGGTCCATTTGAAAGTTAAATTTTTTTTAGCATCAATGTGAATTGGAGGATCATTCTAACAAAATTAATCTTTCCTAAGAAATATTGCACTACCTTCTTATTGACAGGTAGGGACAATTCCAAAATGGCCTCAACTCTCTCTTGGTCAATTGAGACTCCATCTTTTAAGGCAACGTGTCCCAGGAGTTTGCCTTGTGATACTCCGAAAACACATTTTTTTGGGTTCAAAGAGGTTCCAAATTCCTAACACTTCTTGAACATAACTTCTAAAGTATCAAAATGATATTCTCCTATTTTGGTGAACAATATGAAATTTTCTAAATGTAGTCATTTTTATGCCCTCTCAAAGAACACGGAAATCCCATGGGCATCGACCTATCACCCAGCGGGCACTGGGTGCTCACTTGAGGCACATATGGGTGCAAAGTCTCTCCTTTATGTGATTTGTGTGAGAATGCATTATTTTTTATAGAAACTTAAGTGAATATATTGGAAAGGAACCATACATTCAACTTTGAGCTCAGAACAACTTCTAGACCAATTTGTTCATTCATATAAGAAAAGTATTACTGAACATAGATCTGAATCATAATATAAAATAAATGTACAAGGGTTTACACCCACTCATATGAAATGAATATATATAACTGATCCATACAGGTATAATTAGAACTCAAACCACACATATATTCATATTGAGCATGTTGATAACCACATTACATTAACTAGGGAAATCACATATCCATATGATAGTGTAGACCAATGTCATGCATTAAAACTAGACCTAGGCCCTTCATAGTAGAAAGAAAAATTGTTTAAACCCATCCCCTTGATACAACATACTCCTACAGATCCTCTAAACCCAGCCTATGGAGCTCTCACAGTATTCCTACATGGTTTTACCTCTCTTCAATTCTCACCTCTCCATCTATCTCTCTTTTCCTCTACCAGACACTCATATATATTGCCTTTTCAAGCACCACCATGCTTTTCTAAAGTTGTATATCACTTGCCATGTGTCCAAGTGGTCCTCCATGAGAGCATGCTTCTTCAGATGCGAGCTCTCCATCCTTTTCTATGATGATCTTCTGGAATCTTCTATTTCAATGTATATTCCTTTCATGGGCACCAAGTTTTCAAGCTAGCTCATTATCCACTTCGCATGCGCAGTCAAGTCATGCTTTCCTTGTGTTCTACCCCATATGGAAAATATGGCTAAGTCTCAAGATATTTGCTCTGCCTTATGCATGCTTCACTGGTTCTACCAAAACCCTCCAAAAACTTTTTCCTATGCACTTTCTCCTTATGCGCCCTTAGAAAAATAGGCCTTGCGTGCCCATTCACCTTCTTGTACTTAGCCAATATTTTAGGGGCCTAACATCA
Source organism: Taxus chinensis (assembly GCA_019776745.2). Classification (NCBI taxonomy): domain Eukaryota; kingdom Viridiplantae; phylum Streptophyta; class Pinopsida; order Cupressales; family Taxaceae; genus Taxus; species Taxus chinensis. The sequence continues at coordinate 407,673,242 of CM034150.1, forward strand.
ACCCAAAATATGCATGTTCTTCACCCTCAGGAACACCTTATCAAAGAATAAAGAAAGAATGTCCTTGAATATTTTGGAGGAAGAATAAAGGAATGAAGAATTTTTGGGAAGAATGAAAGAAAGGGAAAACTATGATTATTTCTGCAAGAGGAGAGGGAAATCCTTCATCAATTCTACCTCCAACTTATTCTAGGTTGTTTCACAAATAATTTTGTTCCAGAATAGAGTTAATTATATCCTTTCATTCTCTTGAGAAACAGATAGGGGTTAGGGTTAGGAGGAATACCTGTTGAGTGTTGGGAAGGTGTGCACATACCGTAGAGAGATCATACCGATTGTGAAGAGATCCTTTTTGTCTGGGAAGGACTACCTATAAATAAGAATGCAAGACCACCAGATTTTAGTTAGACAATAACTGAGGGAATTGCCTTGGGCCCAGGAAATAGTAGACTTCCTTTCGAAGGTGGTCAGTTCCCTTTTAATACAAATTGATGCAAATGATAATAAAGAGGCTATTGCGAACTCACGATTTAGGTATCTCGTTACTAAAAGCAATAGAGACTAAACTACAAATAATAGAATGTCATGTTGTTTGTTTGGTCACTGGTTATTGATATGTTCAGATCAAGTTACAGGGATAGACCAGGCTGGACATGAGCTTGTTTTGAGGTGAATAGGTGAAAGGTTGGTTTTGGTATAAGTCACAGTGACTGATGTCGGTCACTAGATAACCGATCGCAGTTATAAAACCGGTACCGGTAGGGAATAACCAATATTGGTAGGGGCAGTGATTTAGGGATTTTTAAATGGAGGTTGGTGTAAGGTGGTTATGAGGTTTGGAAGGTTGGTAGATGGTTGAGGGGAGTAGTAAGGTGATAGAGAAGACTCAGAGAGTGAGAGAGTTGTCTTTGGGGCAATATAGAGATGGATGACCGAAGGTTAGGTGCAGGTTATTACTGGGTGGTAGATCCAGAAGTGAGCTTATAATCCCTATGAATTAAAAGTTCACAAAGTAGTGTCTAGAAGCATACAAGGTGATAAAAGAGACTACTTACTAGTTTCTGATGTGGATGTAGGTCCAAAGAATGCAGTGGCGAAGGTAAGGCTCAGTCAGGATGATCCAGCAATCGGAAGTGATCTGATGAAGCTATCCTTCGACTCTCCCGATGTTTGGATGAGTGTTACAATGCTCTAGTTGCTCAGTTACAGTCTTGGGCTCGATCCCTCTCTTTACAAACCCTTCTCTCTCCTTCACTTGTCTCTCTCTTGCAAATGAATTCTGGATCCTTGCAAATGAAATCTGATCCTTTGGTTTTGGTTGGGGGAGCTCATTTACAGGGAACCGATGGCAGTTACGTAACCGACACCAGTCGAGTAGGGACCGATGTTTGTTAGGTCAAAGTTGGCTATTTTTAGTAAAATAGCCAACTTTCCCTCCTTTTCTCCCGAGGGATCAGTTGTGGGCTTGGTCAAGTCATTATTAGGTTCGTTTTGATGCGGGTGAGGGGTGATGAGTCATGGGTGTGGGTCTGGACCAAGTCATAGGTCTTAATTAGGTTAGTTTAGGGTTAGGGCTAGGCAATAGTGAGGTGGCAAGGTGAGGTGGAAGGGTTGGAGATGTGGATTTATTAATTATAAGGTAATTAATAAATAATTAAGTGTGTAAGGTTTAGGTGGTGAGGTAGGGTTAGGTTGTGGGATGAGATATGGGGTACCGGGTGTCATAAGACCCAAATTTGGTGTCTACATTTTCCCCTTGTTGTCATGTAACTTGTCTTATAAAGCTGCACTGACAATAATAAGAAGTGGTTGCCCCAGTTAAGGGTATAGGTAATCCCCCTCAAATCTATCACAGATTGAGGCGACGTGAAATCAGGGATAGGGTTGATAAAGGGTGAATGATGATGAGATGATGGTAAGATTGTGGGGTAAGTTCAAGGAAGACGATGCATGTTGAAATGCAGTAGTGCGACCAGGGTACACGATTTGAAGAGAAAACAAGCAATTCATAGGCAAAGGTCGATAGTTTATCCAAACAAGGTTGATATAATCCTGGTATCCAAGGCATAGGAAGTAGCTCCAGGGGATATAACGGGTAAGGTACCAGAACGTTTAGGCATGTTCAACAGTACCAAATGGTTGGTTTAGTTGAGATAAAAGTCACGGTCTCGGTCTAGGCAAAGCTGGTCAGTTGATCAATTCAAGTATCCTAGTCATGCTAAAACACGAACATGTGAGCTCGATTGAACAAACAGCTACATGATGGGTGGATAGAATCGTAATATGAGGGCCTCAGTCAAGGTACTTAATTGGTGCGGCCTTGGGTTGGCCTGATTGGTTAGGTGTGGCTGTGGGTCAGGCCGATTGGTTGGTTGCGGTCTTGGGTCAGGCCGATTGATTGGTCGCGGCCTTGGGTCGGGCTGATTGGTTGGTTACGGCCTTGGGTTGGGCCAATTAGTTGGTTGTGGCATTGGGTCAGCCTGATTGATTGATTGTGGCCTTGGGTCGGGCCGATTGGTTGGTTACGGCCTTGGGTCAGGCCGATTGGTAAGTTGCGGCCTTGGGTTGGGCCGATTGGTAAGTTACAGCCTGAGGTCAGGCCAATGAATTCAAAATAAGGCTATTTAGCAAAAGCTGGGGGTATGCGATGTGGTGAAAAATGGAGTTTGGTGGATAAGGTCAAGAGTTAGGTTAAACTAGGAAAGTAACCAATATCGGTTAGTGGTGACCGGTATCGGTTAGGAGACTGATATCGGTCTTCTAGGGCATGACCTAACCGATATCAGTTAGAGGTCAAAACCTATAAAAAGAAAATATACGACATGTCATTTTCACATTGTGAAGCTGAGTGCCAAATTTTTATTGTTTGAGTTTTGAAGTGATTGGTTCATGTTTTTGGGCTGAGTTGGCACTAGTTGAGTGGGGAAGTGAGTTATTGGTAGGCCCTAGAGATCGGGAGGCAGAGTTTGATTGGTTGAGAACCCTGTTGAGGAGATTTGGAGCTATGGCACAGCCTGGAGGAGCAGGAGGTACTGGAGGTACTGGAGGTGTTGGAGGAGCTGGACCACCACCACCTATCCCACCGCGACGACGTGTAGTTGTACCAGTAGGCTCTGAACCCCTATTTTTTTTAATTTGATGAATTTAGCTAGGATGTGGGTATTGGGGTAGGAATCCAAAATTTGATAAAAGTAATGAATAAATGAAGGTAAACAGTAAAATGGATTAGGTAGATATATTAGGTAGGCCAAAATGTCAGGGTGGGTAAGTTTTTAGGCAATTGTGCTGGGTAAATGGGTAGAAATAGGAAAAAAAAGGGGATTTGGGGGCCGTTTTTGGTCCAACCCCAAAATCCCACAGTAACCGATGTCGGTCACTAGTCGACTGACATCGGTCACAGTGCAATTGTGTAGATTAGCAGGTATAGATACCGGCATCGGTCATGTGTCGACCGACGTCGGTTCATAAAATTTGGGACATAGACTGTTGGTGGGGGACCGATGGCGATCGAGGGTGACCGATACCAGTCACCATGGGTAGGAGGTAGGGTTGTAAAATTGTTTTGTTGGGTGTTGTTTTGGGCGGGTAGGATAGATTATAGGGTGAAGGGGGGAGAAGGATTAATAGATATATAGGGAAGAGGGGCGAAAAATATTTATAGATGTATAGGTAAGATAGGTGGGTGTAGATCTGTTTATAGAGTTGGGTTGTGATTGGGTCGATGAGTGAGTATAGAGGGTTAAGGTAGTTGTTTTGTGAAGGGTAGGCCTGACGAAATGGGTTGTTTTTGCAAGCACGCCAGCAGTTGACTATGCGAGATCAGATGCCACCTCTACTGGAGCGGATGCGGTCACATGTGACCGTAGCACAATGGGTAGTTATGTGGGAGGTTGGACTCAGTGGAGTCTAGAGGTATAGGGATTTGGATGGGGATCACAGCCTGATGGTTTCCCTCATCGAGAGATGGGATCCGGCAACCAATTCCTTTCATCTCCCTACTGGAGAGATGACAGTCACCCTAGAGGATGTGTATCGCATCCTGAGACTGCCAATCATAGGTGAGGAGGTGTTCCAAGTGGATGCTGAGACAACAATGGATAGCATCCTACAGGTATTTGGGGATGCAGCCCCATTGATTACGTATCATAGTGTGAGCATCTACTACGGTGATATGTATCGTGCTCATCGACAAGAGACACGACTTGCCATGCTGATGATGATTGGTATCAGCTGCTTCGCCCTCCCAGACTCAGAGGGAGGCCGCTTCCCACGGGCTCTGATGGGAGTGTTACATGAGATGATGGAGGAGCACACCTGCTACGCATGGGCACCAGTGTATCTAGTGTAGCTATACAGAGAGCTCTGGGGCTATCGCCGTATGAGGTGATTTGGTATATGCTCGACATTCTTGTTACACTACTGGGACTACGAGTATATCATGTGTATATGACCAGTAGGGTTGCCCCAGTAGCCAGGGCCACATGCAGTCTATAGATATGGGTTTCAGAGGTGGTTGGGGGTCGTGGGCTAGCCACGAGCAGTTATCGTAGGGTAGGATGTCACTTATTACAGGCATATATTAGAGGGCCTGACTACATTAGATATTATATGGAGGCCATACAGAGCCCATCAGCCCCATGGAGGAGCCCGAGCATAGTTACGATGGATCCAATACATCTTTTGGATAGCTGGACAGAGACCCGGGGAGTATGAGAGGATTCCTCTAGAGAGGGTACGACGACAGCTGGGACTACAGCAAGATGAGCCCCCTCCCTTCCCATAGTATCAGAGGGAGGATATAGAGGCACCACTACCTCTATCGCAGCCATTTGACCCTGTCTGGGTAGCAGAGAGACTGAAAGATGATACAATGGACGACACTGGGGTTACAGGCTCATTTTTGGTTGGGTGGGTAGGGCAGAGGGTGGCCATGAGAGCACAGCCAGATTTGGCAGTTGTTACAGTAGAGAGGGACTGTCTCTTGGGTCAGGTGAAATTACTACAAGGGCAGCTTGCTGCTGCACAGGCACAAATCAGGGGGTTACAGGGGCAGTTGGCCCAGGCACAGGCACAGGCACAGGCACATCCTCAGGTCCCTATTCAGGCTCTGATGGCAGCTCCACTGCCACCACAGGTATAGGCTTAGGGTCAGGGTGTATAGGCAGGGCAGGGCCCACTTATATTAGGAGCTGGGGGACCAGCCCCACCAGCCATGGTGGCACGGGCCTGGTACATGGAGGCGAGAGTGGAGACCCATTACTATCAAGATGTACTAGATAGTACCGGTGTAGATTATCAGCCATATGCAGCTCATAAAGCTGAGACTTCCTGAATTCACAGGTCACAGGGGGCCACAGCCACAACCGGTGGGTCAGTGATGGGTAGGAGGCGAGATCTGAGACCAGGGCCAGCTGAGGGATGAGCCGAGGGAGGGGGAGAGAGCTAAGTCACCCCAGGAGCGGAGATGTTTTTGGATAGTTGATTTTTTGATAGAGACACCGGTCTGTGAACTGAGTGTGCATATAGAGGCCTGCGTGCCCACATAGGATTTATGTATTCATTTTTGTTGTATATACCGGCCTGCGAGCCGAGTACATTTTGTATAGTTGATACCGGCCTACGAGCCGAGTATATTTTTGACATGAGAGACCGGCCTACAAGCCGAGTCGAGAGTTTGACAAAGACAGCGGCCTACATGCCGACTTTGTATTTGGGATCACAGAGGCCCCATGCAGGGTAATTTGTATATTTTGACATTGATTTGATGATATATAGATGATGAGTCTAATCAATATGGTGTGTATAATTGTTGATTTGATGCATATATTATAATGTTTCATGTGTTTTGTCGATGGTATTGGAATTCTATGTATATAGATGACGTTGATGATGTTTTGATGATATGCATGTGTTGAAATGTTGATGGTATTATGATGATGGATGTTGATAATGATGTCGTTATGTAGGGAAAAGAGGCGGGCACCGCTAAAAATTTACAAAAAACAAAGATAAGGCCTAGGTATAAGCAAAAGGAGACAGGTTGACTGATATCGGTTAACTTACCGATGTCGGTCGCTATCTGACCGATACTGATTAGGTAACCGACATCGGTTATGTTAAAACAAGCTTTTCTAAAAATAGAAAATCTTGGGAGCTAACTTAAATTCTTATTTTTAGAGTCATGCAACATGTTAAATACGAGGATGTGAGGCTGTTGACGTCCATACAGGGTAGTTACATGGGAGAATTGAGTGATAAGGAGGAAAGAGATAGGTAAAGTGATTGTGGGCTTGGATTAAGAAGGTGTAAAGGCAAGTTATAGTGAAGAGTCTAGTGAACATGGCTGAACAAGGAGAAGCATCCAGTGGGCAGAGAGGAGAGAGAAGATAGGTTCCACCTCAAGCTGCTACATCCCAAGAGGTATAATTTTTGGTTGGAATGAGATTTTTCATGCTTATAAATAGGATGTGGCAAGGTAAGTGGGTAGAAAGATGATAGTCAAGGGTTTGGGATGGGGTGAGTGTTATAGGGTAGGTAATCAGGTGTTTTAGATATGTTTGTAGGTATAGAGAGGGGTAAACCAACAAATAAGTTATCATAGGTGGTGTTTTTGAGCAGGATGGATAGTATTGACAGTGACCGATATCGGTTTAGGCCTAACCAGTATCAGTTAGGTAACCGATATCGGTTACTGTGTAAAGTTGCATATTCTGATAAAAAACACTTGGGGATTCATTTGCTATTTGTTTTTCATTGGTTTGATGTGTGCAAGTAGAGGCAAGGTTGATGATGAATGATAGGGTACCATCTTTGTTGTCACGGGTCCGAACGGATGTAACACCAGCGGAGTGGGCATTAATAAACTGTGTGGGGTTAAGTGGAATCCGTTATTATTCACGAATCACACACAATCATGCTATGTTGCAGGCGCTGATTGAGAGATGGAATCCAGAAAAGAATACTTTCCATTTGCCAACAGGGGAAATGACAGTGACGTTAGAAGATGTGTTTCAAATTTTGAGACTTCTAATTACAGGAAGACCAGTGTATCAGGTAGGGCCTAATGCGGCGTGGGTAGTGATAATGGCAGTATTTGGTCCAGCTGCACGAGATTTGACACAGTGAGGTGTGACATTTACTTATGGTATAATTTTTGCAGCACACCCTGAGGCAACAAGGTTGGTCGTGGTATTAATGATAGCGGTGGGGTATTATGCATTACCTAGAGCGGACGGGGGAAGATTTCCAAAATCATTGATGTGTATTATTCATGAGATGATAGAAGGTAGCGTTACTTTCACATGGGCACCCGCATATCTGGCAGAGCTATACAGGGGTTTATGGGCATGCAGGTGAAATCATAGGACTACACTAGATTGTGCCTAATTATTACATTGTTGGGCCTATGAGCACATTGTGTGTGTGCAACCAATAGGCTGACCAATCTAGGCAGGAGAGACAGGAGTGCAGAGGTTGGGATTCAGGCGGTGGGTCCAGACAGAGCAAGAGGTAAGAGTCAAGACCATGACAGATAATGCCGAGTATTATAGGTAGGACTTAGAGATGATGACGATTGTGGATATCTATTGAAGGCCTTATGGGAACTACATGGTGACGGGAAACATAGCCGAGGATTTGAGGGGTGTAGAGTGAGTGAGGTGGATCATAGGACACAGGCCATGGGAGTACAAGAGGATTCCTCTAGATCATGTGCGATGATAATTTGGATTTGTTCAGGATATACCCATGAGTCATAGACCATACAGAAGGATCGACGCCGAGGCACCATTCTCACCTCCATAGCCAACTCTTCCAGAAGGACTAGAAGAGATAGCAGGCAATCGCAGGGTAATGGATGCAGGAGTGACAGAGTCTTATAGATTATGGTGGGTAGTAGAGCTGTGAAGCACACATGAGAGGGACGATCATCCTGACATAGCTGTGATTACCATGGAGAGAGACCGCCTGTAGGGTTTATTTCACCAGCTTCAAACATAGGTGAACGAGACCACGTGATTGTTAGAAGCTTCACAGTCTCGAGTGGAGAGACTAGAGGTAAAAGTCCTCCATGTGAGAAGGCATATTAGTATGTTACAAGAGAGATTGGTGGATCAGTGGGAGGAACCAATAGCAGTGGTACCTTTGAGTATGGAGAGGCTAGGTGAGCGGCGTCAACAATCACCATCACTACCTGGTTCGAGACGAGGCGCGGGGGTCTAAGTGAGTTTCATACATAGGGGTAGAAGAATAAATACGGATTCTGACCGGCGCGTCGATGACAGAGAAGATGTATTTGTTTAACATATAAATAAAATGGAATATGTATGTTGATTTTAGTTTGTGATCATTATAAGAATATTTTTTTTTTGAATGTTTGGATTGATAAAGGATCAAGGTGAGTGTTATCAATACAAATATGTGAAAATATTTATATTTTGAAAGAAAACACAACACATGATAGGTTATGGTAGGGGATGGTTGAGCTAACCTTGGGAGACCCCATGTCTTCTAAGTGCTGCCTACATAGCCCATTGCACAAAACAAGGAGGGGCCTCAGACTGATGTAGTTCTCCCTTAGGACTAGGGAGAGGTGAATTCAGGCAATTTGGTTGTGGTTAGGTAAATTGTTGGTTGGTAAAAAGTTTGATGTTGGTAGAGTAATGTGGTTGGTGTTGGTGTGGGTATAGGTGAAGTGAGGGTTAGCTTACCCAAGCATAGGAAATCGTGTCCTAATTAAGCTCAACACATAATCCTAGGTTCGGGTGAAAGAGGCAAAAGTGTCCTATAGTTGGAAAGATCTTAAAAAACCATGTATTATCGGAGGATGATCTTGAATCCCTAGGTACCTTGCATAGGCGATAAGTCGATAGGAGAAAAGAGTTGTATAATCACAATATATTGGCTATATGCACGTCCCTTGAGTTTTGTTATTGTGAAGAATGGTGAGGTGAGGTGGATGGTATAGCTAGAGCGCAGAGAACTTGTTATAAGGTGATTATTCTGATGAAAGAGAACCAAACCAAAATAGACAAGTCCATGACTCAAAAGTGCTTTTGAATACTGCTTTTATTTTTCTAGATATAGACTGATCGATGTGGGAAGTCTATATGGGATATGTATTTCTTTGTTCTTGAGGTCTTCACAAAGCTGATCAATGCGAGAAGCTTCTGATAGAGGCTGACTTTGTATAGCTGTCCTTCGAGGGAGCAGTCTACTTATAGTAGCAGATGTGGTGTTATACATAGCTGTCCTTCAAGGGAGTAGTCTAGTTATAGTAGCAAATGCGGATTTGCACATAGCTATCCTTCAAGGGAGTAGTCTAGTTTATAGCTTAGAGGTATAGATGTCTGTGTGGCATGAAGCCTCTAGTTTTGCAGGAAGTTTGACTCAAGAATATCCCAGAATTGTATAATTGAGAACTTGTTATTTTGATACTTTTAAGTCATGGACCAGACTAAAAAGGAGAAGGCATATTTAAGAGGAGGTGATGATCAAACCACGTAGGTTTGATTTTACTTTGAGATGCACAAAAAAAGGTGTATGAGGTGGTAAATGAGCTCAAGGGACGAGCGCAAGGTAGATAAGAAGTGATGTAGCACTAAATTCAATAGTAGAATGGTCGAAGATGTAATACATTAAGGATTTCAGGCTCAGGTTTACCATTAAGCGAAGCTAAATAGTAAGTACCTGATCCGTAAGTGTGAGTGATAATGTAAGGCCCAATCCAATTAGGAGCAAATTTTCCACGTTTACTCTTTTCTAGTTTGGTTACATGTTGATTCTCTTTGAGGACAAGATCACCAATTTTAAAGGTACGCTCATGAATTCGCTTATCATAAGCACGCTTGATGCGCTTTTGATAAATTTGAAGGTGGTCAAGAGCGATAAGATGACGCTCGTCAAGAAGCTCCAATTGGGATAACCGCTCTTGGTGGAAGTCATCATTGGTGAGAAGATCCTAGAGAGATATTCTGAGGGAAGGGATTTGTATTTTGAGAGGCAAGACAGCCTCGGTACGATACACCAGAGAGAATGGTGTGGCATTAGTGGAAGTATGAATGCTGGTACGACAAGCCCAAAGGGTAAAGGGGATGTGATCATGCTAATTTTTCCCAGAATCGTTAACGACTTTCATGAGAATTTTGGTTAAGGTTTTGTTAGAAGATTTGGCTTGACCATTTGCTTGTGGATAGTAGGGTGACGAGAAGCTAAGTTTGATACCAAAGTTGTCACAAAGGGCTCGTAACAACTTATTTTTGAAAGATTTGCCATTATCGGTTATCAAGCGATGAGGAACACCGAAACGAAAAATAATGTGATGATTGATGAATTCAACGATTTTCTCCTTTTTGGTTGAAATGAGTGGAACGGCCTCCACCCATTTAGTGTAATATTTGGTTGCAGTGATGATCCAATGGTGACGTTGCAAAGAAGGTGGATGACTCTCACCAATAAGGTCCAAACCCCATTATGAGAAAGGCCAAAGATCTCGTGCGACCTGTAGCGGGTGGCTGGGAGTATGTTGAAGGTTGGCATGCTGTTGACACATAACACAATGCTTAACATATTTGCAGCAGTCTTTATTAAGAGTAGGCCAATAATATCCTAGGCGAAGGATCCGCTTGGCCATGGCAAAGCCACTAAAGTGCCCACCACAAATTCCGTCATGGACTTGTTGGATGGTATGAGTGACTTCAGCGCCGGTTAGACATCGAAGGAGGATACCATCGAAGCCACATTTATAGAGGAGTCCCCCCATGATGACATAATGAGAAACACCTTTAAGAAAAGTACATTTTCCATTACTACTAAGGTCAGGTGGGAGAACAGAGGTTGTAAGGTAGTTACAAAATTGGTGATACCAGGTATCCTGTGAGTCAATAGATACATTATTTACTATACAAACATCTGGGACTAAGTAAGATGGGGCAAAGAGTTGTTGGACCAAGAAAAATATGTCAGAGTCAGTTGGTGATGTAGGAATTTGCGAGGCCAAGCAAGCCATAGTATCCAAAAATTTATTAGTTGAGCGTGGAACGGTTTGGATAGTATAATGGGTAAATAAGGTCAAAAGTGAATCTACGTAACATTTGTACTTTTGAAGTTCCTCATTTTTACATTGGTAGATGCCAGTAACTTGATTTACTACCAATTGAGAGTCACCGAAAATGTTAATAGACTTCACACCTAAGTGTAATGCAACGTGGAGACCCAAAACAAGGGCCTTGTATTTCACTGTATTGTTAGTGCAGGGGAAATCAATCCTAAATGAAAGAGGCATAGGTTCACATTCAAGAGGAATGAGCCCGCCCCTCCGCCATGCTAGAATTTATATCCATCAAAGAAGAGGGTCATCAGATAAGACGCATCACTAAGCGAAAGAGTTGCGATGAGTTTATTGGGGAAAGTAAAATTGGTAAATTGTTCCCCGGGTAAAGGGGCTTCCGAGAGTTGGTCTGTGATAGTTTATCCTTTGACTGATTTCTAGTGTACGAAATCAAGGTTAAGGTCAGCGAGGAGCATAAGCCATCAGGCGATGCATTGGTTTAGATGAGGTTTGGCATACATATAATGTATGGGGTCAGCGTTGGTGATGACAAAAGTTTTGTGATTCAGGAGGTAATGTCGGAGTTTGGTGGCCACGAATGATAGGGCTAGGCACAACTTTTCGACGTGTGTATACCTAGTTTTGTAATCCACAAGAGTATGAATTATGTAATAAACTACTTGTTCTCGATGCTCGGAGTCACAATGTGCAAGCATGGCTGTTACAGCATGGTCGGTACCAGAAAGGTAAAGGTAGAAAGGGTGATTTTCCTAAGGTGGGATAAGCACGGGTGGCTGCAAGAGAAAATATTTAAGAGCCTCAAAAGCTTGGTGGCACTCCTCGCTCTATTGAAAGACAATGTCCTTTTTAAGGAGATGATGGAAAGGTTGACATCGATTTGAGAGTTGTGAGATGAAACGCTGAATAGATTGGAGTTTTCCCTGAAAACTACGCAATTGCTTTAGGTTAGTGGGTGGGGGCATTTCTAAGATAGCTTTGACTTTAGCTGGGTCAACCTCAATGCCACACAAAGAGACAATAAAGACAAGGATTTTTCCCGAAAGGATGCCAAAGACACATTTCTTTGTTTGAAGACGAACACAGTATTGTAACAGGCGATCAAAAATAATGGTTAAAACATCAAGATGTTCACTGCGATGTTTGGATTTTCTAAGAAGATCATCGACATAATCTTTGAGGATAGTGTGCATAATGTCATGAAAAATGTAAGTCATAGCCCGCTGATAAGTCGCACCAGCATTCTTAAGGCCAAACGGCATGACACAATAGCAGAAGGTCCCCCAGGGGGTAATGAAGGTGGTTTTATGTTGATCGGCCGGGGCTACTAAAATTTGATTGTATCCCAAGAAACCATCCATGAGAGAAAGCATCTCATGGCCCGCAGTGAGATCAACAAGTTGATCAATGCTAGGTAGGGGGAAGTGATCCTTTGGGCAAGCAAGGTTAAGATCCCAGAAATCCGTACATATCCGAATTCCCCCCGTCGCTTTTAGTGACAGGTACAACATTAGAAATCCATTGCGGATAGTCAATAGGTAAGATGAAAGAAACAGAAAGGAGTCATTAAAGCTCTTATTTAACCAAGAGGCTAATGTGTGGATGCATTTTTCTCAGTTTCTGTTTAACTGGTTTGGAGTCTGGTTTCAGAGTGATGTTATGGACAGCAATGTCAGGATCGATTCCTGGCATGTTGGCATAGGACCAAGCAAAAGCTTGATTGCGGGCATGGAGGAAGGTAGTGAAGGCGGCTTGTTCTGATGTGTCGAGAGATTGTCTGATCTTTACAATGTGAGGATCGTCCTCTGTGTGGATGTTGATTTCTATAGTCGACTCATTCAACATGGTTTGGGTTTCAGATGGTAAGGCGCGTTGAATATAAGAGTCGTCCGCACCAAGGTAGGTGAGGATGGAGTCATCATCCTGGCACTCCACAACATTAATTGAAGGTGAGTCTTCTTCGATCATGTCTGGATAAAAAAGGGGGAGAGAAGATGGGTCTTCACCATTGCGTTGATAAGTGAGAGGACCTAGGAAGATAGCATTCACGAAAAAAAAAATTTAGGAGGGATAGATTCCAGGTCTATCGACTCCGTGGGTGAAGATGGAAAAATGGGCGATGATGGTTCAGAAGGGGTGACTTCGTCATCTTCCTGGATACAATTGACATGAGGTTTCTTCAGTGTAGGTGGTTCAAAAAATCCAAGACCACTACAATCTTTGTGTTTGTGTGTAGTCATGGGAATAATCGTATGTCTTCCTTGTTCATAAAGACCGAAACTAAAACCTTTCCAAGCACAGTGCGTCAGGAAGGTGAGGGAAAAATGACGGTTGGTTAGATATTGAAAATCTGATTGGAAGGGAACCACACCAAGGGGAGGTTTGGGGGTGACAGAGGATGTGTCGACACCCCCATATGTTAGGTTGGTGTGAAAATTAGGTGGTCTGTAGGAGATCACCTCCCCCACATGATGGTCGTAGGTAGGATGCGCATGTAACTATCCATACTCCTGTGGGGTATGGAAGGTGCTAACATTGTATAGGCGGTACTCCCCCAGCGTAAGGCATTGAAAAACATCTACCAAGGGATCTGAGGTTGGGATGTTGTCCGCGGGGAAGGAAGTGGTATTCGCGTCGGTGGTTTCATTGGTCAAAGGTGTGGGTGTGGCTAAGGTGGATGGTTGAGGTGTGGTTGAAGTAGATGGTTGGGTTGGATCAATGGGTGTCTTGACTGGTACAAGCACATCATTAGGGAGGTATAACATATTACAGGTTTTGAAGGGGGAAGTGTCAGCTGTGACAGTGTATGACTTCCCCTCATACTATGACTTCCCCTCATACTCGAATTTTATGCATCTATGTAAGGTGGAGGGAACGCATCCCATAACCTAGATCCAAGGGTAGCCTAACAACATGTTGTATTGGAATTCTCCCTCAAGGACATAGAAGAGTTCGGGTAAGGTACGTGGCCCTACACAAATGTTAAGGATCATGGTGCCTAGGGTAGAAGTAATAGCATCGTTGAATGAACGCAACATGGTGGGGTTGGCACACATGCAGCTAGGAGGGATATTCATCTGTTGGAAGTATTTGGAAGAGATGATGTTTAGGCTAGCACCCCCGTCGATCATAACACGATGTACCTGGATGTCCTGGACGTAAGCCGAGATGAAAAGAGCGGGGTTCAGATCTTCTGCACCAAAGACGACAATTTCTTCTTCAGAAAAATTGACAGCAGTGGCTTGCTGTACAGGGACAAAAGTGGTTGTGGAGGAAGGTTGTTTGGTGAGAGAAGTGATGTGGTTGGGTGTTAAGATGGAGGCGATGAGAAAGGTTTCATTAGGTAGGACCTCTATCCCTTGAAGGATCTCAATTAAAGCTTGTCAATGTGATTCAGATGTTTGAATGAGATCATAGAGTGTCATTTTTACAGGAGATTGGTGAAGTTGTTTGATCATAGTGCGATGGGAAACTCCATCAGAGACTGGATATGAAGGTCCATGAATAACCACTTTAGGTGGTGGTGCAATCTGGATGGCAGAAGAAGAAAGAGAGGCCACAGGTGTGCTTTCTTTAGCTTTTCCATTGTTTTTCTGACCTCAAGTAGCAATGCTAATCATGTTGATCTCATGAATGCGAGATGAGGAAGATGACAGGGATAAGTCATTGTTCTCAAGAGGTGGGGTGGAAATGATGATAGATTTTGGTGAGGTAAGGATAGGTGGTATAGGAGAAGGGATCGAAGCTAAGAGATTTTCTCTCCGTAAGTTTTCCTTCTGAAATTTTCTATCGAAGATAGGCAACTGGCAAAGGATGGCTTTCAAAGCGTTGCATCCTTCTACATTGTGTCCTGGTGAATGGTGGTAGGCACAGATTTTAGATTCATCATAACCTATAGGTCAAGGTTTAGATGGATCATAGGGTCTGAGTGGGGGTAGGGAAATGGTCGCATCCCCTACCAGCGTATCAAGGATCTTGGCGTAAGATCCTTTGAGTGGGTCAAATGAAGATGAGGCTATTGATTGAGTGGGAGAGATTATTGATTGTTTTGGTAATGGTTGGGTATGAGTGGTTCGTACGGGTGGTGGTTTAGGCAAGGGATTTTGATGATTAGGTTTAGCTAGGCATGGCTTCTTCTGTGTAGAAGTCATGTTTAGCTGGTTAGATGATGAGGCCACAGATGACGTGGTGGCAGGAAACAACCACGGGGAAAGAGGAGCGGCAACAAACAAGTCCTTCGATGATCGAGTTTGCTTAGGGTTGGTAGGTAGGCAAGATACTTGGGGCAACGGTGTTGAGATGCCTGTGGATTTTTGTATGGGTGCAAAAGGTGCTAGTTGTGTTAAAGAAGATGTGGGAGGTATGGTGTATTGAGGCAAAGTGGAGGGGTGAGGCCCCAATATAGAAGGTAGGTGTGATGGCGAGGGTTGAAGTCGTGCCTACTGTAGTGGTGTGATCGGGGGCAAGGGTTTTAGTTATGGTGGAGGCATAGATTGGACCCGAGGAGATTGGGTCTATCTTCTAGGTGGATTAACAGCTTTATTTTCGAATAAGTCTAACCGTTTAGGTGGGTGCGTCAGGCTGGGTATTGGTTAAGTCCCAAGCATAGGGGAAGGTTTGGCTAGGTTGATATAGGTGGATGAGGTATTTGGTAGAGATGAGGGGGGTGGAGGTGAGGACATAGGCATTTTGAGCTTTTTTAAAAACTTCAGGTATATGGTAGAGGTGTCTGGATTAGTCATCTGCATTTGAGTAGAGCATGGTGTACTCAAACGTTCCCATAAGAGTCGTATATCTTCTAGGGGATGACAATCTTCATGTATGGATGGAAATTTTGGTATGGAAGAGAAGTGGGCTGTGATTCCGGTCCACTGGGGGTGTGATACAGGGGACAAATGAGGCATTGTATCAATGGGTGTTAAGAGGTCAACCGGTCGCTGGAAAGATTTAGGTGATGAAGAACTGATAGGGAGGAGGGCATGTTATAGAGGATCCATCATGGTTAAGGAATTTGGTGATGTAGGCTCGAGGGGTTTCTCTTCTAAGGATGACAGAAAAAGTGGTGATCCTTTTTCTTTTGCAGCAAGTGTGGTGGAAGGAGATGTTTAGGAAATAGATAAGTTGGATAACATCCACTCACAGTCTTGAAGGGATGTGGTGTAAGAAGGATCTTCTGTGAGAAGAGAACTCTGAGTGGTTGATTCCTTTATGGGTAAAGGAATAGCAGGGCTGTCCTCTTTTCCTGATGAAGGGGAAGGGGGCAAGGACTCCTGCGTCAGTGAAGAGGCTCAATTCAGAATTTCCTCGATGGAAGCCCTTAGTTGGGAGTTGAAAACCACATGGATCTCATGCACACTCTTCTCCTCGGCTAAGGTTTCTTGGTTTGTGTTACTGTTAGAGGAATGCTTTGGAAATGGTTTGTTGAAGATTTTTAAATATCGATTAGTAGGGGCATTAGGATTATTGAGGATTATATCCCCTGGATCAACCATTTCCTGCACTATGTTTTTTAGCATCTTGCAGTTTTCGTGGTTGTGTCCCTTCACGCGATGGAAGTTACAGAAGTCATTTTCTTTATACCAAGAAGGTATAGCGTGGGCGGAATCAAACCCGAAGTGAGGTTTAATAGGAGGCAAGGTGATAGCTCCTATTTTAAGTAATTTTTCTAAGATCACATCATAAGTTTCTCCCAAGGGAGTGTATTTGATGGGCTCAGTTTTATACTTATAGGTGAATTTTGGTTGGGTATTAGAGGGTGCTTGAGATTTGACCGTCACCACATGTACAGCTCCTCTTGATTTCGAAGCAGACAATGCATGAGAGTTGGTGGTGTTGGGTTTTTTGGTGGAGTCTTGGGTTCGGACATTTGAGTTTTTGTTGCGCAACTTCAATTTCTCCTCCTCTAAGGCTCGAATCTCTAGTTTTCGAGCCATAGTAAAGGCCTCATCAAAGGTGCGGAAAGTTTGAATTTGGAGGGTGGGAGAAATGTGTTTAGCACAGGCCCATGTAAAGAGTTTGATGAGCTCAGCCTGAGGTAAGGCATGAGTAAGTTGGTTGATGAGGCCTCGCCATCGTCCAACAAAATCCACGATAGATTCATCTTCAAATTGTCAGATGGCATAGAGATCGGTAATGGATACTTTCTTGGCAATATTGATGGAGAAATGCTCCAAGAAAGATTGGGCTGACTGGTTAAAGGAGAAGATTGAGTGCTGGGCTAAAGCACTATACCACTCCAAGGAAGGTCCTGATAAGGACATGGAGAAGGTACGAAGTAGTAAGGCATCATCATGAGCAATCAGATAGCAGGCATGTCTAAACGATCGTAAGTGTTGTTGAGGGTCCTCCTTACTATTAAAGTGAGTAAATTTTGGCAATTCCCGTTGAGGAGGATATGTATGAAGGGGGACAGAAGGATGAATAGGATCCTGATAAAATTGCTCGTATGTCAGGGTGTTACAGCTTCCTGAAACAGAAGCCTCAAGATTTTGCATCTTGTCCATCATTTGTTTGATTAAATCATTGGTTGGGTTAGATGATGGTGTTGTCGTCATAAATGGAGGAGGATTGGGCCAAGAGCCACTACTAGACAATGGTACGGTTAAATGTTGATAAGGTATCGATGATGAATGTGTTGGGGTGGACGAATAAGGGTGTCCTATATAAGATGTTTAGGCCACCAGATGCATTTGCGGAAATGAAAAGGTGGGCGGAGCCTGAGAGGGAAAGCTCGTGTGGATAGGTGGTAGAGAACAAGTTATGAAAGAGGCAATGTGCAAGAGGGATGAGGTAGGGGTGGTGGATAGTAGTGATATGTGGGGCCCCAGATTAACCAAAGGAAAGCCAATTGGTGTATTATGAACCATCAAAGCCACTGAGCTAGGAGACAGGGCTAAGGATGAAGACGGTGAGGAGGAGTTATTAGGTGGAGAAGGGGCTAAGTGAGTGGCTATACTAATAGGCATACCAAAGAGGAGCTGACCGTCGGGTGTACGGTCAGGGGTATGAGACAAATAATATTGTATGGCACTAGGATTAGCATCCAAAAATTTGGCAAAGTCCTTATCTCCTACAGGGATCTTGGGAAAAGCACTGGTGTCCATAGGATTCCCCATAGGATGCGAAGGGGGTGACTCAGGCAAAGACACGGAACACACATGCGAAACCATGGTTGTAGCTTGTTACCAGGTGATAACAACCATGGAAAAGAAGATACAGTAGGGAATTAGTCAATCAGGAATAGAAACAGTAACAAAATGTTGGAATTGGTAGGTTGCTGGTTTGTCAGGAACTGTGAAACACAGTAACCGATATCAGTCTGGTAATCGATGTCGGTCAGATTCTAGCCGGCGTCGGTCAAGTGACTGATGTCGGTAGAAGATGACTGGTTTTGGTCACTGTGAAGGAAAAGAGAGAATGTAAGAGGCTACTGGTTTGGGGGATAACAAGGCTTAGTATACCCACCAAACTGTCTGAAGTGATCACTGAGACAGGGTATAACCGAGAAATAGAACTGAAAGAAAACAAAACAAGCAAGATACACAAGCAACTCAAGAGACTGACCCTAGGATTAGTTTTAATCACTTTGAGCTTATGCCTTAGACGCAAGATGATGTCAATCTTAACAAAAAAGACCTAAGGGAGATGTCAAGTTTGTTTTGGCTTGTAAGGCTACCTTAATCGGGTGGAGGAATACCGCAGAAAGGGGGGATGTTTGAGATGTTGTGTAGATTATGATGTGATTTGGTATGTGTTGTGCAGTGAGAGTAAGATTAATTTATCGTCAATACCATGGATATCACCCCCACGTGTATGACCTATTACTTAATCTACGTTCACTAGAATTAAAAATAGTAAGCAAGAATGTGATGCACGTGTTTTAAACCCAAATCAAAAATGATATTTGATGAAGCAAAGAAAGAGAAGAGATTAAGAAGATGACTTTCACTAATGCAAAGATGTGAAAGAAAGACAAATTATTTTACCAAAATGACAAAATATTTTGTGAATATTTAGAAGGAAAAAAATAGCAAGTGTGCTCCCTATATGAAAAAAAGTAAGAAAGAAAGAAACCCAAGAAGGGTCCCACCGGGCGTGCCAAAATGTTTCGTACAGAATTTTGTTCTAGAATAAAGTTAATTCTATCCTTTCATTCTCTTGAGAAACAGATAGGGGTTAGGGTTAGGAGGAATACCTGTTGAGTGTTGGGAAGGTGTGCGTGTACCGTAGAGAGATCATACCGATTGTGAAGAGCTCCCTTTTGTCTGGGAAGGACTACTTGTAAATAAGAATGCAAGACCACCAGATTTTAGTTAGAAAATAAGTGAGGGAACTGCCTTGGGCCTAGGAAATATTATACTTCCTTTCGAAGGTGGTCAGTTCCCTTTTAATACAAATTGATGCAAATGATAATAAAGAGGCTATTGCAAACTCACGATTTAGGTATCTCGTTACTAAAATCAATAGAGACTAAACTACCAACAATAGAACGTCATGTTGTTTGTTTGGTCACTGGTTATTGATATGTTAAGATCAAGTTATAGGGATAGAATAGGCTAGACATGAGATTGTTTTGAGGTGAATAGGTGAAACGTTGGTTTTGGTATAAGTCACAGTGACCGATGCCGGTCACTGGATAACCTATCGCGGTTATAAAACCAGTACCGGTAGGGAATAACCCATATCGGTAGGGGCAGTGATTTAGGGATTTTTAAATGGAGGTTGGTGTAAGGTGGTTATGAGGTTTAGAAGGTTGGTAGATGGTTGAGGGTAGTAGTAAGGTGATAGAGAAGACTCAGAGAGTGAGAGAGCTGTCTTTGGGGAAATATAGAGGTGGATGACTGAAGGTTAGGTGCAGGTTTTTACCGGGTGGTAGATCTAGGAGTGAGCTTATAATCCCTATGAATTAAAAGTTCACAAAGTAGTGTCTAGAAGCATACAATGTGATAAAAGAGACTACTTACTAGTTTCTGATGTGGATGCAGGTCTAAAGAATGTAGTGGTGAAGGCAAGGCTCAGTCGGGATGATCCAGCAATCGGAAGTGATCTGATGAAGCTATCCTCTGAATCTCCCGATGTTTAGATGAGTGTGACAATGCTCTAGTTGCTCAGTTATAGTCTTGGGCTCGATCCCCCTCTTTGCAAACCCTTCTCTCTCCTTCACTTGTCTCTCTCTTGCAAATGAATTCCAGATCCTTGCAAATGAAATCTGATCCTTTGGTTTTAGTTAGGGGAGGTCATTTACAGGGAACCGATGGTGGTTACGTAACCAATACCGGTCGAGTAGGGACCGATGTCGGTTAGGTCAAAGTTGGCTATTTTTAGTAAAATAGCCAACTTTCCCTCCTTTTCTCCCGAGGGATCAGTTGTGGGCTTGGTCAAGTCATTATTAGGTTCGTTTTGATGCGGGTGAGGGGTGATGAGCCATAGGTGTAGGTCTGGACCAAGTCATAGGTCCTAATTAAGTTAGTTTAGGGTTAGGACTAGGCCATAGTGAGGTGGCGAGGTGAGGTGGCAGGGTTGGAGATGTGGATTTATTAATTATAAGGTAATTAATAAATAATTAAGTGTGTAAGGTTTAGGTTGTGGGATGAGATACGGGGTACAAGGCGTCATAAGACCCAAATTTGGTGTCTACATAGGTATTGACCACACTATGTTCCTGTTGATAGAGGTTACCAACTAAGGTTCTCACCTCTTAAAAGATTATCCCTTCAACTTGGGTATTCATCATTTCCACAATCCCCTCTAACTGTTTGCCCAAATCCTCAAACACATCCATCCTTTGAGTGATCTAGGGATACAACTCTTTTAGTCAGTTTTTGATTGAGCCCTGTAAGGTCTCAATAGCCTCTTATTTCTTCTTAACCTTGACTAGGATTTTTTCACGTTCCGCCATATTCCCCTTGTTCTTCTCCTAGAACTCCTTGAGCTCTACTTCATGGATTGTGACCAGAATGATCACCACTCTATCTCTATCTATGAAGTTGTCATAAGTGGCCTCAGTGACTTGGGAGACAACTTTCACATCCACGAGGACTTTCTTGTACTGGGCCACAATGGCCACAACCTTTATCTTGTCCTCCTATTCTTTGCACGTCGATGCCTCTTCTACAGAATCTAAGGACATTGGTCATCTTTCCATTGTGCGAGCATGGGTCAAGTCCTCTAGACACTCTAGGTTAGATCGATACTTATGCGTTAGTGGCGTTAGATCTGGATGCTTCAATAAAATGGCATTTTTTATCATCTCTGCTTTCTTGTAGACCTCGCACACCCTTTCCTTCTCTTCTTTCAACTCACACCTTAACTGTGCATTGATTAACTCCTCCCGCTTTAAGTTCTAGGTTATTTTATCTAGCTCTTCTTCCCTCTTCTCTAGTTCTACCTCTAGGAACTTCACCCTGTCATTTCTCTCGAAGAGTTTGGCCTCTACTTCCACTCAAACCTTATTCAGCGCATTGCAGATTTTCTTATCTGATATCCACTAAGTTTTTACCAAGGATTTTTCACCTTTTGAATCTAGTACCTTCATTATTTCCCCTTGTCTTAATTTTAGTTCTAGTTCATCGATGTGGGACTCAAATTCCCAAGAAATAATTTTCCTCGTCCGAGGGTATGCACCTTCCTCATCAAATGATGCCATATCCAAGAGTTACTCTGTTGGTATGGTGATTTGAAAGCATGCATGCAACACCTTGTTTGTATCATCAATTTATCCCATCCTCTGAACATGTGATGCCTCTATGCTTTTTCTCCCTGTGTGCACAGCCTTAGGAAAGCTCACAGCCAAACTAGGATCCCCTCCCATGCTGCCATATTCCTTTTCTACACTTCCCTTCTCTACTTCTTTTATCACTAGGTCTGCGTTGCATTCCATTTCTTTCTCAACTAGGTCTTCGATGATCTTGGCTACTTATTTCTCCATGGCCTCATCTATTTGTTCTTTAGTGAGGCTTGGGGTCCTCTGTTCTTATGTAACTTCCTCACTTACCCCCTTATCCTGAGTATCCTCTTCTTCCTTTTCATTCTTCCGCTTGAAAAATATGTACTCATTTTCTTCTTCCTCTCCTTCCTCCTCTGAGTCATGAACCTCATAAATAGGATGATCCTCACCTCCTGGTTCATCTTTTTCATCATCATCTCTCTCACCTCTATAGGCCTCCAAGCTCTCTATGTCCTCTGAATCATTTTATTTTATCACCTTCTACTTCCTCCTAGCAGGAGATTCTACTTCCTTCTCCTCCTCCTCTGGCAACTTCTCTTGGGTGATGGGTTCTTCATGCTCTGGTGCTTCTTCCTTTGGAGTCTTTGCTTTCACCGAGGACTTCTTTCTCCATGCATAAGTACTAGGCTTTGTGCTTATTTTTGGCATTCTTACCGCTTGTGTAACCTAAACACTTGGTGCTTTCTGCACCTCTTCTCTTTCCCTCTTCTTTGGCATGGGCTTCTTTCTTCCTATGGGGTCCTCAAGGATGGATAAATAATTTTCCAAGCATGCACCCTTTTCAAATTCTAGCCTAATGTGAAGGTATATTCTTGTTGCATCCCTTCCAACAATTGGCAATGTCACTAGTTTCATCATCTATATCTTGTGGGAGACATATCTCTCAATGTATGCATGCTTCTTGGGGTAAACTAACTTTTTGCATAGCTCCATGTGGTCTTGATCCACCTCACTAAGGTTGAACCTTAGTCTCTTGGCCTCTTTGAATATTTTCACCCCCTCTTGGAAGTATTATGTAGTAAAGGAGAAGGGAAGCTTGCACCATGGGCTCATTGTTTCATTTGTCAACCTAAATCTACCAATGCATAAGTGTTGATATACCATGAATTATGCTTCTCCTTACACAAGTGTGTGTAACTACTCTGGAATCCTCCATTCCACCCCAAAATCATCCCTCATGCACTTGTACCATTTTTCTAAACATGCCTTGTCAGTGTTTGTCATGGTCTCACAAGTATATTTTGTGAACCATTTTGTGGGCGAGGGATCCTCTTCTGGGTACTCCCAAACAAACCTTTCCAGCCCATCAGGCACTCCGATTTCTAAGAATAAAATTGTGAGGAGGACATTACCAAATAGTATCTTCTCAACTTCTTGCACACTGCTAATGATTTCATCTATGATAAAAGCAGACAAGTTGTAGATGGTCCCCTCTGATATTTTCTAGCATATGTTCAACCATGCCTTGTTCACTTGAGTTCATCTCTCTTGGTCATTGAGCTTGGTTACCAAGCATGTGGCCATCCTCATCATGGGGTCTAGGATCTTTGCAATGTCAAAGTATCTCGATCCTTTCTTATAGTCATATAAAGCAACTATTTCCTTGATGGCATCCTTATCGCTTAGGTCATCATCAATGTTATCTCCTCCGCAGCTAAGGCCTATGAACTTAGAAATTAACTAGGGAGTTATGCGCATCTTACACCCCATGAAATAAAAATGGTCTTCATGAATGCACGTCATTATCCACTGGTATAGGCACTTAGGTTTTCCAATGTAGGGTAATTCATAAAGTTGTAGTAATCTTTCCTTCTCCAGCTTAACCTTTACAGTGTCACTGTAGATGGGCATGCCCTTTGGTGTCCTCTTATTTATTGGGAAAACCAAATCCAAAGCCATTTTTTTTTGTTGGTGTAGTGATTATAGTCACTTACAAACACCTTTCACAAATGATATTCCCATTCTTTTCCTAACAATACCCCATCTAGGTATTGCATCTCCACATACCATTCTTCATTTGTGCTTGTGAAGGTAGCTATTTACTTCCTCTTACCCTTGTCATTATACTTTTTAGGTGAAATGGTTGCTTTCTTTGGTGCCATTCTTCTGGTTAGGTTATCACTTCAAGTGTCTTTTCCTTGTTCTGCTCTACTACTTTATCCAACCCTAATGCACAACCTTACAAAGAAACCCTCCTACACTGTGCCCTAGCTGCCAAACCCTAACTGGAACAATTCTTCCACAAGATGGCACTTTAAAAAATTCCTTCTCAACAACTTTCTCCACACTCATGTACTCCTTTCCTACTAGTTTGCAAATCTACTCTAGTCACGTCCTCTCATATTTCTTCAAATTTTCTTTGCACAAATCACCTTTGGATTCCCTAGTTTGCGAGAACTCTTTTTTCTTTGTAAATGCAAGGTAAATAATGAAGTTCCTGACTTCATCTTCATATCTTTTTCTCCTTTTCAACATTAAATGCTATTTTACCTACCACTATACTTAGTATTAAATGCAAATTTTACCACCAAGCTGACCTTATGTGCCTTTTCTTACATGCCCAACCTTTCACGAAAAAATTATACAACCTTCTAGTGCACAAAAAATCCATCCTAACAGAAGACTCTTACGTGTGTGTTAACGGCACCGAAGGAACTTCTTCTGCCTTTCACCTAATTTTTGCTCTCGCCTACCTCATTTTGTTCCTACACTTCTCTATGTACATGGTTTCTCTAGTCTTATCCTAACACCAACGTTTTTCCACCTCTTCTTCCATGCACTTCCTTCATCCTTGCGCGCTTTATATCCATCAATCGGGAAATTCAGTGTAACTTCTACTGCCAGTTCAATGTGTATTACGAGCCTATACTTTGCATTACTCCACCCCACACTAAAATAGATGTGCTGTCCTTTACACATGCACAACCTTCAAAAATTAATGTGGTTACCAACACCCAAGGCAAAAAACAAATGA
This sequence comes from Taxus chinensis, assembly GCA_019776745.2. NCBI lineage: Eukaryota > Viridiplantae > Streptophyta > Pinopsida > Cupressales > Taxaceae > Taxus > Taxus chinensis. The sequence continues at coordinate 407,698,007 of CM034150.1, forward strand.
TGAGAGAGGGAAACACAATAAAGGAAAATTGCATAAAGGGAAACTTATACTAAATGGCAAAACTGCCTTATTACAAACACCAAGAAGACTTATTTATAGTAGGGCTTCAGCCTACTCCCATTGAAATGGCATGGTAATCTCATTCCATCCAGCGCTCTCAACTGGCATGCACCTGAATTAAGGATGTCCGAGATGATATAGGGACCTAACCAATGGACTTTCAGCTTTCTGGGATGGCACAGAAACTTAGAATCATATAACAATACCATCTTCCCAATCTCAAATTAAGTGTTTCTGATGTGGCGATCATGCCATGATTTTTGTTTATCCTTTTCATCCTTCTGACTCCACCTAGCCAATGATCATCTCTCATCAAATTTCATCATTTTTTCAATCCTTTCCTCTAGTGCTTTTTGTCAGCCAATCCTCATGCGCATGTTATACACAAAGAAGGTATTATAAACTCAACGAGTAAGATATCCTCTATGCCAAACATCAATTATAATGGTGTGGCTTTATTCAATCTCTTGTAGGTTGTCCTATATGCCCATAGAAATGATGATACTTTGTCATCCCAATCTTGTCTACCAATGTCAAAAAAATTGGTCAGGGCTTGTGGATGGTAAGGGGTAGTCTTATGATGAGAAACCATGAACTCTACCAACAGAATCCTAATGGTTTGATTTAGGAAATTCGTACCCTTATCATTGGTTAAGCTCAACGGGCATCTATACCATGTAATAATATTTTCCCATAGAAACTTGTTTTCTGTAGCTGTTGTACAATCCTTGGTAGGCATTGCTTCTGCCCATCTTTTAAAATAATCCATGCAAGTGATTACATAGCATGGTCATGTCTTACACATAGCTGGCTAAATGGGGCCTACAAAATCTATGGCCCACTTTTCAAATGGCTATGCACTTGGAATAGGGCACAAATGCATTTCATCCCTCCTCCCTGGTTTTTCAAGGCGCTGACAATGATCACATGCCTTGCAATATTCTTTACAATCTTGATATAGGGTTTCCCACCATAACCTAGCTTGTAACATCTTGCGTATAGTGGCATCCCCTACATAGTGTCCACTTGCACTTCCTCCATGTGCCTCCTTCATAATAGTTAGGTGCTCATGTTCTAGCATGCACTGGTACAACACTTCATTACGTCCTAGTTTGTACAAATCACCACTAACTAGCATGTAGGGTGTGGCACGTATGGCTACCTACTTCCTCTCTAATGATTACATCCCTTCTGGTGTCATACCTATTTTGAGTAACACCACAATATCCTCTAAGTTTGAGGGCATGCACCGGAACCTAAACAGCTGTGAGTCTATCATGGTTTCCTCAATGCTTTGCACGTCGTCTCCTAAGTCAATTCTAGATGATTGATGGGGCCCAGAATTATTCTTTCCTGGCTTAACAACCACTATGAACTCAAATTCTTAGAAAATTAGGACCCATCTACATATGTGCACAGGAATAATGGGCTTGTTTACCAAGTATTTTAATGTCATGTGATCTATTTAAAATACAAATGGTGTCACCAATAGATATTGCCTAAACTTATGCAACTTGTAGATCATGGATAGTACTTCACGCTCAGTAGTGGTGTAATTCTATTCTGTTGATGTTAATTTTTTTCTTGCAAAGCACAAGGGATGGTCAACAATTCCTTCACCAGGTTGTGTTGGTAGTGCTCTAATGGCTATATCAGAGGCATCCACATGAACATGGAAAGGTTTATTACAAATGGGGAAATAGAGAATGGGTGTTGTGACAATCATGTCCTTCAAAGTGTTGAATGCCCTCTACTGCATCTCTCCCCAATGAAAGGAACTCTTGTTTCTAAGTAATTTTTCCAAGGGCATGGCTATCTTAGCATATCGCTTGATGAACTTCCTATAGTAACCCATATGCCCAAGGAATCCATGCACGACGCTTTGGCTAGTAGGTTCCCCTAAACCCATGATGGCTGCAACCTTGGTAGAATCTACTAGTAAGCCCTCCTTGCATATGATATTTCCCAATAGGGTTCCAAATGGGGTAGGAAGGACACACTTCTTGATGTTAATAGATAGCCTTAATTTTTGAAACCTTTCAAACATTTGTCTTAAGTTATCATAATGGTCCTTGACTAGACCATACACAATCCAATCATCTAAATAGACCTGAATAAATTTATGGATGAAGTCATGAAAGGCTTACACCACAATACATGAGAAAACAAGAGGCACATTCTTCAATCCAAAAGGCATGACCGTATAGGAAAACCTTCCCCATTCAGTGGTGAAAGTTCTCTTTCTCTAGTCTTCCTTTACAATCCTCACCTGGTGGTACCCCGAGAACCCACCTATGAAGGAATAGACCTCGTGCCTAACCACTCCCTCTAAAATTTCTTTAGTAAATGAGGTATGGAAGGGATCAATGACACATACTATATTCAATTCCATGTAGTCAACACAAATCCTTATCCTCCTATCCTTTTTATGTTGATGACCATTGGGCTTATCCATTCTGATTCTTCCATAGCCTCAATAATACCTTACGCTATCATTTTTTCAATCTCATCCTTAACCTGTACACGTAGATTTGGGTTCATCTGATATGGCATCTTCCAGATTGGGTGCAGCATGTATCTTATGCTACTGATTACTGTCATCCTTTTTCAAAGGGCATTAATTTGCGTAATTCTCTTTACCACAGTTATAACAACCTCCTACAAGTCCCTTCCTAGGCTCGGGTTTGTTTCCAACCTTAGAGTTATCATTCTGACCTACATAGGACCTCTGTCTATTATTATTTCTCTTGACAAAGTTATTATATGCATTACCAACAAACTTGTTTGTTGCTGCTTTATTATTAGTATAGAATGAAAACTTACTTTTCATTCCGAATTTCTTCCATGGTCCTTTCTTAGGTGTAAGAGATGATGAAGAGGAGTTGGGGATTTTCTTCCTTACTTCCTCCTTATGAACAAAAATTTCCTTCAATATTTGTTCCTGCATGATGGCCTTTTCAACAACCCCCTCTATTGTGGTTGGGCTGTAAACATCCACCTCTCCTCCTATAACAGGATTCAATCCCATGATGAATTTATGTATCCTGAACTTCTCGTCAATTTGGTAATGAGGTACATACTTAAGGATTTTAGTAAACCATTCCCAATACTTAGTTACTGTTAGCTTTCCTTGAGCTAAGTTTTTCAATTAAGTCATTTTTTTATCGTAGTAAAGTTTCGGCAGCCAACGTTGCCTAAAATAACTTTTAAATTTATCCCATGTGATATTAGTTTCATCAATGTTTGACTCATCCTTACAGCTGTCCCAGCATGAAGATGCCTCATGGGAAAGATGATATGCTCCCCATATCACCTTTGTTTTCTTCTGAGAAATTCCTTATTGCAAAGTATTTCTCTATTTCACTGATTCAATTCTTAGCTCCATCCCCTAATGTGGTGCCATCAAACTTGGGTGGACTTATCCTTTTTATATCATTAGTGAGTTCAGCTGCCAGCCTAGCCTTTTTGTTCTCAGGTTGACCAGGTATGTTCACATTATTATTATCAACACCTACATTGGTGTTGTCCTCAGGAGGTGGCTGATTATTGTTATCAGCATATTCTTCCTCATCATTGCCCATTACTTATTGTTCAAGTACAAAAAAATGATCTCTTGTCTCCAACAGGGCAGTAAGGATCTCATCAAGTTTTTGAGCAGTATCTACTCCTTCCTCAGGCAGAGGATTATTTGCAACATTTCCTACATAATGTTCTCTGTTCTAAAAAAAACATCATTTAGAACACACATTCCATGCCAATCAATCTCATAATAGATAACCATATGTAGCTGTAATGACTCGGTATGCTACCGATCTCTCATTCCATGACTCGGTTACCAACCGATCTCTCATGTTAACTTAAAGTATATAATACTTTATGTATACTATGTATACTTGGTTCTCCTACCCTATTTTAGGTACTGAGTGATCTGTTTAAAGAACCTATCTAAATATTTGTTACCAATATTCATCTGACATCATGTTGCTTTAAACTAGGTGACATAAGACAATGCAATGAGAAGCTTGCAATACTTTGGCCAAATATTTTCAACATATTGTTCATGTTTCTATTCCTAGACAAAATACTCGTCATCCCATAATACTTCCTTCACCTCACTCTTTTGTTATCTATAATGGTCTTTACTGACTACCGACAGTCCACTTGCCCAAGGTTTGACCCTAGTCTAGGTTAGAAACATATTTTATTATAGGAAGACACTCACGATGACTTAGGGTATATGGGCATACTCGGTTAACCTAAGTCAACTGGATGTGCCGAGTTACCTTGAGTCATTGAAAGTTACTACCCATCCTAAACATGCTACTAACTTGACCTAGAGAGAAACTAAGTTCAATTCCAGATGTGCGTAAATCTAGATGAACAAATACGGAAGGGTGTTGCCACATGTCAACTACAACACTGTATCATCGAGAAGTCCTAGGACTTCTCGAGGGTACAGTCCTGCAGTTGGCATGTGCCAACATCTATTAGAACTGATTCATCAAGATATACGTACCCCCTTAGTGGTTATTAATCATAATTAAATTGGATTAAGATTCAGATTACAGTAACCATGTCTAACCCTAATTCCAACATTTATTAAGTTCTTTACCCATACCTATCCTGATTAGATATGGAGAACTTCATTAATTCAAGTTTGCATTGTTGTTTATTAACATGGCATAACAAGCAGTTATCAAAAAAATGGACAGCAAGCATCAGTGTTTAATTCCTAATGCAACCTAGTTGTCCAAATCAAGTGTGACATCCACCTAGATTCAGCTAGTGTTTACTTTATAAATATAGTTATAAAGATTAAGAATCACAACCACTATTCATTTTATCTTTCATTCTTTAGGAGAGGAAGAGTCTTCCTCTACATGGTTAAATGTTAGTTTAAACAAAACCTTTTTATCATTCGTTACTCTTATAGTTTAATTGTATATCCCAAGCATATTTCATTATTAAACTATAGTTGTGTAGCTAGAGAATGACATCTTTTGCAATTTAACAAGTTCATTATAATAAGGGAGATTATACTATCTCCTTAATCCAACTCATTATCTGATAACAACAATAGTATACATAGATATAAAGAATACCACAAGGATATCACTATTATTTCCATCATACCAGTACAAAGTATACACATCACAAATTGTAGTCCAACACAAAACCTTTCAATTCATGACTTTAAATATACATTTACAAGACTATGCATTTCAGACATTCTTCATGTCAATCATAATTAAGATCTTAAAAGAACATCACTTTCCCATTCCAATACATCTCAAGAATGATTCGAAACTCTTTACATAAGATCCATAATTAAATAAACCAATGCATCATAAAATTTCTTGCCTTCTTTTATCACTTACGATGTCCATCTGCAAAAATTTCTAGCATGGGTCAGTTCAATGAACTGAGCATGATAAGCACTAAGCATTAAAGTAAAGTGCATTCCACTAATTGTTCCATTAAACAATTCTACTTTAATGAAACAATTAATGTACATCATACAAACAATCATAAGTAATAACACCCAGGAAAGAAGCACAATTAAGAGTTTGAATTCACTATTAAGAAAAGAGCATAATATAATTCTGCAACACCTGCATTTATATCATATGGTTTAATTGATCCTATCAATTACTTTAAAATAGTCAACAAGTTTTTTCATCCAATTGCTTCATGATTTCATAAGAATAGAAATACACATTTACCTTTTCTAAGCAGCAACAGAAGTTAGTTACAACATTAGCTCATATTAGTATGCTTCATCTTTCCACATAAACAAAAGAAGAGAATCAATACATACTTATTCCCCATACACAAATCATCTGAAGGATAGAATCAGGTTTAGATCACACAACACTGCCTCAGTCCAATGATAAAAATATAAGGAATCCATAAATAAAGAGACAACATCTAAACAAGAATCCCAATTCAATCCAAGAAGATTAGGAAACAAAACAGTCTAACTGAAAGTCTTACTAACTTCTATATGTTAGTAGATATAATTCAAAGGTCGGAAACCAGACTATCCACAAATCCAAGCTAGACTCAACAAAATAAATCTCTTATCCAATCCATCCAAGAAGTTTCCATCTCAGAAGAGAATCAATTAAAGAGAAGTTCAGTCAATGAACTTATACAATCAACAGAAAAAGGATCTCAAATAGAAAAGGACCCAATCCATAATTCATTTCATTTATACTATGAAATGAATTCCCTTATCTAATTCAAACTTAGAAATTCTTTAACTAGTTCCCAAAAGAGATCACAAAACCAAACACACAGTCAAAGAATGCACACTACAAACTTTCCACTACAAATCTTACAAACTGGTTTCCTATTTCCATTCACCAAACTCAAGTTCAAATTCAAATCTCAAAATGAAGTACATAGTACAGTCCCTAACAGTATATTGTCCCCAAGAGATCATATTCAATTCTCTTTTTAAAACCAGAGACTCATTCAATGAATCCAACAAGGAACATAAATCTACAACAGTGAAAGATACATAAGGATCACTACATCTCACGAACTCAAAGGACTGAATTCCCATTACAAGGCATCAACAACTTAATGCAAATGAGTAAGCAGTTCGTGATCCCAAATAAGAACAATATTACAAAGCATTCTGAACAGTGATATTGTATCCTTTCATACAACACTCAGTATGCTAGGTTTTAGATTCAACATTCTATTAAACCCAAGAATCAAATAAAAGATCAGAAGAGAGTAAGAAAACTAAATAATATGTTTAAGACAAGTACTGTCCCAAACTTACTTCCAACTCGACTGAACCAGAATCACCACAAGACTTTCGAATTTCAGTTTAAAAGATTATGACAGGGAAGGTAATTGTTTCAACATCTAAAACAAGAAGGAAAGTAAATAATACATTTCCATAACCTCAAAATTTTAACGACTGATCCAAACAAACTAAAGATCAACCAAACCCACAATAAGACATTGTTCCAGTCCATTTATTACTAAGAACAAAACAGTCTAAAAGACAGATGTAAAACAACCATTCCCTCTCAAGAAGCTAAACAGAGGAGATCTCAAAAAGAGGTTACCTGGTCTACTTCTGACCAAAACAAAACTCTCAAGACCCTATCGAGAAGATAGTCCAAAAATGGATTTAAATCTTTTCACATCCACAATACCAACAATACTCCAGCTCAGAATACTCAAACCCGTTGGCTCCAACCTAAGTTCAGAACAATCAAGAACGGAATACCAGTACAGTTTCAAACATGAGCTTCAACAAAAGTTCGGAACTTCACAAGCTTCTAATACTGGCTTAGACAAGAACAAAGTTCAAATATGAGCCTAAAGTGAAATGCAAAGCCCTAAATACAAGCTCATAAAAACAACAGTGATCTATTACAAGTTTAAGTAGTTTCAAATCCTTGAATGAGATTAAACTTCTAGCTCAGAGTATATGTACAGAACAAAACTCAACAACTCGACTACCAGTTCAGCATTCATAAGAACTGAATAAGAGTACAGTGTTGAATACAAAGATTCAACCAAAAGTTTAGATCTACACCAAGTTCCATTTAGTCCAGAATAAACATGAAGTTCCATAAAAAGCTCATAACAAATCATGAAGCTTCAACATAATCTTAGAACAACCACAAAGCTCCACTACAAGCTCAACAAAACACAAGACTAAAATAGAGATTCATAACCATACAAGCAACAAATCTAGTTCAGTCAACATTAGTCTCGAATACAAGTTACAGAGCTTCAAATACCAGTTCGCATGAATATCACCATTAAACTAGCACAGAGAAAGTTCCCCAAAAACTATCATTACCAGCAATGGATTTACATTCCAAAAAACGTAGAGATTCCATAAAACATGCAAGTAAACAACCAGACACATCATGTAAAATAATATCTCAAGTGAGCAGAATTGTTTTAATGGATCATTTAGAAGAAAGCTAGAAATCTTAATGGGTAGAGCCTATCATGCCTAATATGTGCTTCTACCAATTTGAAGGAGACTTCAAACCGAGTTTCCAATCCTTTTTCTTTTCCATGACAGATCAACAACCAAACAATTCTTCTTCCAATGCCTCTTATACATTCCCTTGATTGAAAATAGACCAGAGAAACCAAAAATAGCCAAGAAGAAGAAGAAGTCAAACTGTCTGGTTCAAAGAACCAGATAGCTCCATGCAGAGAAAAATTTGAAGGCATGCAAAACCAAACAACCTCTCACAAACCCACCTCTCGTGTTTCCAAGATGGTTTGCACACAAAAACCAAGATTCATTAATGCCATAACTCCCAATTCTCCCACTTATCTCTCCTTGCCACCTCCTCCCAAAACTGGCGAGTACCAATTCCAAATCAACATGCAATTCCATACTTAGCAAAGCCTCCACTTAAGCCCCACTAAAATTTAACTAGCCCTTTCCAAACTGGTGGTACTTCCCTTCATTTAAATCCAATCAAATCAAATAAATCCATTGGAACCATCGCCGTAGTGCCATGCGACCTTAGGCCCCTTTCAAATAATTTAGGCTAGATTTCCCAAAACTTAGGTTAGTCAAAAATCATTTCCTAAATAATTTCCTTAGGTTTATAAACATTTCCATAGGTAATACCACCTTAGGTTATATCAAATTCACAACCATTAGTATTAGGCATTAGGTTAACATAGTATAGTATCACCATAGTAATCTCCCCTTCCCTTATTCATTTAGCACAAGAGCTTAGGTTAGGTCACCCCCCAACACAATAGAATAAGAAGCTTAGGTCAGATTACAACCCAATTGAATAGACATAGATAGGAAGTAGGTGTTCTTACCTAGCTTAGGATACCATTAGGATTATCCTTAAGTTTTTAGGATCCTGATCCCCTTCATAGTCATAAGATGACTGTATTTTGTTTATGCCAATAATGTCCTACGAAGATCAATCCCAGAGACCCAAGCACAAACTTACAACCAAATGAAGACACAATCACTCAAGTCCAAAGAACTTGTAACATACAAAGTTCAGTCCACTATGTCTCTCAATCAATGAATGTCAATTTACCATTCAGTCTATTAAGAATATTTAAAACATTCCTTGGATCACTGAAATTGATCCAAGGATGAGTCAGTACAAGAGATAAGTTTGCAACTCTCAAAACCAGATTGCAGCTTATCAATAAGAAGTGAAAGTGGATTCTTGTAAGTCATAACATTTCAGTCCAATGAATCCAAGAGTAGAAATGATTTATCCATAACAAGCATGATTTTCAACAATCAAGGAACACACCTCATTCAAGAAAATCAAATGCCAACGCTTGTAATGCAAAGAGAAATATATCAGTTTGTTCAAGGTGTTACATACTTCCCTCCTAAAAAGAATCATCATCCTGATGATTATCTCATTTTAATCATTACATTTAGGATAATCAATTTATTCACTTCCTTATCATATATTTGCAACAATATCTGAATTTAAAGTTCCCGAAATCAGCATTCACATAGCTATTTATTCAAAAAAAAAAAGTTGTCTGTCCATAACCAACAAACTTATTAACATATAAAGATAAAATCACAAATTTTTATTAGTCATCATAGTCAATTCTGATCAAATAAATATGGAAAATCAGTTTTCATATCCTCCAGGTTTTCCCAAGTTGCACTTTCTTCATTAAACTGGTCCCATTGGACCTTACATTGACTTATCTCATGATTTCTTAAATGCAACTAGTGAGTTTCCAGCACTCGTATGGGTTTAACCATGATTATTCCTGGGTCTTGGACCTGCAAGGAATTCCAATTTAACACATGTGATAAATCTGAAATGTATTTCTTAAGCAAAGAAATATGGAAAACATCATGCATTCATGACAAAGTAGGAGGTAATGCTAAATGGTAAGCTATAGGGTTGATTACTTCAACTATCTCAAAGGGTCCCACATAATGAGGTGATAACTTGGCAGCCTTGCCAAAAGTTATAGATCTCTTTTTGGGTTTAGACCGAAGAAAGACTTTCTCACCAAGTTCAAATTACCTGTCAACCCACTTTAAATCAACATAACTCTTTTGCCTATCTGTTGCTTCTTTCAAGCGCTCACGAATCATTTTAACTTGTTGTTTCATTTCAGTAAGAATTTCAGGTCCAATTACCTCTCTATCCTCAATGTTGTCCCAACTAATAGGGGTTCTGCATTTTCTTCTGTATAATGTCTCGAAAGGTGCCATCTTAAGAGAGGCATGATATGTGTTATTATATGCAAACTCAACTAGTGGAAGGTACTCTTCCCACTTATACTGTTGGTCCATATAATACATCTGTAACATATCCTCTAAAACTTGATTAACTCTTTCAGTCTATCCATCTGTTTCCAGATGATAAGCAGAATTGAAATTTAGCTTAGTTCCCATAGCTATATTAAGCATTTGCCAAAACCTTGACGTCATTCTAAGATCTCTATCTGATATGATTAGTTCAGGAACTCCATGTAATATGAAATTTTCATGAACAAATCTTTTTTCCAGTAGAGGAGAATCATCCTTCAAATTACCAGCAATAAAATGTGGTACCTTCATTAGTTTATCAACAACTACTAAAATAACATCATGTTTATTTCTTGACATAGGCAACCCTTGTACAAAGTCCATGCTTATCACTTGCCACTTGTACTACGGTATGCTATGAGGATACAATAAACCGGCTGGGTGCATATGTTCCGCTTTAACACGTTGACATTCAAGGCAATGTGTCACAAAATCAATAACATCCTTTTTCATTCCTTTCCAGAAATATTGTTGTTTTATATCAGCAAGCATCTTTGTAATACCAGGATGTCCAGAAAAAGGTGAATTGTGAAATTCTGCTAACAATTTCTTTCTTAAATCATTTAGCGAAGGTATGTATACCCTATTTTCAAATCTTAAGATTCCTTCATTATCAAAGTGAAAACCTTTATACCTCAAATCATTCGGATCTGTAGCAAGCGTTGTCTTTACTTGCTGAAAGTAAGAATCAGACTCCATAACACTTTTTACTTCATCCTTAAACTAAGTTCTCAATGTTATAAGGGTAGAAATGTGTTTCCTACGACTTAGAGCATCAGCCACTCTATTTTCCTTACCCTTGATATAACTGATGTCAAAATCATATTGAGACAAAAACTCTAACCATCTTCATTGTCTTGCATTTAGATTTGGCTGAGTGAAAATATACTTCAGCCCAAGATGATCAGTTTTCAATTCAAAAGGTTTACCAAGCAGGTAATGCCTCCAAACTTGTAGTGCATGAACAATGGCAACAAGCTCTAAATCATGTGGAGCATAATTCAACTCATGTATCTTTAGTTTTCTACTTTCGTAAGCTATGACATGATCATTTTGTAACAAAATACCTCCTAGACCTTCACCAGATGCATCAGTTACCACCATAAAGTCTCCATTAGGATCTGGTACTGCTAGAATAGGTGCTGAAGTTAACTATTCCTTTAAATTTTTGAATGCAATTTCACATTTCTCACTCCAAACAAACTTCTTATCCTTCTTCTGTAAAGAAGTTATTGGTGCAGCCACCTTAGAAAAATCTTTTACAAATTTTCTATAGTAGCCAGCAAGCCCCATGAAGCTTCTAACTTCATGTACATTCTTTGGTGTAGGCCACTCAGTTATAGCTACAATTTTAGAAGGATCTACAACAATTCCATTCTTACTTATTACATGTCCCAAATAGTGCACTTTTGTGTCATAGAAAGAACATTTAGATAGCTTACCATATAACTGTCTCTTTCTCAAAATTTCCAAAACTATCTTCAAATGCTCATGGTGTTCCTCAATACTTTTAGAATATATGAGAATGTCGTCCAAGAATATGAGCACAAATTTGTCCAAGTATTCTTGAAAGATATTATTCATTAAATTCATAAATGTTGTAGGTGCATTTGTTAATCCAAAAGGTAAAACCGTGAACTCATAATGTCCATACCTTGTTCTGAAAGTTGTTTTATGAATGTCCTCATCCTTAATCCACAATTGATGATATCCAGATCGAAGATCTATCTTAGAATATACCGATGCTCCATGCATCTGATCAAATAGATCATCAATCCTAGGGAGTGGGTATCTATTCTTGATTGTTGCTTTGTTTAACATCCTGTAATCAATGCACAATCTAAGTGTTCCATCCTTCTTTTTCACAAAAATTATAGGTGCTCCCTAAGGTGAAACACTTGGTCTAATCAAACCTTTAGACAAAATTTCTTGCAACTGAGCCTTAAGCTCTACTAATTCTGTAGTAGTCATTTGATATGGTGCCTTAGAAATAGGATTGGTTCCAGGCTTGATCTCAATTGTGAAATCAAACTCCCTTTTGGGTGGAAGACCTGGCAATTCTTCCAGAAACACGTCACTGAAGTCTCGTAACAATGGATATCATTCCATAACACTACTGTTCTCTTCAGTTGTTTCTACAATTTTTACTGCATATAAGGTACAACCTTTATTTTTGGCCTTTTTAAGTTGCATAGCTGACAGTTTTCTAACAGAAATCTCACGTTTCACACCCTGAATCTCTGTTGTTTTCTGTAGGTCATCTAAACAACTAATGTGTTTTTCAAAACAGTCCACTTTAGCCTTATGTTCTACTAACCAATTAACACCTATGATTACATCATAAGACCCCAAAGGTGCAACATAAAGATCAACTTCAGTGGAAAAGTTAGGTAAATCAAGGACTGCTCCAAAAAGACACATACTAACTGTATGAACAACATTGTTTCCATACTGTACAGTCCATGTTTTATCCATGTTTCCAGCTTTTCTTTTTAGTTTTGATGCTAATTTACTAGAAATAAAACATTCAGTAGCTCTGGTGTCAAAAATAATAGTTATAGGTAAACCAAATAACTTACCCAGAACTTCTATAGGCGTGGCCTGTTTCTTAGCCTGCTTATCAGCTACTACACGTGTATCTTGTGCTACTGATTAGAATCATCCTTTTTTAAAGGGCATTGATTTTTGTAATGATCTTTCCCATAGTTATAACAACCTTCTACAAGTCCCTTGCTAGGCTCGGGTTTGTTTTTAGCCTTAGAGTTATCATTCTGACCTCCATAGGATCTATGTCCATTATTATTGCTCTTGACAAAGTTGTTCCGTGCATTACCAGCAAACTTGTTTGTTGCTGCTTTCTTATTAGTATCAGATGAAAACTTACTTTTCATTCCAAATTTCTTCCATGGTCCTTTCTTAGGTGCAAGAGATGATGAAGAGGAGTTGGGGATTTTCTTCCTTACTTCCTCCTTATGAGCAGAAATTGCCTTCAATTTTTGTTCCTACCTTATGGCCTTTTCAACAACCCCTTCCATTGTGGTTGGGCTGTGAACATCCACCTCCCCTCCTATAATGGGATTTAATCCCATGATGAATTTTGTATCCTGAACTTCTCATCAGTTTGGTACTGAGGTACATACTTAAGGAGTTTAGTAAACTTAGCTTTCCTTGAGCTAAGTTTATGGAATTCAGTCATTTTCTTATCATAGTAAAGTTTTGGTAGCCAACGTTGCCTAAAATAACCTTTAAATTGATCCCATGTGATATTAGTTTCATCAATGTTTAACTCATCCTTACAGTTGTCCCACCATGAAGATGCCTCATGGGAAAGTTGATATGCTCCCCATATCACCTTTGTTTCTTCTAAGAAATTCCTTATTGCAAAGTATTTCTCCATCTCGCTGAGCCAATTCTCAGCTCCATCCCCTAATGTGGTGCCATCAAACTTGGGTGGACTTATCCTTTTTATATCATTAGTGAGTTCAGTTGCCAGCCTAGCCTTTTTGTTCTCAGGCTGACTAGGTATGTTCACATTGTTATTATCAACACCTACATTGGCATTGTCCTCAGGAGGTGGCTGATTATTGTTATCAGCATCTTCTTCCTCCTCATTTCCCATTACTTGTTGTTCAAGTACAGCCAACCGATCTCTTGTGTCCAACAGGGCAGCAAGGATCTCATCGATTTTTTGGGAAGTTGTTACTCCTTCCTTAGGCGGAGGATTATTTGCAACATTTCCTCTTGTTCTAACCATTTTTGTTAACAAGAAAATTTAAGTTTCATCAGATTATGGACACAATAGGTCTAAGAGCTGCAATCTTCAGCTCTGATACCAAGATGTAACATTCCCATTTTAAGACTTTAAAAACAAGGGAAAAAATTTTTTTTGAAACATAATGTTCTCTATTCTAAATAAAACATCATTTAGAACACACATTCCATGCCAATCAATCTCATAACAGATAACCATATGCTACTGTAATGACTTGGTATGCTACCGATCTCTCATTCCATGACTCGGTTACCAACCGATCTCTCATGTTAACTTAAAGTATATAATACTTTATGTATACTACGTATACTTGGTTCTCCTACCCTATTTGACTGAGTGATCTGTTTAAATAACCTATTTGAATATTTTTTACCAATATTCATCTAACATCACGTTGCTTTAAACTAGGTGACATAGGACAATGCAACCAGTAGCTTACGATACTTTGGCAAAATATTTTCAACATACTGTTCATGTTACTATTTATAGACGACATACTCGTCATTCTGGAATACGTCCTTCACCTCACTCTTTTGTTATCTAGAATGGTCTTTACTGACTACCGTCAGTCCACTTGCCCAAGGTTTGACCCTAGTCTAGGTTAGAAACATAGTTTATTATAGGAAGATGCTCACGATGACTTAGGGTATATGGGCATACTCGGTTGACCTAAGTCAACCGGATGTGCCGAGGTACCCTAAGTCATTGAAAGCTACTACCTATCCTAAACATGCTACTAAATTGACCTAGAGAGAAACTAAGTTCAAGTCCAGATGTGCATAAATCTAGATGAACAAATATAGAAGGGTGTTGCCACATGTCAACTGCAAAACTGTATCATCAAGAAGTCCCAGGACTTTTCGAGGGTACATTCATATAGTTGGCATGTGCCAACATCCGTTAGAACTAATTCATCAAGATGTACGTACCCCCTTAGTGGTTATTAATCATAATTAAATTGAATTAAGATTCAGATTGCAGTAACCATGTTTAACCCTAATTCCAACATTTATTAAGTTCTTTACCCATACCTATCCTGATTAGATATGGATAACTTCATTAATTCAAGTTTGCATTGTTGTTTATTAACATGGCATAACAAGCAGTTATCCCAAAAATGGACAGAAAACATCAACATTTAATTTCTAATGCAACTTAGTTGTCCAAATCAAGTGTGACATCCACCTAGATTCAGCTAGTGTTTACTTTATAAACATAGTTATAAAGATTAATAATCACAACCACTATTCATTTTATCTTTTTTTCTTTAAGAGAGGAAGAGTCTTCCTCTACATGGTTAAATGTTAGTTTAAACAAAACCTTTTTATCCTTCGTTACTCTTATAGTTTAATTATATATCCTAAGCATACTTCATTATTAAACTATAGTTACATAGCTAGATAACAACATATTTTACAATTTAACAACTTCATTATAATAAGGGAGATTATACTATCTCCTTAATCCAACTCATTATCTGATAACAACAATAGTATACATAGATATAAAGAATAGTGCAAGGATATCACTATTATTTCCATCATACCAGTACAAAGTATACACATCACAAATTGTAGTCCAACACAAAACCTTTCAATTCATGACTTTAAATATACATTTACAAGACTATGCATTTCAGACATTCTTCATGTCAATCATAATTAAGATCTTAAAATAACATCACTTTCCCATTCCAATACATCTCAAGAATGATTCAAAACTCTTTACATAAGATCCAAAATTAAATAAACCAATGCATCATAAAATTTCTTGCCTTCTTTTATCACTTACGATGTCCATCTATAAAAATTGCTAGCATGGGTCAGTTCAATGAACTGAGCATGATAAACACTAAGCATTAAAGTAAAGTGCACTCCACTAATTGTTTCATTAAACATTTTTTCTTTAATGAAACAATAAATATACATCATATAAACAATCATAAGTAATAACACCCTGGAAAGAAGCACAATTAAGAGTTTTAATTCACTATTAAAAAAAGAGCATAATATAATTTTGCAACACCTGCAATTATATCATATGGTTTAATTGATCCTATCAATTACTTTAAAACAATCAACAAGTTTTTTCATCCAATTGCTTCATGATTTCATAAGAATAGAAATACACATTTACCTTTTCTAAGTAGCAACAGAAGTTAGTTACAACATTAGCTCATATTAGTATGCTTCATCTTTCCACATAAACAAAAAAAGAGAATCAATACATACTTATTCCCCATACACAAATCATCTAAAGGATAGAATCAGGTTTAGATCACACAACACTGCCTCAGTCCACTGATAACAATATAAGGAATCCATAAATAAAGAGACAACATCTAAACAAGAATCCCAATTCAATCCAAGAAGATTAGGAAAAAAAACAGTCTAACTGAAAGTCTTACTAACTTCTATATGTTACTAGATAAAATTCAAAGTTTAAAAACCAGATTGTCCACAAATCCAAGATAGATTCAATAGAATAAATATCTTATCTAATCCATACAAGAAGTTTCCATCTCAGAAGAGAATCAATTAAAGATAAGTTCAGTCAATGAACTTATACAATCAACTGAAAAAGGATCTCAAATAGAAAAGGACCCAATCCATAATTTAGTTCATTTATACTATGAAATGAATTCCCTTATCTAATTCAAAATTAGAAATTCTTTAACTAGTTCCCAAAAGAGATCACAAAACTGAACGCACAGTCAAAGAATGCACACTATAAACTTTCCACTACAAATATTACAAACTGGTTTCCTATTTCCATTCACCAAACTCAAGTTCAAATTCAAATCTTGAAACGAAGTACACAGTACAATCCCTAATAGTACATTGTCCCAAAGAGATCATATTCAATTCTCTTTTTAAAACTAGAGACTTGTTCAATGAATCCAACAAGGAACAAAAATCTACAACAGTGAAAGATACACAAGGATCACTACATCTCACGAACTCAAAGGACTGAATTCCCATTACAAGGCATCAACAACTTAATGTAAATGAGTAAGCAGTTCATGATCCCAAATAAGAACAATATTACAAAGAATTCTAAACAGTGATACTGTATCCTTTCATACAACACTCAGTATGCTAGGTTATAGATTCAACATTCTATAAACCCAAGAATCAAATAAAAGATCAGAAGAGAGTAAGAAAACTAAATAATATGTTTAAGACAAGTACTGTCGCAAACTTACTTCTAACTCGACTGAACCAGAATCACCACAAGACTTTCGAATTTCAGTTTAAAATATTATAACAGTGAAGGTAATTGTTTCAACATCTAAAACAAGAAGGAAAGTAAATAATACATTTCCATAACCTCAAAATTTTAACGACTGATCCAAATGAACTAAAGATCAACCAAACCCACAATAAGACTTTGTTCCATTCCATTTATAACTGAGAACAAAACATTCTAAAAGATAGATGTAAAACAACCATTCCCTCTCAAGAAGCTAAAGAGAGGAGATCTCAAAAAGAGGTTACCCGGTCTACTTCCGACCAAAACAAAAATCTCAAGACCCTATCAAGCAGACAGTCCAAAAATGCATTTAAAGCTTTTCACATCCATAATACCAACAATAATCTAGCTCATAATACAAGTATAGATTGAAACCCGTCAAATCCAACTGGAGTTTAGAACAATCAAGAATGGAATACCAATACAGTGTTGAACACGAGCTTTAACAAAAGTTCAGAACTTCACAAGCTTCTAATACTGGCTTAGACAAGCACGAAGTTCAAATACAAGCCTAAATTGAAATGCAAAGCCCTAAATATAAGCTCAGAAAAACACCAATGCTCTATTAGGAGTTCAAGTAGTTTTAAATCCTTGAATAAGATTAAAATTCTAAGTCAGAGTATATTTACATAACAAAACTTAACAACTAGACTACTAGTTTAGCATTCATAAGAACTTAATAAGAGTATAGTGTTAAATACAAAGATTTAACCAAAATTTCAGATCTACACCAAGTTCCATTCAGTCTAGAATATACACGAAGTTCCATGAAAATCACATAACAAATCACGAAGCTTCAACACAATCTTAGAACAACCACGAAGCTCCACTACAAGCTCAACAAAACACAAGACTAAAATAGAGATTCAGAACCATACAAGCAACAAAGCCAATCCAGTCAACATTAGTCTCGATTACAAGTTGCATAGCTTCAAATACCAATTCGCATGAATATTACCATTAAATTAGCACAGAGAAAGTTCCCCAAAAACTATCATTACCAGCAATGGATTATATTCCAAAAAACGTAGAGCTTCCATAAAACATGCAAGTAAACAACCAGACACATCATGTAAAAATATATCTCAAGTGAGCAGAGTTGTTTTAATGAATCATTTAGAAAAAAGCAAGAAATCTTAATGGGTAGATCCTATCATGCCTGATAGTGCCTCTACCAATATGAAGGAGACTTCTAACCAAGTTTCCAACCCTTTTTCCTCTCCACAACAGATCAACAACAAAAAAATTCTTCCTCCAATGCCTCTTATACATTCCCTTGATTGAAAATAGACCAAAGAATCCAAAAATAGTCAAGAAGAAGAAGTTGAACTGCTCGTTCAAAGAACCAGATAGCTCCATGCAAATAAAAATTTACGAGGCATGTAAAACCAAAGAACCTCTCATAAACCCACATATCATGTTTCCAAGACCGTTTGCACACAAAAACCAAGATTCATTAATGCCATAACTCCCACTTCTCCCACTTATCTCTCCTTGCCACCGCCTCCCAAAACTGGCGAGTACCAGTTCCAAATCAACATGTAATTCCATACTTAGTGAAGCCTCCACATAAACCATACTAAAATTTAACTAACCGTTGCCAAAATGGTGGTACTTCCTTTCATTTAAGTCCAATCAAATCAAATAAATCCATTGGAACCATTGCCATAGTGCCATGTGACCTTAGGCCCCTTTCAATTAATTTAGGATAGATTTCCGAAAACTTAGGTTAGTCAAAAATCATTTCCTAAATAATTTCCTTAGGTTTATAAACATTACCATAGGTAATACCACCTTAGGTTATATAAAATTCACAACCATTAGTTTTAGGCAATAGGTTAACATAGTATAGTATCACCATAGTAATCTCCCCTTCCCTTATTCATTTAGCACAAGAGCTTAGGTTAGGTCACCCCCCCCCAACACAATAGAATAAGAAACTAAAGTCAGATTACAACCCAATTAAATAGACGTAGATAGGAAGTCGGTGTTCTTACCTAGCTTAGGTTACCGTTAGGATTATCCTTAATTTTTTAGGATCTTGGTCCCCTTCATAGTCATAAGACAACAATATTTTGTTTACGCCAATAATGTTCTATGGAGATCAATCACCGAGACCCAAACACAAACTTACAACCGAATGAAGACATGATCACTCAAGTCCAAAGAACTTGTAACATAAAAATTTCAGTCCGTTATGTCTCTCAATCAATGAATGTCAATTTACCATTCAATCCATTAAGAAGATTTAAAACATTCCTTGGATCACTAAAATTGATCCAAGGATGATTCATTACAAGAGATAAGTTTGCAACTCTCAAAACCATATTGCAACTTATCAATAAGAAGTGAAAGTGGATTCTTGTAAGTCATAACATTTCAGTCCAATGAATCCAAGAGTAGAAATGATTTATCCATAACAAGCATGATTTTCAACAATCAAGGAACACACCTCATTCAATAAAATCACATGCCAATGTTTGTAATGCAAAGAGAAATATAACGTTTTGTTCAAGGTGTTACATGAACCAATGTTAACCTTCTTTTTTTAAGGGCTCATGGTAAGCGTGCTTCATTTCATGAGTGCTATCTATAACATCACACGTACCTACAAAGTGGTTACTATTTAGACTCTCCATTTCCTCTCCATCTATGACATAAACCATCTTTCCTTTTTCATTTTCTAAGCAAGATTTCTCATGCTACATCTCCTTCAACTCATCCTAATTGAAATGTGCCTCTAAACTGGGCTCACCTATAAAATCTAGTAGGTTGTCTTCCACCATGGAATTATCCCCCATCGTGAGGCACTTGATCACTTGCAATGCCTTATCCACTGATGGCTTTGTGCTCCAATATTAAAAATATTAGATGAGATCAGTTGTCAACTCCTACCATTTTCCTGTCTAGTGGTGTGTTTTTGAATGGATATACCATGCACCCACACAACCTTGTAATGTGGAATACAGCTTATGTACCCATAATGATGGTGGCAAGGCTTCTGTGCCTCCTATCTAGGCCTTCTCACATGCTTGGATATGAAATGAAGTGGTCTCTCTACCATGGTAGTCTTGAATGACCATAGGTGTGTTCCTCCTGGAAAACCTTATAGAGAACATGATTCTTACCTTGTGCTACTCTAGGAGGTTCTCTTGATGTGTAGCCCACCAGCGTAGTGTAGTCCTAAGTAGGCTATAACCGAGCATCCCTCTTATTTTGTCCTCATTTTTCCATTGAGCTTCCATGTCCCATAAGAAAATTTTAGGGTATGCCCCTCCAGAGTAACTCAGTAGCTTCTTTCCTCCTAGGCACTTGAGTGAGCACACCTTGGTCAATTTTGTTACAAACCCCCTCAGTTGTCTCCAAATTAACTCATAGGTCCCGTGTGCTCAATCGTCACATGCCATGCTTGTTGTATCACTCATAGACTCGGCATCCTCAAATTGGATATTTCCTTCTGTAGGGTGAATTATCTTTCTGATGGAGCGCACATAAATTCTATCAAGGACCTCTTCTCCAAAAGGTTTAGTGTAAGGGACTGACTTCCCATCCAGTAAAGGGATGATGACCCATTCTTCCTTGTTCTCAAAACTGATATATCCTTTATTAAACCTTAGGTCAGCGTTGTTCTTATAGCACCATGGGCACCCAAGTAATTTTGGTAAAAAAATTTCCTCGGTGAGTGCCAAGACTTTGAAGTCTCCAGTAAACTTGGCCCCCTTAATGGTAATCACTACATCCTTCAAAACTCTAATGGGCGTTTCCTTATTATTTTTTGCATATACATCACATTTGAGGATGGCTGCAATGTGGGCCTTCCCATTTGATGTTAGGCATCCAATGTAATAACATTGACTTCTACTCTCATGTCAATCAATATGTTGCTTAGAAGCCAACCATCCACAATTACATTTAGTGTGATTTCCTCATCATAGTAAAGGCTATGGGGAGGGAGGTTTACATGCAACACCCTCCTTTCACACTCCTCTCTAGCACGTGGCATCTTCTCCCACATCAATTCTCCTAACAAGGGAATAATATTATTTTTCCTTAACATTTTGCACACTTCCTTGACCTCATCCAAGTCCTTCTTCAAAGCCTCAGAATTTCTTCTTTGCTCCTACTACCTGGTCTACTCCTTTAGACACTGGATTTCTCCTTGTAAACTCTGAATGACATCCATTTTCTCTTGATACAATTCCTTCTGGTGGGAAGGGTCTAGATACTTTCCATGTACCACCTCTTCTCTTGAGACTAGAGTATTTTTCCTTGGTACTTCTTTGGCACATGTAGCCTTTGCTCGTGTTGTCACCAGAACATGTTCTAACCCTGACTCACATGCCACTCTAGGAATCCACTATGTGTTGGCCTTCTTTATACTCACCATCCCATTTCCCTTGTCTTTTTGGTGCTACTGAATCATGTGCTCAAAAAACTCAGGGAACTCCTCATACTTATGTTTTTTTCCAACACCATGAGCACTGCAATAAATCTGGACAATCATGTCTGTAATGTTCTGTAGATCCACAATTATAGTAGGTTCCTCATGGGACTCACTCCTTCCTCCTCTGTGGTTACTACAACCACAAAATCCTCCACAATAACCTCTCCCATGTGCCCCTCCATCTGTGCATCGTTCATAACAGCGATCATCTTCTTTGGAACCACTGGTAAGGCTAGTCTAGCACACACCATGATCAATGGCCTCATGGATCTGGTCAATAAGCCTACAATCCTTAGTATTATGGGTTATAGAGGTGTAGATCTTATAGTAACAAAACACATTCTTCCGAATTGCACACTGTAAAAAGGGGCATCTACTCACATCATAGTCCCTATGATAAATTTCACAATCTACCACTATGGTGTGTATTACCTTCTGAGGGCATCTATCCTTGGCATGCCCCTCTACTTCACAATCCATGCACCAAAGACCACTACAAGTATCATGTGCAGAGCGTGCAAATATCTTCTCTAACTATTTGGCCATCACAGTGAAATTAGCCTCCAAAAAAGGGCTTACACTAGTATCAACACTCCCAACTACTTTAGTGTGTAAGACAACCTCTAGAGCCTTATGCGGGTAAGTAAATTTTTTATGGGATAATGCCCTCCTAAATGGAGTGATCAATCCTCCAAAAAACCATTGAGCATGTTGTGAAGGGTGAATTTCATATGATAATTTTGAAATGAGAGTCTTAAACTATGCATCATACTCCTGCACGCTCTCTGTCATTCCCTACTGGATCTCCCTCAAAGCATTGATGTTATTTTGTTCAAAATCTGGTATATGGAACTCTGCTAGGAAGGCATTTTTCAATGCGGTGTAGTCGACCACCATCTGATAGGGGTGATACTTCATATACCAGTTATGCATGCATCCTTACAACATTGTTGTAAACTGATGTGCCTTCTGCTCCAGGGTAGTGATCCCCTTCGTGCGCCATATCAATTCACACTTGTGAATGTGTTCCGCAGTATCTTCTATGCCCTGGTAATCTAGCAACTGTAAAGACATTTCAAATAACACCTGAGGAGGTGGTTGAGGCCCCTTTCCTCCTAATCCAAATCCTTGGTTCCCTCTGGTGTTTCCTCTAGTTTTCCCTCCACCAAATCCACCAGGTCATGTCCCTCTTGATCCACCAGTTCCACCTCCAAATCCTCCTATAACCAGAAATGGGCCTGAAGTGGTTACACCTAGTGTCCCCAATGTCCCACTAAACTGCATGCCAACATTCTGTGAGATTTCTCCACTACTAGAAGTTTACCTAAACCTTGCATACTTGTACTTTTCCCAAAAATTCCTCCAAACACCAGAATTGTATGTATAGCCATGGACGTCCCAAATGAAAAATTATAGCTCCTGGGTGTCAATCAATCACTTCCACAAATACCAACTAGGTTATCAATACTCCTTTGATTTGGAAAACTAAGCATCATGGGTTCGTTACTAAGTGGGTTCAGATACACACCAATGGATCTCCTTTCTCCATGTGATAGACTCTCATCAGAATCTGAAGGGTCCTCTCTCCTGCACTTGCCAAGATGGGGTAACATAGACTACTCATGGTCCATGTGCTTCGTGTGAACTTTAACACCCTCTTGCAACGTCTGCCTCCATAGATCCATCACACTTGTAACCTCATTTTTTCTAGTCATCTCCCTTACACGAGCTTCACTATACTTGAACCTTCTCTCCTCCCTTTCCTTTTCATTCGTAATGTCTGTCATCTTCCTCTACCCTAGCTTCCTCACCTAGCACTCAAAGTATCTTAGCTAGCCATGGGGAATTCTTCTAAACTCAAAGTGATGACCAAGATCTTCATAGCCAGAGGAATAACACTCAAAAATGACCCTCTAGGCTCCCTTAAAAACTCAAACTCAGCAAATTCTAGGAAAGAATACATTGAAATGGTGTATTCTAAAATGCAACTGGCCAGCACTCCCTTCCACCAGTGATCAATATCACGCATCTAAGTCATAACTGCATCCTACAACCTCTAATAGTCATCTTGGGTCCACAAACATGATCGATAGAACCATCTTGATCTAGATGCATATGTCGAGAGCCATTCATATAGCTCTACTGGGAAGAAGAAAAATAATGTCTCATAAAAATCATGGTATAGGTTCTCTTGTACCCATCCACACGCATTGAACTCGGGTCTAGTGTTGAATCTTTGAGAAAACTCATCCTTTGTGCTCTTAAGCCACGTTTCAACACTTTCTAGAGTCAGGCGCTCTGTCATTACACATCACAAATATAAATATGCATTTCATTTCTCACAACAACTTGAAAAAGAGGTCGTGGGAATGGAACCAAGATGTAGTCATTTTTATGTCCTTTCAAAGAACAAGGAAATCCTATACGTGTAGACCTATCACCCAGCAGGAATTGGGTGCTCACTTGAGGCACGCATAGGCACCGAGTCCCTCCTTTATGTGAGTTGTGTGAGAATGTATTATTTTCGACAAAAAATTAAGTGAATATATTAGAAATGAACCATACATTCATCTTATAGCTCAGAATGGCTTCTAGACCAATTTGTTCATTCATATAAGAAAAGCATTACTAAACATAGATTTGAATCATAATATAAAAGAAACATACAAGGGTTTACACCCACTCATATGAAGTGAATATATATAACTGATCCATACAAGTGTAAGTAGAACTAGAACCACACATATATTAATATTAAGCATGATGATAACCGCATTACATTAACTGGGGAAATCACATATCCATATGATAGTGCAGACCAATGTCATGCATCGGAACCAAACTTAGGCCCTTCATAGTACTAAGAAAAAATTTTCAAACGCATCCCCTTGATACAACATACTGCTACATATCCTCTAAACCCATCCTATGGATCTCTCACAATATTCCTCCATGGCTTCACCTCTCTTCAATTCTCACCTCTCCATTTGTCTCTCTTTCCTCTACCGGGTGCTCATATATATAGCCTTGTCAAGAACCACCATGCCTTTCTAAAGTTGTAAATCACTTGGCATGTGTCCAAGTGTTCCTCCATGGGATCATGCTTCTTCAAATGTGAGCTCTCAATCATTTTCCATGATGATCTTCTAGAATCTTCTATCACAAGGTATATTCCTTCCGTGGGCACCAAATTGTTAGGCTAGCAACTTATCCACTTCGCATGCATAGTCAGGTTATGATTTCCTTGTGTTCAACCCGATATGCCAAATATGGCTAAGTCTTAAGATATTTTCTCTACCTTGTGCATGTGCCATTGGTTCTACATAAACCCTCCTAAAACCCTGTCTTGTTTGCTTTCTTATTGTGCTCCCTTCTTCAAATAGTCCATGCACACCCACGTGCCTTCTTTTACTTAGCCAATATTTTAGGGGCACAGCACAAAATATATCATGATTACCTTGTTAATTGAATCTCCAAATGTAGCATCCATGGCTCTCTGAAAGGTTGACCCAGTATTGGTGAGATCGAACGGCATCTTTGCATATGCAAAGGTTCCCCACTTTGTTTTTTTTATTAATGGAAAATAGTTTTGAAGGGACTATACCCTGTTACAAAAGAGGCTCAATAACTAGATAAACATGATAAAGTTCAAAAAAGGGATCTAAATACAGATATTACAATAAGCCAGATAGTAGTCAAAATAGAAACTACTAAGAAAAAGCAAGACAAGGATAAAACTATAAATAAAAAACATATTATCCGCACCAAGCAGAAACTTGATCGCATCCATCCTACTCAGAAGATGTTATTTCTTTGAAGCCCTATCTATTCTTGATTTGATTTTCTACAGAGAGGCAAATAGCGCTAAAGTGGTGATATGTGTGGGGTCATTTACATCCAGCTGTGAGATGATCTAGTTTCTTTCCTTTTCTGTAACCCAAATGTTGTCAGGGACTCCACTCAGCATAGTGATGCTTCTGACCTGTTGATCAAGAAAATCACATATAGCTTTAAAGATGTCCATATTGTGATTGTGTCTATCCTTAGATTTCCCAAGTATATTATCCAAGGAATTCAATTTCTTTTAAATCTCATTTTTCTAATCTGTCCCAATACCAGTATCCCCATTCAACTTTCTTTTCCCCCTTTTCTTATTTAGCTGATGAAGATCTTTTTTGATACTTTCCACCTCATTTTCCAATATTTCCATTATGTGGATAAGATTCTCCTTCTCTTTCTAAGTAACATTGTATTACCTTGCATTACTGATGTGTAGCAAATTATGGAATATTTCAATATCCTTTCTACTCCTAAGGACACGGTCGGAGGAAGAGGGGGTCACTTTAGAGAATGAAGGGTTTTTAGTCTTGACATTTCTATAACTGGGAATGGTGGTCAGGTTAACAGTGGGAATATTGTGAATGGGAATGGGTATGGCATCGGGGGTAGAGGGAATGGAAGGAAAATTAATGAGGCAATGCCTGTGAAGGAGGAAGATAAACCCTTGATGGAGGGTAATGGCCCTAATATAATTTTGAAAGTAAAGAATGGAACGCTCCATTGAATTCAGGAGATAGTGCAGGAAACATAAAGAAACTTTCTCCTAAAATGATTTAGAAAGATCAAGTGCTTTGTGGGGACAATGATGTACCAACCTTCAAGGGAAATAAATCAAACCATCATTTTGGTAATTTCATGAAAGGGTTCTAGCATGGAACTTGCCTTAATGCCAGCTGTAACAAAGAGGATATCCTCCCCTATTTCAGTAAACTTCTTCACTTCAGCATTTTTGTCCACCCTTTTGCTAAAAAACCTGGTTCCATCCAATGCTAGACCTATAACCTCAGCAATAAGCTCCTCATTCACCAACACTTTTTTCCCTCCATACTTAACCTTCTGCTCTTTCCAATCTATAGAAAAACATGCCGATATGTTTTGTTCATGCCCTTAGATTTTATCGATAAAGTTGGTGACACCCCCCATCTAAAGATAATTCCATATCTCAACGTTATCTTTCCATGTGGGATCACAGTTGGGTTCTAACTGACATGGAGCTCCCTCCATTTTCCTACCTCTGTAATTTTCCTGCTTGAAACCACCCATAAATAATCCATTTTTGTCTTTTCTAGACCATTTTTTAACCATCCAATTACAAGTCCATGGAGCATGTGAATTTTTATTATTATAAATATAAGTACTCCTCTCACATGTGCAAACTTTCATTTCCAATAAATCCCATGAAATCTCATTAGTGATTCTACATAAGATGTAAATGCTCATATTTATCCTTGGTAATAGAATTTTTTACTTCAATAGGGGTGTTATTCTCATTATTCCAAGTGATGAAGTTAACACTAGTACCGTAATTAGCTAAGGTTTCTGCCACCTTGTTTCCCACTTTTTTGTTAAGGTGGTTTTATGTTGATCTTCTACAAGCCATATTTGATTATATCCCAAAAAACCATCAAGCAGAGAAAATATTTCTGAACCTGTTATTGTTTGTAGTATCTACTCCATGGAAGGAAAGGGGTAGTGGTCCTTTACAAACACCCTATTCAAATCTCTAAAATCCACATAGAGTCTGATTTTTCCATTCTTCTTCCTTAAAGGCACCAAATTAGACATCTATGTGGAATAATTGATTGGAAAGATTATTCTATCTTCTAATAGCTTCTTGAGCTCTTAATCCATGAGAGACTTTATCTTCGAGTTCATCGGCCTCTGCTTCTGACAAACTAGTTTTGTCCCTTCTTCCAGATCAATGGTATGTTGAATAATATCCTTATTGTAACCATGTAGATCATCATAAGTCCAAGTCACTACCTTATCATACTTATGACATAAATCCACAAGCCTTTCTCTTTCTCTCTGAGTAACTAATTTACATACCTTTTACTTCC
This sequence comes from Taxus chinensis, assembly GCA_019776745.2. Classification (NCBI taxonomy): domain Eukaryota; kingdom Viridiplantae; phylum Streptophyta; class Pinopsida; order Cupressales; family Taxaceae; genus Taxus; species Taxus chinensis. The sequence continues at coordinate 407,725,750 of CM034150.1, forward strand.
TTCCATGGGCCACTTCTATCTCAGCATAGTCTTCCTTTACTGCCGTGAACTTCCTATTATTTTTATTTGCATTATTGGAGTCAAAAAAAAGTTCTAGTGTTATTAGTCCCTTTGGAATCTTATTTGTCTTGAGTTGGATAACTTGATCTTCGTATGCTTCTTCAATCTTGGGCAAGAGTTGGTCTGCAAATTCCTCATATTGCTGTAGAAAGAGCACTATTTGTTGTTCATTGTTGAAGACTTGCCAATGACCCACATTATTTGGTATGGACGGGTGGATGATTAGTTTTACTATGCCTTTATTTGCTAGTATATCTTCGGTAGGGTCTAATTGTGATCTGACTTGGGCCATTTTATCCACTTTTATATTTTGGTTCTAAGGGATAACCTTAATGTCAAAGGCCTTGAAGTATTCAATAAGATCCCATACCTTATGTCTGTAGGACCTCATTCTTGGGTTCTTTGTTGTATCATTGTTTCTAACTTTAGTCACCATTAACTCAGAGTCTCCAAAGACTGTCATTTGTTGAATATCTTCTTTACGTGCTAATGTTAAACCATGAACTAAAGCTTCATATTGTGCTTTGTTGTTGGTGCAAGTCAAGTATAAGTGGAATGCCTAAAGTATCTTCCTTCAACTTGGTGAAGATAGGCATATTCCAGCTCCTAAGTTTTTTTTGCTTCTAGCACCATCGAAGTGCAGAGTCCATATCTAGGAATCCTTTGTGGGATTATTTTCACTTTTGTTATCCTCCTTCATGATATTTTTCATGTTGGGGTTCTCATCAAAAATTACATAGGTGCCTAAACCAATAAAGTCAAAATTTCCAAAGGGGTCCCTAGGTGATAAATCAACCAAATAATTTCATGTTTGATGATCACCTTCGTCCATATATGACTCTTCTTCTCGGGTTATAATAGCATGTGAGGCTTCAAAACATGAGGCTACTTGATCCACTATATGTTCTTCAGTAAGGGGTTCTAATAGCACCTTCATTTTGGATCCATATATGTTAGGTTAATTTATGCATTATATTACATTAAATATTTAATTATTTAATAAGGTAATTATTTTATATATTGTTATATAGTTTTATAAAAATATTTTTCATTTTATATTGTAGTGTTTATTTGTAGCATTATTGTTGCAACTATACATGTTTGTATTTTGTTATTACTTTCCGGATGTATTTTGGAAGATGTTATGATTTCGGTTGTACCTATGCAACCTTGTATTTGTCTGCACATGGTTTTTTAATTCCTATAACAATTGCAGCCTCTCTATTGTAAATTGATTTGGTTGATTAATAAAATATTGTCAGGCTTCCGTCCCTATTTTACATTTGGTACCAGAGCTGGTTAATCTAGACCTGTGAGTAGAGAAGGTGTGGAAAAAGATAGCAAAAGAGATAAAGGAGATTGGAGAATCATTTGCAGCAATTGAGGGCTTGTGTAGCCTCCTGCAACTTCACGGCCCCATCCCTCCCTCCCCACAACCTCCTGTTCATTCTATGTGTTTGGAACGCAAACATTTTTTACATTGGTGCACCCTGCACTAGGTAAAATTTTGGTATAGAATTTGTTTTTATAAAAATTACTTTTTCCCCATCAAGGTTTTTACCTCTAAATTTAGAGGTTCTGTTTAATCTCTATTGCATTTAGAAGCCCTGTCTTATTTGGGGGTCTGTGTCTCCAAGAAATCCATCGAGCTATCAAGAGCCTCCTCACCAATTTGAAACATTCACTAAGTTTGTGCCCCTAACGACTTGGATGTAGTGCATTGTATTAAACCAATTTGAAGATTATGCAAAGCATTCAGATATATCCAATAGATCGAGCCCATTCATGTTGAATGAGATTTTTCCAAAGGACTTTTGGGCCATTAAATTCATTGAATGAGATTGAGTTTTGTAAAAGTTGACTTTTGGGATCTTTCAATTGGATGTGACTGGTAATTTTCAAAGTTTCATCGAGCCCGAATCACGAGCGTTTCAACCACATTGACCAGCTGTGTATTTACAAAAGACCAAGTTGAGCTTATTTTACATCCTAACCAAGTCGGACTATTCATCTAGAGCCAAACAAAGAGATGGTTGTGCTTTGGCTAACCCCTACGTAATCGAATGAACTGGGTTCAAAGTCATGCAAACAAAAGGTAAGCCTTGGACCTGTTGATCGGATAGGCCGAGTCCCCTAGCACACAAATGAAAACAACAATCCTACAAGCAAATTTGAAGTGACTAAGTTATATTTGAGAATCCCTTAACACCTGCGAACATAAACAATAAACAACGATGTCTATTAACAACGGTAATGTAATATTTGAACCTACAGAGGCATAAATCATACAATAAAAAGTGAACCAATCCAAATGGTGATTTCAAAATTGAATTGATCCAAATCGATCAACCTCTGTCCGAGTCAAAACAATCATCCTTACATACATGGAGGCAAAGAAATCAAAATATCAAAAGTGGCAAAGGAATACAAAATACATGGAGGCAAAGAAATCAAATATCAATAAAGTGGTGAGAAAAGGAATTTCGATCTATTTTTAGCTCCAACCCTAAACCTCCAGGGACACATGGATGATCTAGTCGGCCATGTTGGATTTCATGAGGTGAGTCAATTTTAATATGAATTAAATACACATTGCTTCATTTTATTGCACAAGCACCTAGAGCACTTAGTTGGTTGGTGTGAATGATTTGGGATTAAAGGGTGAGGGATTCGACCCCCACCATATTTATTTGCTTCTATAAACATTGAGTTTAGTGGAAAATTTTGAAAAACTGGCAAACTTGGAGGAAAAAGTAGCGGAAAATCATCACCTAAAGCCTTCGTTATAGCTAAAACCACCACTAAACTTAGCAGAGAAAACCCTACATAAAAACAAATCTCCAAAATTGCTCAATTTTTTATTCTGGACAATTTTTTCCAAAAGAAAGGTAGCTGAAAATAGTATTTTGAGTCACTTTTTACGGTTTTTTTTTCAAAAAGTTGTTTTGGTCTCTAGAGGCCACAAGGGCCTGAAAAACAAACAAAATTTTATTGCCATTCAAATTTCCAAAAAAATTGAATGTAATTATATACTTCAATGTATTATACAAATTTACAGGTTTCCATAGTCAACCGTAAACATTATAATTGCTTAGAAACTGGTAGAGAATTGTAATAAAAATTAATAGAATTTGGTTCTAAAACACTCACAAGATCCTAGATCTCATTTGCAACATTCGGTATATATAGTGCCTCTGAGAACCACTTACAAGTAAATTCATCATGACTACTACTTCACTTAACGCCTAATATAGCTGTAACAACGTCGTCTAGGCATAGACCCTTTAAATCGACGGGGAGTAATAAGGACACAGTGTACACATTTTGAGCCCTCCCATCTGTACATGAATGATTACACAACATAAATCCATACTGAGAAATTATCAAAGTATTTAGTGAAGTTACACACACGTATGAGGATATTTCTTTGAGCCAGTGTCAATAATCACACAGACCCCTTTCAGTACTATCTTGGTACCACGTATCAAATTCTTTCACGTACAATAACACTTCTTTCACGTATCATTGGGTATATCAAAAGGGTGATCTTCTTCCAAGTACTGACGGGTATATCGGAAGGGTGCATTTATAGAAAGGTTTGGTATATTGGAGTGACGCTATATAGATTGGGAGACCTTATACTTGGAGTGATAAGATCCTAACCCTGTCAGTGAATTATATAAAATGGGAAACACTGCCCCCAAATTATTTCTTCTAGATTCACAACTACTCAAAGGAAACAACTATGCTGCATGGAAGACAAAGATCAAGACACAACTTGAATTTGAAGAGATTTGGTTTGTTGTAAATGGTACTATAACAAAATTAGCAACGGATACAACATAAAAGAGGCAATTTGATAGATCAGATCAAAAGGCCAAGCTCATCATCTTGTTTGGAGTTTCTGACGATGTGTAAAACCCACATTCAAGATGCCAAAACAACAAAAGAAGCATGGGATAAGTTGATCATGGTATATGAGGCAAAAAAAAAGAATGTTATTATGAATTTATAGAGTCATTTACACACACTAAAGTTCAAAAAAAAAGAGAAAATCGAAGCTTTCTTGAGAAGAGTTGCACATTTGAGGGCTTCACTTCTATCCCTGAGAGAAGCGGTCACAGATGAAGCTCTCTTTCCCATTTTTCTGAGAGATCTCACTTCTTCTTACCGCATTTTTGTAACAACACTAAACTTTTCAGATAGGACAGTTAGTTTTGACAAGCTAGTAAACTTACTGCAACAAGAGGAAGCCATGCATAATAAGAATGATGAAGAGGAGAAAGAACTTTCTTCTCATCAAAAATGGAAAGGAAAAGGAAAAGGAAAACGTAATTCCTATTAAAACTCCCAACATTAGAATCAGTATCAACATCAAGGGGACAAACAACAAAAGAACTAATAACCAATCTGTAAAAAAGGACATGAGTTGAAATATTGTTTTCATAATACATACAAGATAGGTTCATCAAGTAATTTTGGACCTCAACACCAACAATATCACAAGGTACATATGAACTAAATCAAGGGTAGAAGAAGGGGAACTGGAAAAGAAGACCCCATCAACAAGGAAATATTGCTAAGCAAGAAGAACATGTAGATAATGAAGACTACTTGTACACTATTTGATCAAGTGGACCTTCCTTGTTATCTAGTGATGTCTAGTATGTTGATCTGGGAGCCACTAGACACATGACTGGCCATAGAGATTGGTTTACTTTAATGAAGGACACGCCTTCTAAAAACCATGTTTCATTGGGTGATGATTCGTCATATACAGTTTAGGGGATTGGGACCATTTGTCTACCCCCTTGTTCACACAACTCTAGACTATCAGATGTCTTATATGTGCCTGGGTTGACTAAAAATTTGTCATCAGTTAAACTGCTAGATCAAAACTTGAAAATTGAGTTTGATAGTCATTCTAACAAGAAAATGTGTTTAATTCGAGACAAATCATGACACTCGAAAATAGTTGTAAGAGCCTCCAATGTGAGACACATGTTCCAGGTTGATATTTTCCACAGAGATTATCAGGAACTTGTGGATAAGAACTCTACTTCTACACAATTTTGGCATCACAGACTTGGTCATATTAGTTTCAAGTATCTTGAGACACTTTGTCGGTGCAATATGGTACATGGGTTACCATCTCATCAGAAGGATATAAATAAATTTCCTCACTACTTAGCAAGAAAAAAAATAGAGCTTCATTTTAGAAGAGTACTTTTTGAGCTCATGGTAAACTTGATCTAGTTCATACTGATCTTTGTGGTTCAATGCAACTGAGTCATTATAGATATTAGTACTTCATGCATTATGTTGATGACTATTCAAGAAAAATGTGGTTTTTTTGTCTTCGCAAGAAAATTGAAGCTTTCGAAACCTTCAAGTAGTTCAAAGTAGTTTTTGAGAACAAAACTACTCATCACATTAGAACTCTCCACTCATATTGAGGGGGGAATTCACTAGTGATGAGTTCAAATACTACCTACAAGATCACGATATTCATTGAAAAATGCCTCCTCCACACACATTGTAGGATAATGGTGTTGTTGAGAGAAGAAATTATACTATCATGGAAATGGTGTGATGCATGATCGATGACTCTAGACTAGAAAATACATTCTAGGTAGAAGCAAAAAAGACACTTGTGTATTTTTTTTAATAGAGTGCCCATAGTTTCTTTTAACAAACTAACACCACATGAAGCATGGTCAAAGTGGAAACCATATGTTGCACACCTCAGAGTATTTAGCTGCAAAGTAAGTATGTACATAACCAAGCAAAATAGAAAGCAATCGGATATGAAATAAAAAAACACATCTTCATTGGGTATAATGAAGAGACTCTTGGGTATAGATTGATGGATCCTAAGACTATGAAAGTCTACACCAGCAGAGATGTTGAGTTCTTTGAGAAAAACGAAGTAGAGTCTCCTCCTCCAGACTCACCTGATGTAGATTTTTCACCATTTGTAAAAACTAAATTTGATGTTCCCAGTGATGATGGTAATGATCAGATAGAACCACGACCCATGGGAATAGTTTAGTGTATGCCAAAGTGGTACACTAGCATGTTACAAGATGCAAGAATGGATGCTCTACCAGATACATCCACCCCTGGACCACGGACTTGTAGTAAACCAAGATAAGAAGTTAAAGTTTCTTTGATGAGTAGAGTTATTGAATCTGATGAGATCTCTACAATCCATGAATCCCTATAGTCAAGATCTTGAAAAGATGCCAAGACTTTTGAATACAAGTCAGTGATGAAAAACAACGCTTGGAAACTTTTCGATCATCTACTAGGGAAGAAAACCATTGGATGTAGATAGATATTCAAAACAAAGTATAAGGCCAGTGGAACCATAGAAAAGTATAAAGTGAGACTAGTAGAAAAGGGGTGTGCAAAAAAATAAGGCATTGACTATGAGGAGACATTTTTTCCCACAACTAAGATCAAAATGATCAGGATGATCTTTTCTCTAGCTGCATAGTTTGGTTGGAAATTCCATCAGATGGACGTAAAAACTACCTTTCTGAACAAATATTTACAAGAAGAATTCTACATGACTCAACCTGAGGGATATGTTGTACCTGGTCAAGAAGAAAAGGTATGCTGACTCAAGAAATTTTTGTATGGCCTCAAATAGGCACCCCAAGCATGGTACATTAAAACTGATCAGCATCTCGTACAACATGGATTTGTTAGAAATCCATATGATCCCAATCTTTACCTAAAAAATCAAGGGGGGAGATTGTGATTATTTGTTATATATGTCGACATGATCTAGTCATCAGTGGAAGCTGAGTGAGGGTGATCGATGCAATGAAGAAATATCTTAATCGATCGTTCGACATGATAGATCTTGGGCTAATGCATTATTGTCTTAGATTGGAAGTATGATAGAAAGAGAATCACATTTTTGTTTCTGAAGATGAAATATACCAAGAAAACGCTTGAGAAATTCAGGATGATGGATTGCACACTTATTGCCACACCCATAGAGAACAGATTACAGTTATCTCATTCAGATCCATCTCCTAAGGTAAATGCCACTCTCTATTAGCACTTGATTGGGAGTCTCATTTACCTTACTTACACTACACCAGATATAATATTTGCAGTGAGTTATTTATCCAAGTTCATGTAAGAACCTAAATTTTTTCATTGGAAAGCAGCAAGGAACATCTTAAGATATTTCAAAGGATCAATGGATCTTGGTCTAGAATACAAGAAGAACAACAACTTCTTCTTGTTAGGATATTTGGATTCAGATCATGCAGGAAATATTGATGACAAAAAATCCACTTTAGGGTTTGTGTCCTTTATGGGATATGGACCAATATCATGGGGAAGCAAAAAAAACACTTTGTTTCTCACTCTTCCACAAAAGTCAATTATCGTTCTACAGGAGGAGCTATCTGTGAAGTGATATGGTTACGTCACATACTGGGAAGGACTTAGAATACCATATGACAAACTGACCACCATGTATGTTGACAATGAAGGTGTTCTCAAACTTGTTCGCAATCTAGTTTTTTATGAAAGAACAAAACATATTGAAGTACATGTACATTTCATATGCAAACATGTCTTGAAGAAAAATATACAACTTCAATTTTTTCCAACAACTGAACAACAAGCAGATATCTTCATAAAGTCACTTGCACGTGACAAGTTTGAGTTGTTCAAAGAGTTCCTCTCCTCATCCTTTGAGGCAATGCAAAATTAACGGGGGGAATGTTAGGTTAATTTATGCATTATATTACCTGAAATATTTAATTATTTAATAAGGTAATTAGTTTATATATTTTTATGTAGTTTTATAACAATAGTTGTCATTTTATATCGTATTATTTATTTGTTGCATTAATGCTACAACTATACTTGTTTATATTCGATTATTGCTTCTCGGATGTATTTTTGAATTTGTTATGATTTTGGTTGTACCTGTGTAAACTTGTATTTGTCTACACATGGTTTTTCAATTCCTATAATAATTGCAACCTCTCTATTATAATTTGATTAGGTTGATTAATAAAATATTGTCAGGCTTCCATCCATGTTTTACAATATTTAGTCCGTAAAATTAGATGGGACCAATCAAGGGACATTTAGCCTCCAATTTTAGTTTTTAAATCACATGATAGACATAGTTCATATACCAATGGGACATCAATCACCACTATATCCTCTGTAACAGTTATGTTCGAGAGTAGAGCTGTAATGTAAGGGCTCTAATAACACCAATGGTCTGAACTGACTTCCCATCAAGTTGCATGAATCCTCTTCTTAGGGGTTCATATTTGATTCCCAAAGCATCCGCTAATGCTTTATGCATAACTGTAGTGCTTGCACTAGATTCAATTATGGAGTTATGTAACAATTTCTTGCCAATTATAAAATTCATGAAGGGTTGAGGTCTCAGCTTACTTACCCCATCATTCTGGTTTATTAATACTGACTCTATCTAAATTTGAGTTATTCTAAGTTTCTCTTTCACCTTTCTGGTCATAGTCAGACCACTATTGGATTTTAGCACTTCTTGAAGAATTTTTTTTCTCCAGAATACCCAAGATATCCCACAAGGATACATTTGTTAGTGTCGTCTTGAGTTGCTCAACTACATTCATCGGCCTGAGTGGTTGTGCTTTGGAGACTTTCTGGTACTTCATTCTCTCATCCATTAGATGGAAGGAACTTTTATTTTGAGGGATTGTCAGATTCTCTTATCTGGGTGTGGGTAGAGGGAAAATGAATGTTGGATGTTCTTTCCTTGCTTCATTCCTTTTTGTAGGAGCAGGGACTATGGCTTCTATCATCCACTTCTTGAAGTGAGTGTTATAAATTGACTATACTGGATTGGAAGTGGATACTTAATTTGTGAACACAAACTCTTCTCCTTTGATCCAAGAGAAAAGTGCATGCTCAGGTATAATCTCTGCCTCTTGTTTTAGGGACATCCCTTACATGTTCACAACCAAGGCTACATTTTGAATTCCTAGGGACTAGTAGGGTCCACTAGTAAGGACATTGTAGCCTTCCATTTCTCTTTTCTCTGCTACTTTTTTTGTAGATTTCCTTGAGGGAAATATCTTAGCATATGAGAGGTATTGCAAGGAAAACACCAAGCATTAGGATCTTCTACCAAATTTTTCTATCCTGGAATCATTTCTCTCCCCTTATTGGGTGGGAGCATCTAGAGTGGTGTCAGCACTGGGACAATTTGGCTACATGGTTTTGTTAGTGGTGGTCTATGGGAATTTTGATATTGCGGAGGATGAGTAGGCCTCTTCTCTTGGTAGCTTTGATAATTTTGTCTAGGGTACACATTTTGACTCCTTTTACTGTTAACTATCTCATTATAGAAACTCCTACGAATATTTTTTACTTCCTCCATCTCTATAAATGATGATGATGATGGCATTGTCATAGAGGTGGAGGATTCTTGAGAATATGGGTAGTTATTTATGGATGCAGGAGCTTGGGTAGAACTTGAGGCATGTACTTGGGGAAGGGTCCAGCTATCTTGAGATATTCTGGTAAAGTGATCCTCGAGGGAAGTTTCCCAACATCTATCAAATTATTGTCATATTAGACTAAGATCTCATATGCTTAAGGCAAAGAATATCCTCCAAATGACTGAATCATTACATAAATATCAAATTTTAGAGATTAAAGATAAAATATAATAGCCATACTTGTAAGCGGCCTGGCTAGAACTAGAATTCTTTGCCATGTCTTATGGAATCTAGTATTGAAATTAGTCATAAGCTCTTACAGGCCTTGCTTGATATTAATAAGTTGTTATAGGAATGAAGATGTGTCCCCCTTTTCACTGAATCTTACAAAGAATACATTTCCTAGTTGATCCCAGGTGCCAATGGAATTAGGATTCAAGGATCAGTGTTTCACCTTATTCTAGAGCATTTCTTTGAATATCGACAAAATAGATAAGGGTAGAGGGCTAGGAGGAATACCTATTAAAATTCTAGTTGAAGGTTGTTACGTGTGTATGACTTCTTAATCCACAGCTGATCGTGAGAGCTTCCTTTTGGCTAGGAGGAACTACTTGAAATAGAAAACAAGACCACCAAATAAAAGTTAAACACTATATGCAGTGGACTGCCTAGCGTATGCTAGATCTGAGAAGTGGGATACTCCTTAGATGGTTGTCAATCCACTGTTTAAAACAACTCAAGGTTAAAAATAAAGAAAATCCTACTCTAGTTAAAGTGTTATAGGTATCTCATTCGAATACAATAAGCAAATTTATTCGCAACAGGCTAAGCTATGACTGAATATGAAGGTTAGGGTCTCTGTCAGAGTACTGGTACTGGTCATGGTCTAATTCTGGGTTGTTTTGGGTATTTGGTAGAATTTTTAAGCTTTTTTCTTGGTCTGAGGGTAAAAACACAGAGACCGATGTTGGTCTGGTATGACTGGTGTTGGTTTAGGTTAACCGGAAACAGTTATGGGTAACAGGCATTGGTATGGTCGGGGTACAGGAAAATTAATAAAACTTGGTTGGGTGACAGATCTGAGGCTAAATGGAGATGGAAAGGGAAATGGTGAGGTCTGTGTGGGTCTTAGGTGTGCTCAGGGATAGTTATCTGTAGGGTATGGGTAGTTTAATTGTATGGGTGAAAGATTGATCGAGTTTTATGAAGTAAAATGATGGGTGAATGGGAATGCAAGTAGAAACTAATAACAAAAGTAAAAGAGTCTACTAAAATGACAATTGACAAGTATTGGTCAACAAAACACTTACTGTTGTATGAGCTTGATGTCTAGTTGGCAATGGTAGTTGGTCAGATGGATGGAGCTTTGGTGTGGTGATGACGCTTCCCTAGATGCTCTCATGAATGCAGGTGGCTCTGTGATTGGTTCTAGTGTTGGTTGTAGATGCTCTGATGTGTGTACGAATGTTGGTTCCACTTGCATGCAGCTCTATTTTTGTCCTTTTTCTCTCAGAAAATGTGCCAACCTTGAAATAATGTTGTTTTGGGGATTAAATGGTAACCAACATTAGTTTAGGGTTGATCGGAGATGGTTTAGGGTAACCGACGTCAGTTAGGGTGGGATTTCCTAGGTTTTCTAAAATGGGTAGATCCCCTTGATTTTCTTTGATCTTGTTGGTTCCCTTCCACGGATTAGAATGGAAAACTCCTTTCTAATGGGTGGGAATGTGGTTAGAGGGAATATAGGCTTTGATTTTTAGGGTTTAGGTAGGTCTTAGTTAGTCATGACAACATACTAAGAATAGGTCTTGGGGTGAGGTGGCTAGGTGAGGTGTATAGGTGAGGTGGATGGTGTGGGCATTATCCAATTAGGATATTTAAATAATAAATATTGTGAGGACATGGATTAATTTAATTAAATTAATATTAGAGTGGGGTGAAAGGGGCCATGGTTAGGTGAGTGTGTTTGAGGTGGTTATTTATTGAGGGACCAAGGGGAGTGTGACCCAATTTTGGTGTCTACATTTTTCCCCTTTTTGTTGTGTAGCTTGTATTGGTAAGCGACGCTGACAAAAATAAGATGTGGTTGCCCCATGTGTGGGTGAAGGTGAATCCCCTCAAACCAGGAACTAATGAGGCAAAAGGAAAAATTAGTGAGTGGTTTGATGAAAGGTGAATGTGATGAAGAAGAAGGTGGGAAATGGGTGTTAAAAGGGGAAAAAGGTCTACTCAAATAATCCAAGTAATGGGTTAGGGTCAAAGGTAGTAACAGTCAATGCACGCACACGTATAAATTGTAGCACGATACCAGGTTAAAGACTAGGCAAAATCTACATTGTCTAAAGTCAATAGGTTTATCTAAACAAGGTTGAGGTGATTCCAGTATCCAAGGTAGAGTATATGGTCAAGAAACACGACACAGGTTAGGTGCAAGAATGTGTAGGTATGTTCCGGTACACCAAAGGTTGGGTCAGGATAAATGGTCATGGCAAGAGGCAAGGTAAGGTCAGTATGCCAATCAACATGAGTAACAGTGTCACAAGGTATAGTGAGCACATGAGGTCACAAGTCTCTAGCGATGTTCCAGGTCCCAATATCTAGGTCACAACATAGGTAGGGCCGAGGTATGGGTAAAATTATGAGTCCCCAAATGAGGACATGGTGAGGGGGTAAATGATAAGGTCAGGAAGATAAAATGAAGTGTCCAAGTGAGGTGTGGGTGAGGTAAAAAGGATTTAGGTCAAAAATTGGGGGTAGGGGGGAGGAAAATTTCTAAGCAGGTAAACTAATGACAGTTTTAAGGAACCGATGCCAGTCGCGATGGACTGACCATGATAAGCTAGGGCATAAAACTGATGTCGGTCAAGGTAAAACCATTACCGGTCAAATTGGGTAGGTTATAAAAAGAAAAATTACCATGTTTTACAAATCATTTATCTTTAACCAAAGTGGGGAAAATGACAAGTGATAGAGAGAAAAAGTGGAAAGTATCCATGCAGAACGAAGAGTTGAGTTGGCGAGTGGTGTAGCGGGTGATTAGAAGTGGATAGGTGGGTCCACAAGATTGAATTGACCGATTCAGTTAGTTAGAGGTGAGACTGTTGAATGGGTCATGGTAGAGGTAGGATAGGGGTCGGGTGGACCATCGGTGTAGCGGCCTAACATGCCACCATGGCGAAAATTGTGTGATGAGGTAAGAGTCAATCCTATTCTTTGTTTTGTGTGTTAGATTGAATTAGATGTTGGGTGGGGAGAAAATAGGTTTGGGGGGGAAATTTTTTTTGAATTTTAGGAGGCAAATCGAGTTAAATAGGAAATAGGAGAGAGGTGATTGGGTGACGGAGGGGTGGGGAAGGGTGGAGGGGGGATTTGGGTAGGGTTGGGTAGGTAAAAGGGAGAGAAATGAATATTTTAAGAAGAAGGGGAGGTTTGGGTGTCGTGGTTTTTGCAGTGACAATGATTGGCGTCGATTGAGGGTTAGCCGACATCGGTGATAGGTAATTGGTACCGGTCGTGAAATAAGTGACCGATGTCGATTTATGGGGGACCGGGGTTGGTTAGAGATAACTAGTACTAGTCATAATTTGGGGGAAAATGGGAAAAAATTGCCCTAGGTTGGGTGGGTGAGGTAGGTAGTGGTCAGTAGGAAATGTTTTAGGGAAAATCATAACATAGGTAAGGGGTAAAAATAGGTAAGGGTGAATAATAGTGAATGAGGGTTAGGGTGGGTAGATAGCAGATGTGATACGAAGGTAATGAGGTCTAGGGAAAGAGAGGTTGGGAGGTAGGTGTAGGTGAGGTGTTGAGTGAGATTATGGTTATGATTAAGGTGAAATTAATGTGATGTTTTGTTAGATGTAGGTGAGAGATTAGTTGAGGATGAGAGATAGGGTGTTACCCCTACTCTTGAGAGTTTGAGGTGTAGCGACAATCGAGGAGTGGAGGCATGTCGTAGATGTGGGCCTGATTGGGGTCTGACACTACCAACATGTAGTCTGGAAGCCAAGTTTGATGGTCACTCTCATCGATAGATGGGATTCAGCAACCGACACATTCCACCTACTGTCAGGGGAGATGCTAGTCAACGTGGAGGACGTGTACAGGATCCTGTGGTTACCTATATTGGGGACATAAGTATATTTGATCTCCCTAGAGGCATCTGAGGAGTTGATGCTGATGGTATTCGATGAGGGACTAGCGAAGATAACCTTCCACAGTGCCAACTTGAGTTATGGAGAGATGTACCTAGCCCATCTTGAGGAGACGAGGCTAGTAGTATTACTGATGGAGGTAGTCTATTGTTTTGCACTGCCAGATGTAGAGGGTGGGATATTCCCACGATCACTGATGGGGGTATTACATGATATGATGATGGACAGGACCTGCTTTACATGGGTGTCAGCATTCCTGGTGTAGTTATATAGACAGCTATGGGCATATGGATGGCTCCGCAGGTTCTATCTGTGTTGCACATTTATTCTTCATTGTTGGGCCTACGAGCACATTGTTTGTGTTCATCCAATTGGTATGCCTTGGGAAGATGCATTTGAGCCTAGTTTTGTTTGAGTGGGGTATAGGCAATGGGTGCCTGTGATGGGAGAGCGTCGAGAAGGTAGGTTTACACATGATGTAGCCTATTACAGGTAGTTACTAAAGGGATTGTATGGCATGGACATTATTTGGAGACCATATGTGGGATATCCCTCATACAAACAGATGGCTGATGATTTAGATGGCTTACAGATACTTTGATGAATTGAGGGGCGTCATGTAGGGGAGCATGAGATGATTCTAGTAGACATGGTCATATGGCAGTTTGGGCTACCGTAGGATATACCACCACATTTCCCACAGTACTGGAGAGATAATGTGGAGAGACCGCTACCACTACCACAGCTGACAGTACCTATAGGGCAGGAGGAGTAGGTGACCAACCAGTAGATAGATGATACCAAAGTGACTGATAGGTATAGATAGTGGTGGGTGACACATTTATGAGCAGTGCCTCCCAAGTTGGGGCATCTAGATTTAGCCACCATCATGGTGTAGAGAGACACCCTTTAAGGGCAAGTGGTGACCCTTACATAGCTGGGGATGGTACAGGGGCAGTTGGAAGGTTCAGAGGTGGAGGTGGTTGCCCTGTATGCACAGGTGACTAGTCTACAGGCCCAGATGGCCCAGGGTGGAGATGGAGATGGAGATGACGAGTAGGTGGCCACTCTATAGGCATGGGTTACAGGTTTGTAGGGCTAGTTGGCCACTACATAGGCATAGATTGAGGCATTACAAGACCAGGTATAGGGTCAGAGGCTGATGGGGCCACCACAAGCACACAGACAGGGTAGTAGTTCATAGGCAAGGGTGGGACAGGGTCCCACAGGACAACTACAGGGGCAGAGGCCGATTGGGCTACTAGATACAGTACCCATATCCAGGTTACGAGATGCCTTAGGTGAGGCCAGGTATTACTAGGATCAGTTGATAGCGGCGAGGATAAATTTTCCATCCTATGGAGATTACAGGGCACAGCAGGCCTTGAGTGAGAGGACCAGATCCCGTACCCATAGCGTGGAGAGCACATGGGTCCATTGAGCCCCGAGACAGGATTAGGGTGAGGCCACTAGTTCATAGAGGCTAGCCCCAGGTGATGTACTAGCAGAGACCCAGCCACGCCCCATGAGAGATGGTGAGATGTTATCAGGCCGCTAGGAAGGAGCCAAGGAGGAGACGGGAGAGACCGATATGGAGGATATCCTTTAGGATGATGCCTAATGTATGTGGCTCCTTTTTTATGTATTTATTCTTTTTCGATATATACCAGCCTATATGCCAAAGAGAGTGAGGATGTGCATGAGGTTTTTTGTATATTTTTGATCATATGCCGACCTGCATGCTGAAGATGGTGAGGCTATATTATTTGATATCAGTGTATATTCTATGGATACACAGATTTATATGATGAGATGGATGATTTGGTGATAATGTATCTGTGTTGATAGAATTTTGAGTGTTATTCATAGATGGATTCATGATAGGTGTGTTAGGCATGGTGGAGTCATGTCATAGGCATGGGTGAATCAAGTTGTGGTTTAGGCATGGATGGAGTCAGGTCATAGAAATGGATTGAGATAGGTTGTGTTTTAGGCATGGATGGAGTTAGGTCATAGGCATGGCTGAGTCAGGTTATGGTTTAGGCATGGATGGAGTCAAGTCATAGGCATGGATTGAGTCAGGTTGTGTTTTAGGCATGGATGGAGTCGAAATGGGTTGAGTCTATAATTCATTAATTTGTGTAATTAATGATGATATGGGTCACCTTTGAGATTTTTTATATTAACATGCATGATAATGGTAAAGCAATGGTAGACATAATGAATGTATGTTTGATGATGATAAAGGTGTAAAGGAATATGTTGTTTTTTTGGTTTAATTTCCAATTATTGATATAAAAAGGAAATTAACTAGGGTAGAATGTGATTTAGGAAAATGAAAGGGGAATTGGTTAGGGAAGAGAGTGGCCGAGCTAACCTCCAAGGGCCCCATGCCCTCGGAGTGCTGCCTACATAGTCCTGATGAAAAGGGACCTCAAGCCGATGTAGTTCTCCCATAATCTAGGGAAGAATGTGAGGAGGTATGAGAATGAGTTGGTATGTTATATGCATGATTAGATCTAGGTATTTTAGGTATGGGTGAATTGTGGGCACATTGGTATGAGTGATTTGGAGTTGATTATTGTGAAAGAGGAAAATTTATTACCTAAATATAAATGTCAAGAATCTAGTCCTATATAATGTAATCACTACGTAATGAATAAGGTTAAAAGATAAGAGGAGGCTAGAAAGCCACCTTATTGGTAAGGATCATAATGGGTGGGTCATACCTTAGATAGGCTAATGAACGTAAGACCCTAAAAAAAACTACATGATTGATTATTCTAAAGGTGAAAAGTAGTCACATGATCACCAAATGTCTCGGTTCTAGTAGGTCCCTTGAGGCAGTAGGAAATGAGCGCGAATAGTGAGATGGTGAAAATTGGTTAGTTTATATGGTATTTAGTAGCATGCATTTGGGTAAGAGATCCAAGATCACAATGGGCAAGTCCATGACAAAAAAAATTATGTTTGAATTTTATTTGAGATAGACTGATCGATGCGGGAAGTCTAGATGGGATGAAGAAATTAACTCCTTGAGGTCTTCATGAAGTTGATCAATGCGGAAAGCTTTAGATTCTCTCTTTTTTTTGAAATCAGGTTTTACATAGTTTTCCTTCAAGGGAGCAGTCTATTTACAATAGCAATGTAGAGAGAAAGATGTCCTTTTGAGGGAGTCATCTTTTATTGCAAGTTTGACTCAAGGAGTTAGATCCCATTTGAGGGCTTTTGATTCATGGACAAGACTAAGGTGAAGAATTGGATTCTTGTTCAGAAAGCAAGGTGAAATAACCATGGGATCTCATCTAAAAGCAGACAAAAAGTATCCATGAAAATCATGCCATGTGCATGGTAGTGGTACACATATTTAAGAGAAGATAAAAGAGTGACGGGTACGCACATGATTCTTGTTTAATCGTTGGGGGTGGCATAGTGAAAGTAGGGAAGTGAAAAGCGCTCAAGGGACAAGCATAAAAAGAGGAAGAAGGTGAGGTAGGACTGAAATTCAATAGTAGAATGGTCAAAGATACAAGGCATTAAGGGGCTCAGGTTCTGGTTTACCATCTAGTGAAGATAAATGATAAGCACTTGATCCATAAGCATGAGTCATGATGTATGGTCCAAGCCAATTAGGAGAAAATTTTCCCCGTTTACTTTTTTCCGCTTTGGTTACATGTTGATTTTCCTTCAAGACAAGATCACCAACTTGGAAGGTTCATTTATGGACACGTTTATCATAGGCACATTTGATACGTTTTTGGTAAACTTGAAGATGGTCAAGAGAATTAAGGTGGCATATGTCTAATAACTCAAGTTGTGTTAAATGGTCCTGGTAAAATTCATCATCATTCAGCATGTCATGGAGAGAAATGTGAAGTGAGGGAATATGGACTTCAAGAGGCAAAACAACCTTTATACCGTAGACCAGAGAAAAAGGTGTGGCAGTAGTGGAAGTGTGAATACTAGTGTGGTACACCCACAGGGCGAAAGGAATGTGCGTATGCTAGTCCTTCCCAGTATCGTTAACCACTTTCATGAGAATTTTGTTTAAGGTTTTATTAGTGGATTTGGCTTGGCCATTGGTTTGTGGGTAATAAGGTGATGAGAAACTCAGTTGAGTACCGAAGGTGTCACAAATTTTATGCAAGGTTTTATTTCTAAATTGTTTTCTATTATCAGTGATGAGGAAATGTGGAACACCAAAGTGAAAGATAATGTGATGATTGATAAACTCACATATTTTCTCAACTTTCACGGAGATGAGAGGTATGGCTTCAACCAATTTGGTGTAATATTCGGTAGCAGTGATGAACCATTGATGTCACTAGGAAGAATGAGGATTGATTTCTCCAACAATATCCAAACCCCATTAAGAGAAGGGCCAAAAGTCACAAGTGACCTGTAGAGTATGACTGGGTGCATAATGAAGATTGACATATTTTTGGCATTTTACACAACGCTTAACGTAATCACAACAATCATGGTTAAGGGTCAGTTAGTAATAGCCTAGGAGAATAATACGCTTAACAACAGTAAAGCCACTAAATTTACCTCCACATATGCCATCATGAACTTCCTTAATAATATAAAGAATTTTAGAACTCGTAAGGCATCGTAAGAGAATATCGTCAAATCTGCACTTATAGAGGAGGCCCCCCATGATGACATAGCGAGATACTTTTTTAATAAAGGCACGTTGTCCATTATGAGTGAGGTCGGGAGGCAAGACGGAGAGGGAAAGATAGTCTAAGTATTGTTTATACCAAAGGTCACTCGGGTCAAGAGTAGCGGTTTTGATAGAGTAAACTGCAAGAGGTAAGTAAGAGGGTGATTGGAGTCTTTGTACGGTGACAAAGATCTTAGAATTGATGGGCGAAGCGGGTATCTGGGAAGCCAAGAAGGCCATGGTATCTACAAATTTGTTGGTTGAACGTGGGATGGTTTTAAGGGTGTAACGGTCAAAGGTGGTCAAAAGTATGTCCACATGATTTTTATACTTTTGAATTATCTCATTACGACACTGGTATATACCATTGATTTAGTTTATGACCAACCAAAGATGTTGATGGACTTAATATCTAAGGCATAGGTAGCTTGGAGACCCAATACGAGAGCTTTGTATTCAGAAATATTGTTTGTACAATCAAAATCGAGTTTGAACGACAAAGGCATAGGTTAACCATTGAGAAAAATGAGGATAACACTAGCCCCACCCCCACACTGACACTTGGATCCATTGAAGAAGAGTGTCATTTGGTAGGTGGGTTTGTCGAGGGAAAGGGTAGCAATAGATTCATCTGGAATGTCAAAGTTAGAGGGTTGGTCCCCAGAAATAGGCTTGTTGGCCAATTGGTTGATGATAGCTTGGCCCTTGATGGACTTTTGATGGGTTAATTCAAGGTCGAGGTCGACCAGAAGCATGAGCTAGTGTGCAGCACGTTGATTTTGGTAAGGTTTGGCATACATGAAGTGTAAGGGGTCAATGTTGGTCACAATATAGGTTTTGTGGTTAAGTAGGTAATGGCGGGGCTTTGTGACAATGAAAACTAAGTCTAAGCAAAGTTTTTCAGCATGGGTATATCAGGTCTCGTAGTCCAAAAGATTATGGATTATGTAATAAACCACCTACTCCCTGTGTTGTTCATCACGATGAGCAAGCATAGCCCCCAAGGAGTGATTAGTAGCAAAGATGTATAGGTACAAGGGTTGATCCTCTTTAGGTGGAATGAGCATGGGTGGTTGGAGAAGGTATTGTTTTAGGGCTTCAAAAGCTTTATGGAAGTCATCATCCCATTTAAAGGAGACATCCTTATTGAGAAGATGATGAAAGGATTGACAACGATCTGAAAATTGTGAAATGAAACAAGGAATAGACTGTAACTTACCTTGTAGGCTACGGAGTTGCCTAAGATTAGTGGGTGGAGGCATTTCAAGAATAGCCTTGATTTTAGCAAGGTCAACCTCTATACCATGTAAGGAAACGATAAATCCCAGGAGCTTGCCCAAGAGAACTGTGAAGACACACTTCTTGGGCTGGAGGTAAACACAATACTTAATAAGGCAGTCAAAAATGGTTTTTAGGATGGTGAGGTACTCGGAGAAGTGTTTAGATTTGGCCAGGAGATCATCCACATAATCTTCCAATATATGGTGCATGATGTCATGGAAGATGTAATTCATAGCCCGTTGGTATGTGGCACCAGCGTGTTTAATGCCAAAAGGCATGATTCGATAACAGAAGGTCCCCCAAGGGGTAATGAATACGGTTTTTTGTTGATCCTCTGGGGCAAGCAAGATTTGGTTATAACCCAAGAAGCCATCCATGAGTGATAGCATCTCATGACCAGCGATAAGGTCAACAATTTGTTCAATACCAAGCAGAGGAAAGTCATCTTTCGGGTATGCTAGGTTGAGGTCACGAAAATCTATGAAAATGTAGAGACCCCCTATCGCCTTAGTGAAAGGGACAATGTTAGAAATCCATCGAGGATAATCAATGGGTAAGATAAAGGAAATGGAAAGAAGGTGTTGAAGTTATTCTTTGACCAGAAGAGCAATGCAAGGGTGTATTTTCCTCATCTTTTGTTTTACGGGTTTGGCCTCTGGAATGGTTACGATATTTTGAATCACTGTGGTGGGGTCAATACCAGGCATATCTACATAAGATCAAGTTAAAGTGTGGTTATGGTTTTTGAGAAAAGAAATGATGGCTTCCTATTTAGCAGCATCTAAAGATTGTTCGATCTTTAGAATGTGTGGGTCCTCCTGAGTATGGATGTTGATTTCGATAGTCGATTCATTCAACATGGTTTGCATCTTAGATGGTAACAACCAGTGAATATATGAGTCTTTTGTACCAAGGTAGGTGAGTATAGATTCATCATCCTGACATTGAATGACGTCAATCGAAGGTGTATCATCATCAATAATTTCAAGATATAGGAAGGGCAGAGATGAGCGAGCCTCACCCTTGCATTGATAAGTCATAGGCCCCAAGGAAATGGTGTTTATGAAAAAAAAAAATAGGAGGAATGGATTCTGGATCCATTGACTCTGTTGGTGAAGGTGGAAAAGAAGGTGGAGCGGGTGAAGAAGGTGGAGAAGGGTTGATATCTTCAATGAGTTCAATGCGATCCTTCTTAGTAGGTTGTTCAGCAAATTCAATACCATTGTGGTCGTTATGTTTACAGGTAGTACATGGAATAACAATGTGATAGCCTTGCTCATAAAATACAAAATCAATAACCTTCCATGCGCATCAGTGTAGGAAGGTGTGGGTGAAATGCTAATTGGTGAGTGGATGGAGATCGATAAAAAATGGGCGGGTTTGTGATGGTGGTTAAGGTGTATAAGTGGTTATATCAAGTCCCCCATATGTGAGATTGGTGCAAATGTGGGGAGGACCGTAAAGGAGACGCTCTCCTATGCGGTGATCATAGCGAGGGTGTTGGTGAAGACTTCTATACTCTTGTGGAGTAAGGAATGTTTTAACACTATATAAACAATACTCCCCCAGAGTGAGGCATTAAAAAATTCCTTCTAAGGGATTAGTGGTCAATATATGGGTAGATGGGATAGATGATGTGTTAAAGGTTGAATCGGAGGTGGAGATAGCTTATTAGGAGGCTGACATGTCAGCCGTGGAGGTTGTGGCAGCAGTAGGGATGGAGGATGTAGGTGTGGTCAAGGTAGTGGCGGCACTGGTGAGTGGAGGTGTAGGTGAAGAGGAAGTGTTCATGGAGGTAGGCCCCTTAATGGGTATAAGAACATCATTGGGTAGGTAAAGCAAGTTGTAAGTTTTGAAAGGTGATGGGTCAGCCGAAATTATATAGGTGTGTCCTTCATGCTCAAACTTCACACAATGATGCAAAGTGGAAGGAACGTAACCCATAACATGAATCCAAGGTCTACCAAGAAACATATTATATTAGAATTCCCTCTTCAAGACGTAAAATAATTCTAGAACAGTATAGGGGCCCACACAAACATGGAGGATGACGGTGCCAAGTGTGGAAGTGATAGCTATATTGAATGAATACAACATGACGGAATGTTTATGCATGTAATTGTCAGGTATGTGCATTTTGTCAAACGTGTGGGAGGAGATGATATTAATGCTAGCACCCCCATCGATCATAACACATTGTACATGAGTATTATTGATATGGACAGAGATGAAAAGAGATGGATCTGGGTCATCGGTTTGGTGTGGTGCAATCTCTTCATCCGAGAAGCTGAGTGTGGCTACTTGGTGAATAGGTGAAGGTGTAGAAGAAGATGATAATTTGGTGAGAGAGGATACATGATGGGGTGTAATAATGGAGTCTATGGGTGTAGGATCATTGGGTAAGACCTCAATGGATTGAAGGACCTCCATGAGATCTTGACGATGGGATTTTAAGGTTTGGATGAGGTCATATAGGGACATTTTGAGGGGGGATTAGTGTAATTGTTTGAGCATCGTACGATGTGCAATCCCATTAGAAATAGAATATGTGGGGCTGCGGATAGTGACTTTAGGTGTGGGTGTAGATGGTATGTTGGGTATGGTTGATAGGTCGGTTACCTTTTCCTTGCCTTTATCCTTCTGAGCATGGGTAGCAATGTGGATCATGTTAATTTGAGGTGAAGAGGTAGGTGAATTAGGTGAGCCATGAAAGGTATAGTGACAAGAAGGGAAAAAGTCGAGCGGAAGGAAGGAACCTTGTGAGATGAGTTGGGCCCATCAACATTTGGGTGGAGGTTTGGCAAGTTATGTGATGCAAACCATGTTAATTTGGAATCTTGGGGGTGGCTCTAAGAGTTGTTGAGGTGGAGGTCTTGGTATCTAAGTAGGAAATGAGGGAAGAATTGTTGAGATTGGTGCTGGAAAAATGGGGTCCTCATCGAGAAGATCATCATCATCAAAGTTTTCTTCAGGTGGACACAATTGGATAAGAACAGTTTTCAAAGCATTATAGTTCTCTACATCATGCCCTGGCACACGATGGTAGGCACAAATTTTGGTGTCGTAAAACCCCTTTGGTTTGGGTTTGAGTGGGTCATAAGGTCTGAGAGGTGGTAATGTGATGACAGAAGTTTCAAGGAGGTTGGTTAATATTTTGGCATAGGATCCTGCCAGTTGATCACAATGGGAAGTGAATGTGGGTTTGAGTGCAGGTGCGGCCGATTATACAGGAAGGTTTTTTGTAAGAGGGGGAGTGGGTTGAACTATGGTTTTAGGTGTTGGTGTGGTCTTAGGTGTTGGTCGTGTTTACTTTGGTAGGGATATGGTAGATGAACTGGCAAGAAAGTGTGTGGCTGGTTTGACTACCTTATTGGAGGGTAGTGGATTTTTGTCTTTAGGTTACCCCTTCTTGGGTAAAGGTGATACGGGCGCATGAGATCTAGAGGGAAAAATGGATGGTGGAAGAGGGCGAGTCACCCAAGGGGATAACTGAGGTGCTATGAAGGTAGATGGCGCGGGCCATGTACGAGGTATGAGGGAAAGAGACTGAAGTGTCGTGGGTAGTGAAGAAGTTATCGATGGTATTTAAGGTATTGGTGGTAAAAATGTTATAAGTGTGGGTGGAAGTTGTGTCGAGGGCTTGGGTATGTTAGAGGTTTGCGATGGAGGATTGGGCTGCTATGTTTTTAGTTTACCGGCAGGTGGAGGTTTCTTAACCAAGTTATAAGGATGAGGTCCTAAGATGGACAGAAGGGGTGAAGGTGACTAAGGGGTGAAGGTGACTAAGGTGTGATCAGTGAGGTTGGGGTATGAAATTTAGGGGATTGGTTCTTCTGTTGGGGGGGCAGATTAGGTTTGGTGTTAGTTTTGGAGGATGTGGCTAAATATAATTTGATGGGTGGATGAGTAAGGCTATCCGTTGGGATGACCCCTATGGTAGTAATAGGTTTAGGTAAGGAAGATGATGTGGGTGTGGGTTTGGATGTAGATGCATGTTGGGTTATGGGTAAGGGTGTGAGTTGAGCCATGAGTGGTACCATGGGGGAATTTTTGATAGTTGTGGTTATGTGTGGTTTGGTTGGCCGAAATATTTTTGGGTAGATAGTGAAGGTATCAGGGAGTGACATCTACATTTTTGTTGAGATGGGAAACAAAAGACACCCCCAAAGTAAGGCTCTATCCACATAATCCAGACGGTTGGCTAAACGTGAGAACGGCACTATAGTGGGTAAGGTTGATGAGGATCCAATGGTGATTCCCATAAAATGTGTCATAGAAATGGGGAATTAGCTAGCTTCAACTTCTGTGGGTAAGAGAGTCGAGAATAAGTCCAGAGGATCTTGGGTAGATGATGGAGTATGGTCACCTAGAGGCAACGACATTTCTAAGGGATCTTTGATAGGTGGAGGAGATGACGGGTGTTCCTCTGTGGGTGGAGGAGATACACAAGCATCTTCCGTGGATCAGAGGGATGCCGCGGGTGACGACTCTCTAGGTGGAGAAGCCAAAGGTGAAATGGTCATGATGTTAATAGAAGGCTCTCTCACATGTGAGGGAGGAGATGAAAGGTGTTCCTCTGTGGGTGGAGAAATAGGTGAAGTGGGTTCAAGTATAGGTGGAGGACTTCAGGCTAGGATTTCCTCTATGGAAGGCATATGAGGTAATTGGGAAGCAAAGGGTGTGTTACTGAAAATAGCATGGACCTCACGGGTATGGCTATCATGAGTTGAGGTCTCTCCGGTTTGATCAAATGAAGGGGCATGATTAGGAAATGGCTTCTTGAAGATGTTTAGGTTTTTATTAGCAGGCGTATTAGGATTATCCAAGGTTAACTTGCCTTTCTCAAGTATTTCCTAGATAATGTTTTTTAAAGTGATGCAATTTCCATCACTATGACCCTTTACTCGATGAAAGTTGTAGAAGGCATGCTCTCTGTACCACATGGGTGTGAGGCGAGTAGGATCAAAACTAGTGTGTGGTTTTACAAGAGGAAGAGTGATGGCCCCATCTTTAATAAGATTTTCTAAGACAGAAGAATAAGGATCCCTAATTGGGGTTTTTTTTGTTGTTCTCATCTGAATTGAAAAGTCTAGATAGGCGAGAGCTTAGATGAGGGGTTAGTCTGATTTGAGGGATGAGTTGGGCCGGCCTTGAGTACCACTGCGTTAGCGGTTCCCTTGGTTTTAGAATAATTTTTCTATGTTTTTGAAGAAGAATATGTATCATTTGACTTAAATTCTGATTTTTTATTGCGTAGTTGAATTTTTTTTTCTTCGATGGCCCAAATCTCTAGCTTTTGTGTCATGGTGAATGCGTCGTCAAAGGTTCAAAAATTCTATACCTCTAGGGTTGGCAAGATATGTCTAGCATAAGCCCATATGAAGAGCTCTATGAGTTTGGTTTGTGGTATTTGGAATGTGAGTTGATTGATCAGGCTATGCCAACAAGTGAAAAAATCTGTGATAGATTCATCATCATATTGACGCGTAGAGTAGAAGTCAGTCATGGTAACCTTCTTAACAACATTGATGGAGAAGTGATCCAAGAAGGCTTGGGGTACTTGATTAAATGAGAAGATAGAATGTCTAGGAAACCCACTATACCAGTCTAATGTGGGCCCGGTCATAGACATGGGAAAGGTCCTCAAGAGCAAAGCATCATCATGGGCAATAAGATAACACCCATGTTTGAAAGACCGCAAATGTTGTTGTGGGTCCTCTTTGCTATTGAAGTGATTAAATTTAGGCATTTCCCAATGTACGAGATATGGACCAATAGGAATGGATGGGTGTATGGGCTCATTATAAATCTCATCATAGGTGAGAGAGTTATGTGTGCCAGAAACTAATGCCTCCATTGTCTACATCTTTTCCATCATTAACTTGATTAATTCATTGGTAGGTTGTGATGGATGGGTACTTCCTGTAGCGTAAGGAGGTTGGTTTTGGACATATGATGGAGGTGGCATTCCAGTATATGGTGATTTTGTATAGGTAGATTGAGAAGAAGGAAGTGAAATACGGGGACATACCCTGAATGAATGATAGATGAAATGGGAGGTTGTTGATAGTACTTATATGGAAGTGGAAGGGTCATGGTGACCATAGTAGCAATGGGGGCTAAGGACTTTGGAATAGAAAGGAAAATGTTTTGAAAAGGGGTAGGTGTCACCGACACCAGGGGTTGTTGTGTAGATATAGGTATATGAGAGATAATAAGCGTGGATATGGTTATGTGCTGGGTAGTTGGTGAAGGTATGGTAGATGTAGCGGGTGCAATAGATGTGGCAGATGCAACAGTCATAACAGGTATAGGGTGTCACATTCCCATTTTAAGACTTTAGAAACAAGGGAAATTTTTTCTTTTTCTTTTTTGAAACATAATGTTCTCTGTTCTAAATAAAACATCATTTAAAACATGCATTCCATGCCAATCAATCTCATAACAGATAACCATATATAGCTGTAATGACTCGGTATACTACCGATCTCTCATTTCATGACTCGGTTACCAACTGATCTCTCATGTTAACTTAAAGTATAGAATACTTTATGTATACTACATATACTTAGTTCTCCTACCCTATTCTGGGTACTGAGTGATTTGTTTAAAGAACCTATCTAAATATTTGTTACCAATATTCATCTGACATCACATTGCTTTAAACTAGGTGACATAGGACAACACAACCAGTAGCTTGCGATACTTTGGCAAAATATTTTCAACATATTGTTCATGTTACTATTCCTAGACGACATACTTGTAATTTTAGAATACATCCTTTACCTCACTCCTTTGCTATCTATAATGGTCTTACTGACTACCATCAGTCCACTTACCCAAGGTTTGACCCTAGCCCAGGTTAGCAACATAATTTATTATAAGAAGATGCTCATGATGACTTAGGGTATACAGGCATACTCGGTTTATTTAAGTCAACCAGATGTGCCAAGGTACCCTAAGTCATTAAAAGCTACTACCTATGCTAAACATGCTACTAACTTGACCTAGAGAGAAACTAATTTCAAGTACATATGTGCTTAGATCTAGATGAACAAATATGGAAGGGTGTTTCCACATGTCAACTATAACACTGTACTCTAAATAAGTCCAGGGACTTCTCAAGGGTACAATCTTGCAGTTGGTGTGTGCCAACATCCGTTAGTACTGATTCATCAAGATGTACATACCCACTTAGTGGTCATTAATCATAATTAAATTGGATTAAGATTATGATTACAGCAACCATGCCTAACCCTAATTCCAACATTCCTTAAGTTTTTTATCCAACACTAGCCTGATTAGATATGGAGAATTTCAATAATTCATTTTTGCATTGTTATTCGTTAATGTGGCATAACCAACAATTATCACAAAGCAGCATAGCAAACATCAAACGTTTAATTCTTAATGTAACCTAGCTATCCAAATCAAGTGTGTCATCCACCTAGATTCAGCTAGTGTTTAGTTTATAACCTTAGTATAAAGATTAAAGATCATAACCACTATTCCTTTTATCTTTCATTCCATGAGAGAGGAAGATTCTTCCTCTACATGGTTATATGTTAGGTTTAACATAACCTTTTTATCATTCGCTAATTATATAGTTTAATTGTATGTCCCAAGCATATTTCATTATTAAACTATAGTTTTGTAGCTAGATAATGACACCTTTTGCAATTTAACAAGTTCATTATACTAGGGGAGATTATACTTATCTCCTTAATCCAACTTATTATCTAATAACAACAATAGTATAAAACATATATAAAGAATACCACAAAGATATCACTATTATTTCCATCATACAAGTACAAAAATATTCACATCACAAATTGGAGTTCAACACAAAACCTGTCAATTCATGATGATAAATATACATTTATAAGACTATGCATTTCAGACATTTTGCATGTCAATCAGAATTAAGATCTTAAAAGAACAACACTTTTTTTTTCCAATACAACTCAAGAATGATTTGAAACTCTGTACATAAGATCTAGAATTAAATAATCTAATGCATCATAAAAAAAAAATTGTCTTCTTTTGTAACGTCCTCATTTCTATACATTAGAACAAGTAAAAAAAAATCTTTTTTTGATAAATGCTTCCTGGTTCTAAATACATAATTTAGAACTCACAAATCAAAAACAACCATTCTCATAATAGATAACCATATGCAGCTGTAATGACTCAGAGTACCTCCGATCTATTCATTCCATGACTCGGTAATCTACCGATCTATTCATGAGTATTAAGAGTTGGCGTTTTTATTTAACACATCACTCTTGCGGTTCTCTTCCCTAATCTAGGATTCAGAATGCTCTGTCCAAGGAACCTATCTGAATAATTGTTACCATTATTCATCGGCATCTCATCCCTTAGACTAGGTGACTTAGGACAACGCAATCAGCAGCTTGCAATACTTTGGCCAAAGATTTGAAACATACTTCTTATGTCTCGTATTCCTTGACGGCATACTCATCAATCTGGAATACGTCCTTCACCCCATTCCTATGTTATGTAGAATGTCTTATACTGACTTCTGTCAGACTCTCCTGTCCCAAGTTATTCACTCAGGAATGGATTAGTAATATGACAACGTTATAGGGATGCTCCCGAGGACTAGGGATACACTGATATACTGGGTCAACCCTAGTTAATCCAGTGTGTCAAGATACCCCGAGTCTCCTAGGGCAGCCTTATAACGTGACCACATTCCTAATCAGTCCCAGAGTAACTTGTTCGAGTTTAAGATGTAAATATTAACGATCAATGGAAAGGGTGTCGTCATAAGTCACCTACATTGTTGTATCTTCGAGAAGATCCTAATCTTCTCGAAGGTATAACCCTGCAGTTGACTTGTGCCGTCAACCTTTAAATCCGCCTCGAAAAGATCTACTTAGTAATAAGTGTTACATACATTGAGTTAAAATTATACTATAAGATGCTCCCTTAAGGGTAGTCTTTCCCAATCCCTGGGTTCCTCACCTTAGAATTACCTTTCTTAATAAAACCCATTACATAAGAGAAGTTATTAAGACTAGAGGTCCCATCAAGGAGTTCATAGAATATACATAATTCTAAATCAACGAAACTGGACACTAACCCTCAATCTTCACATGAGATTGCTAACCAAACCCTTTTTTAGGTTTATATCAGTTCTCATAACTGAATTTATATCTTACTTGTTAGTATCGAGATATAGTGATTAAGAATCCAATTAAACGTTGTCTTGACTTAGATCAAGACTAGGAAGTAATGATTTATTCAGCTCGTTTAGCTCCTGCTCAGGTTTATTTTAACCTTAGCTTTCCAAAAGACAGTGATCTAGAATTCCAATTTAGCTTTAGATAGAACATAATATAACTACTAAAATATCATAAGTATTCAGTCACATAACCTTGCAAGCTTACTTAGATAATCACAAAAGTCTCCAAGTTATACAATAATAACAATGCTCTTAAGATCATTCGAACCGAAGAAGATCAAACCATCAAGATACGAATGCAAACACATAAGTAACAAATACCTCTTTTCATCTTTTATCACTTACGATGTCCATCTGCAAAAATTGCTAGCAGGGGTCAGTTCAATGAACTGAGCATGATAAGCACTAAGCATTAAAGTAAAGTGCATTCCACTAATTGTTCCATTAAAACAACTCTTCTTTAATGAAACAATTAATATATCATACAAATAATCATAAGTAATAACATCTAGAAAAGAAGTACAATAAAAGAGTATGAATTTAATTTTAAGAAAAGAACTTAATATAATCTGCTACATCTGAATTATATCACAATGTTTAATTGATCATATCAATTACTTTTAAACAATCAACAGGTCTTGTCATCCAATTGTTTCATAGTTATATAAGAATATAAATACACATGTATCTTTACTAAGCAGTAAAAGAAGTTAATTACATCATAGCTCATATTAGGATGCTTCATCTTTCCATATAGCAAAAGAAGAAGAATCAATACATACTATTCCCCATACACCAATCATCTGAAAGACAAATACAGCTTTAGAACACATGAATCTGCCTCAATTCAAAGATAACAATATAAGGATTCAACATTAAGGAAAAGCATCTAACAATAATCCCAACTCAATCCAAGTAGGGTAGAGAGTCAAAATAGTCCCCCCCGCAAGTCTAAACTAACTCATATATGTTAGAAGATGCAATTCAAAGATCTGAAACCAAACGTTCCACAATAAATTTTTCCATCTCAGAAGAAGATCAAAAACAAAAAAGTTCAATCTCAAATGAACTTATCCAAACAATAGTAAGAATCTCCATTGGAAAAGGTCCAATCCCTAATTTATTTCATTTATACTATGAAATGAATTCCCATTTCTATTTCAAACTTAGAAATTCTTTAACTAGTTCCCAAAAAGAGAACACAAAACCCGAACACACAGTTAAAGAAAGCACACTTCTAATTTTCCATTACAAATCTAACAAATTGGGTTACCTATTTCCATTCACCAAGCACAAGTTCAAATTCAAATCTTAGAACGAAATACACAGTACAGTCCCTAAATAGTATATTGTCCCCAAGAGAACATATTCAATTCTCTTTTTAAACCCAGAGATTCGTTCAATGAGTCCAATAAGGAATAGAAATCCACAAACAATGTAAGATATACAATTTTCAAAACAACTCACAAACTCAAAAGACTGAAATCCCATTACAAGGCTTTAATAGCTTAATGCAACAGAGTGAATAGTTCACGATCCCAACTAAGAACAAAGCATCCTAAACAGAGATAATGTATCCTTCCATACAAAATTCAGTATACTAGGTTTTAAATTCAACCTTTTAATAAAACCCAAGAAATCAATTAAGAAGATCATAAGAGAGTAAGAAAACCTAGTGAAGTTTAGTCAAGAGATGTTCCCATCTTACTTCCAACTTGACTAAAACAGAATCACCACAAGACTCTCAAGTTCCATCTAAAAAGCTTGTGACAATAAGTTATTCATTTCAACATTGTTCACAAGAAGGAAAATGCATACTATATTTCCATAAACCTCTTAAACTGTTAACAACCATTCCAACAAACTCTATAACAAACGAAACCCACAACAAGGTACAGTTAAAGTCTAATAATCCTTCAACAAAATAGTCATGCTTTCAACAAGACGTGGGATTCCTCAGAGCATAGAAGGGAAGAATATCCCCCAAACTCATATGCTCTTACTAGTTCAAGAACGTGGTATAGTCTAAAAGACAGAAGTATTACAACCATTCCCACTCAAGAAGCTACACAAAGGAGATCTCAAAAAGAGATTACCCGGTCTACTTCAAACCAAAACAAATCTCTCAAGAACCTTTCGAGTAGATAGTCCATAAATTATTTTAAAGCTTTTCAAATCCTTAATATGAGTAAATCTCCTTCTCAAAATACCAGTACAGAATCAAACACATTGATTCCAACATAAATTCAAAACACACAAGAATGGAATACTAGTGCAGTGTCGAACACGAAGCTTTAAACAAAGCTTCAGAACAATACAAGCTCCAGTACCAGCTCAAACGAAACACAAGACTGCAATACAAGCTCAGATTAACCACGAAGCTCCACTACAAGCTCAATGAAACACAAGACTACAATAAATGTTCATAAACAAATTCTAGTTAAGAACAACCAAGAAGCTCCACTATAAGTTTAGACAAGCATGAATGCTCTAATACAAGTAAAAATGAAATGCATGCTCCAAATAATAGTTCAAAATGAAACATAAGGCAACGAATGACCATTCAGACAATGCTAGAACCGAATACCAGTTTTGAATTTAAATGCAAAGCTTCAAATACAAGTTTCACGTGCATGTCACCATTAAACTAGCACAGAGAAAGTTTCTCAAGAACTATCATTACTTTGCAATGGATTTACATCCTGAAAACCCCAGAGATTCATAAAAACATGCAAGTAAATAACTAGACAAATCAAACAAACAATTATCTCATGAGAGCAAAGTTTTTTAATGAATCACTTAGAAGAAAGCAAGAAATCTTAATGGGTAGAGCCTATCATGCTTGATAATGCCTTTGCCAATTCGAAGGAGACTTCTAGCCGAGCTTCTAACTCTTTTTCTTCTCCAAAAAAGATCAACAACTAAATAAATTTTCTTCCAATGCCTCATATACATTCCCTTGATCGAAAATAGACCAGAGAAACCAAAAATAACTAAGATGAAGAAGTAGAACTGCTGGTTCAAAGAACCAGATAGCTCCATGCAAATAAAAATTCGCAAGGCATGAAAAACCAAACAACCTCCCACAAATCCACCTCCCTTGTTTCAAGGATGGTTTGCACTCAAAAACTGAGATCCATTAATGTCATAACTCCCAAATTTCCCACTTATCTCTCCTTGCCACTGCCTCCCAAAACTGGTGAATGTCATTTCCATGTTAACATGCATTTCTATATTTAGTGAAGCCTCCATGTATGCCTCTACTAGAGTTAACTAGCCTTTTCCAAAACTGGCAATACCTCATGCATTAAACCCAATCAAATCACTTAAATTCCATTGGAACCATCACCTTAGTGCCATGTAACCCTTAGGTTCCTTTTAAATAGTTTAGGCTAGATTTCCCAAAACTTAGGTTAGTCTAACAATAATTTCCTTAGGTCTTAAAACATTTCCATAGGTAATACCCACTTTCGGTTAGATTAAATTCACAACCATTAGTATTAGACATTAGGTTAACATAGTATAACATTACTATAGTAATCTCCCCCTCCCTTATTCATTTAACAGAAGAGCTCAGGTTAGGTCACCCCCAACAAAATAGAATAAGAAGCTTAGGTTAGATTATAACCCAATTAAATAGACGTAGTTAGGGAATAGGTGCTCTTACCTAGTTTAGGATACTATTAGGATAGTCCTTTAGTTTTAGGATTCTGATCACCTTCATAGTCATGAAAAAGACTATTTTTGTTATGCCAATAATGTACTATAGAGATCAATCCCAAAGACCCAAGCACAACATACAGCCTACTGAAGACACTTTCACACAAGACCATAGAGTTTGTAACATACAAAGTTCAGTCCTCTATGTATCTCAACTAATGAATGTAAATTTACCATTCAGTCCCTTAAGAAGATTTAAAACATTCTGTTGGTATCCAGATTTAATCTCCTTCACAACTTGGACAGCATCATAAACTTGCACAAGACACTCAAGGGTAGATAAATGTTTTGTATGTCATTTGTAGCTGGGGATGCACCTATCTACTTGTTTGCATTAAAGACTTGAGGGATTGGATAGCACCTTCAATAGGTTTTTGATCTAACCCTCACTATTTTAGGTTGTGCTTATCAACCAAGGCAAGAGAACCTATATTGCAGCCCTTATATGGTAAGGAGATGGAGATATCCTTATGTTTTGCATATGACATAGAAGAGGCCTTGTGAAAACATGATCAAGTATCCATTATCCAAACTCAAAGGAGTTTTCACTACTAAACGATGGAAATGTTTTCAAAACAAAACTAGAGTTGTTAAAGACATGATAAAACCCTTATCAACTTTGTGCATTTTAGTGAAAGGATAAAATTCTTTTATGGACACACAATGCAGATGTAGGGGTATTGTAGGTAGGATGAGTTAGTTTAAAATGATATTCTGATGAGATATGTTGGGACAAGTGTAGTTATAAGTCATCACCTTCTTTGGGAAACCTTTGCAAATAAATTACAACACCTAAACAACAAAGATGTTTCAATGAGTTTGAAGTTCTCTTTCAACCAGGATGTGTGCACATATGGATGCCCAAATATGCACTATTCCATACAAACTTTGATAACCTACCACAAAGGCTTGAAGAAAAATATCAATGAAGCATCCAGGAATCCCTATTTAATCATGACCTAAGGTGCACCCAAAGGTTTACAGATAGTCTCATTAATCAAGGACAATAAGATGATTTTAAATTTGTTTGTCTTTTATCAGATGAAAGCTCTTCTAAATACAAGATTGAAAATTCCATTAAACCATCAACTAGAAATGAGACCATGTATGATCAGAGAGATCCTAAACACAAGATTGCAACATGAGCATGAAACACAAATTGAAAACATACTGAAATATAAGTGTATACAAGCTTTGCCAAGAGATAAAACCAGTTGATCCAAGAATTTGATCAAATATATCAGCAAGGGAATGTTATTTAGACAATCTTAAAGCTTGTTGATGGCTTTACAGATGAAACCAACTCAACATGATGAACATTTGATGCAAACAGGAATCAAAAATGGCTCTCAGGCAGTTTCTCCAAAAGAAATGGAACACTTCCAGTTTTTCTCCTTAAAATTCTTCTCTCTTTCTCCAAAATTCTCAACAGAAATTTCAAAATGCCTCCAAAATACATCATATACCCCCTTCCAACTTCAATCCTTGCATCCCAAGCAAAGAATATGCTCAAGGGATCAAATTTGTTACACAACTCTTATCCATTTCATGAAAATGACATCAAATTGTAAAACAAATCGCATATTGCCAGGGATGCACAAATATTTTAAAATATTGCATGAACTCAGATCCTTATCCATCCCAGGGTCACATTTTTGGCATTTATACATGCCAGCATGCATTTGCAATCATTTTTTACCTTTTTCCCTAATTATTTTTAACTCTGTAACTTTAATTTTCACTTTTCACATTTTTTACACAGGCTGAGAAAATATTTCATGAAAAACAAAATAGGGCACTGAATTAGCTCAAATGAATGATGTCATTGTGTTCAGAAGGCCGAGGGGACACAATTTCATAAATTTCATCTGATTTGGTGCAGAAATGACGATTCCAAGTTCTTTGGAGCTTCCATGGTGCCCAAAAATGAAAATGCATAGCTGCTGTTGATTAAAACAAACTTTAAATCTCTGCCCTCCATGTGTCAGACTCAAATCCCCTTCAAAAACACTAAAATTACCTTTTTTCCTTTGAATAAGGTGGGACACATGTCCAAATATGATTGGGGCGGGCCCCCAATCCTAAAAATGCATTTTAAACCCTTTTTGACTTCGTGAAAATTTTGAATATTTTCCCCGCGAGCCCCCTGGATGCGCCATGTGTCCTCCTGTGGGTCCTACTAAAAACTGCAAGCCAAAATGATGACTTTTTTTCCTTTTTTGAGAAAAGGAAAATTTTCTCAAAATGATTTGTGCCCTCGAACACCTGTTGCTTCTCTGCCATGTGTCGATGTCCCATTGGATGCGGAGCCAACCCATCCAATTTGCTTTCAATCCTCCGTGAGCACAAAATCCTTTGCAGTCCCACGCTCTTCCTTTTTCCATTTTGAACCATGCCACGTGTCTCCCCCTAATTGGCTGCGGGGAGACACTATAAAATTTTCCACGAGTTCACTTTTCACCTTGAGATTTTTCACCAAAGTTTGGAAGATTTATTTCCATTTTCTCCCCGCACTTCACATCTCTGTTGAATCCGTGACACATGTCTGTTTTTCATTTGTCATAGGTTCATAAGTCAAAATTTTCCTTTTTACCCTTTAAAGCTAAAAAACTTCAAATTTTTCCAAGCCTCCGCCCCTCCATTTCATCCCTGTGCATACGTGTCACACTATGATTTGCACGGAGATCTGGCTCAAATTTTTACTTTGAAATTTTTCCTCCAAAGGCAAAAAATCCAAAAAACACACCACACTCCACTTCTCCTTTGCTCC
The DNA here is from genome assembly GCA_019776745.2 of Taxus chinensis. Lineage (NCBI taxonomy): Eukaryota > Viridiplantae > Streptophyta > Pinopsida > Cupressales > Taxaceae > Taxus > Taxus chinensis. Next base: position 407,761,076 of record CM034150.1, read on the forward strand.
CCTGAACACATGTCCTCTTCCTATTGGATGCGGACTCATGGGCCAAATTTTTTCCTGACGCCTTGAGCCAAAAAACAACAAAAATTTTCCAAGTCCTTCACCATCCGCCAACCTTCCTAGACATGTGTCGCCTTCCCATTAGGTGCGGGCTCACGGGCCAAAAATTGATATTGAAAATTTTTCAAAAATTGAAGAAAAAATTTAAGTGACCCCCACCACCCCCCGGTCCATTAACCAATAAAATCGTGCCACATAGGCACATCACTATAGCACTGCGGGGCCGCTGTCAAAAAATTTCCTTTTTGCAAAAAAATCAAAAATGACAAGTCATAACATTTTTTTCGACCATCCTCGGCCAAATAGGATCCTGCCACATAAGCTTAAATGTTGCAATGATAAATTTGATGGGTAGAACACACTCGTATGACCGTCAATACGTCAAAAATGCAGAAGATGCCCTAGAAATCAAAAAAATTAACGAGGGAAGAGATTTTTTGGTTTTGAATCTAATGAAACATGATTTAACAATGATTTAGGCATGGGGATTAGGATTTTTAGCAACAAATAACTCAGATTCGATTTACTTTGAGTTTTTCATGACTTGGCAATGAGAAAAATGGCACAGCCCATATAAAATGAAAAATTAGGGGCAGAACAAGAGGGAAACATGGATTTTGTTTCAATATGGGGTAGAATAACAACATTGAGGGCAGTTGAAAGCATTCAACTGAATAAAATGAGTTGTAGATCACCCATTCGAGAAAATGAAATGTTTTGGAGCAAAATGGGACATGGAAATTAGAGCAGAGGATGCAAACCCAGAAATTACACCAACACATTCCTTGGATCACTGAAATTGATCCAAGGATAAGTCAGTGAAAGAGATACATTTGTAACTCTCAAAATCAGATTGTAGATTATCAATAAGAAGTGAAAATGGATTCTTGCAAACCGTATCATTTTGTTCTAAAGAATCTAAGATCAAGAATACTTTATCCATAACAAGCATGATTTTCAACAATCAAGGGAACACACCTCATTCAATAAAATCACATGCCAATGCTTGTAATGCAAAAGAGAAATATAACAGTTTGTCTAAGGTGTTACATACTTCCCTCCTAAAAAGAATCATAATCCCGATGATTATCTCATTTAAACATTGCATTAAGGATAATCAATTTATTCACTTTCTTAACATATGTTTGTAATAATATCAAGATTTAAAGTTCCAGAAATCAGCATTCACATAGTTGTTTATTCAAAAATAAATAGTCATTTGCCCAAAATTGGTAGACTTATTGACATATAGAGATAAAATCACAAATGTTTATCAGTCATCATAGTCAATTCTAATCAAATAAATATGGAAAATTAGTTTTCATATCTTCCAGGTTTTCCCAAGTTGTACTTTCTTCATTAAATTGGTCCCACTGAACCTTACATTGACTTATCTCATAATTTCTTAAATGCAACTGGCGAGTTTCTAGAACTCATATGGATTCAACCATGGTTATTTCGGGGTCTTGGACCTGCAAGGAATTCCAATTTAACACATGTGATAAATCTGAAACGTATTTCTTAAGAAAAGAAATATGGAAAACATCGTGCATTCATAGGTAATGTTAAACAGTAAGCTACAGGGTTGATTACTTCAACTATCTCAAAGGGTCCCACATAACGAGGTGATAACTTGGCAGCCTTGCCAAAAGTTATAGAGCTCTTTTTTGGTTTAACCTGAAGAAATAATTTCTCACCAAGTTTAAATTTCCTGTCAACCCACTTTAAATCAACATAACTTTGTTGCCTATCTGCTGCTTCTTTCAAGCGCTCACGAATCATTTTAACTTGTTGTTCCATTTTAGTAAGAATTTCAGGTCCAATTACCTCTCTATCCTCAATGTTGTCCCAACTAACAGGGGTTCTACATTTTCTTCTGTATAATTCTTCGAAAAGTGTCATCTTAAGACAGACATGATATGTGTTATTATATACAAAATCAACTAGTGGAAGGTAATCTTCCCACTTATACTACTGATCCATACAATACATTCGTAACATATCCTCTAAAACTTGATTAACTCTTTCAGTTTGTCCGTCCGTTTCTAGATGATACGCAGAACTGAAATTGACTTAGTTCCTAGAGATGCATTAAGCATTTTCCAAAACCTTGTCATCATTATAGGATCTCTATCTGATATGATTAATTCAAGTACTCCATGTAATCTGAAAATTTTGTGTACAAATCTTTTAGCCAATACAGGAGAATCATCCTTCATATTACTAGCAATAAAATGTGCTACCTTCAGTAGTTTATCAACAACTACTAAAGGAACATCATGTTTATTTCTTGACATAGGCAACCCTTGCACAAAGTCCATGTTTATTACTTGCCACTTGTACTGAGGTATGCTATGAGAATACAATAAACCGGCTGGGTGCATATGTTCGGTTTTAATACATTGACATTTAAGGAAATGTGTCACAAAATCAATAACATCCTTTTTCATTCCTTTCCAAAAATATTGTTGTTTTATATCAGCAAGCATCTTTGTAATACCAAGGTGTCCAGAAAAAGGTGAATTGTGAAATTCTGCTAATAATTTCTTTCTTAAATCATTTAGCGAAGGTATGTATACTATGTTTTCAAATCTTAAGATCCCTTCGTTATCGAAGTGAAAACCTTTATACCTTACATCATTTGGATCTACAGCCAACTCTGTCTTTACTTGTTGAAAGTAAGAATCAGATTAAATAACACTTTTTACTTCATCCTTAAATTGAGTTCTCAATGTAATAAGAGCAAAAATGTGCTTCCTACGACTTAGAGCATCAACCACTCTGTTTTCCTTACCTTTTATGTAATTGATGTCAAAATCATATTGAGACAAAAAATCTAACCATCTTCATTGTCTTGCATTTAGATTTGGCTGAGTGAAAATATACTTCAGCCCAAGATGATCAGTTTTCAATTCAAAAGGCTTACCAAGCAAGTAATGTCTCCAAACTTGTAGTGCATAAAAAATGGCAACAATCTCTAAATCATGTGGAGCATAATTCAACTCATGTAACTTTAGTTTTCTAATTTTGTAAGCTATGACATGACCATTTTGTAACAAAATACCTCCTAGACCTTCACCAGATGCATCAGTTACTACCATAAAGTCTCCATTAGGATCTAGTACCGCTAGAATAGGTGTTGAGGTTAGTTGTTCCTTAAAATTTCTAAATGCAGTTTCACATTTCTCACTCCAAACAAACTTCTTATCCTTCTTCTGTAAAGAAGTTATTGGTGCAGCCACCTTAGAAAAATCTTTTATAAATTTTCTATAGTAGCCAGCAAGCCCCATGATGCTTCTAACTTCATGTACATTATTTGGTGCAGGCCACTCAGTTATAGCTATAATTTTAGAAGGATCTACAGCAATTCCATTCTTACTTATTACATGTCCCAAATAGTGCACTTTTGTGTCATAGAAAGAACATTTAGATAGCTTACCATATAACCATCTCTTTCTCAAAATTTCCAAAACTATCTTCAAATGGTCATGGTGTTCCTCAACACTTTTAGAATATATGAGAATGTCATCCCAAAATACGAGCACAAATTTGTCCAAGTATTCTTGAAAGATATTATTCATTAAATTCATAAATGCTACAGGTTCATTTGTTAATCCAAAAGGTAAAACTGTGAACTCATAATGTCCATACCTTGTTCTGAAAGTTGTTTTAGGAATGTCCTCATCCTTAATCCGTAACTAATGATATCGAGATTGAAGATCTATCTTAGAATATACCGATGTTCCACACATTTGATCAAATAGATCATCAATCCTAGGGAGTGGGTATCTATTCTTAATTTTTACTTTGTTTAACATCCTGTAATCAATGCATAATCTAAGTGTTCCATCTTTATTTTTCACAAAAAATTATTGGTGCTCCCCAAGGTGAAACACTTGGTCTAATAAAACCTTTAGAAAAAAGTTCTTGCAATTGAGCTTTAATCTCTACTAATTCTATAGTATTCATTCTATAAGGTGCCTTAGAAATAGGTTCGGTTCCAGGCTTCATCTCTATTGTGAATTCAAACTCCCTTTTGGGTGGAAGACTTAGTAATTCTTCCAGAAACACATCATTGAAGTTTCATAACAGTGGATATCGTTCCAAGACATCGTTGTTTAGTTCAGTTGTTTCTATATTTTTTACTACATAATAGGTACAACCTTTATTTTTGGCCTTTTTAAGTTACATAGCTAACATTTTTCTAACAGAAATCTCACGTTTCACACCTTGAATCTCTGTTATTTTCTGCAGGTCATCTAAACAACTAATGTGTTTTTCAAAATATCCCACTTTAGCCTTATGTTATGCTAACCAATTAAAACTTATGATTACATCATAAGACCCCAAAGGTGCAACATAAAGATCAACTTCAGTGGAAAAGCTAGGTAAGTCAAGGACTGCTCCAAAAAGACACATACAAATTGTATGAGCAGCGTTGTTTCCATAATGTACAGTCCATGTTTTATCCATGTTTCTAGATTTTATTTTTAATTTTGATGATAATTTACTATAAATAAAACATTCAGTCACTCCGGTGTCAAAAATAATAGTTATAGGTAAACCAAATAACTTACCCGGAACCTCTATAGGCGTGGCCTATTTCTCAGCCTACTTGTCAGCTACTGTAGCGTGTATCTTGTGCTGCTGATTACGATCATTCTTTTTCAAAGGGCATTGATTTGTGTAATGATCCTTGCCACAGTTATAATAGCCTCCTACAGGTCCCTTTCTAGGCTCATATTTATTTCCAGCCTTCGAGTTATCATTTTGACCTCCATAGGACTTCTATCCATTATTATTGTTCTTGACAAAGTTGTTTCGTGCATTACCAGCAAACTTGTTTGTTGCTTCTTTCTTATTAGTATCGAATGAAAACTTACTTTTCATTCTAAATTTCTTCCATGGTCCTTTCTTATGTGTAAGAGATGATGAAGAGGAGTTGGATATTTTCTTCCTTACTTCCTCCTTATGAGCGTAAATTCCCTTTAATTTTTGTTCCTGCTTTATGGCCTTTTCAACAACCCCTTCCATCGTGGTTAGGTTGTGAACATCCACCTCTCCTCCTATAATGGGATTCAATCCCATGATGAATTTATGTATCCATAACTTCTCGTCAGTTTAATACTGAGGTACATACTTAAGGAGTTTAGTAAACCGCTCCCAATACTCAGTTATAGTTAGCTTTCCTTGAGCTAAGTTCTGGAATTCAGTCATTTTATGATCATAGTAAAGTTGTGGCAGCCAACGTTGCCTAAAGTAACCTTTAAATTGATCCCAAGTAATATTAGTTTCATCAATGTTTAACTCATCCTTACGGTTGTCCCACCTATTAGTGTGAGTTATCATATGTGTCCTCCTCTCATGTTGGAGGGTCATCTCACATGGGTTAGGTTTAGGGTTTCATATATGTCATGCACTAGGGTTACTCAGCACCCTATATGTAGCCCTTTTCTATTCATTTATGAGCATGCCAAGACACTTCGTTGTCTTTTCATCAATGTTTAACTCAGCCTTACGGTTTTCCCACCATGAATATGCCTCATGGGAAATTTGATATACTCCCCATATCACCTTTGTTTCTTCTAAGAAATTCCTTATTGCAAAGTATTTAATCATTTCGTTGAGCCAATTCTTAGCTCCATCTCCTAATGTGGTGCCATCAAACTTGGGTGGACTTATCCTTTTTATATCATTATTGAGTTCAACTGCCATCCTAGCCTTTTTGTTCTCAGGTTGATCAGGTATGTTCACATTGTTATTATTAACACCTAAATTCGTGTTGTCCTCAGGAGGTGGCTGATTATTGTTACCAGCAACTTCTTCCTCCTCATTGACCATTACTTTTTGTTCAAGTATAGCTAAATAATCTCTTGTGTCCAACAGGGCAACAAGGATCTCATCGAGTTTTTAGGCAATTGATACTCCTTCAGGTAGAGGATTATTTGCAACATTTCCTCTTGTTTTAACCATTTTTTTTTAACAAGAAAATTTAAGTTTCATCATATTATGGACATAATAAGTCCAAGAGCTCCAACCTTCAACTCTAATACCAAGATGTAACATTCCCATTTTAAGACTTTAAAAACAAGGGAAATTTTTATTTTGTTTTGAAACATAATGTTCTCTATTCTAAATAAAACATCATTTAGAACACACATTCCATGCCAATCAATCTCATAACAAATAACCATATGCAGATGTAATGACTCGGTATACTACTGATCTCTCATTCCATGACTCAGTTACCAACCGATCTCTCATGTTAACCTAAAGTATAGAATACTTTATGTATACTACGTATACTTGGTTCTCTAACCCTATTTCGGGTACTAAGTGATCTATTTAAAGAACCTATATTAATAGTTGTTACCAATATTCATCTCACATCACGTTGCTTTAAACTAGGTGACATAGGACAATGCAACCAGCAACTTGTGATACTTTGGCCAAAGATTTTCAACATACTGTTCATGTTACTATTCCTAGATGGCATACTCGTCATTTTGAAATATGTCCTTTACCTCACTCTTTTGTTATCTAGAAGGGTCTTACTAACTACCGTCAGTCCACTTGCCCAAGGTTTGACCCTATTCCAGGTTAGCAACATAATTTATTATAGGAATACACTCACAATGACTTAGGGTATATGGGCATACTCAGTTCACTTAAGTCAACTGGATGTGCCAAGGTACCCTAAGTCATTGAAAGCTACTACCTATCATAAACATGCTACTAACTTGACCTAGAGAGAAACTAAGTTCAAGTCTATATGTGCATAGATCTAGATGAATAAATACGAAAGGGTGTTACCACATGTTAACTGCAATACTATTTCCTTGAGAAGTCCAGGGACTTCTTGAGGGTACAATCCTGTAGTTGGCGTGTGCCAACATCCATTAGTACTGATTCATCAAGATGTACATACCCCCTTATTGGTCATTAATCATAATTAAATTGGATTAAGATTATGATTACAATAACCATGCCTAACCCTAATTCTAACATTCCTTAATTTATTTATCCAACACTAGCCTGATTAGATATGGAGAACTTCATTAATTCATGTTTGCATTGTTATTCGTTAACATGGCATAGCCAAAAGTTATCCCAAAGTAGGACAGTAAACATCAAACGTTTAATTCTTAATGCAACCCAGCTGTCCAAATCAAGTGTGTCATCCACCTAGATTCAGCTAGTGTTTACTTTATAAACTTAGTATAAAGATTAAAGATCATAACCACTATTCCTTTTATCTTTCATTCCATGAGAGAGGAAGAGTCTTCCTCTACATGGTTAGATGTTAGGTTTAACATAACCTTTTTATCATTTGCTAATTATATAGTTTAATTGTATGTCCCAAGCATATTTCATTATTAAACTATAGTTTTGTAGTTAGAGAATGACACCTTTTGTAATTTAACCAGTTCATTATATTAGGGGAGATTATACTTATCTCCTTAATCCAACTTATTATCTTATAACAGCAATAGTATACAAAAGATATAAAGAATGCCGCAAAGATATCACTATTATTTCCATCATACAAGTACAAAAATATTCACATCACAAATTGGAGTCCAACACAAAACCTTTCAATTCATGATGATAAATATACATTTACAAGACTATGCATTGCAGATATTCTGCATGTCAAACAAAATTAAGATCTTAAAAGAACATCACTTTTCTTTTCCAATACAACTCAAGAATGATTTGAAACTCTTTACATAAGATCCAAAATTAAATAATCCAATGCATCATAAAAAAATTGTCTTCTTTTATCACTTACGATGTCCATCTGCAAAAATTGCTAACAGGGGTCAGTTCAATGAACTGAGCATAATAATCACTAAGCATTAAAGTAAAGTGCATTCCACTAATTGTTCCATTAAAACAACTCTTCTTTAATGAAACAATTAATATATCATACAAATAATCATAAGTAATAACATCTAGAAAAGAAGTACAATAAAAGAGTCTAAATTTATTTTTAAGAAAATAACTTAATATAATCCACTACATCTGAATTATATCGCAATGTTTAATTGATCGTATCAATTAATTTTAAACAATCAACAGGTCTTGTCATCCAATTGTTTCATAGTTCTATAAGAATAGAAATACACATGTATCTTTACTAAGCAGTAAAAGAAGTTAATTACAACATAGCTCATATTAGGATGATTCATCTTTCCATATAGCAAAAGAAGAAGAATCAATACATACTATTCCCCATACACCAATCATCTGAAAAACAAATACAGATTTAGAACACATGAATCTACCTCAATTCAAAGATAACAATATAAGGATTCAACATTAAGGAAAAGCATCTAACAAGAATCTTAACTCAATCCAAGTAGAGTAGAGAGTCAAAATAGTCCCCCCCACAAGTCTAAACTAACTCCTATATGTTAGAAGATGTAATTCAAAGATCTGAAACCAAACGTTCCACAATAAATTTTTCCATCTTAGAAGAAGATCGAAAACAAAAAAAGTTCAATCAAATGATCTTATCAAAACAATAGTAGGAAGGGATCTCCAGTGGAAAAGGTCTAATCCCTAATTTATTTCATTTATACTATGAAATGAATTCCCATTTCTATTTCGAACTTAGAAATTCTTTAACTAGTTCCCAAAAAGAGAACACAAAACCTGAACACATAGTTAAAGAAAGCACACTTCTAATTTTCCATTACAAATCTAACAAACTGGGTTACCTATTTCCATTCACCAAGCACAAGTTCAAATTCAAATCTCAAAATGAAGTACACAGTACAGTCCCTAAACAGTATATTGTCCCCAAGAGAACATATTCAATTCCCTTTTTAAACCGAGAGATTCGTTCAATGAGTCCAATAAGGAATAGAAATCCAGAAACAGTGTAAGATATACAAGGTTCAAAACAACTCATGAACTCAAAAGACTGAAATCCCATTACAAGGCTTCAACAGCTTAATGCAACAGAGTAAATAGTTCACGATCCCAAATAAGAACAAAGCATTCCGAACAGAGATAATGTATCCTTCCATATGAAATTCAGTATACTAGGTTTTAAATTCAACCTTCTAATAAAACCCAAGAAATCAATTAAGAAGATCAGAAGAGAGTAAGAAAACCCAGTGACGTTTAGGCAAGAGATGTTCCAATATTACTTCCAACTCGACTGAAACAGAATCACCACAAGACTCTCGAGTTCCATCTAAAATTTTTGGGACAAGAAGGTATTCATTTCAACATTATTCACAAGAAGGAAAATGCATACTATATTTCCATAAACCTCTTAAACTGTTAACAACCATTCCAACGAACTCTATATCAAACCAAACGCACAACAAGGTATAGTTACAGTCTAATAATCCTTCAACACAACAATCATGCTTTCAACAAGATGTGGGATTCCTCGGAGCATAGAAGGGAAGAATATCCCCCAAACTCATATGCTCTTACCAGTTCAAGAACGTGGTACAGTCTAAAAGACAAAAGTATTACAACCATTCCCACTTAAGAAGCTACACAGAGGAGATTTCAAAAAGAGATTACCTGGTCTACTTCAAACCAAAACAAATCACTCAATAACCTTTTGAGCAGAAAGTCCATAAATGAGTTTAAAACTTTTAAAATCCTTAGTACGAGTAAATCTCCTGCTCAGAATACCAGTACAGAATCAAATAAATTGATTCCAACACAAGTTCAAAACACGCAAGAATGGAATACTAGTACAGTGTTGAACATGAAGCTTTGAATAGAGGTTTAGAACAATACAAGCTCTAATACCAGCTCAAACAAAACACAAGACTACAATACAATCTCAGAACAACCATGAAGCTCGACTACAATTTTAACAAAACACAAGACTACAATAAAGGTTCATAACTATACAAGTAAAAAATTTCAATTCAGAAAAACCAAGATGCTCCACTACAAGCTCAGACAAGCAAAAATGCTCCAATACAAGTAAAAAATGAAACACAGACTCTAAATAATAGTTCAGAATGAAACATAAGGCAACGAATTCCTGTTCAGTCAACGCCAGAATTAAATACTAGTTTCAGAATGAAATACAAAGCTTCAAATAAAAGTTTCGCATGCATGTCACCATTAAACTAGCACAGAGAAAATTTCCCAAGAACTATCATTACTTTGCAATGTATTTACATCCCGAAAACCCCAGAGATTCATAAAAGCATGCAAGTAAATAACTAGACAAGTTAGGGAGTAGGTGCTCTAACCTAGTTTAGGATACCGTTAGGATAGTCCTTTAGTTTTAGGCTTCTGATCCCCTTCATAGTCATGAAACAGACTATTTTTGTTACGCCAATAATGTCCTGTAGAGATCAATCCCAAAGACCCAAGAACAACATACAACCTACTGAAGACACTTTCACACAAGACCATAGAATTTGTAACATACAAAGTTCAGTCCTCTATGTCTCTCAAGTAATGAATGTCAATTTACCATTCAGTTCATTAAGAAGATTTAAAACATTCCTTGGGTCACTGAAATTGATCCAAGGATGAGTCAGTAAAATAGATAAGTTTGCAACTCTCAAAATCATAATGTAGCTTATCAATAAGAAGTGAAAATGGATTCTTCCAAACCATATCATTTCGTTCTAAAGAATCCAAGATTAGGAATAATTTATCCATAACAAGCATGATTTTCAACAATCAAGGGAACACACCTCATTTAAGAAAATCACATGCCAACGCTTGTAATGCAAAAGAGAAATATAATTGTTTTTCTAAGGTGTTACATAGGGCCTATCTGAGAAATGACTAGGGGTAAGGTAGGTGTGGGTAGCGTGGAGCTAGCAGAGGCTAGAGCATAAGTAGGATCAAGTGTTGGGGGGATATATATGGGCATGTCGTGTATCAACTGACCTGAGGCATCTCGAGTGGACGAGTGAAAAAGATAGAACTACAAGGCATCAAGGTTCTAGTCAAGGAGTCGTGTGAACTCCGCATCCCCTATGGTGATAGTGATGGGTTTGGTAGGATCCATAAGTGATAAAATATAAGGTGTCGAAGGACTATTTGGGAGTGGTTGACAACTAGCATGGAATATGAGGGCATTTTCCTAGCTACGCGTCAGCACCATGTTAACAAGTACTAATGTGGTAGGATTGCTTTCTGTAAATGACACAGAAATACAGGAAAAATAGATGGTGGTAGGTGGATTTGGTATAAAATTTCATCTAGAAATTTGAATAGGCTAACCGATGTCGATTAGGGTAAACTGACGCTGGTCACAAGTTACCGTGGTTGATCACTGTGGAAAATGGACAGTTTGTCAAAACAAGGCAAAAGGTTGACAAGCTACTAAGTAGGCAAGATGCTGATAGAATTTACCTGGACAGTGAATATGATGAGAGTGAAAGAGACTCTAAATAGCCAAGAAGGTAAAGCAAGTTTCCTTTTGGGTAGGTTAACTAAAAAAATAGTAAAGTGATGCCAGTTGGGTAAAACTGATGACAGTCAGAGGGTAACTGACAACGGTCATTGGACCAACACCGGTTACTATGAAATTGAAATAGATATGAAGAAAAGGTAGTTGTGAGTTAAAATTAGATGCAAAATCAGACCCAGAATTCTGAGAATGATAAAAATAGGTTCCAGGCACACTCAGATGAAACTGGAATACACCAACTATGATGACGAGTGTGTAAGGAGAAATGAAAATATGAAGAACGTGTCCTCTAACCTCAAAACGCAAGCCAAGCAAAAACACTAAGAACAATATGATCCTAAAAGTGTTTTTTATATTATGTTTATTCATCTTATGCTATTAAGGAGTGACTCATGAACTTTAGAATAGAATTTTTGGTGAGGAAGGCTTCCTATGAAGAAATATATCTAAAGGGAGAGGTTTCAGGTATGTTATGGTGAGGGTGGGTCGTCTTCTGAAGTATGACTCGACAAAAGTAGCAAGCGAGGGAGTACCTACCAATCCTCTGATCAATGTGATCATTGACAGGTGTTCCCAGGAAATATGCCATTTAAGAATGTGTATATTTTTGAATTTATGTAGTTTAGCAAGACACAAACAGAGAGAGAGAGAGAGAGAAAGAAGATGTGCTTTCTACAATTCATTTGTCAACCATCAGTTGGGAATGACTTCCAACATATAGGTTGCCCTCAATTAATGTGAGCTAATGCAGAAAAGTAGAATGAACTGAATGATTTTAAAACCCAAATTAAAATATTGAATTCGATGACATAAAAGGATGAACAGTAGAAGGGGTGCTCTTTCACTAATGTGATACCAATGAAAGGAAAGAAATGTTTGTTTTAAAGCACAAAAATACGATTTCTCTTAGACAATAGAAGAATAGAAGATTCTAGGGGAGAAATTTTAATGTGAGAACCTTTTAGAAAGGAAACAAACATGCAACTTTTCACCTAGAAATGAATAAATTCCAAGAACCCTAAATGGGTCCCACTAGACATGCCAAAATGTTTCACCTGATCCTAGAGCATTTCTTTGAATATTTATGAAACAGATAAGGGTAGAGGGCTGGGAGGAATACCTATTAAAATGTTAGTTGAAGTTTGTTGTGTGCATATGACTTCTTGATCCACAGTTGATCGTGAGAGCTTCCTTTTGGCTAGGAGGAACTACCTGAAATAGAAAATAGGACCACCAAATAAAAGTTAAATAGTATATGCAGTGGACTTCCTAGCATATGCTAGATTTAGGAAGTTTGATACTCCCTAGATGGATATCAATCCACTGTTTAAAACAAATCAAGGTTAATAATAAAGAAAATCCTACTATAGTTAAAATGATTTAGGTATCTCATTCGACTATAATAAGAAAATCCATTCACAATAGGCTAACCTATGACTGAATTTGAAGTTCAGGGTCTCGGTCAAAGTATTAGTACTGGTCAAGGTCTGATTCTGGGTTGTTTTGGGTATTTGGTAGAAGTTTTCAGCTCTATTCTTGGTATGAGGGTGAAAACACATAGACCGATGTCGGTTAGGTATGACCAGTGTCGGTTTAGGTTAACCGGTGACAGTTATGGGTAACCGGTGTCGGTATGGTCAGGGTATAGGAAACTTAATAAAACTTGGTGGGGTGATAGATCTGAGGCTAAATGGAAATGAAAAGGGAAATGGCGAGGTCTGTGTGGGTCTTAGGTGTGCTCATGGATAGTTATCTGTAGGGTATGGGTAGTTTAATGGTATGGGTGAAAGATTGATCGAGTTTGTATGAAGGAAAATGACAGGTGAATGGGAATGCAAGTAGAAACTAATAACAAAAGTAAAAGAGTCTACTAAAATGACAATGGACAAGTGTTGGTTAACAAAACACTTATTGTTGTATGAGCTTGATGTCTAGTTGGAAATGGTAGTTGTTCAGATGGATGGAGCTTTGGTGTTGTGATGGTGCTCACCCAGATGCTCCCGTGAATGTAGGTGGCTCTGTGATTGATTCTGGTGTTGGTTATAGATGCTCTGATGCATGTATGAATGTTGGTTCCACTTACATGCAGCTATGGTTTCATCCTTTTTCTCTCAAAAATGTGCCAACCTTGAAATAAGGTTGTTTTGGGGATAAAATGGTAACCGATGATGGTTTTGGGTTGACCAGTGGTGGTTTAGGGTAACCGACGTCGGTTAGGGTAGGATTTCCTAGGTTTTCTAAAATGGGCAGATCCCCTTGATTTTCTTCGATCTCATTGGTTACCTTCCGCGAATTAGAATGGAAAATTCATTTCTAAGGGGTGGGAATGTGGTTAGAGGGAATGTAGGCTTTGATTTTTAGGGTTTAGGTAGGTCTTAGTTAGTTATGGAAACATACTAAGAATAGATCTTGGGGTGAGGTGGCTAGATGAGGTGTATAGGTGAGGTGGATGGTGTGGGCATTATCCAATTAGGATATTTAAATAATAAATATTGTGAGGACATAGATTAATTTAATTAAATTAATATTAGAGTGGGGTGAAATGGGCCATGGTTAGGTGAGTGTGTTTGAGGTGGTTTTTTTTTAGGGACCAAGGGGAGTGTGACCCAATTTTGGTGTCTACAATCACTACTAGTCAAGAGCTTTCCCCTTAAATGAGGTAGCTAGTAATCTTAAGGCAACATCTTATTTAGTGATGTAGTGCACTATGCATATCTCTACAACATCTTGAAAGTGTTCCTCTATGGTTTTAAGATATTCTCCACTAAACGTAGGCAGTGCCTTTAATGTGTTTTCTAGGATAGGATTTCATGTTTCTGGATGCACTGGTAAGATGAGTGGGCTCCCTTTATTCTATGAGACGAACTATCTCAGGGGAGGAGGTAGATGATGAGCCATTATAATAGGTATGAGGGCTCTAGTGGATTGTAAGAAGGGTCTACCAGGTGGAGGTGTAAAAATATTTTGGTTTGGAGGAGATGGATATATTTGAGTCTGCCTACCTCTTTTATCTCAGCCTGAGGATAGCTGTAGGTATTCAAATGCACCTTCTTCCCTTTTTCTTGACCTTGTTTGGATTCTTCTCATGAACCAGAGAGGGTTGATCCACCATTACTACTGAAACTATTAGATATTCAAATGGGGTCTCCACATGTGTAATTATAGAGCCTTAAAAAGGATAGAAATTTCTATGTCACACACCGAACCTAGCAATATTTGAAGTTTAAGCTTTCAATGCTTGTCCTACTGAGCGTGCCAGGATAACTATTGATGGTTATATTTTTGGATGAATCATCAAAGTTGTGGGAAATATTAGAGATGTGGGACTTGGCCCCTAAGATAAACTCCAAATTTTATAGAATTTGGCTCTTCTCTACTTGTATTGAGGTAAGAGTTAGAGAGAAAACTAAGCAAAACTGTAAATCCTATCTAAAGCGATGCCTCAGAATTTTTCTCAAAGCATAGAGATAGAAACCAAAATAACTAATAAACCAATTAAAGAGCATTGAGCGTGATCAACCCTTTTAGATATATTTCATAATATCATAGGCTAGAAAGAACTAAAACATAACCATTTGCAAGTAAATAGATTTATGTAAAGATCTAAGGGTGTATAACATGATAGAAACTTAAACATTCATCAAGAATTGAAAGAAAGCATGCAGAAGGAAATAAGGACATAGGGTAATGCAAACTCCTTAGTACATAGAATAAGAACTCTTAATTTATAGAGAAAATAGTACATAAGGCCAAGAATGGCACAGATTTAAGTATTTCATTATAATAGATCCTTGTTAAGGCTAGTGAACACAAAACAACTGAACCTAAAGATCTCCTGGAGTGCTTCTAAATTTTTCCCTCCTCTCTACTGGCACTAGAACCTTCTTTTATAAACCCTATGGCTCGTGTTCTAATGCATCTACCATCAATATTTACACCATATGCATTTAGTTCTTTACTTGCACGATCTTTGACCCATAGGGATGAATCTCATCTACTTGCTTTGGGACTTGGGATTGCATTTAATCCACCAAACTATTAGTCTTCTTCCTTCTTTCATTGGCCCTTAGGATGGTGGTAGCTTCCTCGTGTGACATGTGGAGGACATGTGCTACTTTGGGGTTGCCTTTTGTTTTCTCCTTTTGAAGTTGTGCCCGGGGGACACGTGGAGCGTTGCGGGATCTTCCCCTTTTCCTTCAAATTTTCAACCTGCTTGGGTTGTGTTGTCATGCTCCTACCGCGTGGTAATTTCTCATTGTTTTAAGGACCCTGGTTAATTTTTCTAGCTCCAATATGCGCCAAAGGGACACGTAGATACTCTCCACGCTCAGTCTCAGACTTATTCAAAATTCCAGCTCCAAAAATAAACAAAGGAACACAAAACTAAAAGGGGGCTAGTGTGACAAAATTTTGAAAGAAACGAGAGATCCCTGAAAGATGTGGAAATTACTCTACATTTCCTAAGGGACTTATAAGGGTTTGAAATGCAAAGAAGCATGGATCCCTCTCATTTTTCCACATTTCTCAATTGTAATTTGGATATTGAGTAGAGTTTGACTCCCTAAAGGAAAAGGGCAAGATGGCTTTAGATCACATTTCTAAAGAGGCAGACAAGAGCAAAGGAAAGTCTAAAAGGTATGGGAAATGTGGTGTTGTATTATTGGTTCATATTTCTTAATACGGATAGACCTTTATAAATATAAAGGAGGAAGATTGAAGGAAAGAAAAGGCCTGAACCCCAAGTCATTGAAGGACTGACATATAGAAAAGGAAAAAATAATGTACACTTTGGCAAGGCCCAATCCCTAAGCTAATCAAACGTTGCCACTTGTCACATTTATGTTCATCCCAGTGTGTAAATACTCAAATGATGATATATTTCACTCCCCTACTCCAAATTGCACAAAATCAATCTCATTCAAAAGATCTCCTCAATAACTTTAATTTCGCATCATGAGAATCATATTTTGGTGGGTCTAAATGGGTAAAAAATGGAAAAATAGTTCAAGATATGTATGATTGCAAGAATGATCATTTAATCATGGAAACAACACGTTTTATTACACTCCAAGCTTCTGTTAACATATCAAAACCAACCAAGTGTCAATGATCCTATGTAGAGAAATAATTTGGATCTTTTAGAGGGTTGGGACGACTAAAAATGTGCTCTAAAAATTCTCTCTCTCTTCTCTCTTAATTCAATAAATGTAAGTTCTTAGGAACATTTTTGGGGGGATATTTTGGGATGTGGGGAAAATTGGTTAAATTTGTTTCTCAACTTCAATGAGCTACAAGCCTTCACATGTGCCTAGAAAGTGTTTGATTTCCTCTACTCTTCACATGTAATGGAATGTGCATATTCTAAGAGAAGTAAAAAAAAAAAATTTCAGTGTTCTTCAAACCTAGCATTGTTTTATTATATATCCTTCCCTCTTTATTCTTTTTGTTCTGTCTTGTGCAATTATTTCTCATTTGTAGGCTCAAGTTGTGTTTCATGGCATAAAGATGGTGAATGGAGCCTTGGGTTTGTGTCACTTTTTTCTAAACTCTCCCTACTACATTTTCCTTCTCACTTATCCCTCAAACAAGATATTTCACATCATTTTCTTGGTGTTATCACTTCCCTTTTAGCTTAGGATTTCCTTTCCACATCTCTTTCTAACCTTGGTCCCTTGGAGTGGTTAGTTTAGGATTAGTTAGTTGTATTTCCTTTTCTAAGAGTAGTTTAACATTATATTGAAGCAAAGGAACCAGCCTTCTCTAGAGGTTTGTCTCAACAGCAAGGTCCCACACTTAAAGACAATCCTATGCTACCCAAAAACACCAATTTCTCACCCATAAATTCATGCAAATCGGAGGGTGTTATTTTTTGGTGATGATAGTTTCAGGCATGCCCATTGGGACAAGTATTGAAAGCTTTATATTTCACATGTGTGCATCAAATTCCTTTTTGAAGTTGTTCCATTACACCCCCTTGTGTGAAACTTTAATTTCACCAATTTTGATGTGCTCTTGGTGAGATCTCAACCTTTGGAGGAAATTTCAAGAATATCTGGTGACTCCACTATTTCAACAAACACATAATCTCATTTGCAGACCATCATTTTCATTCTTCCATCCTTTCCATTCCTTCCATTCATTATTTCCTCTACATCTCTCCATTTTCTTTCCAGTCATGAAATTGTGCAACCATGACTTCATTTCCTCCTTGGGATTATTATTTTTAGTAGTAAAACCAATCGTCTCCCTCCCCATATTGTGAAAATTCTCCTCCAAATCAGCTCTATGATCCCCATCATGAACAATATACATGTAATCTAACCCCCGCTGATCCATATGGTTATTCTTCTAACCAAAATGTTTATGAAGACTAGGATTATATAGATGATGGTGATAACTTTAATGCAGATGTTGATTCCCAGAGGTAAATTCAAAAAATGGAGAGGAACATGATGCAGATGAGGATTGAGAAGATGATTAAGGTAGCTAAAATGGGTTTCAGGGTCCCTTATCCATGGGTTGTCCCTATGCCAAATTGGTTCAGCCATCAGTAGAAGCTGCAATTTATAATTGAGATGATGCCCCAAATTGTAAAATGGGATAACTTATTAGAGGCTTACCAATCTAGTGTTAGGCAACCCTGTCAATGAGGCAATCCTACACTACCATCTCATGGTCCTTCCATTCCTCTTTTAAAATTTATGTCATTTCATCTTGAGTTTCATATCCCTAGTTTTTTGTCTCTTGCCCCCATTAAGAATTACATTTCTTCATCTTCTTCCCTTCCATCCCATCTTCAATTCCCTACCCTCTTCCCTTCCAAACCTCCATCTCCTCCACAAGAATATTATGCTCCTTTCCTTCCACCTCAACAAGTGAAAAAATCAATTAAATTTCAGCCCACCCCTTCTCTTGCATTCTCAAACCCATTTTGGGAAGAAGAAAATCATAAAATCAGTCAAGAAGGGAAAAAAGTTGAAGATCCTAGCAGAGAATAACTTGTACAAAATTTGAATAATTGGGTTGTAAATTTTGAATTCAATCAAATTCCACTATTTTCTAAACCTTCAAAAGAGTTTGAAGTTGAAGAACACAAGGTGAAAGCTAACTTTGTAGAGGGATGAGTATTAGAATAATATGACCCACAATCTCTATGATCTGAATGTAGTGTGCATGTTAGTGCCATATTCACATAGTTATTTGATTCATATCAAATTGTAAAGTCATAAGGGAAGGAAGAGTTAGCTCTAAAACAAGAGGAATACAGGGAGGAAACCAAATCAGATTCAGAGACTTTAAATGAATATGACATCATTGAAAGATTCTTGATTTATTTTTTAGAGTCTGATTTTTTTGATGGACCTATCATAGAGGAGAACCTTGAGGAATAACATGCCCAAATCAGTCCTCGTGAACAAAAAGAATAAGAGTTTGGTCTTTCAAACTTCATTTTTGGGCAAGAGGAAGAAAATATGATGACAACATTGCTAAATTAGTCATCATGGAGAATACATAGTTTGAAGAAGATTTGTTTGTAGAGGCATTAGAAAACACAAATCAACCTACAAGAAACTCCATTCATGAAAAAGAAAGTCTACAGGATGCCCCCATCTATGGGGAAAAGCTTCAAAAGGATGGGAAAATCACAATGATCATCACATTAGTTCCGAAATCCCCTTACCCAATCAAGTATTTGGATAGCTTGGAGCCAGAATCAGATTTGCAACCAATCATGCTCAATTTAGAGCATGAGAAGGAGCTTCAAAGTCCCAAGGATCAGCTGCAAGGCCTCTCAAATCAAAACATAGAGAAACTAAAAGAGGTATTTGTTATATTTTAAGTTAATACCATGATGAAAAGGGTGAAAACCTAGCTTCAAGTTAATTTTTCACTCTTACTTAAGATCATGTCCAATGCCAAATCAAATGCATGGTCTAAAATTGTAAGAAATAGAAGTTATTTCTCCTTGCCTCTTGCTAGTTTTGTTTAGCTCCTTTTCTGTTTGGTTAGAGTGGGTTTTCTTTTAGTAGAAGAAGTGTATTTGTGCACACTCTATATGTTTCCAATTGGAGCATGTATGATTTTTATTTTGCACATAGTTTTTACATGCTACATAGTTCATTTTAGGGCCAATCACATAAGTTGGGAAATTTCCAAGCTTCATTTAGAGCCCATAAGATCAATTCAATCCATTATGGATGGTAGAGAAGTATTTGTGGCTAAAACTAGATATAGGGAAGTTTTAAATGTCTAATCATTCAGATCCCAAGATTAGTTTTAGTTTAGGGCTCCCTGTGCCTTTTCCTTGGTAAGAAAATTCAATTCTAGATGATTTGCAAAAAAATTCTAAATCCCCCAAACTGAGAAATTGTGATGCAAAGAGCTATGTGGAGCCATGTTGGGCCCCAAAATATCAGCTAAGTATAAGAAGGTGTGTGGGCGTGGGGGACCTACTTGAAGAAGGGCACACGTGTTAAAGGCACACTTGGAAAGATTCTAGCAGTATTTTGCAGAACACACGGCACACGCATGCAAGGAAAAATAGATTTTGTACTTAGTGGCATTCGGCATCCCAGAAATCACACTAGAAAATCATGACCCTTATAGATAAGGTGCCATCCTAGTGACTGTGGGATCAAAGAGGGAATATTACAAGCATGTGATGGAAGGTTCTAGAAGATATCATTGCAAGGAGTGGAGATCTCAAATCTGTGAAGGCATGCTCCCATGGAGGACCACTTTGACACTTGGAAAATGATCTGTAACTTCTAAAAGGCATGGAAATGGGTGCTAAGGTTATAAATACAGGCACTTGATAGAAGAAGGAAAAGGGGGTAGAATAGATAGAAATTGTAGAGAGTGTAAAGGAGAGAAAAGAGAGGTGAAGCCCTGCAGAAAAATAATGGAGGATGTTATGGGTTAGGGATTAGTAGAAATTTGTAAGCAATGGCACATTTAGGGGGATGGGTCTGCATTCTTTTCTTTTTTACAATATGATGAGCATAATATAGCTCTGATGCATGACTTGGCTATGCATAGTTATATGAGGATCTGTTATGACCTCAAGGGATGTAATGTGGATTATTGAACCTATTAAGATGAATATAAGGCTTTGTTATAAATCACATATGCCTTCAGGAGTATAATACTTATGTATTTCCTTTTTGTATGAAGCATTTCCTTATGTTGTTTGTTATTTCTCTTTTCCAGATGTAATAAGATAACAACTTGTTCTAGAATGTGGCATGGTTCTTTCTACTCATTTCCATTTGAATATATGTTATAAGATGATGCATTCTCATAAGACTCACATAAAGGAGAGACTCGGTGCCCGCGCGTGCCTCAGGGGAGTGCCCGCTGGGTGATAGGCTAGCACGCATGGGATTAGATTATTGGTTGAAGGGTATAAAATATGACTATAAGCCACCACATTTTCTCTCATTTCATAGTCTAAAAAATGTGAAGGCCCATCTAATCATATCTAAGCACGAAGAAGATAGACTGATAAGTCCTTACATGGGGGTAATGTGGAGCTTCCCTATCAACTCACACTTCACAATTTTTAGAAAATACTATCAAATTTCTGACAAAATTTAAAGGCGTGGAGCTTCCTCATTGGTCAATGGTTCATAGATGTTAGAGGAAGAAATCAAAAGGACTGACATGCGAACTTTGTGGAGCCTTTTTATTGGATTTCACTTCGCAATGGTCATTCAAAGGATGAAATGCTAAGGAAGTGTGGCCATTTCTCTTTGGCTCGCATTCCTAAGGGACTAAAAAGGGTCTAAAATTTGAAGAACCATGTAGCCCTCTCATTGGTCCATGTTTCACAATTATCATTTGAAGGCTAATTATAGTGTGACTCCCTGAAGAAATGTGGAAAGATCTCATTAACTTGAATTTTTAAAGAGGAAGACAAGATAAAAGGACAGCATGACAATTGTGGGAAATGTGGTGTTGTATTATTGATGTGTATTTCTTAATATGGACAAACCTTTATAAAGCTAAAGGAGGAAAAGTAAATGGAATATGTTGTCATGCAAATGTGCAACAGGTAAATTGACAATTTTCCAGCATGACAATGATACCCCTATGCCAAAATTTTCAAAGTTTACCATTCTTAGGAACCCTAGGTCTATGCAATCAGTGCAATGACCTCCCAGATGATGTGAACCCAGTCCCCTAGGTTATTTAGGAAAGACAATTCAACCCCCCTAGGTGATTTTAGGAGTTCTTGAAATCTGCTATTTTTTGGGAAGTGTTGGAAGGGTTACCACTGGCCTTCCCAAGACCAATGCACCTCATGGAGTGGAAAAGAGGTTCCAAATCTGACACAGAGTTGAATTGAATACCTATAAAATTCATGGAATTGATTCAAGAAGACTCGGGAAGGATTTGGAAGAGTTGGGGTAGTTTCACCAAAAACAGGGTTCACAGGCCTAAGTAGTGCACAGAATCAAGCAAGCTGCTGAGCTTCAAAAGTTATTCCAAGAGTTCTTGATGGATTTATGATCCAAAAAAGACATCTTCAGAAATTTAATTCCAAGACATAAAATATGGTGAAATCATATTTTTCACAACACCTTGGCGCAATAGGTTTATAACTGGTTTTTTCTAGGCATAGGTAAAGGACCAGATCAAAAATATAATTGTTTAGGATAGAAAAGGAGGAATAAATACCTTTTACCCCCACCATTGGATTCATAATTCCATTTTCATTCAATAACATATAACATTTTTCCAAAAGAATCCATCGTGAGCTCGAGATATCGCCATTTGAAGTTGCCCTCTAAGAGCGAGTTCGGAAGTTAGTCAAAATTTGATGAGGAGATGTGTCAACTCCAGGATCCTGGAAAAATTTTATGTCCCTTTAGTCCCTAAATAAAAGGTACATGAGGGACATAAAAATTCTCCCATCTCCTATAGCCTATTGGTCACCCATACAACCTCCCGGATCATCAGTTCAGCCCCCAGGTGCCTGCAGGAGCTCAAACCCTCAATCATCGGATCTATGTCAAGTTGAGGCACGCTATGAAAATTGATGGCCCTCATGTCCCTTTGTAATGGGGTACATGAGGGACATAAAAATGCACCCATCCCAAGGAATGTCTCCTGGTCCTCCATACGACCAATTTCAAGCCCCTCAGTGCTTCCAGCTTGCTTTTTAGCTCAAATCCTCAACCGTTGGATTTTTGCCATGTATTGTGACTAGGCACCACATGCAAATTGATGTCCCTCTCATCCCTTAATTATTAAGGGAAATGAAATTTCACCTCACTCCTACTTTTCATTTTTTTGAATTTTTTAAATCCTTCCTACCACTTTCTTTCCCACTTCTTACTTTCCACAGCTTCACCCTACACAACTCTGCAACTCTACCACTTGCTCACACCTAGTCCAACATTTTTGTACCTCAAGGAAGCTTGACTACAACAATGACACCATAAAATCCATGAGAATTAAAATATTTTGAAGGATATATTGACGGAAAGATCCAGAAAAATGAAGAACAAAGGAGAAAAGCAAAGGAATTCTTCAGGGAACTCCATTTCCATAGAACGAAGATTCGAACGGATCTTGCTAACTAGTACACAAAACAAAGAGTCATCTTTTTCTATGTTTTTCTCTTTCAAAATACATTAAAAACTCACCTTCAAATCCTCATTATGTTATTCAAACAACTCACAATGAAGAAATCTTCCATCCGGCTCACGGAGAGAAAAACTTGATTTCCCATCAAACCGGCGGTCGAATCAAAGAAAATTTTCATCGGCGGATTAACGAAAAAAAAACACAATGAAAAAATGTAATTAGCATTGAAAATGGAGAATAAAACTAGACCTATGATTTTCAAGGTCTTTTAATGGCTTTCAGGTTTAGAGGTACTACTAGGTCAAATTTTGAAACTTTAAAATCTCCTAAACTACTAATCGGGTAAGTCCAAGATTTCAAAGGGGTGATATTGGGAAAAAACCCATATTAGATAAATTCATTCCACATAAATTTGACCACTAGAAGCTCACTTTGTAAAAATAGCAGGTCTTCTGCGTAGGGGACTACTATTTTGGAAAATTCATCAACTGAAGAACCTGGGAAGGAGACGGTGAACACATACGAGTTATTGCAGTCAATATTTTATTGAAATGGTCATCTTGGTCTAGAATTGACACTTACTAAAAATAGTGAGTGGTCTCACAAGAACCTACCAAAAATAGAAAATTGATCCAAAAGGTGAGATAAACATAGGGAGAAAGGGAAATCCGATTTGTAACATCTATTTGATGTTTGAGGAGAGCTGATTTTTCATGCTTACTAAAAATCGTAAGTTGTGTCATTGGCACTTACAAAAAATAGTAAGTCATCCCAGAGGGTGAATTCCATGAAAGGAGTGTACCAAGAGTTGAACATCTAAATTGAAATCACCATTAGGGGACTAAAGAGGAAAAATATTGACACTTACCAAAAATAGTTTCCATTTCCAAATATAGTAATTGTCAAGAAATAGTGAAGTTCGGATTCACAGGGGTGAAAATAGTGCAGTCTCTATCATCAGACTATGCTAGAGAAGATGATAGTGAGGTTACTTATATGGATCTCAACAGTGTCTTTCAACACTCATTTCATGCCTCAATCAGTATATGTGAGGTGGAATTTTTTGTCAACACAGTCAGACTGTTCATAATATGTTTCATCAGGATCATGTCCAAATCAACCGAGTAATGTGGCAGCATTGTAGGGAGTCAGGGAAATATTTTTTCCAAGGCTACAGTCCCTTCAGAGGGGATCTTCATGAGTTATGCTCATGGTCACCAAATGATTCATTTGACATTGTTCTTAAACATTTAGTTCACAATGTTCACACTTCATCCAAAGGAAGTTTCTCAGTATGCATGAGAGTTTAGAGATTCATAATTTCATCACATGGGAGATTTACATCAACAAGGACCATCTAACTTCATCAGGAGCAACATCCTCTCTCTTTCTCTCTCCTCTCTTTCTTCCCCCCAACTTTCTCTCTCTTTATGTGTTCTAATTCTTCGTTGGGGTTTTCAATTTTTGATATGCCTTTAGTCATCTAAAGGTGACTTTTGACACATAATGTAAAGTAAGTCACTCTGATTTTATAAAAGGGACTTAATCTTTGGTAGAAAAGTGAATAGTCTAAAGTTAGAAATAAGGCATATGGAGGGTCATCGAGAATATGAAGAGTCACTCCTCTGCTATAAATTGTGATGAGCTCCTTATTCAAAGGGGTTCTAATTTTGAGATTCTTCTAACTGGTTGTATTATTGTAAGTTCATAAGAGAGCTTTTGCTTACATGTGAGTGAAAAGAGTTAGCCATTTTTTCCTTTCAAATTTCTTCATTTCTCCACTATGTATAAATTTTGTTTGAATAATCAATACAAGAAGGAGTTTCTATCTTTCTTTGACTAAGGGATTTCTCGATACTTTGTGATCATAAATTCTATTTGGTCTTGTTGCTACTTGAAGAATTATTTCCTCTTGATTTTAATGCATATGATGAAACTTCTAACTAGTGTGTGTAGGAATCTGATTATCCACCTGTAACATTAGTTCTCATATCTCATTTCTCACTCTCCTTTCTTGCTCTACAGATAAAGTCCTCTCTAGAAAGGAATTTTTAGATTTTCCACGGGGTCATTGGATTTCCCCTATTGGATCCCCAATCGAAGGGCCGCCACATAAATCCACATTTTCTCATGCATTCATATACCGCAGTTGCACCAGTTAAGTAGAGGGACTTAAATTCCCAGAGCGTTGGAAAGAAACCCACCAATTTTTCCCCTAAAAGAATTTCTCGCATATGTAAAAGGATGAAAATATGTATAGATTTGCAAGGCCCAATCCTTGAGATAATCAAATTCTACCACTTATCACATTTTTATTCATCTCAGTGTGCAAATACTCAAATGATGATATCTATCAATCCCCTACTCCAGATTGCACAAAATTTGTCTCATTCGAAAGCTCTCGTCAAAAAATTTAATTTGGCATCATGATAATTAAATTTTGGTGGGTTTAAATGGGAAAAAAGGGGGAAAATGGTTTGGGATACGTATGATTACAAGCATGATCATTTAATCATGGAAACAACATCTTTTCTTGGGCTTCAAGCTTCTGTTAACATATCAAATTCATCTTAGTGTCAATCATCTTATGTGGAGAAATCATTTGGATCTTCTAGAGTGTTGAGCAGATAAAATATTTCTATAAGGTGAAGGCACATAAAGGATGTGCGTGCTGGAGTAAGGTTTGAGGGCACAGAAGAATTATAGAATAAGCACGCAGAAGAACACTTCGAATTCAGTACTTATTTTTTTGTGGATAAGGGCTATTCTGGGAGATAACATGTTGAGAACACAAAGACATGAAGACTTGAGATCCATGCAATGGTATTTTGGGAACAAGCAAGAGTTGAGCGTGCCATGCATAGTTTAAGCTAATAATAGGATTTCTACTTAGGGTTATTTATAGGAAGTCTATTCTTAAGAGAAATTGCATGTGTTACATCCTTTTGTAAAGCCACATGGCTATTATTAGCATGTGACCTATTTTGAGAATTATATGGGTGATGAAGGGAAAGTCCCCACCCCTATATATGTATGTATGTATGTATGTATGTATGTATGTATGTATGTGTGCGTGTGTGTTGTATGTTGTATGATGTGTGTGTTATGTGTGTCAATGTATGTATGTAGAGTTATGTCACTGCTGTATGTTGTTGTATCACGCACATGACTCATGGAGATACTTATTTGCATAGTTTAGAGGTGTGTTTGTGTGTGTGTGTGTAAGAAGCTTACTGTGTTTTACACGCATATTTACTTATGTAATGTAATAAGATTCTATGTTTTAGAGTATATTGGTTCATATTAGTTGGATAATGGTGTTGAACATGACTAAATCTAGTTCTTGCAAGGTAAATCTTGTTAGAGTCATTGTTTATTTCATCTTATATATGTTCTAAGAACTAGATCTGGTTTATGCACTATGTGTTATTTACTATTGGTAATGAATTTGAATACCTATATGTACCATCATGCTAACATTTTATACAAGCAACTCTAAAGAGGGACCTGGTGCCTTTGCGTTCTTTGTGTGAGTGCTCATCTCAGGTTGAGTGATGTGCCAGCGTGTCTAGGTTATTCACAGTAAATTCTAGGTTGCATCATTGGTTCCATTCCTGAGACCTCTTTTTAAGTTATTTTCAGGATGTTGCGTGACGAAGATGTATCGGTTGACCTTGACAAGTGTTGAAAAATGGATAATAGATATAGAAGAAGAGTACAATCAAATATTCAACACTATATCTAAGTTTGACGCACGCATGTGGGTGGAGCAGAATCTATATGACTACTTATATGAGATCTTATTTGGTATATTCCCAATAGAGCTATACGAGTGGTTGGTTACTTACATGTCTAAAAGTAATTGGAGGTTTCGTACACTTGTCTGGAAACAAGAATAATTCTAGGCCCTCCATGATGTTGATCTAATTTAGACGCGCGTTGTGGATACTTGGTTTTTTGGTGTTTTGAATAGCTATATTTTGGAGTATTCAATTTCCACTTACTCTTGTCCAGAGGTAGCTAAGTTCTAGTTTTTTACGTTATCCCAGGGGAACCTATCTTTAAGGAATTCCACTAGTAATCAAAAAATTAATAGTAACCCTAAATTTAGAAGAAAATTTGACGGCTAGCTAAACCCCACCACACGTAATGGAAAGAGCAGGTGTGGTGAAGTATGTTAGACCTAGTGGTAGAGAGGAAAAGATCAGAAAGGTAGCTTAAATTCAATGAGGCACGTGATAGGTATTTATAGAACCAGCACAAGATTACAGAATGGATGGCATTGAGGAGAGATATGGCTCGTGAAGGATTTGGAGCTCATGCAGAGGATGTGGAGACAAAGCATCTGGAACTCCCCTATTTGGCAAATCATGACAGGGAACCCTCATCTACATCTTATGAGATCACACCAATAGAGACAACTTCGGCCCTGGGCATGCATCTGAATCTACCTGGAAACCTAGCCCTTACATTTGGTTTTCCAATTTCTAGTATAGCCAGTAGTCAACAAGCTAGTTTGGGAAGTAGAGTGGCAAGAGGTAGAGTTGACTTATTAGCAAGTTCAGGAGTGAATCAAATAGCAAGTACATTTATGGCTAGGCAGACATCTTCCCTATTATTTTGAGGACCAGTTGGAGGAACTTTTTTAGGCACATCATTAGCAGAGAACATAGGAATGTAGAACTTTGGACTCACATCGGGGAGTAGAACAACTTTACAGACTAAAGGAGTTCATTTTAGCACCACTTTTGGGACATAGGGTAGTGCATCCTCTGGTTCAATTCATGATATAGTTGGAGGATCAGGAGAAACAGTTGGCTCAGGATCTAGTCGATCCATGGGTGAAGGTAACACAAGAGGTTCTGGATCTAGTGGGCATGGTCCTCACCAGCCCCAGAATATTTACATGGATATTTCACTTCGTCTCCCAAAGTATAGGGGAATAAAAGATGTTTTTGATCATGTGCATATGTGTGAGATACTATGGCATGCAAAAGGAATTACAGCTTTAGAGTGCAAGGCTAGTTAGTTTGTAACTACATTGCAAGGATGCATGCACAATTGTTATAGAAATTTTGACCCTACTCAGACTTGTGTGGATTATACAGTGTTACAGGATGCTTTCATTAAAGAATTTATATCCCTGATTTTAAGTAAAAAAGTATAAGTACGCTCGAGGATATCAAGCAGGTCACTACTAAGACTGTTCGGGACTATTATGCTCATTTCAAAACACTCTTGTCTAAACTATCATATGATATCCATGAAATTCATCATGCATAGTGGTTCATCAGAGGCCTGATTTATGCCTTTTAGGAGGGCACTCTCACATGAGACATATATAGACCCGTGTGAGGCCCTTGAATCAAATTTGTGCATTGAGGTAGTCAGGAGCATAGACATTGGAGTGAGTCCATTCTTGGAATCTCATGTTGCAGCAATGGCATAGCATTTAGAGAAACTATCAACTAGTATAGCACATGAGATTCACAGTGGAATTTGGTGCATAGATTCTAAAGTAGAGGGGCATACTAAGGATAGTTTTCCTCACATATCGGTGTGCTCCTTATTACTAGAATGTGAGATATGTAATTTTTACCATGATGCAAGTCATTTTCCATTATTACAACAAATGATAAGGAGGAACGCGTCCTGCTATTATAAAAAAAATTGGTCCATGACTCACAATACTGAAGATTGTAAGCTTATTGATCAGATCCATGATGTCATTGATATTATTGTATGACATACAGAATTTTCAAATAACTCTAATGATAAAATTGAGCAACATGATCATGATCATACTCAAGGGAGTTATGATTAAAATTAAGGGTGCTTTGAGGGAGGTCATGGTAGATGTCGATGATACCATGGTGGATTTAGAGGCCGAGGATTCGGTGGTGGATGAGGTGAGTTCCCTCGTAGAACATGTTATACATGTGGATCACCTGACCATTACAGGTGTGAGTGCCCTCATAACATTACTTGATATTTTTGTGGAAAGAATCATAACTATGAAGAGTTCCCAAACTTATATGAACATCTGAAAAAAATCACAAATAGGAGAACAAGGTTGCAAGGATCGTTAGAATACAGCATGCCATAGAAAACCAATGGATGTCGAAGTTAGCACCAGATCCTGAGGTAGTACCTATGAATATTACTACATGTGTTGAGGCTACGCATGCCAGAGAAACATTGCAATAGAATTATACCATCACTAAGGAGGAGGTTTTACATATAAAATATCCAAACCCTACACATCAAAAGGAGTTTTATCAGGAAACCATGGAGGTCCTTAGAAATTTGCAAGGTGAAATACAGTGTTTAAAGGAACAATCACCGAAGTTAGAAAAAAAGAAGGCAACTGAGACTTTCCATATGGATGTTGATGATCTGAAGGAAGTATGAAAGATGGTGTGTCAGGAGAAAATTATTCCATTACTAGGGAGTTGGTTGAAAGGAAACACTCCACACGCTGGTATTGAGAATGGATGGCAAATTTTACATGTTAATCTCCCTCCCCATAGATTATATTATGAAAAGGATATCACTCTAAATGTTGTTATGGATGGATGCCTTTTGAAAAATATTTTGATTGACACAAGTGCGGAAGTGAATGTGTTTACCTTAGATGCATGGGTTCAGATGAGCAGACATCCATTGCAGTCATCTTCCAATGTGTTGTATATGGAAAATTGGACTAAGGCCATGCCAATTGGAGTATTGAAGGACGAATCTATTACTATACAGGGGGAAAGTTCACTAGATACTTTGAGGCCTTAGCACTTGCAAAAGTGGACAGATTCCCATCTCTACTTAGACGCCCTTGGTGTTATGCAAATAATGTTAATCTATGGTTCCATAAGGGATATATTAGTTTCAATAACAAGGAATAACGAGTTATTATCCCTTTGATAGATGGGAAATCTACACCTTATGTTGAGCCCTTAAGTGAAGAAGACCTGAAAATAATTTATGTACGCACCATTCAAGATCCGGAAGTGCTTGAGCCATCTAAGGAAGGAATTCTCTAGTGGGATGATGCATAGTCCATTAGTGATACTACAAGTATTTCCTATGACAATTGGGCACATGTCACTTAGGAGATGGTTGGGCATGAGGTAAGAACTGCAATTACATGCATAAATAGGTAATGTTATGTTAGGCGGTTAGGAAACATCACGGTACCCCAGTACACTGGAAAAGGAAACCCTGAGGTATTCATGCAAGACATGGAAGTATAGTGGAAGGATTGGGTGGAAAGAAGGAATATGTTAGTGTATACCATGCATGGGACAGCAGCACACTGGTGGATGGTTCATAGGGATGATCTCATAGAATGGAGAGAAGTGAGAATTTCTCTATCAGCCTAGTTTCTCGGGAATAATGCACCTACTCAAATCTATGAATATCATGGTAATAATCATGTTCAGCACCACGTTCAGCAGTGTGAGAGACTCTGACAAAGGGGCAGGAAGATTTACCACCTTTGTTGTGGGTGCATAAACTTTATTTCACCTTACAAGGCTACGCATGCACTTGGTATGTTTATGTGGAGCTACATAGAAAGACTGTAAATTGGCAAGACTTGACTGTAGGAATGATCCATACTTTTGAATACTTCTCCATTAGACCTCCAATGAAGGAGGAATTACAAGTTATGAAGCGATTAACTATGGGAGATAGTGCAAAGGTTGAAGAACTCATTAAATATTTATTTGGTTAGTTATATCTAGAAGCACATTTTGAAGAAGTCGATGAGATAGATGCATAACTACTTGAGTGCGCTTATCTAGAGAAGGAGAAAGTAAAGATGGTCTATATGGTGGATGATGATGAAGTGGAAAAGTTAGAGATATATCATTTAGAGGGTACACAGGAGGTCTTAGATAGTGTGGATGAGAAGGCATGTGCCTACCATGAACCTATGAAGATGAAGAAAGTGAACATTGGCATGGATGTTAAACCTAAGGAGGCCATAATTGGAAATTACTGGTCTGACTCTGAAGTGGCTAAGATAATTGAGTTGTTACGTGATTTCCAGGACTTATTTCCTAGGGGCTACCATGAGTTGAAAGGACTACATGAATCTTTGGGCGAGATGAAAATTAATTTGAAAGGAATGTGTGTGCTTGGTTAGGAAGAGACCTTACAGGATGAACCCGAACTTGCACGTAAAAGTTAAAGAATAAATTGACAAGATGTTGGAATCTGGAATTATTGAGCCCATAGAGAAATCAGAGTGGGTTAGGTATATGATAATCAACATAAAGAAATGATGGAAGAATGAAGATTTGCATGGACTACAGGGAGTTGAATGTTGCATGTGTGATTGATCCTTTCCCTACACCATTCATTGAGGAAATATTGGATGGCGTTGCAGGGCACAAAATTTACTCTTTTACAGATGGATTCTTTGGGTATCATCAAGTAAGAATTTATGAGGATCAAGAGAAGAAAAATTTTACCATTGAATGGCGAAGCTTTACATACACAGTGATGCCCTTTAGATTGAAAAATGTGCCTATAGTATTTTCGTGCATTGTGGTTTAAGCATTCCAGGATTTTATTCAATAATTCTTATAGGTATACTTAGATGATTGGACCATGTATGGTCTTATCAAGGATCATTGTGACAATTTTCGGTTAATGTTTGAGAGGTGCAGACAATTAAGCATCTCTTTAAATATCAAGAAGTGCATATTTTCTACACCTTTTGGAACTCTGCTAGGGCATATCATCTATAAGGAGGGTTTGTTAGTAGATCTAGCTAAGATTGCAGTCATTTTAGGCTTAGAGGAACCCACAAGTCAGAGTGAGGTGCGTGGATTCTTGGGCAACATAGGGTATTACAAAAAATTTATCAAAGGAGTTATTAAAAGGTAAAGGGAAGTTCTATTAGGGAGATACACATCAATGTGCATTTGAAGCACTGAAGGAGAGGCTTACTACAGCACCTATTTTATGTTTTCCTTCATGGGATCTACCCTTTCATGTATATGTGCAGACCTCTAGCATGGCCATTGGTGTAGTTCTAGCTCATCCTAGAGAAGGTATTGTAGATCATCCTATCTACTTTTCTAGAATAAATTTGACTCTTGCAGAATAGAATTATAAAACTACGGAGCACGAGGCTTTGTCAATGATCTACGTGCTACATAAGTTTAGATAGTACTTGCTAGCAACACCTTTTTTGTTCTATACAGATCACATGGCATTGAAATACTTACTAAATAAGCCCATTTTACAGGGTCACATATGTTGATGGGTTTTATTATTCCAAGAGTTTGACTTTACAGTTGTTGTAAATCATAGTAAAAGTAATTTTGGCCCAAACCACTTATCAAGGATTCAATCATGAGAGCATGCATAGAGCATTAAAGATACAATGTCATATGTATAGTTATACAGGTTGAACCATGCACCCTCAGAGTTATAAGATATTGTTTTCTTTTTACGCACAGGTATGGTGCCCAAAGGAATGAAGGCTTTGGAAAAGAAACAACTTGTAATTTGCATCATACCTTTCATGTTGATCGGTGGTGAATTATACAAAATAAACCGAGATGAAGTATTCCATCAGTGTGTACTAGAGCATGAGTACATGGAAATCATGGAGGAGTCTCATGGTAGCATTGTAGGTGGACACTATGCAGGTGACGCCACCACACACAAGATTCTACTAGCTAGTTTATGGTGGGAAACCTTGTACAAGGATTGCAAGGAGTATTGTAAGGAGTGTGATCATTGTCAATGACTTGGAAAACCTGGGGAGAGAGATGAAATGCCTTTGAGGCCTATTACTAGTGTAAAGCCTTTTGAGAAATGGGCAATTGACTTTGTGGGTCTTATTTCCCCAACTGCGCGAAGAACTGGATCGCATTATATCATCACTTATACATATTATCTTATAAGGTGGGTGGAAGCGGTATGTACAAAGGATTGTATAGTGGATACAACAACAAGGTTCTTGTGGGAAAATATTCTTACCAGGTATGGATGTCCTTTGATTTTGACAAGTGATAGGAGCATTCATTTCCTGAATGCGACAATCAGGATATTATTGGATGAATTTATGGCTGCACACCATAAGACAACACCTTATCACCCTCAAGAAAATGGGACTGCTAAGGCTTTTAACAAGATAATTAGCTAGACTTTGACAAAAATTTACGATGTTGGAAGGAAAGATTGGGATGATAAATTTTATTTTGTCCTTTAGGCATATAGAATAACCTACAAAAGGATGAATAAGACAACACACTTTCATTTGGTGTATGACATAGAAGCAGTTCTTCCCATGGAATTCATGTTACCTTGTTTGTGTATTGCTTGTGCGGGAGTTCTAGCTGATGAGAAAGCATTGGAAGATAGAATTGAAAAGTTGATACATCTGGATGAGAGGCACACCATAGCACGATGGAGTCAGAAGCAAGAAAAAGAGAGGAAAAAGGCATAACATGATAGGCACATCAAAGACAAGAAGCTCAAGGTTGGGCAGATGGTAATTCTTTATTTTTCAAAGTTTCTGTGCCACCCAGGAAAGCTTAAGGTGCATTAGTTGGGACTATATGTTATCACTCATATACTTGACTCAGGTGCTTTCCAGCTAGAGGCACTTGATGCAACATGGTTACCCGGTTACTTCAACGAGAGTAGTTTGAAGCCCTACTATAAATAATCCTTCTTGGTGTTTGTAATTAGGAATTATTTCTACTTAGATTATATTTCCCTTACTATATTTTTCCTTAATGTGTTTCCTTATTTGTCATTATGCTTTGTCAATTTAGTTCAGTGTTTTGTGTAATAAGTGTGCTTGCGCACCGGAAGTTGATTACA
This sequence comes from Taxus chinensis, assembly GCA_019776745.2. NCBI lineage: Eukaryota > Viridiplantae > Streptophyta > Pinopsida > Cupressales > Taxaceae > Taxus > Taxus chinensis. The sequence goes on from CM034150.1 coordinate 407,794,980, forward strand.
ATCTGAAGTGTTTTTATGCACAGAGGACTATACATACCCTTATTTTGGGTTGCTTTTCATTCAAACATGGGTATGAATAAGGAAATACTTGTGCAGGTGACTTCTCTTGTTAGAACGTGGAGATAATATGGAAAGGTGATCCTAGAAAGAAAAATCCTCCTAAACAATACCATAGTTGGAAAAATAATTATTGCATAGTGTAACACGAGGTAAGTTATGGTTGTAGAAACTAATTAGAGGAAGGAATAGTGGCAAGGTACTTCGGTGCATGGAACCATGTGAAAGGAGGTCTATAGCGAAAAGGTAGAAAGGTGCGCTAGAAGGTTATAGATGTGGAGCGCAGGTGTATCGCATGGAAATTTGGTGGAAATTTGGTAAATGGTCAATTAATGAGAGGATTGGTGGTAGGTGGAGGAGAAATAAATGATATAATTTTTTCCAAATCTAGATAAGGATGTGATGCGCATTCACTTTTACCTTTGTGATCACAAGTATTTTAGCGAGCTAATTGCAATCGAGTTGAGAAAGGCATGTTGAGGTGCAGAGAGCTATGAAACTAGGCGAGGAGTGTAGATTTGTGTACAAAATTGGCTTATGTCCCCATTGGAGAAGGGTTTGAGCAAAGCAGATGCCTGTAGAGAGGAGAAATAGAGCACCAAGGTTTGAGAAGAAGTTCTTCCATGTAATTTCAAGCTAGGGTGCATGATTTCAAGGTAGGTCACGTGATTTTGAACTAGGGAACTAGATTTTGCTCGATAGAAGTAAAAATGTGCAACCTTGTCTTACCATGGCACCAAGGAGAGAACTTGCAACAAGAAAAAAGGGTAAGAAGAAGGTAGAAATTGAGGCAGAGATCGAGGATTCCCCCGAAAGTAAGTTTTTGGAAATGTAGTACCCAGAGGACGTAATCATGGGATGTGATAGGGATTCTCATGTTCGCATGAGAAAGGTAAGCGACTAAAATCATCGTATGATTGACAACAAGGAAGATTTGGATGCATTGTTAAGAAGAAAGAAAAACAAGCACACATTCAATGACATTCCTTTCTATGATGATGTTGGAGAGAAAGTTTTTAAAAAGGTAGGGGTCTTACAACTATATGAAATCCCTTACTTTGGAAAACCTAAGAAACTATATCAATGGCTTATGAGAAGAGTCCATGAGGACTTCTTTTATTTTGTTAGGTGGCAGATGAGGATCACCGCACCCTTAATTGCAAGCCTGACAGGTTTGAAGGGAACAGGGACAGAGATTACTTGTGACTTATATGAAAAAGAAGCTTTTACGGCCACCTGTAAGGATCTAGGTTACTCAAAGGGTCCACATGAAATGGATACTTACAAGTTAAGGAAGTACCATGTTTTTCAGGTGGCTACGCACTTACTCACAAAGTTGAATGATCAAGAGAGGTGGTCACAAGTGAACAATATGTGGCTACACATTGCCAAGAATATTTCACATGGAGAAATTTACAACTTGGCAAGATACATAGCATATACCATCATTGAAGAAGCGTTCAGATGTGAGAAGATAAGCTTTGGCACCATTTTTCTATCTCTTGTTTTTATTGAAATTGGAGCACCTGATGGGCCAAAGAACAATATTTGGGAGTATGCTATAGAGAATAGGTCTCTAGCATAGAGGTTTGAGAAGTACTTATGTGAGGGATATATGAGTGGCTCATTCCATAAAAGGGTAGAGATGTTGTATGATAGACTTCGCATAGCCTTCAAAGAGGAATGGATAATTCCTAAGGAGCTACCATCAGTAGTTGGGAAGTCAATAAATTTTTTGTGTACTAACACTTTTGCGTTGTTTACTTTACAATGAAGGATGACACATGGAGTCCCTAGTGTAAACTCCCTTATGCCTTTACAGAGTGATTCTTCCAAGTGGCATTTCATATGTTTTCTGATGCATGAAGGTTAATTTATAATGCAGACAACGTATCTTGTGACTACCATACCTTAAGAAATACTTACACATTCCAAGGTAAGTCTTCTTATATTAAGAGATTCATATCATATGATATAACCATAAGGCCTATCAGTTTGGCCATTGGTGACAGTGGGGCCATGCTAGTTTATATCTAGTTTAAGCGAAGGCTAGAAAATGGTAAGTATGTTGAAAATGAATTTATGTTACCAGGCTCACCAAAGGGGAAACATACAGTTGAGAGCCTAGCGGTTGAAAATCCCACTTCACCATTAGAAGAAGAAGATGATGAACACAATAAAAATGGTGGTTTAGTGAGTCGAGGATAGAGGAAGCCCTCAGACACTAAAGAAAGTGAGTGTGAGATTACTCCCCCCCGGCAGTAACAAGATGAGGAAGACTTAGTAACAGATGTGTTATCCTTAGATGCAGACCCAATGAATGAGGAACACTAATTTAAAAGGGTGTTTAGAAGGAAAAGGACTCAGAGTGTGGGGTCATCAAAACCTCCACATATATCACCTTAGATCTCCCCTCAAAAAAAAGTACCTGAAAATAAGAGGAGGAGAAAGTTAAAGCTTGAAAAGGATGAAGAGGATGAGTCTAGTGAAAGCATGCCAGGAACCTCGGTGCAACCCAAAAATACAGAGGATCCACATGATGAGGAAATGAAATATGGTGAAGAGGGGGTCAAAGAGATAGAATAGGATATGGGTGAGCCATTTTTCGTGCCTCACTCCACACAAGAAGGTGAAGGACCCACTACAGATTCTAGTGCCCAAGTTCCCAAGGGAAAGAAGACAAAGAAAGGAAATGCAGATGAGGACTATATGACTCCGGCTATGGGGTACATAGAGGACTTCAGTAAGATCATTTCTAGGTTCCAAAGCATTGTAGGGCCAAAGGATTTATATGGTTGGGAGTTTATGGACTAAGAAAAGGCCAAGTCACAGACTAGAAAGTAGTTGTCATGGTCCATGCAAACACACATGGATGAAACATATTTTGATGTGTGCAAGGAGTCATGTGTCTCGCATTGGGTAAAGAAGAAACTGCAAATTAGGCACATGACTATTAAGCCTTATGTAATGTTTTATGAGAAAGTAAGTGATGCCTTGGTCAATGTATCTATTGAAGTGGCATGGAGGAACATTGATAAAGTAGCCACCATTTGAGTGCTACTTGAAGATAACAAGGATAAGACTACAGATATAAAGCACTTGAAAGCAGAGAAGGAATGAGAAGAGGAAAAGAATGAGGCCTTTGTTAGCATGGCTAAGGAACTTGGTGATTATATCCTTAAGGTAAGGCCACATTTGAAGTCTAAAGTTCCTCAGAATTTTCCCTCTGTAATGCATTATTTGCACACTCTGGTGGATCTGGTTTTAAATGAAGATCCCATTGTTATGGCCACACCAAAATATCCTACAAAAGAAATAATAAGAGCAAGGGCTACCATTGTTAGGATAATTTCAAGTGAGTCCTTTCTCCAAACATTGAAATATGAGCTAAAGAAAGTGGATCAAAATTTGAACATGTGTGCAGCGTTGGACATCATAATGAGAATCAGAACTATAGCAGAGGATAATGAAGTGTTGAAGGCACTGAAGGATGAAACACTTGGGCACATAAAGAGGTTAGCCCTAGTAAAACAAAAGTGTGAGGCCCTTACAGTAGCCCAAAATCCACACAATGATAAGATCAATGAAATTGGGAAACTTATAGTACATAAAATGGAGTCCATGGAGGGAATGGTCTCAAGTATGGCACATGTTGTCCAAGTACTCTAGAACGAAATGGAAAATATCACTCTAGATGAAATAGACACCATAGTGATAGACATTATGGAAAATACAGGGATCGCGCTAAGTGACTAGAATACATTGGAGGTTGAACTCAAAAATGAATATCCAAATTTAGTCTTGCTTAAGGAAGAGGGTACTGCAGAGTAAACTTCATGCTTTTGTATAGTGCTTTATTCATGCTTTCATTCCTTATTCTTTAGTTTTAGAGAAATAAGAATGAATTCCCATTCTTAGGGTGGAAATGTACTTTAGTTTGGGGTAATGTTGAGCAGATAACATATTAATATAAGGTGAATGCACATAAAGGATGTGCGCACTAGAGCAAGGCGCATTTGAGGGAGCAGAAGATTAGCAAAATAAGTGTGTGGAAAAACACTTTGAAATCAAGAATTACCCATTTTGTGGATAAGGAATATTCTGGGAGATAACGTGTTGAGCACACAAATACATGAAGACTTTTGGTCCATGCAATGGTATTTTGGGAACAAGAAACAGCTGAGTGTCATGCATAGTTTAAGCTAATAATAGGATTTCTACTAAGAGTTAACTATAGGAATTATATTCTTAATAGCACTTACATGTTGTGCATCCTTTTACAAAGGTGCATGGCTATTATTAGCATGTGACCTATTTTGAGAAGTGCATGGGTGGTGATGGGAAATTCCCTACCCCTATGTGTGTGTGTGTGTGTATTGATCTGCACGGTTTAGAGGTGTGTGTGTGTGTGTGTCAAATTGTAGAGTTATGTTGTTAGTTTTGTCACGTGCATGACTCATGGAGATACTTATGTAATGTAGGAAAATTTTGTGTTTTAGATTATTTAATACAATGGCTCATATTAGCTGGATAATGGTGTTGAACATGACTGAATCTGGTTCTTACATATTAAATCTTGTTATAGTCATTGTTTAGTTCATCTTATATGTTTTCTAAGAACTAGATCTGGTTTATGCACTGTGTTTTTTACTATTGGTAATGAATCTGAATATCTATATGTACCATCCTGCTAACATTTTGTATAAGAAACTCTAAAGAGGGACCTGGTGCCTTTGCACACTTCGGGTGAGTGCTCAGCTCAGGTTGAGTGATGTGCCAGCACGCCTGGGTTATTCACAGTAAATTCTAGGTTGCATCTAAAAATGTGCTCTAAATAATATCTCTCTCTCTCTTCTCTCTAAAATCAATAAATGTAAGTGCTTAAGCATGTTTTTGGGGGGATATTCTAGGATGTGGGGAAACTTTGTAAAATTTATTTCTCAACTTTAATGAGTTACAAGCCTTCATATGGGCCTGGAAAGTGTTCTTGTGCCTCTACTCTTCACATGTACTAGACTGTGCATATTCTAAGAGCAATAAAATCTATGTTTTGTGGTGTTCTTTCAACCCTAGCATTGTTTTATTGTATCTCCTTGCCTGTCTATTCTTGTTGTTTTGTCACGTGCATGTATTTCTCATTTATAGGTTCAAGTTGTGTTTCATGGAGAATAGATGGTTAATGGAGCCTTGGGTCTATGTCACAGCTGTCTAGCCTCTCCCTACTACATTTTCCTTCACCCCTCTCCCTCAAACAAGATATTTCACACCCTTTTCTTGGTGTTATCACTGCCCTTTGAGCTTAGGATTTCCCTTTCTACATCTCTTTCTAACCCTAGTCCCTTGGAATGGTTAGTTTAGGATTAGTTAGTTGTATTTCCTTTTCTATGAGTATTTTAGCATTAGATTTAGGTAGAGGAACCAGCCTTCTCTTGAGGTTTTTCTCAACAGCAAGGTCTCACACTTAGAGACAATCCCATGTTACCCAAAAACATTGATTGCTCATCGATTAATTCATGGATCGGAGGGAGCTATTTTTTGGTGATAAAATGTATCTAGAAGACTCTTTGATTTTGACTGGTTGTTTGTAGAATTCTCCTAATTTCAAGATTTGTACCTTTGGAGGGTTGGTTATAAGGCCTAATTTGAAACATTAATTAGAGGATAAAAATGCATAGACATAGAATTAATTTTTGCAACTTTGGAATCTTCTAAAAGAGGATAAAGGGTACTCATAAAAGTTACCAATAAGGTTCAAGTGTGTATATTTTGTTAAATACATCAAAAGTTGTCATTATCAAGGGCTAGTAGCAAATTGAGAGGTCTACGAGACAAGTATGTGCAAATGATGTTGTGAAACTTTGTTGAATGGCCTAAAATGTTGGTTTAGTGTTATCTAATATGGGAAAAGAGATCTAATCTCTTGATTCAATCATTTTGTGAAATTTGGTGGTTATAGGCCAATTCAAGTTACTTGGCAATAAGGAAAAAGTGATATTTTGGTTAATTTGATCATTGTTTGTGCTAACTGTTAACATTTCTTGTGTTTATAAATGATCTCTACATCATAGTGACTCTTTATCACATGTGTTAGGTGTTAATGAGGCTAGAAAGGTATAATTAAGTGATGGCTGCAGAAAGGTGGAGCAAGTGTTGTAACTATAAAAGTCACTATATCAAGCAAACAAGGCTATAATCGTTAAAGAAGCAATTTAGGGAAGAGTTGGAGATGTTGGTTCCTCTATATGACATATGATCAAGGTAAAAACTTGAACTCTTACATGGACTGATAAAGGAAGATGGTATGTTCCCAGGGGAGGAAAAAGGTAGAGTCATATGTGATTAGTGACTTCCTACAACATAACAAAGTTTGACAAAAATGCACCAAAAAGATGCCTTAGGGACCCTAGTGCTAAAGTTGCTAGCAACCGGTGTATGATAGAGATAAGTCCTCCTAATGATGTTCTTTGCTGAGATAGGTGAAGAAGGAGGTAGGAATGATATTCTTGTCATGGATCATGCTTAGAAAAATTGTTGGCATATGGATGTGCATCTGTCCAAGGGGAGCCACAATACTAAAATGCAATAATGAAGCCAAAAACATAGCCAAGGAAAGAGAGACAAGTTGGTGAGCTTGAATGACAAGTTTGGTTGATGTTTCCAAATAAAAGTGGGTCCAACTAAGTTGATGAAGAAGAATACCATGAGCTACATACATACACTTTGCCATTAATGTAAAAAGGGGGAGAAGAAACATGAGGTTTTCCATCAATGACAAAGGGGGAGATAGTTGGCATGTGAGTGCTTGTAGTGTTGTCATCGATCAAAAAGGAGTAGACTCATTAATGAAAAAGGTGTGAGAGGTCTATATGATGCTTTGAATGAATATGCCATGGATAAATAAGATGTGGCTTGGTTTAAAAGGTGAAGACAATGAAATTGGATTAGTCCAGTAGGCATAATCCTTAGGCCTAGATAGCAAGATGACTTGGTATGATGGATTGAAGGAATGGGACATATAGAGAACCATGGTCAAGGCATGAAGAACATGAATAGGGCATGTTAAGGTAGATTCATGGTGAGAACAAGATAGGTTTATGAGACAAAGGTGGAAATAAACTCGACTAGGCCTAAGTCAAAGACCTAATGCAAGCATGACATGGAGAATGGAGCAAATCAAGCCAAATCATGGCATTGTAAGCATGAATTGTGTGTAGAAACATTATAGAGAGGTTGTAGAAGGTGCTACATATCACAATTAAGATGAAAGAGGAATGGTTTATGTCTCTTGGAGGAATATCCTTGAGAAAAAATTAATTATACATGTACAAACCATGGTGGTTGATGAGATTTAGGAAAGTGAAGACCTTAATGATAATTGGGACATGTTAAGGACGTCAATATAGCAATGTGGTCAAAAATTCAAGTTAAATTTCCAAAGGAGAAGCAAGAAAAATGAGTTTTAGTCTAATCAAGCTATTAAAATGTCCATTTCCAACTCAAGGATTAAGTTTGAGATGATCATTTGAATTTTAAAAGTTTACATGGTATCCTAAGTCTTTCATCAATGTTGGATCATGGTATTAAGAGAAATTTGTAATTGGAATGAGGAAGAATGATGGCCTAAGATTTATGAACGATGTTTAAGAAGCTAAGGAGGTTACAAACCCTCTTAAAACCCTACCTTCAAAGTGATGGAGAAGAAATGATTATTTTGTTCATGAAACGGTTTGTACAAGCTGATGTGATGATTTGGGCTTGTAGAAGACTCCTTCTACTTCATTTTGGTGGTGTTATAACTCTCTAGGTCAACTAGTAAGGGACTGAAATATGCTTGTTTTGAATAAATTTGATTGTACAGTCAAGTGATGGAAGTTTCATGTTGAGAATCATTATGTGGGAGAAATATTGGGATGCTCCCCAAATTTCCATGGAGAGTTTCAGGTGGGTTCTTTGCATAAATTTGGTGAAACGTGTCAATCTAGATGGTTTACCTCTTAAGGGCTAGAAGAGCCAAAACTAGTCAAGTTGGATTGAAGGTATGATGATGGAAATTCATGTTTTTGAAGCAATCTATGAGCATTTGTAGTTGATATAAGTTAGGTTATAATGGTCAAAACTTATATCAACCGCCCAAACTGATTTCAAGCTCAAGTTATAATGGTCAAAACTACCCTTTTAGGCCTTTCAAGTAGGTCTGGTAAATAAGAAGGAAAATGTGTTTTTATCCTCATAAATCCTACAAGTAAGTGCTTTAAATTGAATTAGAGTACTCCTATGAAATGTTTCATTCATTTGTTTTTCATGAAAAAAAAAATTAAATGGTAAAAGCTAACTAAGATAAGGTTGGTTTTTAAGACCTAACACCCAGTTAGAGTTGTCTTAGAAATACAAGCATATTTATGCAAAAACCCTTAAAATGAAGCTTTCTGGTAAGATTAAAATATACACAAGGACAAGATATTTAAAAAAAGGTGCCATATGAGTCATGATCAAGTGATTTTATGAGTAAACAAACCCATTTTGTGAGGACTGATTTTCTAGATTTGTAACTCTAGTAGGACCTTGTCCTAATCAATAATTCTTGGTGAGAACAAAGATGTTTGTGTTGCTCTAAGTTTGTGAAGGTGAACCATAGGTCCATAAAAACATTCTCCAAGTAACAATAATTTTTAAAATCTCATGCATTTTTGTTGGTGAAGCAATCTTGTGACTCATTTTTGGATTTTACATGATTCAGCATACCAAGCTGAGAAGAAGAGATGGAATGGAGTCTTGAAAACTGACCTGAAGAATTCCAATCATGATATGAGGTAGTAGAAAAATTGAAGAGATATTCATCCTATTTACATTGCATCATTTTAATCTTTGAGTGAGTACATGCATGCAATTTTTAGACAGGTTTTGAATACCATGCACCTAGTAGAGCATATGAGCTCAAATGGAGGTTTGAGAGTAAAATGGTGAGTTTCAAGGATTGATAAGATCATATAATACAAGAATATGTCTCTATTAATGTGCACATACCATCATAACACTTTTCATGAGTTACATTAGCAAGAAGGAAAATTAATCTATGTTGGGAAGAAGAAGACAAAACTGAATTTTACAGTTCCAAAGTGTAGATGTCAGACTTAAAATGGAACATTTTAAGTTAAATAAGAGGTGCAACGATTTGAGGAAGGTTCTCTAATCCTTCGTAGGTATTAGAGGTTCCATGAAAATCCCAAGAAAGGTTAGAAGTTGTAACTAACATGTTACAGATGGAATGATTGATTTTTTGACAGTTATTCATGATGTCATCTAAACTCCTTGGAAGGAGTTGAAGGAGTTATAATATCAGGTGGTTAGAATGTGAATTTGAAGAGTTGTTAAAAATGTTATTCTAATGTATAATAATTCCCAATTATTCTGGTAAAAATTTTTTTTTCATGCCTATTCTTTGAATTAGGATGAGCATATGAAAATGGAGATGAATCAAAAAGCATGACAATACTCTCAAGACTGTAATTTTTGTAGAATTATGCATGTATGATCTAATTTGAATCATAAAGTGAGAGAGATGAAAATATAGTTCATGTTTTGTATTAATGAGGGACAAAATTGGGTGAGTGATAGAGGTTATTGAAGTTTGTACTTGCACTAGATTGAGAAGATGAGACAAGAGGTGACTCATGAGGTGTGAAAGAGAGAGAGAACAAAGCTGAATAAGAGATCACAATTTTGTATATCATAAAACTAGATGAAGGTGATCAAAACTCTAAAAATTCTAAGTTATTTCTTAGAAAAATAGGGAGTTAAATCTTCCTTGCAATTTTCAGCTTACAAAAGGTTAAGTGGTTATTTGATTGAATTCTTGGGAGTTGTTGCTTCCATACAAATAGGAGCTTGTTAAATGTCGAGTGGGAGCTTGGCTAAATTATTTCAGTTGTTGCTTCAAGTTGAGTGGGTGCTCAAAAAATTAAAATATCTAAAATATTTATAAGACAATTTTCTACACTAGTGCATTAATTTCAGTGGGTTTTTCTCCCTTTAAACATTAAAAATTATCTCCATGTGTACTTGCATGTTATCTTTTTTTGTTTGAATGTCTTTGTTCCCTCATGGTAAAGGTTGATTAAAATTTAATAGCATACCGAGTTTTTGAAATTCTCTCAAAGTTTTAAGAAGCATTGATTCACCCCTCCCCTCTCAATGCTTGAGTTTTACAGCATCGTCAGGGTCTCAATCATCGATATATGCATTATATACATCAAAAGGATGAATTGTAAGTTTAATTTTATGAGGTTAGTGAGTGATCTTAGCTTTTGGCGAGGGAGTTGATTGTTATTCCTTTGTTTTTTTACCATTATATGGGGCTTGTGGTGACTCTTGCATTAATACAGAGGGAATAGGAGTGACTATTATGTGATACTTGTTAGACATAGAAGGTTTAGATTTGGGAACCCATTGGGGTTTGGTAATTAGAGATGAGCATATAGTATAATATAGCATAGAAAATGACATAAATCCTTGATGCTCAAGTTTCCTAATTATTCATTCTAAATCATATCAATCTTTGTCATGATTTCCATTAATTCTATGATAATTGGAAAATGGCTGACCTTTGTATTTTTTAAGTCGGTAAGGAGGGTAGTAATGAGTAGGTGGTAAAGTGATTAATTATTGATTGAGGAGCTCAAATAAAATATCGTGTTGCCTAACATTATGATCAAACTTCATAGGTTTTTTTATGGTAATACCTTGACCTCACTTGTGTGATAACATGTAGTAGATATGGGATCGGGATGAAGTGTAGAATAAGAACTAACATGGGCATGAGAACCATCCTTGAGATGTTGGATTTCAGCTGTGAGGGATGTAATTGTGGTTTCCATATATTGAAATTTATCTTGAAAAAAAGTTGTAAAGCTTGAATTGACTCAAATATGGATCGATTGGTTGTGTTATCAGGACTAATAGGGGGTTGGGCATTAGAGGTTTGAAGCAAGGAGGATGTTGAGTACAGACCTGCATAAAATCAGCAACAATGACAGTCATGCAAAAAACCCTAGTGGGTGTACAGGATGGGTGAGAGGATTGGCCCATAAATTCATAATAAGGAGAGAGGATCTAATGCATGTTTAGAAGGTAGGGTTTAATCAATTGGGTTCACCAAATGATTAATCTTATTTGAATTAAACCTTATTTCAGAGTAACTTACTGTAATAAATGATATTGATCTGGAGGAAATTTTAGGATGTTTGGAGTTCCCAAAATCTCCCTAAACCATACCAATGTGGTAGAGAATTTTTATATCTTTCCAATAGTATGTGGAATGCTGGAAACGGAGCTTGTATTCTCAAGTTATGGTTGGTCAAAATTTTGTCACAATTCGGACTTAGCAGAGTCAACTAGCCAACATGGCAGCAACATGTTGTGGAAGTAGAGTATAAGCGCGGAGGAGAAAAAAAATATTTTTTTTGCCACGTTAGTCTTTGACACTCATAATTAGACAGGTGGACCCCGTTGTCATTTTCTGGGGGCCCTCAGCCAGGTTTGGCACACTCTTTTCACATAGGGGTGATTTTGCAGCCGTGATCAATATTTTGCCACATGGTGGGTCCTTAAGCCACCACGTGGACTACCACCACTATTTACATTTCTAACTCAGTTGGGTATTTTCATGGCTCATTGAGCTCAATTTTCCAGCTCGGATTTCACTATTTGTATTGGGGAGAGCTCCTCGATATAGCTCAACAAGTTCGCATTATGGTTCAGCAAGCTCATACTACATTGGGCAAGTCATATTATTTCACTACCCATCTTATTAATTCTCAATCCACATGGACCTCAAAACATACACCACCATCCACATTCATTCCACCAGTGAACAGTTAAGGGAGCAGCCACATACCCATGGCCTTTATACACATCTCGGCCATGACATGGCCCATACAACTTAGGCAGGTCAACGTAGTGCAGGGCTCTTCTACTACCCATTCCAATACATGGAAAAACCAATGCATACATGGCCACAGCCACATTACCCACCGATGGGTTAATTCTTTTAAAGGCTTTTATACACCATCATCCCATCAATGTGGGATATACCCACATAGTAAATGTAAGCGGTGCATAGGTATGGGGATATTCGAACCCCCAACCTCCATTATAATAAAATTTACTCCCACCGCCACACCATAGTGGTTTGATGAGTATAAAAATGGGATCAGTGGGTGTTATAGAACACGCAACTCTATACGTAACTTTTCATAGTGATCTAGGCCTATAATAGGCTTTATTGTAAATGTCCATTTTTTGGGCACTTCTGTAACTTGGCATCAACTGGAAAAATGTCCAGCACCCTGAGATGCTCCTATTAAAACTCTTAATTTTCTATTTCAGATTTCCATTAAGGATTTATGGAGGGAGTTCTGATCACTATCTATGTATAAGCCATGTGTTTAAGAGGTAACCTATGAAAATCATCATTTTTAGAGCACTTGAAAGAAGAATGAGCTTTTGTTGTAAACTAGAGAAATGCTCAAAATTCCAATACGTTTTGTTCCTAATTTAGAGGTTTTGTGACACTATTTTGCCCTACGTAATTCATTCGAGCACTTGGATTCCATTTGGAGCCTTCGTCAAATGTTCCTCTCATCAAAGGAAGACATTTTGGAGATCTAATCTTCTGCACATTATTCAGCTCAGTTCTTCACTCTGCGTAGAGGTTATTTGTGACCATGCAACAAAGTGGTAGCTACTATTAGAGAAGATTATTTTTCTCTATTTACCAGTTTGAATTTATTGCAAATAAATTGGTTACATGATCATTTTATTATCTGGTTCGGATACCTTGTGATTCGACTGGATATATGATCGCATTTATGTTCTGGTTTGGATCCATTGTGGATCAGTCGAAGCATTTTTCTTTTGAATTTTTTCATCTTGGAAATTCACTCTGCGTAGAAGTTGTTTGTGGTCGTGTAACAGATGGTAGTTGTTTGTGGAGAATACTTAATACTTCAGGAGGATCGGTTCAGATTCCATTGAACTCAACTGTTATATGTTCTTCTGGAGGTTGGTTCGGAGTCCTTATGGAGTCAACTGGTAACATATGGTTCAGTATTGTGCATTCATAGCTTCATTATAAATTGTATCTATTTATAATCAAAATTATAATGGATAAGTTCAAAATGTGAACCTGGAGATAGGCATTTGCTGAACTCCATTATCAACTTTCTTTTCACTATGTGGGTGTTTTCTTTCCATTGCATTTTCCTTTAAAGTTGATAATTTTGTGGAGTTTAATTACAAGTGTTTATAGAGGTCTGAGGGTTTGTAAAAAAAATTGTCCCTATTTACGGATCAACTTGGTATCAAATTTGGTGATCTTACCAACAAACCTACTAATCTCTAACCAGGTTGGTACCAGAACAGGCTGATTAGAAAGTGCATTTGCTTCAACTTGTGCATTTGGAGTCTAGATTTGTGAGAAATTTTGAGGGACAGGTTTATCATACTCAGTATTTTTCTTGGATATAAATTTGGATTAGTTCATTTATATCTCCTAATAATATTTTGAGTGCCTGTTACAGCTTGGGTACATGATTAAACTCATATCTATAAGCTTAGAGATTTGTAAACCATTTTTGTAGATAGTTGAGCTCACTGGTGTCAGTGTACCAGAGAGTTTTTTCTTTTCAACTTTAAATTAATAAAATGAAATAACAAAAGAAAACTGACCTCGGAAGAAGGTGAGGTTTACCAATACCTGCAAGATGGATGATGTTGATCTTGATGGATGACTGAAGTTTTTTAGTCCAAATGAATGCACAAGTCCTCCTATCCTGAAAAGAACTATGAAATAAAAAAACACTAAACAAAAAATATTTGATAAATGGATAAATGAACTACTCAGCAAAGTCTGATCCTGGGAATCCAAAGGGGCTTCCTTGGAGGATGTCAGCTCACTTTTATACAATTAAGTAGGTTGATAAAGATAATGATAAAGATATGTAGTAGAAAATGATTAATAGATAATAAATGACAAGCTCTAGAACTCGAGGTTGAAAGGTAATTCCTATGCAGCTTCGAATGTGATCCAGGTGATGGTGTATGTGATCTAAATGGACTCAAAGTAGTCATACCAAAATTCCTCAATCTCTTGTTGAATGTAGTGTAGGAACTCGATCTATTCATCGATGTCTTTGATGTCAATAGAAAATTATATTACGCACAATGTCAATTCATCAAGGATGTTGTACTGTTCCCAAATGAAGGGTTGTTGGACTACAAGAAGGTTGTAAATGCTTGTGATTGGATGAGAACATCCAAGAACTACCATCTAAGAGAAAGCCATGCTTTCAAAGAACAATTTAAATGCAAAGATGTTGATAAAAATGATAATAAAATGAAAAATTGATAAAAATATGTATTTTGATAGGTATTTTCAGTGATTCAAGATTATCATTGATGATTCAGGCATATCAATGGTGATTCAAGTAAATGCTAGTGATTACTATTAAAATGGGCAGTTTTGCTAAAAATGATAAACAAATTTTGAAATTAATATTCTTGATTGTTTTTTATGTTTGATTGAAATAAAAATGACAAAATAGAGTAGAGGAAGACCTTTATATGCGATAAGGAGCAAAAATATGCCTCAAATCATCAAATGGAGATAATTTTGACGAATGTCCTACTGGTGAGCTTCCTAGTGATTAACTAATGAGGAAAACTATCAAAACAATGTCTAGATAACAGTTGGAGGTTTATACAATTTTTTGATGATCTCTAAAATGGCTTAGATTCATTGTGGAGTCGAAAATGAAAGATAAGCTCACTCAAAATGTTTTTTCAATATCCCTGGGAAAGGAGGAAAAACTCCTACTTATAATCATTTATGATTGGTTAGGATCACCGGTGATCCTAGTTTTTCGGGGAAAAAAATTTTATAAAGTGGTTAAAACCACTTTTAAATGTAATTTTTAGGTATTTAACGAGGGGATGTGGTTATGGGGAGGTTATGGACAAGTTATGGAGGTTGGGATATAAGAATAAAAAATATTTAAGTTGTTTTAAAATGGTTAAGGTAGATTTAAAGTGGTAAGGTGGTGTAGGATGGGTAAATAGTATGGGAATGTAAAATTATTTTATGAGAGATGTGGATGAAGTGACTTAAGATAATGATTTTTATATATTTTTTGGATTAAATGGTGAGTGACTAATATGGAGTAGGTGGGTTGACGAAAACATGGTGTCTAAATTTGCCCCTTTTTGTCGAGTAGTTTGTGACGAGTAAACTGCTAGAGAAAAATGGTGTTAGATAAGGTTTTCTTTGGATGAGTGATCCCCCTCAAACTAGGGGTGATTTTGGTGCAGTACAAGAATCATCAGGTTTATTGATTTTGATAGTTTGACATAACACATATTGAATTTTCCCCAAGATTATGTATCAAGAAAAAGTGGCTAGCACCGTAGGATCAAGTGATAGGGGAACCAAAGGGCTCGTTTCATATGGATGTATGATCTGTAGAAAATTGGATACATATCCAAATGATAGGAGAACCAAAGGGTTCATAGCCTATTGATGTATTGGCTTACCAATGTTGTTCATGAAGGACACTTTATCTTTTAGGGTCCTCAAGATAAGAATTATTATTAAAGGATGAAATGACGTAGTTGAAAATGTTTGTAATCTTTGAGAAAATATGATTTGTGATAAAACTGAATGGATCATTAGTGATTAGGGTGAATCACTAATAATCGGGGTAAATCATCGATGATTATGGTAATCGTCATTGATTCATGCACGTGTAATATGGGGGCTATAAATAGCCATTTTTCTTAACAAATGAATCATTTACAATCAACAGGTTTGTGAAATCAGAGAAGCTTAAGCACATGTTTTAAGAGAAATTTTGACAAATGGTGGTGGTGGGACCATCTGGACAACATAGGAGGTCCACCCATACAAATGTAAGTCTGTGCATTTTGTTTTTTTCTAAATTTTTTTTAATTTTTTGGATTTTGATTTTAAAGTGTTATGGTAGGTACATTTTTTGGAAATCGTTAGGATCACCAGCAATCGTATGGATTGCTAATGATTCATAATGTAATCGACAGTGATCAAGGTGGGATCGTTAGCGATTTATACCAAATTATTAGTGATCGATGTAATTTGATAGAAATTTGATAAAATCTTGATGG
The DNA here is from genome assembly GCA_019776745.2 of Taxus chinensis. Classification (NCBI taxonomy): domain Eukaryota; kingdom Viridiplantae; phylum Streptophyta; class Pinopsida; order Cupressales; family Taxaceae; genus Taxus; species Taxus chinensis. The sequence goes on from CM034150.1 coordinate 407,811,228, forward strand.
GGGTGTGTTCTAATTGATGTTTTTTATTTTATGGATGCGGGTGAAGGCCAAGTTGACCATCAGAGATCAGATTCTGGTGGCTTTGGAAGATGTGAGGGAGGATATGTCTATTAATTATTGGGAACATCTCAAAGTAGTGAGTTTTGTGGGGATGCATTATTATAGATGCATTCACAAGCACTAAGGTTTATTGTTATCTTCGATTGAGAGATGGGATCCAGCCACTTGTACCTTATGGTTACCTATGAGTGATATTTCTATCACCTTGGGGGATGTGCATAGGATTACCAGGTTTCCTATACAGGGAGAGGAGATATATTACATAGAGGGAAAAGTGTATGAGGAGATTATATGGAGATGATGCAAATGATGTATGATTTACAATTGGTGGATTTTACTATTATCTTTTGTATGAGGAGTACAGGTAGGGTCATGCTAGTATGATTATGATGATGATGGGGATTTCATGTTTTTCTCTACTCGACTCAGGTGGTGAGTGATTTCCTTAGATGACGGTGGGTATTTTGGCTAAGATACTAGAGCATCGAACAGTATTCAAGTGGGCTCCTACCTTGATTTCATAGATCTACAAGGATCTATGGATGTGGAGGAGTTAGAAAATATTTGGGCTCAATGTTGGTTTTCTATTACAGTGTTGGGCCTTTGAGCATATATTTATGGCTCATCCCTATGGTTTACCATGGGGTAGTGTTGATATAGTGGTAGATAGGATAGGTTTTGTGTGATGAGGTGTAGAGGTAGGTCAGTCGGGAGGAGTGTAGAGTGAGGCACACTATCGATAGCTCATTTCAAGATTACATGTCATTAATATATTGTGGAGGCCTTATATTGATTTTCTAGTGTGGCTAGGATATGAGATGGATTTGAACTCCTCCTAGTAGGATTTTTGGATACAAGGATTACGTGGGGGAGAGTGGGATCTCATGAGGTTTAGTCACATCAGGTAGAATTTTAGATTGATATAGGATGTGCCAGATGATCTAGTTCCATATAGACATGATGAGGGGGATTTGGATACCTCCAAGGAAGTAATGGGGCATCATTATGTTATGTTGAATGAGGAGGGAGTGATGGGTTTTGATGAGCATGGTGATAGGGTTCCAATTGATGATGTTGTTATGACTGTAGCATATAGGGCATGGTGGAAAGGGTTATGTACCACATGGGATACAATGTGATTAGCTCAAGGAGGTAGGAGGGTGTGAGCCCAAGTAAAGGGGGTACATCATGTGGTTGATGCTAGTGATGAGGAGGGGGGTGGAGACAGATTGTCCTTGGAGGACACTATTGCATAGTTGATGGCTAAGAAGGCCATAATGGAGGTAGAGAGAGATAGCTTGAGAGTGGAGCAGAATGGCTTAGTGACATAGAGATATGGTGTGAGGACTGAGCATGATAGTTTGGTGATAGAGAGGGATGGTTTGAGGATGGAGTATGATGATATAATTCAGAAAATGGTATAGGAAGTAGCTGATCGTGATAAATATAAACAGAACCAAGATACCCTGAAAAGGGCTCTTAGGATTACAGGGACATCGGTATCAGGTGCTAAGTTGGCAGTGTGGGAACAAGCCAGTAGAAAAATGGGTGCACCGGGTATAGTTAGTTATGCTCATTATCATTCAGTTCAAGAGGAGTTATCATACTACAAGGATTTAGTGATATATAGCTTGCCCATTACTCTATAATATGGGGAGCATCGAGCTTGGAAAGGATTAATTACTAGTGCGAGCGCAGCGAGTGTGGATCAACCACCTAAAAGACCAGATGGAGAAGATGGTGGCGATGGAGGTGCGCAGGAAGGTGACGGTCAGGGGAGTGTTGTTTGTGTTAGTGAGCTCCTTGGTGGTATCTATTTTACTAGATAAATATGATGTTTTGTATTTTGATATGTATATGGCTCTTTATGAAGCCTCGATTTTGATGTAAATATTTTTACATACAGATTTTGGGGGGCTCCTTTTGATTGTATAGAGATATTTTGATGTGATGATTTTATATATATATATATATATATATATATATATGATTATGTGTTTTATTTTATAATTCGTGTGTTGATTATTATATTTTTGTGATCTGATTTGATTATGATTGTATTTGGTTTAATGGAATGTTTTAGTGTGTTATTATTTATGGATGGTGATATTTATATGTGAATTTAATATGATCCAAATGTCTCAAAATGTGTTCCAACTCTTGGATAAGAATGAAATATGTAATTATTTCTTTTCTACTATATCTAATAGATACATGATGGGAATAAATATGACAAAGGCACTCATACTTTCTTGCCTTTACAATAACTATTAACACATGACTAATAATTATTAGTCACATGTAAGGTATTGAATATAGGTATAAATGAACTGTAAACCTTCCTATAAAATGAGAATGGTTAACATATGGAGGTTGTGTGGGAGAGAAGGTTCTCCTGTCAATAGTTTCATAGAGAGATGACCCAGTTGTTTACTTTATTTTTTATGCAAACTGATCGATGCAAGAAGTTTTCCTTGATGAGAAATTTGATCGATGTAGGATGCTTTCCTGGGATGTTTTTGATAGTTTTAATTTTTAAGTTTGAGCGATGTGGGAAGCCTTTTTACATATGTAGTCATCCTTTGAGGGATTATTCTACCAATTTTGATTTTGGTTTTTAGATATTTTTGTCCTTCGAGGGATCGGTATATAATTTTAACATGTAGTTTTCCTTTGAGGGATCAGTCTACTTTTATTTTTGATAATATGATTTTGATTTTTGATAGTTTTCCTTCAAGGGATCAGTCTACTTATATTTGATAAGATGCATCCATAGATATTTTTAACTTCTTTTGAGATGAAGGCAGGCCCTAATAGAACATTTCAAGGAGGGGAAGATATGTGTACACAAACTACATATGTATGCCCCATGGCATGTCTTTAGTTGGTATATAGGGTGGATGTGTTTATACAAAATCATATCAACCCTTGAATGGCTAATTTTTGGATAGGGAATTTGGTGTGATTTCCAAACATGGAGCTATACTAAGTGTGGGACCTTTGTGAAATGGGATAGCTCTCTGAAGAAGGTCGGTTCTTGCTCCTAATTTACCTGCCATAAACTACTCCTAATAAAAACAAGACTACTAACTAAACTAATCTATCCTTTCAAGGATACAGGGAGAAAGATGCATGGAAAGTAAAACCTACACTAAGAGTGGTGGTACACCAAGAAAAGGAGGTGCTAGAAAGATTCCCAACCTTGCAAAATGAAGAAGAATGCACTTGGAGAGGGTGGTTATACACCATAGACCAAGATGCACACATTACACCATTTCCAAACAAACACATTATAACCAAATCCCTACAATGAAACATAAGTTTGCACAAAACATGTGATAGCAACAAAGAAAAATCAAACCATGAAAGGCTAAAATATTTAACACAAACACAGTTTCATTGCTCCATATGAATTTACACTATACATTGCAGTAGGGATAGGCAAGAATGCCATTACAATTTTTAGTGTGAAGGTGATCCATAGGGATCCAGGAAAAACACACCACTTCATCAGTTCCATCAGCACTAAGAAGGAGAAATAAGAAAAATGAATAAAATGAGGTAAACGGATAATCTGGAAGGAACCGCCACTCTGTACAGAGTGATGGTTTCAAAACCACCACCCTGTAAGGGCAGTGGTCCTAAAACCGTTGCCCAGCTAGGGTAGCGGTCCTAAGACTGTCGGTCTACTTAGGGTAGTGTTCATGTCACTTTTGAACAGAAAAGAAGAATGAAACATGAATGGATGTAATTTTGAAGTGCCCAGTCGTGTCTCTTCCCCTTACATGCCCTTTCACATCCTCTAGTGCATGGGAGGACATGGGAAGGCCTATAAATGCATGAAAGGAGTAAGATAATAGGCATTCAAATATCCAAAGAGATCGAGAAACAGAGTTTAATGAGATCAGTGAGCAATATCTTCAGTGTTGGAATGGAATTATAGGAGCAAGATGTAGAAACAAAGCAAGTAAGTAATTAGAGAGAAGGTTTACATTTTTGCTTCTTTTCATACTTATTGTAGTCTATAATTATCTATATTAGACCAATAAAAGTGGGAAGAAAGGGTAGTTTCCCTTCCCAAATGGTTTTCCTCCATTGGAGGTTTCTAGGATAAAATTTCTGGTGTTGAGGTTTTGAATTATTTCCTTCTCTGCAATTTCCTTTCTATAGCACTAGATAATCAGTCACAAAGCTCTAATTTTTTGAGAAAATATGTCATTTTCTAAAGTTGAAAGTAGAACAACATAATCGTGTGATTTGTAGAGTTCCAAAGTAGAATTTTATGTATCAGAAGGCCTTAAGACCCTTGAAATTCACAACAGCTCAGCTAAAGGAATGGAGAATAGGGGTGCAGAGGAGGAAAACTGACCAACCCTTTGTGTTGTGCACCCCTTTACATTTTATAGAAGAAATATTGAGAGAGGAGAAGAAATTTGGATTTTTACTTCAAATCACCTGTAAAATCCATCATGGTGCCTATAAGAGTGGTGGGAAAGTCTGCAAAACCCATACCCTCATGTACTTTTCCTTGTGAGAGAAGGAAACATGCTCATACCTTCATTAACTTCACTTCACCTACCTAGGAAATTGTTCATTGTTCACCAATTTTGGAGATCCAAAACCTCCTAAATTCACCCTTTGATGATCTCACATTGTAGATCATCTCTCCACGATTCAAACGACTGGTATTTTATGCGAATAGGGATCTTTGAGTGGAAAGGGGTTTTTTGTTTGTTTAGGTCTATGCATGCATCATCAGGTGAGTTTATTAACTAGCTCACCAAGCTGCTCAGTGAGCCATGCATCAAGCTCTCTAAGTTTGTTCATAGCAAGATCCTATTTCACCCTGAGCTCTATGTTGAACGCTGGTGAGCTATGTATTTTTAATGATAGGTTATTTCCTCTCTGATCATCAACTCTTCAAAAATTTTCCTCCAAAAAATGATTCTTGCATTGTCCAAATCCTTCCATACCTATTTTTGTGTCACTGGCCCTTTGTGAGTTCCTCATATTCTTTCCACTTTGCATTTAATTTTCCCTTTAAGTCAGCCATTTCCCATTTTGTTGAGCTAATTGCACACGAGACTTCTGAAACTGCCTCTGATTTTCATTATTTTTGTTGGGTAAGCCGCTAGCATTCCTCTCTGAGCTCTCCACATTTCTTGCCAGTTTGAACAAGCCACTTGTATATGCATTGTGTGGTTAAGCGCATGTTAATTGTCGGGTCGAATGCATGTATGCCCATGCAGGAGCTTCATTGTTATCCCCATGAGTTGGCAAGATTTGGCTCAATCTTGAAACCTTGGATCCAATTCCAACCACCTCATCCTTCTATGTGCATGCCAACTCAATCCTTACCTAGTTCCTCCCCCGAGAAACTCCACGTGGCATGTTAACTAGTTCAATGAAAAATGCATTCTCACCTACCCACTTGACTCCCCAGGTGGCTTGGTGAATCCAATGTAATAGACTTTGGGCCCAATCTTTTCAGGCTTTCAGAGTTTATTTCTTTGCATATTCCTCCCACACCACTTTGGAGATTTTCCACCCAAAACTTTGACTTCAATCTCCAAAGCTAATCCTGAAATGACCCACCTCTTAAATCTAAAAATTTTAGACTTAGGACTTCTCCAACTTCATATAATCATAGCTTGTTGCTTCGGAGATTTTTTCACCCAATTCCAAAGCCAATCCCTTTGAAATTCCAAAAATCACCCATCGATTTTCCACGTCACCCAACTCACCATGAAATTCAGATTTTTAGTTATTGCCACTTCAAACTTCTCCCGTGCACCATTTCAAAGTTTTTTTCCATGGACTTCCAAAGTAGGTGTTGTATTGACCCCAAATAGTATTGGGTTGACCTCCAAAAGACCCCCCTGATCCTCTACGTTCTGCAATCGATCCAACTAAATAGCCCGCCATTTTTTCTTCCTTCGCATGTTTTGGCCAATTTTATGACCGTCCCTTTAAGATTGGTTCATCTCACCATTTCTCCAAGGTGAGTAACTATCTAACTCCATGCAAGGAATGTACATTAAGCTCCCACACGATTTGACTCCCTTTTGCCATTTTACTGCTTGCGAGCTTTACATTTTCCATGTCGAGATTTGAGTTTACTGTAATGTCCACATGGTTGTGAATTCATTACTATGTCACTGCAACTCATGCACAATCTCATTCTCCATCATCATGCCCTCAAGCCTTTATGATATTCTCTCCCCATTGGTTTGGCTTTCCACTTTTCTTTCACCATACAATCCTGGTTCTATGAAATCCTAAGCCTCCTGTTCTTCATTCTTCTAGTGGGCTCACTCAAGATTTGTGCCCTTTTGCGATGAACTCACCCAAATCTCTGCATGATTTCCAAGCTTACCCTGATGAACTCACCACTGGGTCAATTTTGATATGACCTCCTTACATCCAAAAATCTCCCTGGTGCTATGTCAAGCTCCCTGATGACTTAAAAATCCCTTTTTCATTACGCTCATGAGCTCAATGAGTTTGATTCTCTGTTTTCTCCATAGCTCGGGCCTACGTGTTCTAACTTGGCCCTCTAAGATCCTGAAATCAAATCCCCGCCATTTTCTCTTGGTCGGCTCCTAGCTCGATACTATAGGTGCTCAAATTAGTCTCACCTCGTTTGTCATTGAAATTCCTCATTTTACGGCCTCTGTTATGTTTTCTATCTCCCCGGGTTCAAATGGAGGTTCTCCTACATTTTACGGTTTGACAGGTGAAGTTTCTCGGTCAAAATCACTTCTCGACATCAGTTGAAACGTGGCCCTTTCTGGTTGGATGCGGCTCTATAGGGCACTTTAAAAGATCTAAGGCTCACTTCAACCTAAAACATGTCCACGTGGTAAGCCTGCACTTACTTAGGGTCTCCACTCATGGGGACCATCTTGAAGTTGTGCCATAAACACACTGGAGGCTTCCGCCAAGCCTTCCAATACTTAGACTTTTCAAGCAACTTCCTAAAGGGCCTAAGACATGTGGAGGGACCACGCATGTTTGGGGTCTCTACTTTTTTAGACCATCTCAAAATATTCCATTAAGACACGTAGCAGGAAGGGAAATGGAGAAACAGAGCTTCCAAGCCATTTAAGGTTTTTTGCCTTTTGTAAAAAGGGATAAAATTGTAATTTGAAGCGCGACCCCGACAGGAAATAAATGCCAGCGTTGAATATTCAAAAATGGAGGTGTGAGCCTGTGGGGAAAATATGGAACTTTTTCCTTCTTGGAAAATAGGTATAAATTGAAAAAATGAAGCACAGGTCCGTTGGGACCCACATTAGGACACGTTTCAAGCCCATTTTCTAAGGGCGGAGGGGTGGAGAAAATTGTAAAAATTTTACTTTCTTCCAGAAGTTATTAAATGTCAAAAGGTGCTCCCATACCCATTTCCAATCACATTTTGCCATGTGGAGGGCTCAGATTAAAAGTTGAAAGGAATGATCAATGGTAGCTATGCATTTCATTTGATTTTTCCACCATTAAAGCTCTAGGATGTTTGGAGATGCATTTTTACATCATTCTTTATCAAATTTTTGGCAAATTTGTGTTGTTTTGGTCTATAAAGTTCAATTGAATCAATTTGGGAGCTCAATTTGTAAATCTGAAGTACTTTTGAAGTGGATTTTTGCTCAGGCTCATGTAAAAACAGAAAATGCCAGATCCAAAAATTGCAGAGTAAAATTTCAAAGGGAAAAAGGATGAAATGATGAAAGTGCAGGTGCAAAAGGTTAAAAAGGCGTTGCCTCGAAAGCAAAAAGGGATGACCTGTCAAGTTTAGCTATGCAGATGCTATGAAAAATGATTAAAGGAGGGATTTCTCACATGAAAAAATTAGAATGATTAGAAGGACTCCCAAAAAATTGTGGCATGGCATCCTAGTCATTATCCGAGGGTCCCAGAGACGTGATCAGTTCATAATTGGTCCACCTGGTAGATTTCAGATCTAAATTTGTTAAATGTCTCTGTCTAAAACAAATTGGTAACAAGCAAAGTGCCCTCAAATATTTTTCTCTTTTGAGGGAAAAAGGTGTTGCAGGTGCCAAGGATGAAGAATATGCCTCCAGTTAGAACAATGATGCAAATATTTGCAATGATTCACCTTTTTTGAAAACACCTGGCAACTTTTTTGTTTATCTATTGAATGTCACTTTCTACAAATCATGATCTGATATGTGCAACAAAGGTGCTTCAAATATTCCTCTTTTGGGGGGAAAATTAGATGTAAAGGGTGTATTATAAATGCCATGAGATTACTCTTGCAAATGGTCAGAGTATGAATTCTTGAGAAAAAATTTGAGAAAGTCATCTTCCCGAGAGGCCAAAGCCGAGATTACCCATTATTTTCTTTTGTGTCAGATTTTATTTCATGTCAAGTTGGTTACAGCTGTATAGCCATTAACAAGCACTGAGATTTCTCTAGAACTTTTTCCCTACTGATGAATCTAAGAAATTTTGGAATTAATTTGTGTCTAATCTCTAGCAATTTTGTCCTGCTTTATTTTTAGAATGTCTACAAATAGTTTCTTTCATTCCTATTGCAATCTTATACTAATTTTTTTGTGAAATCACACAGGATCTCATCCCTGTGTTAGTCTAATGGTATTTGTAATTTCATTTCAAGAAGAGCCTTCATCTTGGATGAGATAAACAAATTTAAAATCAATTTACTGTATTTGTTGATAAAGATATTTTGTAAGTCTTCGGGTGTACCTTAGGCGTGATTAACCAAAAACTTTAGTGTTTAATTGAGTCTTCCAATTCAAGCCTTCATGTTGGAGTCTCAAATATTATATGAAAACGTGTTGATCTAGGCCTCCATTGAAGCACACCTTCTGGTTGAAGGAACGTATTGACTGTTCTTAAGCTTTCTGTTGTGAAGTTGTTCATTATTGTGAAGTCCCTCCAAAGATCCGGTATAATTAGCTTTATCCTATTTCATCCCCCACCAAAATCATTTAAAAACCATTGATCCACCCTGAACCACCCCTGTTTGCCCTGTGTATCAACAAAGGAACAAAATCTACTTGCAAAAATATGCAAAACAATCAGGATCTCTTAATGTCTTTAGTAACCTTTATCTTGTATTGAAAATATCTCCATAATTTGGAAGTGGCAACTCATGAGAGTCAGATTTGGTGTGTTGATCATATTTTCCCAGGGATTTCTTTATTAAATTTGTGCAAAAGAAAGGTATTTGTGTCTCCTTCAATAACAAAGGTTACAAAATAGGCTCTCTTACCTTGGTTGAAAGGCACAACCTAAAATAGTTAGGATAAGATCAAATCCTTTTAAGGTGCTACCCACTTCTTCAAGGCCTGAGTGCTAAAAAGTCAGATAAATTGCTTCCTTGGCTACAAAATGACATACATAATCATTTATCTTCTTTTGAGTGTCCTTTCAAATCCATGATGTTGCTCAGTTTGTGATTAAGAGTAAATCCGAGTACCAACAGATACCACGCCCTTCTCTATGAGCTTCATGCTCAATCTACGAGCTCATTTGTGAGCTCCATTAAGCTTGGTTCCCATTTCTATTAATACCCCACTATATCAATTCAACAACTCGTTGATCAAGCCCCTTCTGACCTCCCACCTTCATTCTTCACTGTCTCACTTTCCAACACAATACAATGTCGAGTTCCTCATTCGCAAACCACAATATTCCCCCTGGCCACATTGTAAATCAACTCAGTTCTCCAAGTCAGTGATCCATCCTTCCTTGTTGTAGACCTTGAGCTAGTTACATAGCTTAGTTGAGCCAATATGAGCTCATTGAGCTCCCTAAAAATTGATCCCTACAATGCAACACCTCAGCTTCCACCTAGCTACTTGGTGAGCTCCTTCCAACTCGGTTCTTCAATATGGCCCCTTTTGAGAATGCTTGACCTAGGCCTTCTAGTTCTTGGGATATTTTGAATTTTTTCCAATGCCGAGAGTTGTGGAGGATTATTGAAATTTATGAAAACTAGGTTTCATAAATTATTTGCCCACCTAGCCCATTCTTGGCTGGATGCAAGCCCATCGGGATCCACTCTCATCTCAAGAGAAAATTGAGTTTCTTTCAAAACCTAGAAGACGAAAAATTACTCAAATTGTTTCAAACTCCCAAAATGTTCTCGAATGCCTTTGAAAACACGATTTTTACCTGAATACCCTGATGCACCCCATGAGGTCCTGTTCCAGTGCCCGGATCCTATACTCCATGTTATCCATTTTTCCCAAGGGGGAAAAATGGATAACAGGATGATTGTAATGATTTTCAAGTTCCTACTAAGGAGGAAATTTTCCATAAAAAAATATGTGATGAACATATTTGTAGTGCTCATCTTTAAGGATTTTGCGATAGTGACAAAAATCCACATGTTTTCAAATCATTATGATGATAAGATGACTAGTTTGATGATGGGATAAGACATTTTATATGACTATTGTCCTGATGGTCAAAATGTTAATAGTGGAAAGGACACAATTATAAGGCATTCAAAGGTTCCTTTTTAGGTGTACCATCAAGGGAGGCTAGATGATACACTCCTGACCCATACTTGTGAGTGATAACGTATGGACTGATCCAGTTAAGGGAAAAATTCCCACGTTTACTCCTTTTTAGAGTAGTAACATTTTGAATTTCCTTGAGAATGAGATCACCTATGTTAAAGTGACATTCTTTTGTATGTTTTTTATATGTGCATTTAATGCATTCTTGATAGACATGATGATGTTCAAGGGTTGTTAAATGTTTTTCATCTAGTAGCTCTAAGCATGCTAGATAATTTTGTCGATAATCTTCTTCAGGGATAAATTCTTTGAGAGATACGTGAAGGGATGGGATTTTAACTTCAAGGGGTAGAACCAACTCAGAATCATATACTAGTGAGAAGGGCATAACACCTATAGAAGTATGGATGCTAGTTTGATAAGCCCAAAGAGCAAACAGGATTTGGAGATGTCAATGCCTACCTGCTTCATCAATTGTTTTCATGAGGATTTTTGTAACTATTTTATTAGAAGATTCATCTTATCCATTTACTTTAGGATAATATGGTGATGAAAATCTTCATTTGATGTTGAATGTGTCACAAAATTTCTTAACATCCTTGTTCTTGAAGGTATTTCCATTTTCGGTGACAAGTTTATGAGGGATGCCAAAGCGACATATGATGTGTTGATAGATGAAATCAATGATTTTTTTTTCTTTAGTTAAAGTTAAGGGAATGGCCTCAAGCCATTTTGTAAATTATTTGGTGGCTCTGATAATAGAAAGATGTTGTTATGCTGAGCGAGGATTAATAGCACCAATGAGGTCTAACCCTCATTGCAAGAAAGGCCATAGATACTGTTATGGTTGTAAGACTTGGATAGGAATATGAATGAGGTCCTAATGTTGTTGACATTTTATGTGTTTCATGACATACATGCAAAAATCTTGGTTGATGGTAAGCTAGTAATAGCCCGGTCGTAAGACACATTTAGTGACAACATTACCATTGAAATTTCCACCACATATACCATCATGGACTTCTTAGATGGCCTTAGTGGATTCGTGGGATTTAAGATATCTTAGTAAGAGGCCATCGAATCTCCATTTGTAAAGGATACCACCTACAATGACGTAGCGGTTAGTACATTGGAAAAATGAACGCTTAGCATTTCTTGATAGATCAGGAGGAATTGTAGATTCCAAAAGGTAGCCCAATATTTGAGAGTACCATAAGTCAGCTAAATTATTTTCAATGACATTGATATAGGGGAGTTTGTTTTTTAGAGATGTTTGATTCAATCTATGGACAACGATGAAAAGTTTGGAATTATCAGTTATTTTTTAGTTGATAAAGTAATGAGGGACCCTAAATAGTCCATGGTGGCTACAAATTTATTAGAAGATCACGGAACTGTCTAGATGTTGTAATGGTCAAAAGCTTCGAGGAGGAATTCATCAATGAATTTATATTTATGTAGGATTTTTTTCTTACATTGATAAATTCCTTATGTTTGATTAATGACAAGCTACAAATCTTTGTAAATATCTATGATTTAAACACCTAGCATAACAGCGGTTTGAAGACCCATTATTAAAGCTCCGTATTTGGCCATGTTGTTAGTGCATTCAAAGTTGAATTTGGAGTCCCCCAGGGAGGTATGATGACAATACCATCCTCTCCCCCTTGTTGGCATTTAGATCCATAAAAGAAAAGGGTTATTTTTATAGGATTAAATTATTGATCATCCATAGTGTTGATAGATTTATGACGTAGTTGAGTGTCAAGAAGAGGATCTTCGATGATCTTATCTGCAAAGGCCTGACCCTTAATAGCTTTTTGTGCTATGAATTATAGATCAAACTTAACATAAGCATAAGCCAACGAGTGATGTGCTCACTATGGTATGGTTTAGAATACATTGATTTAAGTGGGTTAGAATTGGTGACAACATAAGTTTTTTTATTGAGTAAATAGTGGCCTAGTTTGGACTTTGTGAAGTACAAGGCACAACACAATTTTTCAGCTTCAAAGTAATGGGTTTTATATTCATGGAGAGTGTTTTTTATGTAGTAAAAAACCTATTCACAACCTTGCTCATCTTAATGATCAAGCATGGAACCCAAGGCATGATCTGTGGCAGATGTGTATAAATAAAATGGTTCCCCCTCACAAGGAGGCATGATCACAGGTGGCGATAAGAGATATTTTTTGAGCTCGTAAAAAGATTTTTAATAATTATGATCCCACTTAAATTTAATGTATTTACGAAGAATATGATGAAAAGGTTGACAGCGGTCTAAGAGTTGTGATATAAAGCAACGGATATTCTATAATTTACCTTGGAGGCTACGCAATTGGTTTATATTTGAAGGAGGATTCATTTCAAAAATTACTTTGATCTTTGTTGGATCTACTTCAATGCCTTGGATAGATGCAATGAAGCCTAAAATTTTACCTATGAGAAAACCAAAAACACATTTAGCAGCATTAAGACAAAGAAAGTATTGAATAAGATGAGTGAAAATTTAATCAAGAACAATGAGATGATCCCTACATTGTTTAGATTTTCCTAGGAGATCATCAACATAGTCTTCTACAGTGTTGTGGATAAGATTTTGAAAATTATACGCCATGGCATGTTGATAAGTGGCCCCTGTATTCTTAAGTCTGAAGTACATGAAACGGTAACAAAAATTTCCCCTAGTGGTGATGAAGGATGTATTGTGTTGATCGTCGGGGGTGATAAGGATTTGATTGTAACCAGAGAAACCATCCATAAGGGAAATCATCTCATGGTTGGCTGTTAGATCAATGAGATGGTCAATGTTTAGAAGAGGGAATTCATCTTTAGGACAAGTGAGATTGAGATCTCAAAATTCAGCACATATGTGTAACTTGCCTAAGGATATGGTCATGGGTATAATATTAGAGATCCATTGTGGATAGTTAATGGGTATGATGAAATTAGTGGAGAGTAGGCATTGTAATTCTTCTTTAATAAGAAGAGTTGTGCGAGGGTACATTCTATGTGGATTTTTTTTTATTGGTTTGGCATTAGAATAGGTGACAATATTATATACGATGATGTTAGGATCAATACCTGGCATATCATTGTATGACCAAGAAAAGGCTTGATTATACTAAGATAAGAAGGTGGTGAAATCATTTAACTCTTGTGGATTCAAAGATTGACAGATTTTTATCGTGTGAGGTTGTTGTGTAGTTCATATGTTAACGTCGATAATGGATTCATTAAGGAGCATTGATGTGTCGAGTGGTAAGGATTTTTGAAGGAAATGGTTCTCTACCCCCATGTGGGAGAGGATATCATGATTTTCCTAACATTGAAGAATGATGATGGTAGGTGAGTCATCTTCGATTATTTCTAGCCAGATGAGAGGAAGTGCTTTAGTAACATGATTAGTTTGATAAGTCAATGGACCTAAGGTACTAGTATTGACTAAAAAAATGTTAGGAGGAATGGATATTGTGTCTTCAATGTCCTTAGGGTCGTCATGGGTGGTCAAGGATGATGGTTTGGATTCGATAATAGGTCTAATGGTATTTGACACAGAGGATCCGGAAGTTGGTTTCACGTAACTCAGACCATATTTTTCATGTGGTTTGTGGGAATTTCGGATGATTAAATCATGGATTCCATGTTCATAACATCCAAATCCAAAGTATTTCAAGGTGCAATCATGGAGGTACATTTATGCGAATACCTGGTTATATAATAATTTGAAGTTTGATATGAATGGCATAGTGCACCATTGATAAGTAGGTTGTGAAGAAGGGTGACCGATCCCTCTATAGATGAGACTCTTTTTTATATGTGGGGGACCATAGGAGATGATATCCCTGACATTAGGTTCACACATGGGTTGTTTATCCTTTCTTCCATATATATTGGGTGTAAGAAGCGAATTAAGCATAAGGAGACGATACTCCCCAAGTGAAAGATGCTCCATAAAGTTATCAAGGGAAGATTCATCTGGTAGTTTAGATGATGGGATGGATGTGCTGGTAGATGCCTCGTTAGAGGATCCTGAGTTTTATTTTGGAACAAATACATCGTTTAGACAATACATCATGTTGTAATCTCTAAAGGGGTTAGGATCCGTAGGAACTATAAATTTTTTACCCTAGTGTTGATATTTAAGGCATCAATACAGTATTGAGGGAATACAACACATAGTGCATACCCAAGGTTGGTGTAGTAATATGTTGTATTGGAACTCTCCTTCTACAAGATAGAAGAGTTCAAAAATATTTTTGACACTGACTTTAAGTGCTAAGATGATTGTACCCAACGTGGGAGTAATTGTATCATTAAAGGCTCAGAGTACAACTGGTGTTTGGATAACAATGGTATTCAGTAATCGAAGTTGGTTGAATGTGTATGATGATATAATATTGATTGCAATGCCATTATCAATCTTGACTCTTTTTATGAGGACATCATTGACTTGAGTGGTGATGAAGAGGGGGAGGTCAAGATCTTCTAGCTGTAGTGATGGTATTTCAGAAGTATAAAATGAGATAGAAGTGGATGTTTCAAGAGTGCCTACTAGGTTTGTGAAAGGTTGTGGGTTATCTAAAGAAACTGATATCGACTGAAGAGATTCAATCATGGCTTATTTGTGTGATGGTGAGGTTTGAACCTGTAGACATCTAAAATTTCAACATGATTAATTACAATTAATTTTTACCGCAACATCATCTAAATCCATATAATAATTAATTACAAGATTAATTATTATTTAATACATTTTATCATTTTCCCCTTTATCATTTTATTATCCTTTATCATTTATCTAATATTCCATTTTATCATATTTACCCTTTTAATCATTTATCAAATATCCCAACATGTCATCATTAATCATCTTCATTCATCTAATATCCCATTTTATCATTAATCTCATTAATCCATTATTATATCATATTAGCCTATTTTAATTATTCATTAACATCTAGGAATTTAATATTCCTACCTACCACCTACCCTACCACCTACCCTAAACATATCCTTTCCTTGTAACCTCACCCCTAATCATCATTTATTAACCTAATCTAATTCTAATCCTAATCACATCCTCACCTCTAAATCTAGAGGCTTCTATTTCTATAAGCCTCTCTAAAATTCCCTCTTTCATATCTAAAAATTCAGAAAAAAAACCTTCAACTCTATAATTATCTATTCTATAATCCTCAATTCTTCTCATCAATTCTCCACCCTTGATCCAAATCCAATATGGCTTCATCCTAGCCATTGAATACTCCACTCCTCAGCTATAACTTTATCTCTCCTCCTCCATGAGAGCCATCTCTCAAATACAAAACAAATTTATGTTAATTTTATCAATCATCCATTTTTATATTCAATCATTTAATCAATACACCATCTACAATCAAATTCATCCTTCATCAAACAATCATCAAGCAAATATCAAGGGGATGTGTTGCCCAAGTGTCTCCAAAATCTTAAGCAAGCACATCCAATCCACCATCGAGAGAAAATCCAACACATCAAAGGAGGAATTTTTCAATCTTGTAGGTAAGTGCAAGTATTATATTATCTCTCATTTCCATCAATTTCTCTATCTAAGGTTTTTTAAGAAGATTATATTAGGGAAGCAATTTAGTTGTTTTCTCACATTTCTACTCACCAATATTTTTTTGCATTACATTTTGGAGCCCACCGTGGGGATTACCCCCCAATAAATTTGATTCTTTTTAGTAACATTCCATATTAAAAACAAGTTGTTCAATTTCAAAAAAAAATGTTGATATTTTCACCTTGAAATTTCAAATTTTTGTGGTAGTCATCCGTTTCAGCACTTTTGACCTTTCGAACAATGCTTATGTACACAAAAAAAAAATTTAATTGAAACAGTGGTTTTGGATGAACTAATAACTTATGTGGTCATAGGGATCTATTTTGGCACATTTTAAAAACTTGTGGCACTTTTATTTACAGTTTAGCACTTTTGTTGTCTGACTATCTTTTGTGCAGGAACAACACTTTCATTTATACTATAGACATTTTGTTCATACTTTAGCACATTTTTTTAAAATTTAGCACTTTTTGTATCTCTAACCCTATTCTTTCCAATTTTAGCACTTTTTTTCATACTTTGGTGCTTTTGTTTCTACTTCAGCACATTTGTCACTATTTTAGTGCTTCTGTTGTCTGGCTTTGTGTTGTGTAGGTTTTGCACATTTGTTAAAATTGTGGCATGTTTGTTCAAACTATGGCACATTTGTCTTTGAACCATATTTTGTTTATATATCAGCTCTTACATTTAGATTTTAAAAATTATATTTTGATAATATTATTTTTTTCACTTTTGGTGTATTTTTTTAGAATTTAGCGTGTTTGTCACTGTTTTAGCACTTTTGTTTTCAATTAAGCGGTTTTGACCTGTAATAGCACTTTTTTCTTGATAACAGTTTTGCACTAGTACTAACTAACTAATAACGTTTTTTAGTTTTTAGTCATGTTTTTTAGGTTCTTAGATTCTGTTTTTGTAGGAATATCGTAGAAATAAGGGGAAACTTTTTCGATTTTAATAATGGATTTTTATTTGCCTAATGTTTGTGGTTGCAAGATAGTGATTAATTGAAAACTATGAACCCTTTGTCTTATAACTTGAATGGTCCAAGAATATTGGGGTATAAAACAAACTACTAATTCTTTTTTTTTACAGGTCCCTTTTTTGAAGGCCCCATTATACATGATTTATCATTAATTTCTATTTGTGTTTATTTTCCTTTTGTGTTATGTGTTACTGCTTGTTTTAACCTAAAGATGACACGGTCTATGCTCTCCTCTCACGTCCTAAGACAATCTTGAGGATCAAAAGAGGCAAGTATTCCCTTCCCTTTTTTAGGGGGGGGTAACGTGACGTGGAAGTGAAATCCATGCACTTATTATAGTATTAAGGGTCTCGTGACTGTGGAATTCACCTCCACGTATATAGACACACCCCGTGTTCCAGCGGGGTATATAAATTCAAGGATAGTTGTCATTATTGTCTAAGCTCTTGCTTGTTTTAAGAGCAACATGAAGTGATTGGATTCCATATCCCAATACCTAGGCCTTAGACAATATCCTTGCAACATGAAATTGGGCCCCATGTATCGTAAGGTATATCAGGGACCCCCTAGTGATCTTGTGCATCCTAGACTTGGAAACCTCTTGGCCACATATTAAGCTATATTGTAAGGAGACCGCACTCCCCAAGATCACTCGCTATCCAAACCCACATTAAAACATAGGTGGAGATTCAATTGTGGCACCATCATTGGTGTGTGGTATTGAAAGAAGGTTATAGCTTTATTTTAAACCCACATGAATAGCTAGGGTGTGTGTTGTATGTTTTTTGTGTGATTTTGAGCACCCTTGACCATCTTATCACATTAAAATATTAATCAATAAAACATCATCCTAATAAATTATCCATAATCACATGATCCTAATCCTAATCCTAATCCCATCACCATCCTTAATCTGCAATCCTACTCCAAAACTAATCCCCCACACATCCTATTACAATTATGGCCTTTGATACTCAATCCCCATCCTCTCCAAACCAACATCCAAATCCCTACCTCTTTTTCTAAATCCATCAATCTAGTTACCCCATCACCCCCCACCCATCCAAGTCAACCATCTCACTTTGACCATGAAGTCCCACACAATATAAAACACATTAACAAACAAATGTCGAATCTCACATCCTACCTCAACCAATCCCATCCTCATCATCCAAATCAACCTCCCATATCAATCTTAATATCCTAAAATCATCCAACAACTTAATCAACAAATATCTGATCTCCAATCTTCAATCAATCAATCACCCCTTAAACTATCATCTAGTAAACAACCTCATCCACAATTCCATTCCTAAGATCCCTACCGCTCACCCTATTAACTTCCTCTCTGAGAAAATAGAATCATCTCAATCATTACCTCAACCTAAACAACATAAACCACTATCCCCACAAACCAATTACATATATTTTAACCACCTCACCAGCTTTTACCTAGACCAAGAGGACCTTCTTTATGTCCTTACTAATCCAACCACAAATCCCAAACCCACACAGCTATCCTAAACCCCAAACTCCAAATCCCCTATCAATCATCCTAACCCACACCTTTCTCCCATCAAAACTCATACACCACCATCCAAAATCTCAACTTATAAATTTAATCATTTCCAAACCTATCATCGAGTTCCATTCACATACCCACAAAAATCCCAACTACTTACCCCAACATTATTATCTCCCAGATCCCATCTTAGTCCTCCATCCTCAACCTTTCTCCTATATTGTCCCACAATCCCTAATCCACCATCAATTTTAACCTCTAATCCTATTTCATCCCCTCCATCACCTAAACCCATTCTTGCTAGAACTATCTCATCCACCATGAAACTTAAGTCACCCTCATCCTCTTCTACCCATAATCCTAAACCACCCAATATAGCTCTTGTGCCACCCTAATCATCTAATCATATCTTCACCCCTTCATCATCAAAACCTAATACTATCCTATCCTCTAATCCTATTACAAATCCACCATCCCCCAATCATAAAACATCTAGCCTAACTACTAAATCACCAACTCCCAACCCTAACAAATCTGATCCAATACTCTCCCCACCCCATCTCCTACACAATATAATGAGGCTCATATGGCACCTTCATCTATTTCATCCCCTAAATAGACCAAATCTAATTTGGTTCCTACACCACACCCATCTCCCAAATATCATTTATCCCCAACATCACCCAAATCCAATGTGACCATGTAGTCACATAATATTGCACATTAGACATTATTTAGCCCAGTTTCATACTACTATTTAGAAGGTTCTCAAGTTACTAAAGTATTAATTAATCCCACATTTTTTGCCACATTATTTTACTTTTACTTTGTCATTCCCCCATATTTACTTATGTATGCCCAGTCTATTTCGTCATTATCCACCATTTTAGCCTAAAATGGGGTGCCTTATCTTGTACTAGGGTGCTCGAGGTGCCTTGATCCCACCAGAGGCATCCCGGTCTATTTTTATATTTCCCTCCACTGATTGGGCTATTTGTGACCATTTTTCATACTTATCTTTTTACTCATTAACCTTTTCGAGGTTAATTATGAAATTAAAGCTTGAGAACCCTATAAATATAAATTTATGAAGCCATAATGAGGGTCCTAACGTCACACACTACTATCACTCCATGTAGATTTGCATCCATTAGTGACATGCATCAAGGCTAGAGATCTACATCACACATCACAACATAAGGGGAGGGATTCTATTATATTATATTTTTCTATAGTTATTATTGATTGTTATTTCATAAAGTACGACTAGCACGAGAGGACCTAGGGCACAAAATGGACACACGCACCAGAATTACATCCAGTTCTGAAATGTAGTGCAATGCTCAATGATAAGTCCACTAGTTTAGCAGTTGAGGTCAATTCGACCCATTCATTCTGCATCTTTATTTTTCTTAGGGTTTTATACTTCTCTTTGTATTGCAGGTCATCACATCAATATCCAGCACATTCGACATAACTTTATGGATCTAGTGCGATAAATAGGAAGGGTTTCATATCAACTTACGGCCATAAATATTTCAATTTCTGAGCATTTGTAGAAACCAAGGCACCTGAATTGCATACCAGGGTGCCCTGTGGCATCCCAATACCTTTCAGGGAACTTCAGTTTAGATCCACCAGATATGCCCTTTGTTGGACCTTTGAGTGTTCGTATTTTCTCCTATAACTTGCAATCAAACCTGCGACAATTTGCGACAGTCTCCTATGATCAGCTAATTCATCCTCTTCCTTTCTTTGGTATAATTAGGGTTTTGTTTCATTTAGACTAAATATTTAGAGTTATTTCATAATTTTTTATTGCATTTATACATTGTTTTAGTCCTCCTAATTAGATTAACTAGGGTTACTATTTCATTGCATTTAGGTAATTTTAGTTAATCATTTTGGTGAACCTGGCTCTCTTCACACTTAGGAATCCCATTTTGTTCTATCATGGGTCATCAGATATCCTAATCTAATTTACTTAAGATACATCCCACTTTCTAGATTGTTTTCCAAAGAGCCTTAGACACAACGTATTATGATGGAATATTCCTTCACATAAATTAAGTTTTATGGTTCATTGTTTCTTTTTCAACCCTAACCTTGATGACCCTCCATCTAACCAAGCCATCTTAGACTCGATTCAAGCCTTACATGAAAAAAAATTTGTCATGGAATCCACAATCACATCTCTTAGATCTGAAGGTCACCAGTCGAAGGATGTTTCTCAATCACATATATCCTATATGAAATCTATGGAATCAACGATCACATCTCTTAGATCTTAAATCCAATAGCTTAAGGATGCTTCTCAATCACATACATCCTCTATGAAATCTATGGAATCTATGGAATCAATGATCACATATCTTAGATCTGAAATCCAGCATGTTAAGGATGCTTATCAATCACATGTTTGTGCTCCTACATCTTACATGTAATCTTTGTCCATTACATGTCATCTTGTTGAACCTCAAGACCTTTCATTACCTGAGCCTTTCATATTCGAGCATAATACCATGCCACATGCAATCCTTACTCAACTCCTTATTCGTCAGTTGATCACTCTACCACCTACTCATTTCTATTCACCTTGTCAATTAGCAAAATATCCAGGTCATCCATATTGTAATTATCATCGAATCAATGGACATAATGTGAATGATTGCCACACTCGGTTGCCTAATTTAAAGTCTTACACATTAAAGTATTATTTTATTCAGTTCACAACAACCCCTTCCAAAGGCAACACCCACATGGAATCCTAAGTCTATTCCTTCCTCGATTAGTCACGATCCATCTAAGAAAACACCTACAACTACTAGTGAGTCTCCCTCTACCTCCCTCTACTCTTTCTAAGGAGGTTTTAGATAATCCTCTCACTCATTACATGTTTTATGTTGATAATCACACACATGAGCATATTGCTTCTTCTCCTAGTCGGACCAGTACCATTGTTCCATCCCATGGATCTCCTATTTCTAATGTTGCTTCTTCTCCACTTATTAAGCATCATCATCCCACTTCTCATACACCTTCTTTGGTTAGTCAAGTTCCACCTAAGCAATAACCTACAATATCCCCCATTCAACAAAGTCAACCACTTATCAAAATTAGTTCACAAACCACTCCTACTAGGTCATCTACTACATTACCACATAAACCTAAGTAGTATCCCTTGAGACTCGGTGCAACATGGCCTCTTCCCAAATCTACACTCCAACCAATTAAGTTTTTTAAAGAAACTAATCCTCCTCCTAGTGTTTATGATACATTTTCACTCTCTCCACCACCACATAGTTCTACTACATACTTTGTCCAAAAAGGTCCCACCACACGTAAACTTGGTCTTTGGTAGGTGACTCTTGTTACTCTACCCTCCTGATGAAACATTTATATTCTTATGGTTCTTGTATGACTGTTGAGGGATCTTTTTCCATAAATAACCATGCTTCATCTTACCTCCCCGTATTCCTCCATTACATCACCACTTATGCTAAAAAACATCTATAATACTTTACTTCTCATTACGCATTTTCAATTAAACGAAACCTATAATGTTACATCACCTTCCTACATTATTTATTACATATTACATGCATTATCATACATTTGAGGGGCATAACATTCACACAAATCCCCCCTTCATCTTTTAACACAATTACATAGTCTTACACCACATATGTCCTATCAATTATTTATCATCATTTCCTATGGGCATATCATATCACGCATCATAACACCGTCATTACCTGATGACACACTCTTGTCCTTCAGTTCACACTTGATTGTTGAGGGATTACTGTACGATGGAAAAGTGACATGCGAGCATGGGAATCTACAATTAACTCTTCCTCGCACCCGACCTCCCAATGTCGTGCCGAGACATCCGGTGGGGATGGAATACACATGGGGTGTAGATAAACTAGTTAGGTAATCTTTTGTCTTCAACATGCAATAATGGGATATGAAAATCTAAGGAAAAGAAGGCCCTCCTAACTTGAACCCATGTGATAGATCGTTCAGTGAGGATAGCTTCTCGAAGGCTCTAATAAATATCAAGCTCTACCGTGATCTGATCTATGGGTTGTGGGATACGTGGAAGATGACTTGTGGGTGCTTCGTATATATCTCCCGACAAGGTCATGAAAATGGAATGGCTAAATGTGTAGTGGATCTTTTGGTGTTTTATGAACGATTCTCTGGTCTAGTCCAAAAATCTTTAGCTTGATTAGCTACTACGTTTAATAATTATAGTTGTGTGAAGATGTCTGGTGGAAGTGGACAGGACCTAAACACCAGCGTTTGCAAGCTGGTGTTAATACTTGATTGATTTGTAGGCCCGTTGGGTTGTGGGACCTGTGGATCATAACCGTAAGGTCATGGTTGCTGTGGACCTCCTATGGTCATATGAAGATTTAATCCCTGATTCTGAGTATCCAGTAATTGTATGCCTTTTCGGCCTCTACATTTAGAACTAGAAGTTACACAATTTTCTTGGAGTACCTAACAGGTGTTCTGGAAACTTGGATACGTAAGCTAGTGTCTATATCAACGAGGAGGTCTCCTGCGTCTAGCTGTGGAACAAGTGGATCACAACTGAATGTTTTCTCTCTTTCAGGTCCTTCTACAGTCATATGGATATCTATCAAGGCAGTCTATAATTTGGCTAATTTGACCAGAATGTATACGCTTTGTGTGCTGATTTCTTGTAGGTCTGTTGTTGTTCAGAAGGCCTGAATTCTGAGATTTTGGTCTATGTCAGTTAATGCTACAACAAGATTTGGTTGAGGCACGATTGGCTCAAAAATGCATTCCCTAGGTCCTGTGATTGTAATACAAGGTCAATATAAACCTAACTAAAATGAAATAAACTAATTATGCAAGATATATCTACAACACATATATATATTCCTCTATTTTTTGTATTTTTGATAGAATTTTTAATAGAATTGAAAGAGCAACTAATCTAATATATTCAGAAAATGAAAACTAATCTAATAACAAAATTAAAAAAAGCAAGGTATCCTGGTGTAGCTACTTGCCTTTGCAGTTGTGATTTTATCCTAAATAACTAGATAGTTGATTAACTTAATTGAAAGACTCTCGATCCTACCTCAGAAGTGAGGAATGAATCATAGTTTTTGAGAAAATATCAATCCCCACAGCTTCCCCGGCAATATCAAAAATGAAATTTAACTGAAATGAAATATTTCACTACTCTATTTGATATGTTTTAACTAGAAATTTGATAGATAAAACCTAGAATTTGCATAACAGTGGCGAATCTAGTAGTGTATGACTTTGTCCCCTCAGAATGATCTCCTTGTTCCTTCATGTTCATATGAATTCAGAAGTGCATGTATATGCTAGCATCAATAGAACAAGGTATTTGAACAATGGTAGCTTTGGATATAGACCGAATATAATGTGAGTAGGAGAGGGATAGCACAAATGACAGAGCTTGGCGTATGCAATTCCTAGCAGGATTTATTGTGGAAATACAACAAAAGTGTACCAAGAGATTCTAGAATCTACCTTCTGTGAAGAACACAACCTGCAACTCTAATGGATTCAATCTACAAATGACACTACTCTACTCTAAACTAATTTATATGAACAGCAATGAACAAGACCGAAGCAAGAAGATTGAATGGCTTCTAACAATAAAGGAAAACTAGCATGGATGCAAAACATGAAAACAAAATGAACTCTAAGCAAGAAATTGAAAGACTAAACAATGGAAATGAGAAGTTGAGGGGCCTTTTGCTTGAAAACAAGCTGGCTATTTATAGATTTCACATTCACCCAAAGGTGATTCCTATTAGAACTCTTTTACCATTAAAAAATGAAGAAACACTATTCCAGGGAACATAAAACATTAATACGAGCTAAGGTGGTTGAGAAAAAGCTGGTAAATGTTGAAAAATTACGCAATTCGCGATCAAAGGAACATGTTGGAAAACACGTGAAGGACCGCCACCCTGAGTAGGGTGGCAGTTACAGGACCACCACCCTGGCAGGGCGGCAGTTTTATCACTGAAGGTAAAAAAGCTTAGAAAATTAAAGGTAGAGGATAAAGCCAAGTACACAAAGCTTAGACAAGATGCTTGGGATGCTAACATACACTTGGCGAGATTTCCTGGATTCTGAACACCTTGCAAGGCAACCTGTATCATCATTGGGGTACGTGTAACATCGTTCTAGCGGTACAGTACCCTACAATTTTGGGTACATACATATTGCCCCCTAGGAGAAGCGTTTTAACCATGAAGAGGCATAAAATGGTGGGTCTAAGTATGGCAGTCCCAAAATGGGAAGCTAGAAATTATACCTAACATGCCCGTGTGTCGAAATATTTCCATCCGAGTTCCCGCTACCTGTAAAATGGAAAGAAGACTCAAGTGTAGATAGATAAAATAAATCGAAAAATAAATACTAAATTAGTATGAAATGAGGACTTACCATTTGCTCGAGGATAAGAACTTACCTCCGTCGGTGCTCTAAACCTACAAAAGGTGCATTCAAAAATGAGTCAAAACACCATATATATATATATATATAATGAGCTTTATTTTTCCTATTCATTTGCACGTGTCAATTTGATAGTTTTTGAGCTCTGGGACCCATGGTGACGGTTTCCAATGAGAGTATAGTCGAAACATTCGTATCGAGATAGCGATCATGCCTCCATGAGCAGAACCTCGACCCATGAGATCCCAGGTTAGTTCTTCTTGATTTAACATTTTTGTATCCAAAATGTTAAAATGATGAAATCTTTGTTGTGGGGGGGTTATTTTTAGAAATGTTAGTTTTAAATGTGTCTCCTAGGGGGGACACCTAATGGGTAGGCTTTCGTTTTAGCTAAAATGGTCGATTTTTGCGTGTTTAAGCATTTTTAGGGCATGTGACTCGTTTGTAGTCGCGGGACAAGACCGTCACCCTGAGCAGGGCGGCGGTTATAGGACCGCCACCTTTTAAGGTGGCAGTTACAGAACCACCGCCTTGCTCAGGGTGGCGGTCCTCTATAAAGTGTTAAAACAACACTATTTTGAGTTTATTTTTGCATTTTTAATATTCCTACTTTCTTTAATGATTTTTCCAATGCAATCTTGACACTAACTTGCTTCTTTTTATGTGTTTTTGGATATTTTGTGGATGAAGGAAGAGTACATTAGATGGAGCCGATAGAGGGAGTGTGAGTGGCTTCCAGCAATGTTAGATACACTCTCTCAAGCTGAGCAGGATACTCTCTAGAGGGCAAGTATATTAAGGATTGCACAGGTCCCCCACGTTGCAGTTTCCAGTCACATACTATGTGACTTATTTTCTTACTGGGATGCAGGTCAAAACACCTTCCGATTTCCAGGTGTTAGGGGTGAGTGGACCATCATCCTAGAGGATGTCTACCGCATTTTTGGGAGTCCCGATTATTGGGAGGAGACTTTCATTTGATACAACAGTATCTAGAGCTCAGGTGACTCAGTGGGCCACCTATATGGGAGACGCAGTTGTCTCCACTGGTTTGAAGAAGGGGGTGAAGGTCTATTTTATTCCTGGCTTGCCCATCCCTCTGATCTGCCAGGCCATTATGGGCATCCTTGCTTCGAGATTGATCGGGGAAAAGGGAGGGGATACTTTGCTCTGTTGTTGGTCCCCCCATTATCATACAGATTGAGGCACATGGTCGGATTTATGCCTGGGGAGCTGATATACTTGGGACCACCTATCACAACTTATACATGGTGGTTTGATTACAGGGACAGTCGTTGAGCCATCTGACCTTAGTTATGAGTTGGGTCTATGAGCGCATTATCCCTTATGGGAGAGGCATAGAGGTGGAGGATCCCGGGGCCGTGAGGGAAACGAGGTGGACAGGGATGACAGTTCTTAGAGCACCCCACTAGCCAGTTGCTTCCCTGACTACTGAGGATATGGAGGCCACACCTTATCAGGCCATGGCGGGGTTGTGGGGTGAGGAGACCTTTACTTTGATTTCCTGCTCTACTATAGGGTGGCTTGTGGATAGGACAGGGAAGGTAGAGACACACCCCTTCGATCAAGTGCCTCAGTAGTTCGGCCTTGCTTACATTGACATGCTTCCCCCAGTGGTGCTAGTGTTAAAATCAGTTCGGGAGGCTAGGGGAGGCCCTAGAGGCTGGGGTTGAACTGTTGTTACTCTTGGCATCCCTATTACAACCAGGAGGGTGGTACGTGCTCGAGAGAGAGTCGGTGCTCCTCAAACACCTTTACTTTGGATTGCCTCTGGTCCTACCCATAGCAGTGATGATCCCATTGATACAGACTCTGAGTCTGAGGAGTTTATAGGGGGAGAGACAGAGGAGGAGACCGAGGACATGAAGATCAGCAATTCGGGTGGGGAAGAGGATAGCGATCCCAAGTGGCATGACACTCAAGAGATCCTACAGGTTGAGAGGGCAGAGCAGATCTCGGAGAGGGTGACTCTAGTCTCAAAGGAATTACTTTCTCAGGACCTATGCGGAGAGGATGAGTCCGTGGTAGGACACCCTATTGCCCCAGACGTAGGAGGGGGACACCAATCAGTGGCGACGTCCGTGACAGGTGCGGATCCCAGAGATCCTTCTTGGAGGTCAGGAGATCCAAGTGAGTTATCACTCTTCTTTTGATATTTGTTTTAGCTAGAATTTCCTTAGTTATTATCTCTCCTTGTGTTCATCCTTGGTTTCACCTTTTGATCATTTTGTAATTTGTTTTCTCCTTTGTTTGTAGAGACTGTTGATGAGTGGCGAGACTTAATTCGCCGGGTATGTACTGATACCCTGATGCTCCCCACAAAGAAGACTCGTGCTGAGCTATCCGTGGATGCAGGGGAGCCTTCAGCAGCCGGTAGGCATACTGATGTTTTTTCCCCTATCTAGCATGTGGCCAAGATGGTGACCTCCCTCCATACCGAGTTAGCCAGGTATAAGACTGCAGAGCGCCTGATGAGGAGGAGCCGCTCTCATAGCGAGACTATAGCTACCGTTCAGGACTACGAGCCCTCAGTGCGCTCAAAGCACCGGCGTAGCCAGAGTCCTAGATGTGATCATGCGCCTTCTGAGGGATCCCATAGGGATTGAGAAGCCACTTGGCTCTTTTTGTAGTGACCTTTGTTAGGTTGTTTATACGAGTATTTTTTTATTTTCCGGGCTCATCAAGTGTTTTGACCATGCCTAGTGCATGATGGCATTGTACATGAAACCTGATTATATATATATATATATCTTTGGATATAAACTCTTAGTAACTTGAATTTTGTGACTCATTTTCTAAATGTGTTTTTAGATGTTTTTAGAATATTTGCTTTTCATGTTTCCAGAATGTATGCAATGGAAAATAAATGATAGTAAATAGAATGTTTTACTCTATATTTTTTTGCAGTGTTGATATGAGATGATACTAACATATGGTAGTACTGAATTTTTGAACTCTTTAGGAAATTTTTGTGATTCCTTCTTATATTGGTAGAATGTGATAAATGCATAGTGATAAAGAGATGAACTTGCCCCAATCCCAAATCCACGCAACTAGTAAGACGCGAGGGCTCAACACCAAGAATTAGGAAGGGCACAAGTTGTATGAGTTTGATTGAATGGAATGATGAGAGATAGACAAACCAAGAACAAGAATCAAATTTGGACTTACACACCTACCCTACTCAGAACTACTACCAAGCTTAGAAGGCCACTTACTTTTTAGTTTATCTAGACTTAGATTCATAAATCGTAACCTGGTTGACAAAATCTAGTTTTGAGGATTTGATCTCTTTGGAATTTAGAATTTGGATATTTTCTTTTTCTTAACAGAATTTGACTTGTGTTTCTTAGCATACCAAGATTTGTTAGTTTGTGTGACTGGACCCCCCACACCCTACCTCATGCCACTAGTAAGAAGCATGGGTTTGTCACCAAAGATGAGATACAGGCAAGTAAGGGCACTTCTTTCCTTTCCCAACCTCACATCACTAGTAAGAGATGTGGGCTTATCACCGAAGGTTGATGGGGCAAAGAAGTGTGTAAAATAAAATATTTTGTTTGCTTGGTGCTTTTGATTTCATTTGATTTTGACATTTCTGATCTAAGACTTTGGGATATCCTTTCATTCCAAGAGATTTTAAGAGGGGTAGATGTGACACCAACAAGCTTCCAGAACAGACCGTAGGCAAGGACAACTTTACCTAGTAGAAAGAAAGAGTAAAGCCAAGTATGCAGGTCTTGGTATGGTTTTCGTCAATGTTTGTTTGTTGAAATTGATGAGAAGATTTGAAAATATTTGATGATGTTTGAAGAGATGTGATATGAATATTTTTGCTAATATCTTCATAAATTTGTAACAAATTGTTTTAAGACAAAGCTCCTGGACTATCATTTTTACGAGATGGACAGAATGAAGCAGCTAAAAGACTAATGCAATGTAGGTAGCTATAATGTACTAGAAATGACTTTGACGTTTTATGCATAAAACTGCTTAAGGTGCAAGGAATTGATAGTTTCACCAAATTCCTCACCTTCTAGTGTGCACAAGAGATATGCACCATTTCCGTAGTCCTTCATGACTCGATATGGGCCCAACCATTTGGGCCGGAACTTTCTTCCTTCACTGGTTTTCTTATCGATATGGTTGTCTAGTCTTAGAACTAGATCTCCTTCATATATTTCTCGCTCATACACCTTTTTGTTATACTGCCAGCACATCCGGTCAGCATAGGCTCTATGTCATTGTTTGGTGTTTAACCTGGCCTCGTCTAGGCTTTCTAGTTGGGATAGGTGTGCCTCCCTATAAGCTTCTTCATCCAGAATCCCTTGTAATGAGATGCGGAGACTGGGTATTTCAACCTCAAGTGGGAGAACTACTTCTACCTCGAATACTAGTGAAAAAGGAGTTTCTCCTATTGGTGTTCTTATTGAGGTTCAGTGGGCCCGCAAGACCGGATATAGTTTTAAATGCCAATCTTGTTTATTCTCCTTGACTGTTTTGAGGAGAATAGCTTTCAACGTTTTATTTGTCCCTTTAGCCTACCCATTGGCTTGAGGGTAGTAAAGAGAGGCCGTGTGATGGTTTATCTTGAACTTTCTAAATAGCTCACGAACCTCTTCATTCTTAAAGGACGTGCCATTATCTGAGATAATGACTTGTGGGACACCATACCTACAGATAATTTGGTTCAGAATGAATTTGGCAATCACTGAACCTAGTACGGTGGTGAGAGGCATGGCCTCCACCCATTTGGTAAAATATTACGTGGCTGTGATTATAAAATTATGGCCATTGGTTGATGAGGGAGAGAATTTCCCTATCAAGTATAGACACCACATGGAGAAGGGCCATGCAGTCGCTATTGGTTATAGGGATTGTGCTGGCATGTGAATCTCGTGAGAGAATTCTTGACATTTGTGGCAATTACGTACAAATTCCACTGCATCATGTTTGAGAGTGAGCCAAAAATATCCCATCCAATGTATTTTGCGAGCAGTGGTGTGACCATCAAAGTGGCCCCCACATATCCCCCTGTGGGATTCATGAAGAATCCTCTTGGATTCTTCTATGTCGAAGCATCTTAGAAGCATGTCATCGAAGGCTCTATGATAGAGCACTTGGTCTAAAACAACATATTTAGCAGTAATAATGCCTAACCACCTTCTTTGTTGTGACGTGGCACTTTCTAGGTATGTATGGTCCATGATAAAATTGATGATATCAATATACCAGGGATATGTAGAAATGGGGGGTTTGGCTTCGACAAAGTATATACACTCATCGGGAAAGTCTAGATCTACTAGCTCACCCCCATCTAGTGGATTTTCAGCTAACCAGTCTACAATGATTTGTCCTTTAATGGACTTTTGGTTTATGAATGTTAACTCAAATTCTCCCATTAGGGTTATCAAATGGCTAGCTTTTTTAGATAAAGATCCTTGTGTGAGAAATGTTCGTAAATGGTCTATCTTTACAATGACCCTTGTTTCCTGGTTTAACGTGTAATGTCTCAAACATTTTGTTGCAAAAATTATGGCAAGGCATTCTCACTCTACCTATGTGTAACGTGTTTCATAATCGAGCAACATTCGGCTAATGAAATAGATCACGCATTCTCATTTGTTATCATATTCTTGAGCCAGCATGCAGGCCAGCGAGACATGAGTGGCTCGTGAGTATAGGATTAGAGGACGGTCTAGCTTGGGAGGCATTAGCGTGGGTGGTGACAACAAGAAGCGCTTCATTTCTTCAAAGGCCTCATTGTAATCTTCAGTCCAATCGATGCTATAATCTTTCTTGAGTAGATTGTTGATTGGATGAATGGTAAAGCTTAAATCTAGGATGAACCTTCGGATTGCACTGAGTTTCCTGCGAAGTGACCTGATTCCAAACTCATCCAAAGGTGGAATCATTTTGAGAACAGCCCATATTTTAGCCGAATCAACATCAATCCCTCGTGAAGATATAATGTATCCTAAAAGTTTCCCTCCTGTTACACCGAACACGCACTTCTTTGGGTTTTATGTGACACCATACTCAATTAGTCATGAGAGGATGATACGGAGCACCTCTGAATGATCACAGTGTTTCTTGGCCTTGGCTAACAAGTCATCCACATATGATTCCACAATTTTATGGATAAGATCATGGAATATATAAGTCATTGCTCGCTGATACGTAGTGCCGGTGTTCTTAAGACCAAATGGCATGAAAGCATAACAATAAGTTCCCCAGGGAGTTATAAATGTGGTTTTGGCTTGATCTTGTTCAAATATTTTAATCTGATTGTACCTTGAGAACCCATCCATGAGGGACAATAGTTCAAATCCAGTTGTTGCATCAACGATAACATCAATGGATGGTAATGGGAAATCATCCTTGGGACAACCTTTGTTAATATCCCAAAAGTCTATACAAATGCGTATCTTCCCATTCTTTTTAGGATGGGAACGATATTAGATACCCATTGTGAATATTCAACGGGTTTCATGAATCCTTCTTGGAGAAGTTTTATTACTTCCTCTTTTACCATGAGAGCCACTTTTGGCTTCATTGGTCTTGACTTTTGTTTAATTGGCTTCGCATCTAGTTTAGTGACGAGATTATGTACTATAACTTGTGGTGTGATACCTGTCATTTCTTTATAATTAAATGCAAAAGCCTTTTGATGTTTTTTGAGGATTTGGGTGTGTATTTATATTTCCTCTAGAGTTAGCAAGGATCCTAACTTCAAAATTCTTGGTTCTTCCTCCATTTCAATGTTTATGTCAATGGTTTTGTCTATCAAAGAAGCATTACCTTCTTCAAATTCAGGTGGGGCTGGAGGTAGTTCCAAGCTTTCTCCATTTTCTATCTAGTAGATATCGAGATCCTTCTGTGGAGGAAACTCTACTGTGGGATTTCCAAAGTAGAAAGAGGAGTTTGGTATTAGGGAAAGATCAACTATAGGGTGAGCAAGGTGTAGCTTTGCATAGGCTTTTAGATATTCGAGAGTGACTTTATCACTGTAAAATAGGAGATTCATTCTCAGTTGTATGTGTTAGAAGAGGGTTCGTTGATATTTTCTTCATCAATGGTTCAGTACGAAGTGATACCTTAAAACTTGTATCTTCCAACTCATTACTTGGGGTAAAACGTGAAGCTGAGGTTGCTATTGAATCTGTGAGAAGGTTATGTTCTCATGGGATTGCCTCAATGGATATGAAGTTGAATCCTTTTCTTAGATCTAAAACCGTTGTTTTATAGAGCTGTAAGTGCTCAGCTCTAGTCTCATATACTTCAAAGACTTGGTTTGCAACTAATTGCGAGTCTCATAACACTCTGATGTCATTAATACTAATCCTTTTGGCTATGATGAGGCCAAGGACGAGGGCTTCGTACTTAGCGCTGTTGTTTGTACATTCAAAGTTCAACTTAAAATAAAAAGGTAGGATCTTTCCCTCAGGGGAAGTAAAGATCACACCTGCCCCGGCTCCATAGCGACATCTAGCTCCATCAAAGTGGAGAGTCCAATATTTACTAGGAAAGATGGATGTTGGGACATTCTTTACGTCTGTTTCTTCTATTTCAGTTACTTCTACCATGCAAAGTTCCTCTACTAGAAGAGAACTAACTCCTAGGGTACATCCCATACCTGCGAATCAAATGGTAGGAAAATTGGTAGATCTTGTTCCAGTAACTAGACAATTTTTGCAGTAGTTCCTAATGACACTGTTTCTACAATGTTAGCTTCATCCTTGAGGGCTGGGATGCCCTTGACTAGGTTCATAATTTCTAGTTCTGTTGTAGGTATTAATTTTTCTTCCGGTTTTGAGTCGATTGGTTTGTTAAGTTGGTTTGTTGGGAGTTCAAACTCAGAGTGAACACCTGGTCTTTTCTTCAGGTCTGCTAGGTGTATGTCGAATGGTTTTGGGTCACCTTTTGCTACGAATATCTTTCCTAGGTGTAAGAATCTTATTTCCTGGAATAACGTAGAAGGGATTGCTTTCATGCGATGTATCCATGGTCAACTGAGGATCATATTATAGTTGGTTTCCCGATCTATGATATAAAACTCGGTGAGGATTGTCTTGGGTCCTAAGGTGACTGGTAATATTATAGTCCCAATTGAAGTAGCCTTAATGCTATCATAACCTCTTAGCGTATTTCTTGTTGTGGAACAGTTTGTTTCTCCATATCCTAGCTTTTGAAGGAAAGAGAAGGGGACAATGTTAACTGCTGCCCCATCGTTAACCATTACGCATTTAACATAATTATTGTAAACCCATACCTGTAAATGTAAGGTTGGATCACCTCTACGTGCAATTTTAGCATCTGTTTGCATTTTGTTTATGTCAAATATAAACTCAAAATCCCTATCTGGCTGCCCTTGAGGGTGGATATCAAAGTCTATGTGGTTTACTTGTGTTTCGGGCGGTGGAGTGATGTTAATTAAATGACCTAGACCCAATGCTTCTAAAAGAGCAGCCCTATGGGCATGAGAGTTTTTCAACAAGTCCAAAAAGGAGATGTGAGAGAAGATTTTTGTTAAGTCATTAATTAAATCATAAGCACCCACGGGTTTTACCAATGTTTGTTAAATGTTATCTGGTTCTAGTGGATAGATTGGATTTGGTTGAGAAGAATATTCTTGTGTTCTTGTTATGGCTTCTATGTGTAGCTCAGTATCTAACTCCTCTAGAACAACTATCTTGGTTCATGGTTGATTTCCTAATTACGGTGCAACAGGTGGATTTAGTGAAGTTGAGGCTTCATGATCATTATTTTCTGTCATTACACCTTTGTTCATCCCATTTAGATTTAATTCATTATTGTTATTGTGATTTAGAAGTGGATCATTTAAGAGGTGCATTTTGAGGGGAGAGTGCCCCTGTGAAAGTATTTGGCATAGGTGTCACAAAATCTATTAAGAACATATCTATGAAGAGTTGTCTTTGTTCTTCTGGAAAATGTTGCATGAATTTATTGTAATCACGGCAAGTCCTAGTGTCATGGCCTCAAATTTTGTGGAAACCACAATACAAGTTGGGATTATAACTCCTAGGTTGTTGGTTTGGCACGTGTTGTGGTCCAAAACTCTGATTAAATTGTTGATTATTAGGATTAAAGTTTTTCATTTGTTGAATTTGGTTTTGGTTTTGATATCTAGTTGAGTTTTGACTTGGACCCTATGTCTGGATCTGACATTGTTGTTGTTATTGTTGTTGTCGTTGTCGTTGGGGACGATTAAAATCCACTACATTGATTGTTGGGGTAAATTGTTCTTTCATTGATTGTTAACTGGTGGTGGAACATTTACTACATTTGCTTTTTTAGTTTGGTCAGTCACTCCATCTGTTGTCACTCCGTGGTTTTTGTTAAGGATTTTAGGTCATTGATTGGCATATTTGGTAGTGGGATAAGTCGTAGTATTTTGGTTGGGGATGATTAACCTCCCATTTGTTCCATATGTCTTTCGACCACTATCTATTGCAGCTTGATCTATTCAGAGAGCACTCTCGAGCACTTCATCATAAGTTCTTAGTGGGAACTTTTGAACTTCTTCCTTTATCTCTCTGCTGAGAGAATGAAGGAAGAAGTTTTTCAACAAGTCCAAAAAAGAGATGTGAGAGAATATCTTTGTTAAGTCATTAATTAAATCATAAGCACCCATGGGTTTTACCAATGTTTGTTGAATGTTATCTGGTTCTAGTGGATAGATTGGATTTGGTTGAGAAGAATATTCTCATGTTCTTGTTATGGCTTCTACATGCAGCTCAATATCTAACTCCTCTAGACCAACTATCTTGGTTCGTGGTTGATTTCCTAATTACGGTGCGACATGTGGATCTCGTGAAGTTGAGGCTTCATTATCATTATTTCCTGTCATTACACCTTTGTTCATCCCATTTGGATTTAATTTATTATTGTTATTGTGATTTGGAAGTGGATCATTGAAGATCTTAAGAGGTGCATTTTGAGGGGAGACTGCCCCTATGAAAGTATTTGGCATAGGTGTCACAGAATCTGTTAAGAACATATCTATGAAGAGTTATCTTTGTTCTTCTGGAAAATTTTGCATGAACTTATTGTAATCAGGGCAAGTCCTAGTGTCATGGCCTTGAATTTTGTGGAAACCACAATATGAGTTGGGATTATAACTCCTAGGTTGTTGGTTTGGCACGTGTTGTGGTCCAAAACTCTGATTAAACTGTTGATTATTAGGATTAAAGTTTTTCATTTGTTGACTTTGGTTTTGGTTTTGATATCCAGTTGAGTTTTGACTTGGACCCTATGTCTGGATCTGACGTTGTTGTTGTTGTTTTTGTTGTCATTGTCGTTGGGGACGATTAAAATCCACTGCATTGATTGTTGGGGTAAAATTGTTGTTTCGTTGATTGTTAACTGGTGGTGGAACATTTACAACATTTGCTTTTTTAGTTTGGTCAGTCACTCCATTTGTTGTCACTCCACGGTTTTTGTTAAGGATTTTAGGTCCTTGATTGGCATTTGTGGTAGTGGGATAAGTCATATTATTTTGGTTGGGGATGATTAACCTCCCATTTGTTCCATATGTCTTGCGACCACTATCTATTGCAGCTTGATCTATTCGGAGAGCGCTCTCAAGCACTTCATCATAAGTTCTTAGTTTGAACTTCTGAACTTCTTCCTTTATCTCTCTGCTGAGAGAATGAAGGAATAAATCACATAGTTCCATCTGATCCATGTTTGGAGCGCTTGCTAAAGAATAGAGGACTGTACGCCATCTTTGGATGAAATGAGCAACAGATTCATTGTGTTCTTGTTTAATATGCAAGAATTCCCTGATTCCTATTCTCAACAATTTGTTCATGTCGAACGCCTTGATGAATTCTGAAATGAGTTGTTTAAATGAATGTATTGAGGCTTCAGGTATTTTGTAATACCAATCAAGGGCGATACCCTCTAAAGTTTTGGGGAATATTTTAGCAACAACTCCATCCCAAGGGAGCAGTTCTCGAATGGTTGTGGCATAGGCCTTAATATGTGCATTCGGGTCTCCCTCCCCTTTGTACTTGGGTAGATTGGGGAGAGGTCTTGGAAGCATGACGCTTCGTATAGTGAAGTCTAAAGGTTCTTTCAAATATTCTGAATAAGTCCCTATTGCATAGGTTTTGACCATTGATGGTGCTTGCTGAGGGGGTGGAGGTGGAATGGGTTGTTGATATGGCGTAGCATATGTATTTGCAGGGGCATAAGGAAATCCCTGTGGTTGAGAAAACATGCCGGGAGAAGAGAACATATCTCCCTGTGGTGATTTGGAATACATGTTTAAGTATGGAGGAGCATTGCTTAGGAATGGATTGTTTTGTACTAAACTGGGAGGTATTATATTCTCAACTGGAGTGGCGTTAGAAAACACGGTTCTAGTTGGTGTTTGTTGTAAGTACTGAGGAGGCATGCCCAACATGCCTATTCCTGTGAGGAGGTCTACTTGGCTGGGATGATGTGGAGGATTGGAAGTTCCTGCTTGCATGAACTGTGAATTTTGACTTGCTTGAGCAAGTTCCAACCCTCTAACCTTCTCAACTAAGGCTGAGATGACCTCGTTTGGTGAAGACACAGTATTTTGCCTTAGTGGTGTTTGTTGTATACCTTGAGGTTGTATAGGCATATGGTACCCTACTATGAATTGATCAATGCCCTGCCAAGTTTCACTGAGGACATTTCCTATAGGTGGAGGAATGGGGGTGTTTTCTTGGAATGAGACCTCAGGTTGTGTTTGCAAACCTCCTATAGGTGGGTACATATTTTGAGAGTGTTGTTCACTCCTAGCATAACGTGCTAAGTATTCGTCATCTAAAAATGGATATGGATCTGACTGTCTACTAATTTGTGGTCTAAGCAACACCCGAGGAGATGAACCAAATTCTCCAGTGAGCATCATGTTGTTTGAGCCTAAAGGCTCTTGTTGTTACATTTGAGTGAGCTGATCCAACTCCTCTATTTGGAAAGAAGAACTATATCTAGTCCTTTGAGGTAGACTTTGTGTTGAAAATTGGTTAGTTGAATAGTTGTCACCCCATGCTGAGAGCGAGGGTGATGGTTGTCTATTTAGTTGATCGTAGTATGCTTCAAGACCTAGGAGAGGTCTGCCATATGCATCGTATCCCGACATATTCGGGGGGTATATGAATACCCACGGAATAATTGAAAGAGTGAAGGTGGATGAAATGTGAAGGCTAATGAAAGAAATGAAAAAGTGAAATGTGGAGGAGTAGAGAAGACTTAGTTGTTTGTTTCACGTTGGGTTCACCAATTTTGTACGATGGAAAAGTGACATGTGAGCATGGGAATCTACAAGTAACTCTTCCTCGCACCTGACCTCCCGAGGTCGTGCCGAGACAGCCGGTGGGGATGGAATACACGGGGTGTAGATAAACTAGTTAGGTAATCTTATGTCTTCAACACACAATAATGGATCTGTGAATCTAAGGCAAAGAAGGCCCTCCTAACCTGAATCGGTGTGATAGATCGTTCAGTGAGGATAGCTACTCGAAGGCTCCAATCAATATC
The DNA here is from genome assembly GCA_019776745.2 of Taxus chinensis. Taxonomy (NCBI): domain Eukaryota; kingdom Viridiplantae; phylum Streptophyta; class Pinopsida; order Cupressales; family Taxaceae; genus Taxus; species Taxus chinensis. Next base: position 407,848,943 of record CM034150.1, read on the forward strand.
GAGCTCTTTTGTGATCTGATCTATGGGTTGTGGGATACATGGAAGATGACCTATGGGTGCTTTGTATATATCTCCCAACAAGGTCATGAAAATGGAATGGCTAAATGTGTAATGGATATTTTGGTGTTTTATGGACGATTCTCTGGTCTAGTCCAGAAATCTTTAGCTTGATTAGCTATTACGTTTAATAATGATAGTTGTGTGATAATGTCTGGTGGAAGTGGAGAGGACCTAAACACCAGTGTTCGCAAGTTAGTGTCAATATTTGATTGATTTGTAGGCCCGTTGGGTTGTGGGACCTGTGGATCACAACCGTAAGTTTGTGGTCATTGTGGGCCTCCTATGGTCATATGAAGAGTCAACCCCTGATTTTGAGTATTTAGTAATCGTATGTTTTTTCAACCTCTACGTTTAGAACTAGAAGTTGTATGATTTTCTTGGAGTACCTAACAGATGTTCTGGCAACTTGGATACGTAAGCTAGTGTCTATATCAATGAGAAGGTCTCCTACGTCTAGCTGTGGGACTAGTGGATCACAACCGAATGTTTGCTCTCTTTCAGGTCCTTCTATAGTCATATGGATACCTATCAAGGTAGTCTATAATTTGGCTGATTTGACTAGAAAGTGTGTGCTTTGTCATCTTCTATATTTAATCCTCTTAAATGTGTGTTGATTTCTTGTAGGTCTATTGTTGTTTGGAAGACCTGAATTCTGAGATTTTGGTCTATGTCAGTTATTACTGCAACAATATTTGGTTGAGGCACGATTGGCTTAAAAACGTATTCCCTGGGCTCCCTAGGTCCCGTGATTGTCATACAAGATCAATATAAACTTAACTGAAACAAAATAAACTAATTATGTAAGATATATCTACAACATATATATATATTCCTCTATTTTTGTACTTTTGATAGAATTTTAATAGAATTGAAAGAGCAACTAATCTAATATATTCAGAAAATGACAACTAATCTAATAACAAAATTAAAACAAGCAAGGTAGCCCGGTGTAGCTACTTGCCTGTGTAGTTGTGAGTTTATCCTAAATAACTAGATAGTTGATTAATCTAATTGAAAGACTTTCGATCCTACCTCAGAAGTGAGGAATGAATCATAGTTTTTGAGAAACTATCAATCCCCACAACTTCCTTGGCAATATCAAAAATGAAATTTAACTGAAATGAAATATTTCACTACTCTATTTGATATGTTTTAACTAAAACTTTGACAGATAAAACCTGGAATTTGCAGAACAGTGGCGAATCCAGTGGTGTATGATTTTGTCCCCTCAGAGTGATCTCCTCATTCCTTCGTGTTCATGTGAATCCAGAAGAGCATGTATATGCTAGCATCAACAGAAAAAGGTATTTTGAACAATGGCAGCTTTGGATATAGACCAAATAAAATGCAAGTAGGAGAGGGATAGTGCAAGTGACAGAGCTTGGCGTATGTAATTCCTAGCGGGATTTATTGCGGGAATACAACACAAGTGTACCGAGAGATTCTAGAATCTACCTTCTGTGAAGAACACAACCTGTAACTCTAATGGATTCAATCTACAAATGACACTACTCTACTCTAAACTAATTTGTATGAACAGCAATGAACAAGACTGAAGCAAGAAGATTGAATGGCTTCTAACAGCAAAGGAAAACTAGCATGGATACAAAACATGAAAACAAAATGAATTCTAAGCAAGAAATTGAGAGACTTAAAAATAGAAATGAGAAGTTGAGGGGCCATTTGCTTGAAAACAAGCTGGTTATTTATAGATTTCACATTCACCCAAAGGTAATTCCTATTAGAACTCTTTTACCATTAAACAATGAAGAAACACTATTCCAGGGAACATAAAACATTAATACGAGCTAAGGTGGTTGAGAAAAGCTGGTGAAAGTTGAAAAATTACGCAAGTCATGATCGAAAGAACGTGCTGGAAAATGCGTGAAGGACCGCTACCCTGAGTAGGGTGGCGGTTATAGGACTGCCACCCTGGCAGAGTGGCGGTCACGAGACCACCGCCCTGTCAGGGCGGCGATTTCATCACTGAAGGACAAAAGGCTTAGAAAATAAAGGCAGAGGAATAAAACAAAGCTCAAGGAACTTGGATAAAGCATTTGGGATGCTAACATATACTTCGTGAGCTTCTCTTGATCCGAACACCTTACGAGGCGACTTGTATCATCATTGGGGCATGTGTAACATCGTCCCGGTGGTACAGTACCCTACAATTTTGGGTACGTATAGTTACCCGACTTGTTCCCTCCCTGCCTAACCCCTCAAGGGGGCATCATATCACCATCCCAACATATTCTCTTCTTTTCTTTGAATTTTCATTCCTTCGCAATAACACTTCAAAGAGGGGGGAAATGTAGACATCTAAAATGTTGATGTGATTAATTATAATTAATTTGTCCCGCAACATCATATAAATCCATATAATAATTAATCACAAGTTTAATTATTATTATTTAATCCATTTTATCATTTTCCCCTTTATCATTTTATTATCTTTTATTGTTTATCTAATATCCCATCATTTCACCTTCAATATTTTTAATTCACCTAATATCCCAGTTTATCATTAATCATTGTTATTTCACCATATTATCCTATATAATCCCCATTAATAATTTCTAGGAATTTAATATTCCTACATATCACCTACCACCTACCCTACACAACACTACACCTAGCCTTTCCATGTAACCTCACCCCTAACCATCATTTATTAAACTAATCTAACTCTGATCCTAATCAAATCATCACCTCTAAATCTAGAGGCTTCTGAATCTAGATTCCTCTCTAACCTTCTCCTTCCATTGAATTTTTAATTCAATGGAAGCTTCTTCCCTCCAAGAATTTTAAATTAAAATTTCTAGAATCCTCTAATCCTCACATGCACTCTTAACCATTGATTCAAATACAACATGGATTCATCTTAGCCATTGAATCCTCCACTCACAAGCTATACATTAAGTTATCCTCTTCCATGAAAGCTAGCTTAGAACATCTTGTAAATCCATAATCAAACTTTGTAATTTTTATCACACAATCAATCCATCCACTCTATCAATTCATCCTCAATTATGACTTTATCATTCCTTCAATCCAATCCTTCATCCCTCATCAAGAAATGCAAGGAAAAATCAAGGGGAGGTGTTCCCCAAGTGTCTCCAAAATCTGAAGCATCCAATAAGCAAACCAAGAAAAAATCCACCACATCAAAGGAGGAGTTATGCAATCTTGTAGGTAAGTGCAAGTATAATCTCTCTCCCCCTTTCAGTATATTGCTCTATCAGAGGTTTTTTTTAGAAGATTAGATTAGGGAATCAATTTAGTTGTTTTCTCACATTTTCACTCACTAATCATTTCTTGCATTACAGAATCGGCTCGTAAGGATACATATTGACTAGTGCTTGGTGTAATTTTTAATGATAACTTTTTATATTGTGGTACTAGATTATGTAGAAGGGGCAGAAATGATTGTAACCTTAGTTTTGGAAGATGTGGTTTGGTTAGATGATTCGAGAGTAAGAGGTATGGAAACCTTGGAGTTTTTTTGTTCTGCAGGATTAGGTTCATGGGTACGGATTCGAGTAGTAATGTGAACTACATCGATTTTATGAGGAGGTATTTTTCTAGAAGACTCTTTAGTAGTTGTAGACGATGATTTAGGTACAGTTTTTATAGGTGTTTTACAAGATGTTTTTTAATTTTATAACTATGAAGAGAGTAGACCCTTATCTACAAGGTTTTTGATGGAAGCATGAAAAGATTTACAATGTTCTACAGTATGTCCTTATGTTTTATAATAATCATATAAGACATCATAGTTATACCTGGAGGGCTTCTAACCTTGTGAGCTAGATGGCTTGAGTGGAGGAAGCATTATGAGCAATTATTGAAGAATCTTTTCATGGGTTGATGTGTAGTGTCCTTTGAGGTGGATGTTAAAGGAAGCAATGTTTCGTTTGATTTGACAGATGTAGGGGAAACTAATTTTAATGTAGCTTCTTTAGTTACATATGGGTGAATGGTTTTCAATTATTTTATAGTGAAAGATAATTTAGACAAAGGATGTGGACCTAAGATGGAGGGATGAGGTTTCATTTTTTGTGTTGAAGAAGTAGGATGGTTTCGGGATATAATTGTAACCTTTTTAGATGGATGTGGGATATACTTTTGAAGGTTACGTACACGATATTGGTTTGCATAGTCATCATACAATATTTTCACGATTTAGAGAATAGGTTTATTTTGTGAGGATGTGAAGAGCTCATAGACAAGATGGATGAGGAAAGGGAAGGTGCAGATGAGGAAGGTTTGTTTCTAATGATAGATTTTGTGGGTTTTACAGATTTATTATCTGATGTTTCTACAGTGGAGCTACTAGGAGAAGGTACGGGTGTAGATTTGGTGGTAGGTAGTGTCTCATTAATTATATTAATAGTGTGATGGGCCTAAATTTTTTTTTTTTTGGTTGACTAGTAGATGGAGAACGGTTTGGAAATGATTGTTTAAAGACATCGAGGTTTTAATTTTGAGGTGCATTAGGATTTTCTAAATGTAAGTCACCTTTATCGATCAGATCCTAAAGGAAATTATGAAATGAGTGAAACCTTTAGATGTTGTGTCCTTTGACCCTATGGTACTTGCAATAATCATTATCTCTATGCCAGGAGGGTTTTGAAATGGAAGTATAAATAGGGCGGATAGGTGGAAGAGTGATCATGTTATCATCGAGGAGTTTATCGAACACCACACTATATGATTCACCGATAGGGGTATTTTTTTTTTAGTTTGAGAGCGTTCTATGGTTGAACATTCTTTGGAGGTAGATTTAATGATGATTGTGTTGGCTGATGATTTGGATTTTTCTTGGTTGGAGGATGGTTTAGATGAAAATTCACTTTTTGGCTTCTTTGGTCTAAGTTTGACTCTACCTTCTTCAAGAACTCAGAGCTCGAGTTTTCAAGTCATTGTAAAGGCTTCATTAAATGTCTGAAAGGATTGGATTCGAAGTGTAGATCATATATGTTTTCTGCAAGAATGAGAGAATAATTATATCAACTCCGTTTGTGGGAGAGAAAATGACAATTGTTTGATAATACCCCTCCAATGGGAAACAATTTTTTTAATGGACTCATTTTCGAATTGTTTGATTGCATACAAGTCGGTAATGGTGATTTTTTGGGTGATATTGATTAAGAAGTGTTCGAGGAAAAGTTGAGCGAGTTGTGTAAATGAAAAAAGTGAATATTGTGGAATAATGTTATACCAGTCTATAGCAGGGTTTGCTAGAGATATGGGGAATATCCTAAGCATAAAGTCTTGATCATGAGCTATAAGGTAACAAGAATGATAGAAGGCCCATATATGTTGCTAAGGGTCTTCCTTGCTATAAAACTTAAGGAACTTAGGAAGCTCTCAATGAGGAGGATAGGCTTTATACGGCATGGATGGATGGATAGGCTCATTACATAGTTATTCATATGATTATGTATTCTTGGAACCCATAGAATCAGATTTGAGGATATATATTATGTTCATTAAAGCCTAAAGAGGGTCTATTTTTGGTTTGTGTTGTGTATTGGATGAGGAAGAACTAGGTTGATTATATAAAAACTAATTAGGTTGTTGGTATGGTTGATATTGTTTAAGGACATTCTACTGAAAAAGGGACATTTTGTTGAGGAATGTTCCGTTGCAGAATGTTTGTGGGGATGGTGTAAATGGGTTGTGAAACCAATGACTATGAAGGTTAGATATATTGATATTAGATAGGCATGGGTGTGTTAAGGAGGGGTTTTTATTATTTTTTCATATGTTGAAAGGGAGGAGATGTGTGGATAAAATGTTGTGATTATTGTGGAATATGTTAGAAGGGAATGGAAGAGTGAATGAGGGGATGAGATTGTTGAAGTGTTAGTTGAAAGGGGAGGGAAGTGTGGATAAGGGGTTATGATTATTGAAGTATGTATTAAGAGGGAATAAGGGGTTATGATTGTTGAGGTATATGTTTTGAAGAAATTTTTGAAATAAGTGGGGTTGAGAACTATTGTGAAATAGGATGGGTGCTAGTAATAGCACTAGTATTGATGAGATGTGTGGACGCAAGGATGGACATGGAAATTTTTTGAAGGGGTGGAATATTGTTTTATGAGGATAATAGTTGAGACAAACTAGTAGGAATAGTGGCATAACTTGCAGGATGTGTCTGGACGGCAGAGGAAGCTGAAAGTGTTTGTGTGGATGAAGAATCATCTGTGTTATTTTGAGGTGAGGTGAAACCAGTAGAAATATGTGGTGAAGACATTGGTTGTTGATTGGTTGTATCTTTTTAAGAGGTTACATTAACATTGAAAGTAATAAGGGAAGCTGAAGAGCCAATATTGGATGTTTCTAATTAGCTGCTTGTAGGATAGGGATGCACTTGTTGAATGATTGGTTCATAATTAGGATCAATAATATGGGAGTAAGCACATGAGGGGTTTGGTACATAAGATCATTATTTAGGTAGGGATGGTTGAAGATGAACACCCCTGGTAGTAAGGTATGCATTAAAAGTAATGGGGTTTGATTCTAGGATTTTAGAAAAGACATGATCCCCACTATTAAAGAAACGGGGACTAAAAGGATCAAATACCTTAGATGAAGTAGATTGGTTACTAGGAGAATGGGGTTGTTCTTGATCTTCTGGCCGAGCTGATAGAGTAGCTCGTTGCTCAAGTAGATGCAAGGCGTCCTTGGGGTGGGTTTGAAGATTGTCAATAGATTACTGGAAGTTTTCTATCATATTGTCAAAAAAATTGGATATGGGAATGTTCTCTTGTAAGAACCATGGAAACAAACAATCACCTAAAATTAAAACTAAAACTAGACAGTTTATTACAAACAACAAACAAAACACATGAAAGAATTTTTTATTATCTTGATTAATTTACAAGAAAAGTGAAATGTGTAAAATGGTTGATAGGGTCCTAGGAAATGGTCGTCTAAGGATGGTTTCAAATGATGTTTAAGGTTGGAGTCCTCAATATACCTGAAGGTACGTGAAGCCAAAAAACCTTTTGGTTCCTGTACGGGGCCTGGTATTGGGGCCTAGCCCCTCAATTCATGGTCTAGTAGTGATAAGGGAGTTAGGTGGTTAGCCAATATATAAATAACCAATTATTTGTACTCGGCTAGAACATCGATTTGGCTTCTCCTCTTGGTGATCAAATCCAATTAGGTCCACCTTGGTATGAATGGTTTAATGCAAGTTGTTTTTTAAGTGGTTTGGCTGTGGGGGGGAGATTAAGTGAATGTAATCTATTAACCTCCTAATTAAACTATGTGATCATGCAGGATGAGAATTTTTTTTAAGCCTAAAATAAAGATTGATTTTGATGAGGATAGTAGAAAAAAATGCAATGCTTTGAAATAAAAGGAAAGGGAGAGATGCACCAGTAAAATGCTTCCTTTTTTAAATTTTTTTAAAAAATTGTTTTTTTATTTTATTTATCACAACTACATCGCAACAAGCAAGCTCCCAAGATAGGAATCTATAAGTTTTAGATGAAAATAGAGGATACAAAAGGAAAAATCGATGTTAGAGGTTGATTGATTGACTAATCAGAAGCAATCACAGAGATCGTTGACGATTGACAAGAACCACTAGTGATTCACACCGATCGCTAACTATTTAACTGGATTGTTGGCGATTATAGAGCAGAAGGCCTAAGATGGTTGAAAAATTAAATTAAATGAAAGAAAAAGGGATTGATGTCCTAATGGGCGTGGCAGAATGTAGCAGAGAGTTTTTTATTTTCAAATTTAAACTAATAAAATGAAATAACAAAAAATGACCTCAGAAGACGGTGGGGTATACCAATACCCGAGAGATGATTGATGTTGATATTGTTGGGTGATTGAAGATGTCAAGTCCAAATGAATGTTCAAGTCCTCCTGTCCTGAAAAGCACTATGTAATCAAAGACACTAAACAGAAAATATTAGATAAATGGATAAATGATTTTCTCAACAAAGGCCGATCCTAGGAATCCTAAGGGGCTTCCTTAGAGGATGTCACCTCACTTTTAAACAATTAAGTTGATTGAAAATAAATATATGCAGTAGATAATGATCAATAGATAATATACGAGAAGCTCTAGAACTCAAGGTTGAAAGGTAAGTCCTGTACGGCTTCGAAGGTGGCCTAGGAGAGGGTGGATGTGATCTAAATGGACTCGAAGTAGTCGTACCAAAAGTCCTCAATCTCTTTTTGAATGTAGTATAAGAACTCAATATGTTCATCAATGTCTTTGATGTCAATAGCAAATTACATTACGCATAATGTAAATTCATGAAGGATGTTGTATTGTTCCCAAAAGAATGGCTGATGGACTATATGAAGGTTGTAAATTCTTATGATTGGATGAGAATGGCCAAGAACTGCCATCTAAGAGAAAGCCATGCTTGCAAAGAACAAGTTAAATACAAAAATGTTGATAAAAATGATAATAAATTGATAAAAATATGTGTTTTGACAGGGATCACCTCTGATTCATGCTTATCACTTCCAATTCAAGAAGACCGTTGGCAATTCAAGTAATCACTAACGATTATTGTTAAAATGGGTAGTTTTGCTAAAAATGACAAACAAAGTTTGAAATTGATATTGTTGATTGTTTTTTATGTTTGATCAAAATAAAAATGACAAAATAGAGTAGAGGAATACCTTTGGATGTGATAAGGAGAGAAAATATGCCTCAAATTGTTGAATGGAGCTGATTGAAATGAATGTCATGTTGGTGATTGATTAATGAGAAAAACTATCAAAACGATGTGTAGATAATAGCTGGATATTGATACAAGTTCTTGATGATCTCTGAAATGGCTTGGATTCACTGTGGAGTAGAAAACAAAAGATAATCTCGCTTAAAAAAATTTGAAGATCCTTGGGAAAGGAGGGAAAAATCCTATTTATAATCGCTAGTGATCCGGGTTTTTCAGGGAAAAAACGTTTATAAAGTGGTTAATACCACTTCTAAACGTAGGTTTCAAGTATTTGATGAGGGGAGATGGTTGTGGGGAGGTTATGGATGAGTTTTTGAGGTTGGGATATAAGAATAAAATAGATTTAAGTTTTTTTTAAATGGTTAAGGTAGATTTAAAGTGGCTATGTGGTTTAGGATGAGTAAATAGTAATTTTATGGGAGTGTTAAATTATTTTACCAAAGATGTGGATGACGTGACTTAGGATAATGATTTTTAGATATGTTTTGGATTAAATAGTGAGTAACTAATATGGAGTAGGTGGCTTGACAAAAACCTGGTGTCTATAGTCATCTCAAAACGTCATTTTGTGTAGAGGCATTATGACCATGTAGTAGAATTATAGTTGATCATCGTTGGCATATGACATCAGGTCAGATAGTCACTCTGCATAGAGGGTTATGGCCATGCAATAGAGTGGTACTTGACAATCATCATTAATGGGAGACTTCATATCTTGTAGAGGCAATGGTCATGCAACGGGGTGGAAGTCATCGTTGTTGAGATTGTTGATCAGCTCAAATAGTCACTCTATGTAGAGGTTTCTTGTGGTCATGCAATAGAGTGATAGTTGATCATCATCACCTAACATCATCTCAGATATTCACCTTACATAGAGGTGTATTTTGGACATGCAATAAAGTCATAGTTGATCATTGTGAACACCTAGCATTGGGTTGGAATTTCATTCTATTTAGAGGCTTCTTATGGTTGTGATGCAGATTGGTACCTAATCATCATTTGGAGACTTGGCACTATGTAGAGGTCATGCATCGGGAAAAATTCACCATCAAATACACTTCTTAGTACTGTGTAGAGGAATAGACCATGTAACAGGAAGGAGGAAAGTGTCTTGGCACCAAACTTCATTCTGTGTAGATGCATAGTCTATATAGCATGATGAAGGTTACCAATTGGTCTAATTTTTTGTTTCCTTTTCAAGTTAATGAATTGGTAATAAAGAAAATTAAATAACTCTAAAATGTGAGGATTTAAGGTACCTAGAATGTGTGATGGATGTAAACGGATAGGAACAAATTGAATGACCTCATTGCAAACTCGATGAACCTTCAAAACAAGAAAGACTAGAAATAAAATTGATTAGATGGTATATGTGGGGGCTACCCGATGAAGTCAGTTCCAAGAAGTGTTACCTTAATTTCACAAATGTTTTGGATCCCATTTATATTTATCCTATTTTCATTGCTATTCCGCTCACTGAATCCTTTTTTTAGGAGGACAAATTGATAAGGTTTGGCTTTTAGGGAGTATTTCTCCTTCCATATTTTGTCTGCTACAATCGAATGGCTAAGTATGTAAATGGTCTTGTTTCTGTTACAAGAGTTTCTAAATTTTCACATAATCAAATGCATGGGATAGGTTGTGCTTTAATGAAAAATCAAGTTTTCAAGATTTTGTGCTAAGTATGAGTATTGTGCTGACAAGATGGTTTCCTCCTGAGGCCCGAGGATTAGTCCTTTCTAGAGTCTAGTTTGGGTTTCTGGACCTATATTAATGATACACAAAGTGTGACATTGGTGATGAGTGGACCCTTGTCAGGAAAAGCCATATACTCAAGATTTTATGTTTTTGTATTTATTTTCTGAAACCCAATTTATGCAAGTGGATAGTCAGATTTGGATGGAGTTTAGGGCCCCGGGGTTGAACGTGGTACTTCAGCCAAACACTTTGAAAATAATTTTGGACTTTTCAGTTTTGACTTTGGAAGTTTTACTTTATGATTCAAGCTGAAATCATTTCAGTGTTTTACTATGTTTTAATTGATTACATGTCACTAAAAATATGTGCAACAAATTAAGTGGGTATTTTTGTCTGTAATTGTTGTTTGAAGATTGAACAAGTGCAGTTTTAAGAACATAGAAAATATGTTTTATAAAATGCAAGGGAAAAAGAAGAATAAACTCAAGTGCATGATTAACAGTAGCAAAATTGGGGTTCTATTTAAGGGGCCTCATCCCCTCGTTGTATAAGTATATGAATAAAAGAAGAAAACAAGATACATTTAAATATATATAACATAGTGGCACTTATGTTGAACTTCCATTATCTCAGACATATTAGGGGCACACTTCAGGAGTTGGTCTTGACATTGAATGAAATCCTCATTGGCTGCAGTACTGAAGACGAATTGTATATCTCCCGCCAAGCCCCTTGACATCCCTTTCTCGCATAATTTAGGAATTCTCACCCTTGGCCCATTCATAATGTCAACTAGCTTCATCCTCTGCTTAGGAAATTTCACCCATTCACACAGAGTGATCCCTCCTATTTCATACACTTTGGTGCATTGGCCTTTGGAATTGGTTTCACATCCCTAATTGGGGTGTCAAGGAGGGCATGTTTTTTCTTGGATGAAAATTCCCACAATCCAACCACAACTTGGATTTCTTCCATAGCAGACTCTAATGCTACAAGCCGCTCCTCCATTCTACTCACACGAGAATCTAAGGATGGATCTTTATTTTTTCAATCCTACATTTGGACTGAAAGAGGGAGCTCTATTTCTAACAGGTAGGGGCATAATAGGCCTTGAACATATTTCCATTGGTTTTCATGAAAGCGCTGGTAATGGTGAGACTAGTGATTTCTCAAGGATCCTAGACTTAAATGGAACTCTAGGTAGACCAAATGGAAGTGCAAGGTCTAAAAAATCAAGAAGGATAGACACATTTCACCCAATCAATTTAAGAAGGAAAACATTAGGGCTTCCTGATGAGGGAAATCTTGGGGATTGGCTCTAACATTTGGCACGCTAAATACTTGATGAATTAGGGCCTTGTTAGGCCTTGAGAGCTAGAAGAATTGGCACAGGCGGGCCAATTCCTCCCCTGATGGACTTACACTTAAAGAATACGAGGCCATTACAGAGGGAATTAGTATGAAATGGAATAACAAGAAGGGAAATGGCTCTGAGATTTCAAGGATGGAGGTCCAAAATGGAAAGTGGAAGGTTCTGTCAAAGATTGGTGGTAAATTAAAGGATAGGTAAATAGTTTAAATAGTCATGGTACTTACATTGATGTGGCCGTAGACATCATTTCACTATTAATACCATATCCCATTCTGATTGACAAATATTTGTGAAGTTTAAATAAGGATAAATTATTTATGTGAAACATGTCGCTAGAGAGTGATTAAAGGCCCACGCATTTCAGGAATGTCTTGTCACATTAAGTTTTTTGGCCAAGTCATGCTTATACACATGTGGAAATTCTAATATTAAATGGGACATGGCCTGGATAAAATTTGGCTACGTCGTGATGATGTATGAATGACACGGTTGCAGTAAGAAATTTCATGGTCATTTATGAGGAATCATTTCTATTATTCCATACCAGCCCCGAGTAGTGACAGTTTGTTTGAAGATCTAAATAATATACTCTAAAACCCTAAGATAATAAGGCAATATAAAATAAGGATGGGGGGTTCAAGAGAAAGGAGATATTTTTGACGGGGTAAAAGAGGTGGGAAGTTCTTCAAGGGAAATGGCTAAGAAAAAAATTTCCAGATGCATCGTCGACCAGGTAGAAACCCAATGTTCTAATGAAGGTTTTTGTTGTATGAAACATTCACTTAGGATTTCTTGTTAAGATTATTGCATATGTACAGTCATTAGCAGGCTTTGAGAGCATTAATATATGTTTCCCTCATATTTTCTAATTTTAATGGATTTGTCATGGATGACCTGCTAGAATTTTTTGGCATTTTTGTTCTTGTCATGAAATGATGTTGAGGCCGAAATGGTGTGTGTCTTTTATTTGTTATTTTGAGTAAATCATGATTGTGATTTAATATGGAAATGCTTTGTAACTACTTAGCTCTTGTCTAGGAAATGGTGTTAGAATTTGATGTATTTTGGGTGTACCTATGGATATCAACACTAAGACCTATAAAAATCTCCCTGCAGATTGAGTAAAATTGGGTAATATATTTGTATATCTTTGGGGTCCATCGATCTAGGATATTCATAATGATTTTTACATGATGATCTAACCTTAGGTGTACTTATTTGGATTATCAATAATTTGGATCTCATGCTTGCTTGGATTTTTCCCTGCATGTCGTCTTCTTATGCAAGACCCACCTCATATTTACCTTGCCTTCATTTAGTGGTAACAACATGTTATGGTTGACATTTAGTCTGCAATCTTCCCAAAATCCCTTAAATTTTAAAGTTTCTTCTCTTTCTCATTCCAATCTCATCTCCACTCCACAAATATTTAATAAACCTTTTTCTAATACCCTTGGTTGTAGTGTGGACCTCATTTCATCAGTTTATCTCTTATGAGTCCATGTGTGAGAGCACCATATCAGTGCATTTTACCTTAAGTGCTTTCACTCACCATCCAAAATCTCCATCATTAACTTGAAACCAATCATACAAATCCTTGGATTTAATTTTTATATCCTTACATATAATTACCTCTTGCAATCCATATCAAGTTCTTGGGTTTTTGCAGTGCTTAGTGACCACTCTTTCAATTGAATATTGTGTTCGGTGGCTGCACCCAGTTCCGATTTTTTATTTCTGAGGTTTTGGGATATTACCCTAACTCCATGCCCTAACCCTTGTGATCCCCTGACCACATCTCAATTCCTCTCACCCTAACTAAGGTAGAAGTCAAAAGTATCAGGGACATTAGCCACACCCTTTGTCCAAGTGCCTCCCCATCACTCCCTTGGGAAGAGTGGGTGGGCAAGCGGAGGAAGACCATATCCCGGCTTTAAATGACACAACATGTGGGTTACTCTTCCTCACCCCATCCCCCTTTGAATTCATGTCTCATCCCTCTCCCCTGGGGTTTAAATCTAAGAACCAACAGAATGTCAACCCCCATTTGATAAAAGAAAATGATATAAATGAAAGATGGCTGGATAACATGCAGAAATTGATACATAAAAAATCTAGAAAGGATAGAAGTAGATGAAAATCATTGATTGAATCTAAAAAATAAATAAAATTATATGTGGCTAGGTGAACAGCAACCCAGTCTACACAGGGTCAAGTTGATGATGACCTGAGCAGAAGAAACTAGACAGCAAGTTGAAGATGTAAATCTGGAATGATTTGGATGCAAATGAGGTGATCACAGGGACCTGAGAACACTTTAAATAACCAGTAGAAGGATATTTGAGATAGAAAAGTAGAGAGGATGGTAGAAACTAGATATTAAGATAGATTGGATGAAAATCAGGACTTGAGTCAATTGCAACTAGGCTGGGTTGGCAGTGACTATAGAGCAAACAGAACAGTCTTGGAATAACATGGCAGTATGATGGTAGATCTAGAAACTTGCATAGAAATAGAGTAAAAGTAGACATTGAGGAAGGGTTTGGAAATAGAAAGTATGCTGACATAGGGATGGGTTGACGGTGACCTGGGTGGAGAAACGGTGACCTAGACAATGCAAAATGAAATCCATAGATGGATGAGTTAAATAAGAAACTTGCAATCAAAACAACTGGAAGAACAGACTGAAGATGAAATTTTGACCGTATATGGACCTAAAAGAAGTTAGATTCTATAATATAATAACGGAAAGCACATATGATAACATAGACAAGCATGAAATCGAAGTAAGCCTCCCAAATCTCCACAAGTGATGAAAGACGAGATTCAATGGACTCCAAGAGGGTTAACACAACTGCAAGATTACTCAGATTCGAAGATAAATTGTGTCTCATTTTGGAAGGGGGTGAAATCAGTCTTATAGGGTTGACAGTGACCCAGCTAGGTCATCACTGACTGTGGGAAACCTTTATTTAGATGGTAAAATCATTGATTTACTCAAGATATGGGGCTTTTAGAGATTGGGATAAGTTCTTTAAAACATGTAGGCAGGTAAGGGTTGTTTAGGGAAGTGTCATGGGTGAATAGGAGATAAATATGGGTTAGATAAAAGCTAGAAAAATCATAGGGATGTAGATTTAGGTGGTTAGGGGTAAAAGCATCCCAAAGAAAGCCAATTAGAGGTACTTATCTAATTAAAAGAGATGAAAGATAATTAGGGGTAATTATCTAATTTTGGTTCATTAACAAGAATTAAGGGTGATGGCATAATAGATGGTCATTTAAATAAATGAATCAAATTAAGGGGTTCTAGTAAGACCATGGTGAAAAATGCACATGTGGGCAATCAAGGGTATCAATACCAATTTTTGGTGTCTACATTTTCCCCTTTTTGTCATGTGGTTTGTGTTGGGCAAGAAATGAAACAAAAATGATGAGATATGAAGACTAATGGAAGATTGATGTTGAGCTCCCCCTTAAATGAATGATCGATAACAAAAATGGGAATCGATGGTGAGTTTGAAAGAGGTGGATGTTAAAGGGTGGGTGGGAGAACAAAGATGGGTAAAACGATAAGGTGAGGCAAGATGACCCAAACAAGAAGGATTTACCCAACAATAAAAATATATGGTGGTGATTTTGCTATCATGTCTCTAGGGAAAAAAGGATAGTCTTAATTGAGATAGCGACAATGTTCTATGGACCAGTGAATGGATAAAAATCACTGTAAAATGGAGGGAATCCAATGGGAAACCTCTCAAATGGGTGCGATTAGTGAGGACTAATGGGTCATACAAAAACACCAAATTATACACAACCAAATGAGAAAATTATGTGAAATCCTTCATACATGAGGAATTGAGTGAAAGGTATACATCCACAAAAGATGAGGATGGAAATAATGGTGCCCTAGCAAAGGGTACGAAAATGGCCAAGAAGGTGAAATATGAAAAAAGTGATGATATAAAATGCTCTAAGGGGAAATAAATATGGTCACAAAGGTGGAATTTGAGAGTAGACGGAGATAAATAGAATGTTGAAATAAAAATCCCCAAGGGGGAATAAATTAGGCCACAAAGGTGGACTTTAAGAACAACATAGATGAGACCTTAGTGAAGGACACAAAAAAAGGATGAGGGCAGCCAAAACAAAGGCTACCAAGGTGAGTCGACAGTGACTAAGGTAGATTAATGGTGACCTAAGGGGGTTGACGATGACTTGGCGTCGGGGCTATATAAGCCCAAGGATCAGTTGATGATGCTCATTTTCACATGTGTAATTGATGATCAAGAGAAAAGAGCTAAAAGAAGAAGATTGGGAGATGGAGATTGTACGGGTAGCCAAGAAACACCAAAGGGTGAATCAGATGGTGAGTAACAAAACCCACACTTGTATTTTAATTTATTCTATGTTTTACTTTTTTTTTTGCATGACACCAAGGCTGGTTGGTGGCAACTCGAATGGGTCATTGTTGACCTATCTCTAAAGCGTGTCGGTTATCCCCAGTATGTGTCAACCCCAACTAGGTCAATGTCTACTAGGGCTAGATTGGATGGTTGATGATTAAATTGGTTTTCAAATGAATTTTAATGGTGATGTTTATCTATTTGATTGGTGTTTGCAGGCTCATGAGACTTTATATCTGAGATACCGAGTCCCGACTTTGTTAGAGTAGATCAGAGGATATGTGACCAATGTCGAGTGGGGTCACTTAGACACCATGGGGTTAGGAGGATTTCTTTATTATCAGAGGATCCCATGAGATGTGGGTTTTATGATTTCTTTCGTTAAGAGATGTAACATGAAGACCTACACTTTTTGGTTCAGGACGAGTGAGATGACTATCACCCTGGAGGATGTATAATACATCCTTATATTTCCTACACATGGGGAGAAAATATTCCCCATCACAGCAGATAGCAGACTGGCAATATTGACATGACTTTTTGGAGCCGATGCACCCCATATCGAATTCTCTTAATGGTTATTTTCATATGAGTTGAGGTACAAGGCTAGGGTACCATGTCGATTTATTTGTCTGGTTATGATGGTGGTGTCATTTTATACATTGCCTGACTCGAGAGGAGTCAGGTTTCTATGGGCTCTTATAGGTGTTGTAGTAGATATTGTTGAGCATCAGAAAAAAATTCATTTGGCACTACTTTACTATTTCAGGTGTATCGCGAGCTAGTTATGTACATAGTAGGGAGGAGATCAGGGTTGGATGTAGGCTTCCTACTACATTGTTGGGCCTATGAGCATATTGTAGTGATCCGGTAACTAGGGATAACGTGGGTCACTTGGGACCACATAGAGCTCATAGTGGGGTTTTTGATATGGATATCTGATCAGGATCATGAAAAGAGGGGAGATAGGGGTGTGGATTGGTATGTGGATAGGTTTATATATCTTGATGTGGATCAGTTTAGATGGTGGCCATATAGAGAATTTTCTGCATGGCCTGGGGTATATGTAGAGTTAGTGGGTATGCGGAGGATGAGATGGGTCTAGGGTAGTCAATTAGAGATGATAGAGTGCAATGATAATTTTGGGTCATACATATGATGCCTAGGGATCCTATCTCATATAGGAGAGATGATATTAATAAGGAGATGTTAGTTCCTAACATTGTAGATCCATTGGAGGATTAGAAAACACCATGGGATGATGATGATGATGATGATTTCGGAGTTAGAGTAGGATTTTTTCTTATTAGTTGACTATAGCTTGGGTATCTCAGATTGTTTGGGGAGAGAGGAGATGAGAAGGAGGATGAGATGGAGGTTTCTTTGGGAGGTAGTGGAGATGGGTATAGAGGAGAGTTAGTAGAGATGGCATGATTGTGTGTGGAGTAGGATCCGATGCTGGTTGAGAGAGACACTATCATCCAATAAAGGGAAGCAATGGCATAGGAGAGGGATTGATGTCACTGCTGAGTTGGAACAAAAGTGTTTTACCAGAGAGACAATGAGGGATACAGCTACATGGAATATATTTTGTTATATCCTGAGAGGTATCCTAAGTCACCCAAGGACAAGTATGGTATACCTACCACATGAAGAGGGAGGTGTATAAGACCCATTTTGAAGAGATGGCACATCCTAGCATGATTTCTATGGATCAATATATATCCTTAGCCGCAGAGGCTAAGTATTACAAGGGGATTTTGATAAAAAAAATCTACCAAAGACACTACGATATTGGGAGCATCTACAGAGGAGAGCGGCCGATGGAGCTAGGCCATCTAAGAGCACAACGAGTGTGGCTCAACCACATCAAGGAGAGGGCCAGGGCGGAGGTAGGGAGGCCGATAGATAGAAAGAAGTTAATTTCCTCACAGGGGCAAGAGTTTAGGCTTTCTGATGTACAATTTACTAGTTTTTATAGATATCTCTACTTTGAGAGAGGACCCTTAGAGGTTGATGATGTATTGATACACTTTATTTTAGCGGTGTATATATATATATATATATATATATGATACATGATTTTATCGTAATGTGTGTTTTTATGTGATGTTGATTATTTGATTTATGATGACATGATGTGGATATATGATGATGATGATGATTGATTTCATGTTTTACTTATATTTGATGATGATGGTAAAAATATAAGATGGTACATTTTCTTAATGATGATGTTTAATGATGATTATGATAGTATGTTTTATATTGATGATGGTGAAGATTGTGTGTGTACTTTAAATTTTATTATGATGATGAGTGTATATGCGTGGATAGTATGTGATGTTTAGATAAAGTAATAAATGTGATGAATGATGGGTATTGGAAAGGATAGGTAAGTTGATGTGGGTATCATAGATGGGTAGAATAAATGGGATTTACATAAAGAAAGATGTGGTTGTAACAAAATAAAGGATAGATAAAATATAGATGTGGAAAGATTTAGAATAAAATTCAACTTAGTGATGTGACCCATGGGTATAAATGATGTTATGTCATATTGAGGAATGCACAAGGAAATGATGCCTCCAATCACATTGGAGGTAAACAAGAGGGGGATCTAGGTAACGCAAGGCACATGTGACCAAAACAGATGTTAGCATATAACCAACAAAATTTAGTTATATCAGAAGACCATAAGGAAACATGGATGAAATGAACTCATAAACCTAATGTCAACACTAGAAATGGATTTTTGATGTAACTTGTATGCGGGAAGAGGGTTCTCTGTAAGTGGTGTTCCCTAAATCTATGCCCCAGCTCTTGGAAGGGGAAAGAGACAAACTGATCAATGCGGGAATTATTTTCTAAATCAATGCGGGAAGATTTCTTATGATGCTAATCAATGTGGGAAGCCTCCTTAGGATGCTGATAAAATGGAAGGTTGATCAATGCGGGAAGCCTTCAATGCCATGATACAAAAGAGTAGCCATCCTTCGAGGGTATGGTCTACTTTATACATATATGATATGGATGGAAAGGATAATATACATGATAACCATCCTTAAAGGGATCAATCTATTTACTTGATTTTGATTTGATTTTAATTCTTTTTTTTACATGAACACTTGTCCTTTGAGGGAGCTATCTATTTTTGATAATAGCTTTAGAATTTTGATTAGAGCATTAATGAATTTTTATTTTAACATGGGGAAGAGCTAGGAATAGCTAGGTAGACCACTTAGGAGGGGATAATGAATGTACAAGAGACACTTGTGAACCCTTTGCATGGTTTCAAGAGGTAAACAAGAGGGTGATGGATGTAATGATCATGAAGTCCTCACCAAAAAGGGAGAACCTATCCATAAGGAAAATGCTATGGACATTTTTCGTGGTGCCCATATTTAAGGTCATATCGAGGAAAGTAACGAGTAGACCACATAGTTCCAAATCATTACAAATGATAGATGGAAGAGGCTAACGATGGAGGAATGATCTAAGGATATGACTAAGTAATCATTGGTAGACATGATAACAATAGAATGGTTGCAAGTGTAATGTGTTAAGTGGTTCCACTTCCAGTTTACCATCAAGGGAGGCCAAATGATAGGCTCCCAACCCATACTTATGTGTGATAATGTATGGTCCAATCCAATTAGGGGAAAAATTTCCATGTTGGCTCCTTTCTAGAGTAGTAACATTCTGATTTTCTTTAAGGATGAGGTCATTGATATGAAATTGACGATTAAATTAGAAGTTATGTTGTAAAATAAGGGATAGGATGATGAACTTACTAAAGATGGTATTCGTTGTCCTCAATAGATGAGAGAGAGATAAAAGTTATGCAGCTACCCTTAAGGAAGTGAGCAAGAAAATATGCATCCCTAACGAGATGAAGTATATGGCCACAAAAGTGGAGTTTTTGAAAAATGAGATAAAAATGGTACCTACCCAAAAGAGGCACAAAAATGGCCACAAAGGTGGACTTTGGATGAAAATATGGTGCCCACAAAAGAGGCAAAATATGGTCACAAAGGTGGACTTTGGATGAGACAAATTTAAATAAATTGGATGGGATGAGTTGAATAAAGATCATAAAATATGCACAACACATAAATGAGGAAGTGAGAATATGCATCTTAGGAGATAAGAAAATGTCCACAAAAGTGGGCTTAGGATGAAGATATGGTGCCCCTCAAGAGAGAGACACAAATATGGCCACAAAATTGGACTTTAGGAAAGACCATGGTGCCTCCTGAGGAAGCACAAATATGGCCACATAAAATGGAATTAGGATGGATAGATAGGTTGGCTAGAGTAAACTTGATAATATTATATGAGGTGGGTTGGACAAAGCCAAGATGAAAAGGAATTAATCCTGTAAATGAATGATCCTAGAATGAATTCCCCCACCATCAAGGGAGCTATTTGATGATATGAATTGATGTGGATAAGATGTGTGGAAGAGGATAGGATGAAGGATCAATAACAAGGGGAGGATGTTCCCCTAGCATGTCGATGGATGTTGATTGGATGGATGAATTAAGGATCATGGGGTGTTTTAGAAAGGAATGTATTGATGATAACCTATGTAGAAGGAAGATTAGAGTGGAAGATGGATGATTAGGATCATAGGGGTGATTTGGAAAGGAAAAGGGGTGGTATCAATGAACAAGGGAGGCCCCCTCTTTAGGAGGAATGATATCATGGGGGATTGATGAAAATAGAGGATATGGGTGAATGAGGAGTCTTATAAAATTCGATGGATGGAGATGTAGAAATAGGATTTGGATTGGTTATGGATAAAATGGTAGATGGAGAAGGAAAATCCTTGAGAAGGTTGTCTCTCTCAATAAAATCATGGATGATGGTTTGAAGGGCCTTACAATGCTTGGTGTCATGACCTGGGGTATGATGATAAGTGCAAATGTGACTGGAATCAAACCATGATGGATTTTTACTATTTGGATCAAAGGCCTTAATAGGAGGAAGCGTGATGGCAGAAATTTGAAGTAAGTTTTGAAGAACCTTCCACATATGATTAATCAGAAGGTATTAGGAGGTGTATTTTCTTTTGAGATGTCTTGTTTTTGGAGGAAGAAGGTGGATGTTTGAGATGTGATGTTTGTCATGATATATTCAGAAGGTTGGAATCCTAGTCATTTGATGGTTTTGATGTCTTGGAAACTTCATTTTTAGAGGGATGATTGATATTATAGAAGAAGAAGTGTTGGATGGTTTTGCTTTTGGTTGATTGAGTGATTGAAGTGTTTTTTTATGAAAGTAGGCTGGTCCCTATAAGAGATGGATGTGGTCCTAAGATAGATGATGTGGCATTGGATTTTTATCTTAGGAGGATGGGCCCCAAAATTGATGTCAATTTTCTTGTGAGGATGTGAAAGATTTTGGGGATACATTGAGGAAATGTACCAAGGGTTCTAGATTTTGTTTATGAAGAGGCACCCTTGGAAGGGATGACAAAAATTTCAACTAGAGGGTTTAAAATGGTGTTGCAGTTGATATAGGTGGAGGGAGTAGCTTTTCATGATGAAGTCTAAAGAAGGTGAATATTGGTTTTATGTGGAGTGTTTGATTGTGTAGATGAGATGGGAGGATCACTTGAAGTCAAGATGCAAGTTGAGTGCTTTCAAAATTCTTCAAATGATGAAATTGATGTGGAAGGATAGATGGTGTAGATGTGGTCATAATTGTTAAGTAGGTTGTGGGTAAAAGTGTAGAAAGAGGAACTGGATTGACTCTAAGGATGGTATAATAAGTAAGGATGGAATAGATGTGGGTGAAGTAATGGGTATGATCAAATCTGATGGAGTAGATGTGACAAGTGGTGGAGTAGATGAAGGTGTAGAATCAATGGTGGGTATAGATGTGGATATTGATGGAGAGAGAGGTGTTTGAATGATGTGATTGATGAGGTTTATGTGAGATGGGGATTGTGTGGATCGTAATGTGGAATGGGTGGTTTTGTTGAGGAGGACATGAATTCCCTTTACGTTTTTCTGAGATGGGGGTGCTTATTCCATGAATGTTTCAAGGGGTATCATTGATATGTTTACAAATCGAGAAGATGTGATTGGTGTGGTAGTGGGTATAGATGTGGAAATAGTTGATGTTGAAGGATTAAGTGTAGAATATTGGGGTAAAATAGGTGATGTGGCCACATGTAAAGATGTAGGAATGTGTGATGAAGATGTCAAGGTAGCCGTGAGTGAATTTTATGATGTGGTAGATATATAGGTAGTTGGGTTTGATGGAGAGATGGGTACAATTGGGATGTTTGGGATACAAGTGATGTAGTATGATAGGTGTGTTTGATATAGATGTCAAGATGGTAGGTATAGTTAAAGTCAATGTGGATGTGGTAAAGGTGGAAATATATGTAGAAGTAGTGGTAAATGTTAATGTGATAGGTGTGTAGCCCGTGGAGATGGTTGATGTATAAATGTGGGGGAAATATTGAAGAAATCATAGGCAAAATGTCTAGGGTGGAAGTAGATGACAAAGTGGATGAGATAGGTGAAGATAAATATATTTGATGTATATGTATTGATTTAATAAGGATTAAATTGGAAAGATGTGGAAGTGGGAATTGATTTTTTGGTGGTGGATTAAGAAAGGGTTTCTTGAAGATTTTAAGGGGTGGAGATTGCATTAGTTAGGGGAATGAGTGATGTTGGGAAGCAAGAATGTAATAAGATGGTTGGGATTGGATGGGAATATTTGATTGTTGAGGCACATGAGAAGTAGGAATGTGGATGTCAATAGATTGTGATGGTTGGATAGGCATGCTAGTGATAATATTGGATGGAGTAGGGATAGTGTTGATATAGGGTGATGGGGTGGAATATGACTCACTGATTGAATGTATGGGTAGGATTGAGATATTGTAGGAGATCTATGAAATATGAATTCATACATGGGGCTAGAAGGAGGCCCAGGGTCCCTGAAGGCAAAGGAGATGGAGGTGTAGGTGGTCTAGATGGGATGGGATGATGATATAAGAAATAAATGGTCTCATGATGAGTGATATTGATGATCAGAGTTTGGGTGCCTAGGGGCACAAATGAGACAACGACCATGGTAGATGTTGGTTGAGATGAGATGATAAAATTGTTTGAGGAAAAGTTTTGTTCCATTTTCTTGGCTACTGAATGAGTAAATATGGGTATGGAATGAAAAAAATTTTTATACTAACTAGATCAAGAAAGTCAAGCACAACATTTTTTTGTTTTTTGATTTATTAAGAAAGTGTGAAAAATAAAAAAGGGGAATAGATAACAAAGGTACCTAGGAAATGGAAATCTAGAGTTGGTTTTGGGTAGTTATGGCTGGGGAGTCCTCGATATACCCGAAGGTACGTGAGGCCCAAGTCTGTGAAGGATTTCTAACGCGACTAGAACACTGTGGTGGCTTTTTGTTGGGTGATGAAATCCCAATCAGTCCACCTAGTAGGAAGATGTCTAGATGTGTAGATTGATGTGTGAATTTTGGTTGTGTGTGATAGAATGTGAGATGCAACTGATTAACCCCTACTTAAGCTATGTTGTCAACTAAGGATGTAAAGGGTTATTTTTTAAGCCAAATCTAAATGTGAAAGTTTGATGAAGACAAACACATAAGAAAGGGAAAATGCAATGAAAAAAAGGAGAAAATAATGAAAAATGAAGAATACCTGGAGAACATTTTCCTTTTTATCATGATCTTTTAAAGACAAGTCGAAGAGTGATCCAAGCAAGTTTAGAAGGCCAACATGAACAAGTGAAAAGAAAAAACCTTTACCCACAAGTGTTAGTGGAAGATAGAAGAAAAAATGAAAGAAGAAATGCAAGAGACTCACCTAAAAGGGTGGTCCCACTAGGCATGGTAGAATTTTGATCTAATTTTCCTTTCCTTTTTCAAGTTAATGATCTAGTACTAAAGAAAATCAAATAACTCCAAAATGCGAGGGTTTAAGGTACCTTGAATGTGTGATGGATGTAAATGGACGAGCAAAAATTGAATGATCTCTCAACAAGCTTGATGAAACTATAAAACAAGAAATACTAGAAAGAAAATGGATTAGATGGTATATGCGGGGGCTGCCAAACAAAGTCATTTCCAAGAAGTGTTACCTTCCTTTCATGAATGTCAACCCCTGTTTGATAAAAGAAAATGATATAAATGAAAGATGGTTGGATAACATGAATAAACTGATACAGATAACAGAATCTAGAAATGACAAAAATAGATGAAAATTCCTGATCTAATCTAAATAAACACAAAGATAAAATTATACTTGGCTGGGTCGACGGTGACCCAACTGCATAGATAGGGCAGGTTGACAATGTAAGTTGAGATGAAGGTGGAATACTATGAAATGCATATCTACAAGGATATAAGTGCAAGAAATGTGATCACAAGAAGACCTGATAATACTATAAATAACTTGCAGGGAAGGATATATGAGACAAAAAATGAGAGGGGATGCAAGAAAATAGAGATTGGGATGGATTGGATGGGAACTAGACTTGGTCAATAGTGAGTAGGTTGGTGGTGACTGGAGTGCAGTAATTTGGGATGACAGAGAGTAGGAAGGTAAATTGAAGAAATTAGGAACAATAACAGAGTAAGAAGTAGACACTGAGAAGGAATCTGAAAATAGGAAAGTATGATGACACAAGGATTGGGTTGATGGTGACTAGGTGGGGTGACAATGACCTAGAACAGTGCAAAAAAAATCTGAAGGTAGATGGGAGCTGAATCAAGAAACCTGCAAGAAAAACGGCTAGAAGAATAGGCTGAGAGTGGAATTCTGACAATAGCTAGACCTACAAGAAGTTAGATTCTACAAGATAATAATGAAAATAACATATGATAGCATAGATAAAAAAAATGAAAGTAAACCTCCCAAAGTATCCACAAGTGATGAAATGCAAGCTTCAATGGACTCCAAGAGGGTTAACACAGCTGCAAGGATGCTCAGATTCAAAGATAAGTTTGCATAGTGCAAGAAAGCTCAAGTTGTGTCTCGTTTTAGAAGGGGGTGAAATCAGTCTTATAGGGTTGACGATGATTCAGATGGGTCTCTATTGACTGTGGGAAACCATTCCTTGGATGGTAGAATCACTGATTTACTCTAGATATGGGGATTTTAGAGATTGGGATAAGTGTTTTAAAACATATAGGCGGGTAAGGGTTGTTTAGGGAAGTGTCATGGGTAGATAGGAGATAAATATGGGTTAGATAAAAGCTAGAAAAAGTGTAGGGATGTGGATTTAGGTGGTTAGGGATAAAATCATCCCAAAGAAAGCCAATTAGAGGTAATTAGCTAATTAGGAGAGATGAAATCTAATTAGTTAATTTAGGTTAATTAACAATAATTAATTAAGAATTAAAGGTGATGGGATAATAGATGGTCATTTAAATAAACAAATCAAATTAAGGGGGTCTAGCTGTAAGACCATGGTGAAAAATGCACATGCGGAAAATCAAGGGTATTGATACCAAATTTTGGTGTCTACATTACCAGCAGGTGTCGTTAGTGTAGCATAGAGGCCACATGTCCTAGGATCGATCCATCAATTTCTTTATTGAGGAGTAGCAGTATATTGCATAGATATCTTCTCAATAACACCAGGTTCATGGTTCATATAGCTTTTTATGGACAAAAATCCTTCTCACAGGGGAGGTTTGATCTGAAGTACATTTTGGGATGTTGGGAGTTCCCTAAACCATGCTAGTGTGGTAGAGCATTCCGAGATATTTCCAACAGTACCTAGAACGTTGTAAATGGATCTCATATGCTCAAGTTATGGTTGGTCAAAGTTTGGTTGTAGTTCGGACTCAGTAGTGTCAATTGGCCAGTGCGACAGCAACACGTGGCAAAAGCAAATTATAAGCGAGGAGGAGAATATATATATATATATATATATATATATATATATATATTTGTTTTGTGAATTCAGTCTTCAACACTCGTATTCAGATGGGTGGGCCTCGCTTTTTGTTGGTCGGGGGCCCTCGACCAGGTTCGACACACTTTTTTCACATAGGGGTGCATTTTCCGCCATGATTGATATTTCACCACATGGTGGGTCCTCAAGCCACCATGTGGCATGCCACCACTATATACATTACCAACTTAGTTAGGTATTTACATGGCTCAGTGAGCTCAGTTTTCCATCTCAAAGTTCACTATTTACATTGGGACGATCTCCTCGATATAGCTTGGAGAGTTCACATTGGGGTTCAATGAGCTCGTATTACGTTGGGTGAGTCATATTATTCCACTACTGGCCTTATTAATTGATCTTTCCATGTGGCCCTCAAAGCATACACCATCACCCATATTTATTCCACTGGCAAATGGTTAAGGGAGCAACCACATACCCATGGCCTATGTACACAACTCGACCACGACGTGGCCCATACAACTCAAGCAGGTTAACGCATTGCAAGGCTCTTCCACCGCCCAGGCCACTACATGGAAAAACCAATGCATACGTGACCACAACCACATTACCCACTGACAAGTTAATCCTTTTAAATGCTTTTATACACTATCACCCCATCAATGTGAGATATACCCACATAGTAAATGTATGTGGTGCATGGGGTTTAGGAGATTTCAACCCCCAATGTCCATTATAATAAAATTTACTCCCACCATAACACCATAGTGGCTAGATGAGTACAAAAAGGGGCTTGGTGGGTGTTATAGAACACAAAGTTCTATACCCAGGTTTGCATAGTGATCTAGACCTATTATAGGCTTTATTGTAAATGTCCATTTTTGGGGCACTTAGGAGCTTTTCTGTAACTCGACGTCAACAAGAAAAATGTCTAGCACCCCGAGACACTCTTATTAGACCTCTTAATTTTCCATTTTATCTTTCCATTTGGGAGTTATGATCAATATCTATGTTGAGCCATGTGCTTAAGAGGCAGCCTATGGAAATCATCATTTTCAGAGCACTTAGAGGAAGAATGAGCCTTCAGTATAAACTGGAGAAATGCTCAGAATTTGTATATGCTCTTGATGATGTATTTATTTTCCTAATTTGTAGGTGTTTTGACACCATTTTACCCTGTGGAATTCATTCAAATGCTTGGAGTCCATCTAGAGCCTTCATCAAGTGTGTCTCTCATTAAAGGAAGACATTTTAGAGATCTAATCTTCTGCACATTATTCAAAATAGTTTTTCACTCTTTGTAGAGGTTGTTTATGACTGTGCAACAGAGTTGTAGCTACTAGTAGAGGATATTATTGTTCTCTATTTACCAATTTGGATTCATTGTGAATAAACTGGTTACATGATCATTTTATTATATGGTTTGGAGTTATTGTGATTCAACTGGATATATGATCACATTTATGTTCTGGTTTGGAGTAATTGCAGATCAGCTAGAGCATTGTTCTTTTACATTTGTTTATCTCATAAATTCACTTTGCGTAGAGGTTGTTCATGGCCATGCAACAGAGTGATAGTTTTTCGTGGAGAAGACTTAGTACTTTAGAAGGATGAGTTTTGATTCCATTGGAATCAATTATTATATGTTCTTTTGGAGGATAGTTTGGAGTCCTTATGGAATCAACTGGTAACATATGGTTCATTGTTGTGCATTCATAGCGTCATTGTAAATTGTATCTATTTGTAATCGAAAGTGTAATGGATCATTTTAAAATTTGAACTCGAAGACGTATGCATTTTCTAAAATTCATTATCAACTTTCTTTGCAGTGTGTGGTTATTTTCTTTCCATTGCATTTTCATTTAAAGTTGATAATTTTGTGGAGTTTATTTACAACTGCCTATAGGGGTTCGAGAGTTCGTAAAAAAATTGGCCCTGTTTACAAATCAGATATTCAAATGATTAATTTCATTAATATGCTAGCAATAATCATTCAAGGATGTAAAACCATAAGAAAATGAGAGAGGGATGATGACTTAGTTGATTCTATATAACCTGAGAGTGATCAGGACTATGTATATGCTAGAATAGGCTAGAAATAGTGTCAAAATGGCTCGTTGAGGGTTTGGAACCCTAGAAATGTATATGGCAGAAGTGCTCACAGAAGAGTAGGAGTGCCCCAAGTGCTAATGACTAATTTGGGTGCCTATGTCTACTCAGATGCTTAGAATCTGGTCTTTTCTAGTTCAGAAGGCCTTCACTATTAGTCATTATTTGTCACTCTGGTTTCGCTATTAGATCATTGATCACACCTATAACCTGCAAAATAAATGACTACCTACACACGCCCACAAACCAGATCAAATCTAATAAAAAAGATACAAAATGGGGAGTTAGACTGACCCCAACAGTCACCCGAAGAGTGAACTTACGATAGAGTGTTCTACTATATCTCAGACTCCCTGTAGTTTTCTGTTTCTGTGTGTATCTATGTCTTGTGCCCTAGGTTTCCCTTGTGCAAGTTACACAATGATAGTGGGATAGATCTAGATTGTCCTGAATATGTAAAATGTGTGTTATGGAATAGAATGAACTCCCCTCCTATAAAGTGTATGCAGACTAATGCAACCCTTAACCCTTGTACATGGATGTGTTAGATGTGTACTTTGTAGTGCTCTTGTGCCTTTGTGCAATATTAGGTGGTGATAAGTAATGCTTATGGTGTTTTTCCCTTTAATTGAAAGAAGTAACTAAGTATATATATGATTCCCTTGTTTGAATTTCATAATTGACAACTGAAAGGCTGACCCAAAGTATTAAATGGTGACCAAGAAGTGAAAGGGATCCAAAAGAGTAAGAAGAAAGAGAGGGACATGAGCATCTAGGAACTTCTATCCTAATTGGGCACTAGTGTTCGAGGCCATTAAAAGGTAAATCAATCAAGTATGGGTATAACTATAAGATGTGTACATCTAAAAAGATGTTCAGTCAAGCTCAGAAATAATAAAATGCAAGAGATAAAGCAACTAAAATACCAAAAGGAGTTGTCAGCCACTAGTTTTCTTGCTTAGGAATCATGTATACATTATTATACTTTTGATATGAAATTGATAGCTTATTTTATTTAAAATAACAAAAATTACATTATAGAATTGTGCAAAGCAATAAGAGACAATGTTGCATAATGAATTTAATATTGCAGAGCACAAATATATAATAAACACACTATATTATCAATTCAATATCCTGGAGCCATTACATAGTGAGTGAGCTTACAATATATAGGGGAATGGTCTCCTTAATATAAGGATTTCACTCTAATATTCAATCCCACAATATACTCACCTATTGTAAACACAAAATCACGCACTTTGAGTTGTTATTTAGTCTCAATCACATACTACTATTTACATGGTTCCTAAGCAGGAAGAGTATTGATTAACCCATATATCTTTGTCCATATTTTGTTGCTTTCTATTTCTACATTGGGTCTTACACCTTTATTGGCCCATTTTTTCTTTTCATACTTTAGTTTCACCTTTTCTAGATTGGAGCACCCAGCCAGGATGCCAGCGTCAGGCACCCTCGTCCCCTCTAGGCGCTCTTGTCTTCTTTACACTTTACTCTCACTTTTTGGGTCCTTTTTAGTCATTTGAGCGTCTTATCTTTTTTTTGGTTGGCCTTTTCAGGGTTAATTACGAAGGTAAAGCAAGGTAATCATATAAATATAAAGTTATGTGATCATAATAAGGGACAAAACACTAAGTATCTACTATCACCACCTAAGGTTGCATCCATTAAAGGCATCTATAGCTACATTGGCATCCATCTAGCTCCATCGCAAGGTACAAATATTGGTTCATTTACATCAAACTTCATAGGAGGGGAGTTTATTGTTTCCATGCACACATTTATTACATTCTACATCTGGTTACTTTCTCGCTACTTCACAAATTAGGACTGGCACAAGAGTAACCTAGGGCACGATTTTCACACACACACACACACCTAGAACCTTATTGGGTCTAAGATGTAATGAAGCACTCAATGATAAGTCCATCGATTTAGCAGCTGAGGACATTCTGACCCCTTCATATGCATTTTTAAGTTTTTAGGGTTTTGATGCTTGGTTTGGGGTCTTGTAGGTGATTCTTCCATTTTAGGTTTATGATAACATCTGGTGAAGTGCATCGGCATACATGTGATAAGAAGTGAAGGAGTGAAGACATATTGCGACCCTGAAAATTTGGTTTTTTGACCATCTATGCAGACCAAGGCACCCACAAGCGTCCCTGTCCTTCCACAGGCACCCCAATCCAATGAAATCCTCCAAATCTAAATTTTCTCAAGATCTTGTGTGATATTTTCCTCCTCTTGTTCATTCGGTCTCCATTGTGACACAGTCCTACGGTATCTTTGAATCGGCTTAGGATCTTCTAACTCTATTTGCATATTAGGGTTTATATATTTTATTGCTTAGTTTGTTTGGGTATATTTCAATTATTTCATTGCTTATTTATATATGGCAAACTTGCATTAGATTAGGCTAGGATATTGCATTTTAAAATAATCATTTTGGTGAACCTGATCTTCGAATCCACCTTCATTCTAGGTATTTTCTCATATGTTCTATCATGGCTCCTAAAGTCACTGAAATTTCCTTGTTTGATTTACTTCAAATGCAACCTAATTGCCAAGTTGTTCTTAAGAAGGACCTAGACACCATGTATCTTCCACGAGATATGCCTAAACATCATGTAAAAGTTATTTTTTATCATTTATTTGACAAACCTAGTCTTTGTTATCCTCCATCTAATCAACCCATGTTGGAGTCAATTCAATGTTTGCATTATTTATTTCAAGACAAATTTAAGGCTATAGAATCCACGATTACATCTCTCAAATCTGAAATCCAACATCTTAAGGACACTTCTCAAACTCATGTATGTTCTCCTTCTACATCTCAGCTTCATTCTAGGTCTACTACATGTGCTCATATCAGTGAGCCTCAAGTCATACCATTACCAGATCCTCTCACCTTTGATTGTAATGATAAGCAACATGACATTCTTACTAAGCTCCTTAGTCATCAATTGATCACTTTACCACCTACTCATTTATATCCTCCTTATCAGCTAGCAAAATATCAAGGTGGTCATCCATATTATAATTATCATAGAATTAATGGACATAATGAAAATGATTGCTACACTTTACAATGAAGATCAAACATCTTAAGCATCAAGGATTTATCTCATTCACTACACAATATTTTGTTGCATACCCATCTACAAATGCTACATCTCAATGGGATCCCAAACCTGGCTCATCTATGTCTAATGAGCACCACGCCATAATTTATAGTGGTCATTCTATGGAAAGTCAACCACCGCCTAAGCAACTGCCTCTCAAAATCAATATAGCACCTCTTCCTCTCAAGACATCTACAACATTGCCAAGTAAAAGTATGTAACCGCCTCTCAAAATAAATCATCCTTCTTCGCCTATCAAGTTTATTATCGCCAAATCACTACACCCTTCAAATGGCCAGAATGTGAACAAGACGTTCAGTGTGATTGGGAAACATGGGATCACCTCTCAAGCTATGGTACTTGGGCTTGAGGTGAACCTTCGAAGAAGGTTAGCTTCCTCTTCCTAAACTAAGTGTTGTACTACTCGTAGTGCAATAAATGGTTATCTAGTCCTATGCTAACATTTTCATGGGTTTTAGCGAAAGATATTTACAGAAATAAAACTATACTAGGGATGTGATGCACCAAATAAAGGGTGTTTCTAGATTCATGAAAGGTTGATTTGAAAAGGGTGTGTTCACCACAAATCAGCTTCACCTACTGCAACTTATAGAGGGTACATGATACCACATAGTAGGAAGCATACATTCCCTTTGTTAAACTTTATCAGACAAATAATCTATCAGTCTTCCAGTGAAAAAGGATGGACTTGATAAGGGTAAACAAGCACCACAACTCAACTGCATGAAATACTCCACCACTTGACAAGCACATAACTCTAAGAACTTGCAATAGAAACTTGAACTTGCACAATGTACCTGCAAGCATGAGAGAGGCACAAAGAAGTATAGAAGGATGAAAGGACCAAGATTAGTCACAAAACACACACTTTAATTACTTCAATAACATGCACAATGCATCATACATTAAGAAGAGGAAATGGTTGCCATCATAGTCTTGAAAGGAAGCTCAAAATTTCCCTCAACATACAAGAACAACTTGCAGAAGAAAGAGGATTCTTGAATAACACACACTTGCCTAAGATGTCTAACTGTCCAACCTGTCTAACCTATTGGAACCCCTTAGAATGAGCTTCCAACTTACATTTATAGAATAAGTTAAGAGAGAGGAGAGAAGGATTCATAAATTCCCTTCCTAAATTGAAGGTACATGATAGTTCATTTATTACAATTGGTTGAACCACTTGAGAATGTTCCATCATGTGTCATTAATGCCTAGTTTGACTTATTCTTCTCAATTAATTAAAATAGTATCTAAATAATAATAATAAATAGTATTATTAAAGTATTTAAATAACCTTCACCTTGATATTCTTCATTCTCAATCATAAAATTAGAAAGATAAAATTCCTCTAAAAATTTAGATTTTTGAGAAGATAGAGAGGAAAAAGGATTTGGAAGCCTCTGCATGGTCTCATCCACATTCTCGATCTCTGAATCTACCTTGGTCTCATGAAAATTTTTTTGGTTGATTGTAAAATCTAATGAAGACCTTGGAAATATGCTACCACCTTCCAAAAGTGTTGCAAGTTCTTGACATGCATGGCAATTAGGATCATTTCACTCATTAGAATTAGCTTATACACTTGAGAGGCTTTCTTCTTAAACTTGCACATGCTCTTCTACTACTAATTTGGCAAATTTTGGTGATCCAAAATCCTTTGATGATATGGAGCCAATATGAATACTACATTCTGAATAGGTAGATTGTTGGTCTTCCTCATTCGGCTCTAGATTTTTTTCTGGTCAAAAACTATTTTGTTCTACTCTTTCTTGAGCTTTAACTTCTGTAGAAGGTTTAGTCAGGAATGAAGTTTGCTTGATGTTAAGTTTTGCATCCCATTTATTTAGATTCTTTACATGATCTCCTTTGATATTCTCCTCAACCATATACTCCTTCCTTTTGCTCATTTCTTGATGATGCTCCTCCCAAAATGGATTTGGGACTACAAGAGGAGGGGCAGGTTGGGATTCAACTGATTCCCTCACATTTTGAGAAAGGGGAAGAGATTCAACTTCTTGTCTTGATGGCCCTTGTAGAAAAGAAGGAACTTTAAAATAACGAGGCATGGAAGATTCTTCATGGAATCGATGAATAGAAGATGAAGTAGTGAATTCCACTGCAAGGGTAGCAACTGGAAGGTTAGGATCATGCGGCTCAAGTTGAAACTGAATGGATGGAAACTTAGAAAGAGGGTTAACATGTGGTAATTCTGGTACCTCCCATTGACAGGATTGACTAACATTATATTCATGGGTATCCCTCTTCTTAATCCATTCTCTAACTTGAGTCATTGTCTTGATTATGAATTGAAGCTTTTGTTGGGGATTAAGCTCACGTGGTATAGGGTCAACCCATGGGTATGGAATGTTGAATCCAATCTGGGTTGCCTTTGTCATTTCATTGATCCCTATTTACACCATGTTATACTCCAACTTTCAAACCTTCTTTTACAAGTGGTATTCTTCAAGTGTACGATAGATTCCGGAATCTACATGCCATTTTGATTCAATAACCCCCCAGTCTGGTGTGTGATCAAAATGATTTACATCTTGCTCATGTAGGAATGTATGCTCAAACTGATATTTTTCATGAAATTGTTCTGGAGGTGAATTGCAATAGCTTGAAGATGGAAAGAACAGCCACTACTTCAAGTGGGAATCCCATTGTGGAAATGAAATGATGATTGCACTACTTCATGAATGAGAAAAATGGAAAGATGTTGAAGGAAACTAGATGGAAATGGATAAAAATGAAAGTCTACAACAAAAAGAGTGGGTCACTTTGACCAATGGAGTCGCCAGTTGTGCTTGGGTATACCTCATAAGGCTGAAATTTCACTAAGAGCACAACAACTTAATGAAATGAAGTAATGCTGCAATGGGTGATGTTGAGATGCCTCTTCTCCTTCTCCTTGAAGGAGATAAGGATAGTTTGATATGCTGATAATTCTCTTACTTTGAAGAAGCACTTGTCTAAATTTTTCACATGATTTAACGCACTGATATTTGAAGTCCAGAGATATAGAGTTGTCAAGTACTTTGACTTGTGCAAGTGAGAACAAAAGTACCAACTTAGTCCCACCGGGCATACCAAAAATTGTTGTCACCAAATCACTGCACCCTCTGAATGACGAGAATGTGAATAGGATGTTTGGTGTGATAGGGAAACATGGGATATCCTCTCAAGCTATGGGACTTGGGCTCAAGGTGAACCTCCGAAGAAGGCCAACTTCCTCTTCCTAAACTAAGTGTTGTACTACTCCTAGTGTAATAAAATGGTTATCTAGTCTTATGCTAACATTTTCATGGGTTTTAGGGAAAGATATTTTCAGAAATAAAACTATACTAAGGATGGTGATGCAACAAATAAATGGTGTTGCTAGATTCAGGAAAGGTTGATTTGAAAAGGGTGTGTTCACCACAAGTCAAATTCACCTACTGCAACTTATAGAGGGTATATGATGCCACATAGTAGGAAGCATACATTCCCTTTGTTAAACTTTATCAGACAAATAATCTATCAGTATTCCAGTGAAAAAGGATGGACTTGATAAGGGTAAACAAGCACCACAACTCAACTGCATGAAATACTTTGCCACTTGATAAGCACATAACTCCAAGAACCTGCAATAGAAACTTGAACTTGCACAATGTACCTGCAAGCATGAGAGAGGCACAAAGAAGTATAGAAGGATGAAAGGACCAAGATTAGTCACAAAACACACACTTTTATTACTTCAATAACATGCACAATGCATCATACATTAAGAAGAGGAACTGGTTTCCATTACAATCTTGAAAGGAAGCTCAAAATTTCCCTCAACATACAAGAACAACTTGCAGAAGAAAGAGGATTCTTGAATAACACACACTTGCCTAAGATGTCTAACTGTCCAACCTATCTAACCTATTGGAACCCCTTAGAATGAGCTTCCAACTTACATTTATAGAATAAGTTGAGAGAGAGGAGAGAAGGATTCATAAATTCCCTTCCTAAATTGAAGGTACATGATGGTTCATTTATTACAATTGGCTGAACCACTTGAGAAGGTTTCATCATGTGGCATTAATGCCTAGTTTGACTTATTCTTCTTAATTAATTAAAATAATATTTAAATAATAATAATGAATATTATTATTAAAGTATTTAAATAAAAATATTAATTTAATCAAAATATGATGAGCCCCTTTTGGATTGGTTTGCCTTGAAGAGGCTTAATTTGCAAAAATGGACCAAGTCGGTGGTTGGCTCGCCTGCCAACCCGCCAAGTTGGTCGATGAGTTTCTCTCCATTCTCCACATTTGGCCATATCAATTTTATTTGACCACCACATCATCCAACAATCTCCTTTGAACTCATCTCGACTCCCAAGCATGTGTGTACATTGACACCAAGCCTATTGGCCTCCACTCCCCATTACCCGTCATCTTGTCGAGCGAGTTGATTCACGCAGCTGAGCTCCTTCTACTTCTTCCACGTCGAACCCAAAACGAGCTCTCCTCCAAATATTGAGTTATGTGCCAAGCTTCACTAATGTCCCAATATCAACGTTGAGTGATGAATTCCTATCCTTCTCTACGACCAAACTTACTTTGAATCAAGATAGCGATTGACTCTGCTACTCCCGATCGACTAGGCACGAGCTCTTCCACAACCAAGAAACTCAACCATTTCTCCTAATGTTGCAAATCCTCTAATGTTGAGTCCATATTTTCTAGTCTCCACATTACATTCCTTGTGAGTTTGGCTCGTTTCGTGCCCATTTCCAAATTGTTCTACATTGACCTCCTATTTTCTCGGTGAATGGCCGCAAGCTCCTCTGCCCTTTCCTTGAGCTGAGTCATCCCTTCACGAGCTCACCATTGAGCTCATCACTCATTCATCCTTCCAACGTCGACCAACAAACTCGCTTACAAGCTCACCGCCGAATGACTCGGCCTCAACTCGGCTCATCCCGAGTTTCTTCCCATGCATCATATCAACTAAGCTCATAAGACATTCCCTTCCATATCAATTGATCTCATCATGAGATCATTGCCATCATCCACCAAGCTTATTTATCCTTCGTATCAAGCTCCTTTTTACACATCAAGCTAGGTTCTTTATGCATTGGTTGGCTTCGAGCTCGGCTTAACTCAACTCGGTAGTTTTTCCTCTTACAGAGCTCACCTTGCACTAAGCCGAACTCATATGGCTCACAACCAAGCTATCTCCCACATATCAGCTCACCATGTTCTCTCTATGCATAACCTCATCGGTGAGGAGCTTGATCGTGCCATCCTTGAACTCGATATTGACTCATTTTTGAGCTCGGGTTCATAGGACTTCCTTTGGAACTTTTTCTACAAATTTTCCCAACTTTTCAACACATGAGCTTAAGCACAGTGAGCTTAACAAATAGCTAAGTCGAGTGAATCCAACATTTCTCCCTGAAACAAGACTCCACAATGTTACACTGAGTAGTTCTATGCAATTCAGTTTGGATGAGCTAAAAAATATCATTCCTGGACTCCGACCCGGACCAATGCGAATTTGTCTCATTCTTCATCCTTATCTATGAGCTCAACAATTTTAATGCATAACTGATTCGGAACATGTCTACGAATTCCACACTTAAACCTCTCAAGCTCTTTATCCATCTAAGCTCAACTCGGTGTTGTAACTTCGAGCTCACCTGGTTCCCAATATCTCATTTTTACCATAGTACCAAGTTAAAACCTTTAGCCTGATGCATCGAGTGACTTCACTGTAGAGTATATCCCTCTACATTACCACGAACATGATCATTTTTCCTATACCTTCTGTGGACCAAGCTCTAAGCCAATTTTTTTGTGTATCCATACATCTGGAATCAACACCTTCAAGGTGAGTGGTTCGGCCACCGAACTTCCTGGCTCGAGTGACCCAGACCTCCTCATTTGGCATAAATAAACTTGGGACCCGAAGACCATCTGGCCATCCATCAACACGATTGTATGGCTAATATTTCCTGAATTCCCCACATTCTTGGCAAAGTGAGTATTAAAACATGTTGTGGAATCTCTAGTTTGCCTTGTCAATGTGTTGGCAGAAAGAACAAAACT
Organism: Taxus chinensis; assembly: GCA_019776745.2. Classification (NCBI taxonomy): domain Eukaryota; kingdom Viridiplantae; phylum Streptophyta; class Pinopsida; order Cupressales; family Taxaceae; genus Taxus; species Taxus chinensis. The sequence goes on from CM034150.1 coordinate 407,886,466, forward strand.
CTCCCCTGAACTTGAAATTCCAAGCCTAACCCAAAACACACATCACTGCAATATGTCTCACAACAAGCCCAAATCGATATTCCTCTTTGATCAACTCATGCAACTCTATTGAGCCCAATCATGAGATACTCCTTGGATTGGAAGCAAGTTGCTCTCTGCAGTCCTTGTGGTGTTGCGATTGAGTTTGAACTCTTCTTGTCCCTCCTGAATAAATCCAAAATATGAGCTCAACTTGATTTTACCTTTTAACTTTTATAACAAATAACTCACCTAACTGAGTTATTACCATGCATCAAGTCATGCATGAGATCACTTTGGATCATTTTCCCCACTCAGTTGACTGATTTTTTAACATGATTCGATAAACTAGCATCCTCACATCAACATCAATGAGCTCAGTCAAGTGAACTCTGAACTTTTAACTCATTGGTTGCATTGACTAAGCCATTATCCAAACCTGGCTCACCTTTTTTTTCGTCGAGCTCACGTCGACTTACTTGACATGTTGCAGCCGAGTATCTCCATAAGCTAGCATTGATTTGAGCCCGAGATGGGCTAGTTGAGCTCACTTATCAATTTATTAATTATTTTAATCATGTTATCTTTGTGATGACCGGAAGTGAGTTCATGGGACCAATGTTAATATTTGATTGAAATAGGACCCCATTGTGTAATTTTGCCATGTGCGTAAAATTAGATAACACTCTTCATTTGACCATTCTCCATATTGGTCAGTGAGTTTCTCTCCATTCTCCATATTTGGCCATATCAATTTTCTTTGACCACCGCATCATCCAACGATATCCTTTGAACTCATCTCCACTCCCAAGCATGTGTGTACATTTACACCAATCTTATCGGCCTCCACTCCCTGTTACCCGCTGACTCATCGAGTGAGTTGATTCACACAACCTAGCTCCTTCTACTTCTTCCATGTCAAACCCTAAATGAGCTCTCCTCTAACTCCTGAGTTCCATGTCGAGCGTTGAGTGATGAGTTCCTATCCTTCACCACAACCAAACTTACTTTGAATCAAGCTAGCCTCCGACTCTACTACTCCCGATTGACTTGGCACGAGATCTTCCACAAGCGAGCAACTCGACCATTTTTCCTAATTTTCCAAATCTTCCGATGTCGAGTTCATATTTTCTGGGCTCCACATTACATTCCTTATGAGTTTATCTCGTTTCACACCCATTTCCAAATTGTTCTACCTTGACCTCTTATTTACTCAGTGAATGGCCGTGAGCTCCTCCACCATTTCCTCGATCTAGGTCATCCCTTCACGAGCTCACCATTGAGCTCATCATTAATTCATCCTTCCAACGTCGACCAATGAACTCACTTATAAGCTCACCTCCAAACGACTTAGCCTCAACTCAGCTCATCCCGAGTTTCTTCCCATGCATCCTATAGACCGAGCTCATAAGCCATTCGCTTCCATATCAATTGATCTCGCCATGAACTCATAACCATCATCCACTGAGCTTCTTTATCCTTCGTATTAAGCTCCTCTTTACACATCAAGTTGGGTTCTATATACATTGGTTGACTTTGAACTCAGCTTAACTTGAATCGGCATCTTTTCCTCTTACTGAGCTCGTCCTGCACTAAGCCGAACTCATGTGGCTCATAACTGATCTATCTCCTGCATATCGTCTCACCATGTTTTCTCTATTTATAACCTCATCAGTGAGGAGCTTGATCACACCATCCTTGAACTCGATGTTGAGTCATTTACAAACTCGTGTTCATAGGACTTCCTTTGGAACTTTTCCCACAAGGTTTCCCAACTTTTTACCATGTGAGCTTAACAAGTAGCTTAGTCAAGTGAATCCAACATTTCTCCCTGAAACATGACTCCACGGTGTTACACTAAGTAGCTCAATGCAACTCAATCTGGATGAGCTAAAAATTATCATTCTTGGACTCGGACCCGGACCAATGTGAATTTTTCTCACACTTCATCCTTGTTTGTGAGCTCAGTATTTTTAACACATAACTAAGCCAGAACATGTCTACAAACTCCACACTTAAACATCTTGAGCTCTTTATCCCTCTGAGCTCGACTCGGCATTGTAACTTTGAGCTCACCTAGTTCTCGATATCCCATTTTCACCAGAGTATCGAGCTTCAACCTTTAGCCCAATGCATTGAGTGACTTCACCATCGAGTATAGCCCTCTGCATTACCACAACCATGACTGATTTACCTATACCTTCTATGGGTCGAGCTCCAAGCTGAGTTCATTGTGTATCCATACATTTGGAATCAGCACCTTCTAGGTAAGTGGCTTGGCCCTCATGCATGTTTCTTCCATGAGAAACCTCTCCAGCTCCTCTAGCTTGTAATTTGTTTCTACAGTAACATGCTAGGTCTAGATCCTAACGAACTATTCCATGTCATACTAGATCTAGTCTCGAACTCACTTCCTCACTCGATCTATATTACTCAAGCCCGATCTTTCCACATGAAACCATACTATATTTGAATGCATTTTCCTAAAATTCGAGTTCATTTTCCGTCATATTCCTCAGCTCATGACCCCTAACTCATCAAAATGATCTCTTCATTTAGTGTAGCTCATCTATGAGCCCGCACTAGGCTATCTGTTTACTAAGGTTTCCAAGGTGAGTTAACCCTACCTCCATTCACCGACTTGAATCCCTGAGTTTGGATACTAATACATTCATGGCTTCATAAAGTCATCCCTTTCAGAGTGCCTTAAACACTAGACACGAGATCATCATTAATCCTGTGTTTTATGCCCCATATCGCTATTATCTTTAGCTCAGAGACCTGATCTCCTCTCCTTGCAACCTCATCTAGTAAGCTCATCACCATACAATTAAGAAACCTTCCATTCAGCTCGATGAGCTTAATTTGGCTGTATAAGTTTTGAGCTCCTTTCATGCTTTACCTGCAACATTTTTTCCTCAGAGATTTGACACGATCAACATGAGCTTAAAAATCCTGTATGAATCCTATCTTCTTTTGCTCGACCTCCAAGCTTCAACCAAACTACCTTATGTTTCGGTGTTCGAATATCTCAACATGTCATATTAGGACAACCTCCCATCTTCCTTGATTTCTCTACCGAATCGTTTGGGATTGGCACTTGACTTGGAAAATAGGTTACTCCACATCCTGACTACCTATGAGAAAAAAGAGTTGAACCTCCTGGCTCGAGTAACCCAGACCTCCACATTTGGCATAAAGAAACTCCGGGACCCAAAGAACATCTAGCCATCCATCAACGCGGTTATATGGATAATATTTCCCGAAGTCCCCACACTCTTGGTAAAGTGAGTCTTAAAACCCATTGTGGAATCTTTGGTTTGCCTTGTCAATGTGTTGGCAGAAAGAACAAAACTCTCCCTTGAACTTGAAAGTCCGAGCCTAACCTAAAACAGACGTCCTTACAATACATCTCACAATGAGCCCAAACTGAGTTTCCTCTTCAATTAACTTGTGCAACTCTATTGAGCTCAATCATGAGATACTCTTTGGCTTGGAAGCGAGTTGCTCTCTATGGTCCTTGTGGTGTTGCAAATGAGTTTGAACTCTTCTTTTCCCTATCGAATCAGGCCAAAAATATGAGCTCGACTTCATTTCCCCTTTGAACTTTTACAATATAGAACTTGCCTAACCGAGCTATTACCATGTATTGAGTCATGCATGAGATTTCTTCAGATCATTTTCCCCACTCAATTGACCAAGTTTTTAACATGATTCAAGACATCGACATCCTCACATCAACATCAATGAGCTCAGTCAAGCGAGCTCTGAACTTTTGACTGGTTGCATTGACTAAACCATCATCCAAACCCGACTCACCTTTCTTTCATCTAGCTCATGTCGACTTGCTCGAAATGTTGCAACCGAGTACCTCCATGAGATAGCACTGATTTTAGCTTGAGTTGGGCTAGGTGAGCTCACTTATCAATTTATTAATTATTTTAATCGTGTTATCTCTGTGATGACCGGAAGTGAGTTCCTAGGACCAATGTCATGATTTGACCGAAATAGAACCCTGTTGTCCAATTTTTCCATGTGTGCAAAATTAGATAACAAAGTCTTCAACAACATCATTAATTCCACCTAAGTTACCACCATTTAAGATTCCTCCACATCCTACTCCACTTTAATTTACAATTCATTTTGTTAAAGCAAATGATCCTTTTACCAATGGTCAAGACACATTTCTGCCACCATTGCATGGTCATGTTGTTACTATTGCCACACGTGCTTCCACCGCTTCACGCAAACTTGGTCTTTGGTAGGTGACTCCTGATAACACACTCATCATCACACAATTGGGCGACATTGCACTTACCCCCCCCCTGACACTTTTTAGCATTATCAAATTTCATACATCTTATACATAACACCTAGTCTTTTACATTTATCATACACATATTGATATATTTGCACCAACATTACCCTATGACGCACTCTTGTGCTTCTATTCACACTTGAATCTTAAGGGAATTCTATACACATGGACCTCACACATTACACACTAGACACTACACATCGCACATCTTCACACATATTACATACATACATTCTACATCATACATCTTACATTTATCATGTGTCATTCACACTTTGTGTTGCATACATCATACACATTCTATACATATATTATATACACATCTTATATTCAGACATCACACATTACACACTATACATATCACACTACATTTCATACACATTTTACATATTTATTTATATGCATTGCACTCACTACCCGATGACGCATTCTAGTCACACAGTCCATACCAGACTGTTGAGGGTATACAAATCAAATGGACCTCACCATACTCACACATTCAGACAATCAATCCCTTCTATCATGTGACATTCCTAGTTTAGTGATATGCACCATAGGCTACATCATCACTTCCACTTGCATCATTTAGTGGTATACACTTTAGGCTACATCACCACTCCTTCTACTCATCTTGTAGTGATAAATGTCATATGCTACATCATCATTTATTCTAGCATCATTATCACCTATTATGATCATCATTTAGTGATGTACGCTTTAGGCTAAATCATCACTCCTTTGATCATCTTGTCATGATATATGCTTAGGCTACATCATCACGAACACCTCATCTCTATGTCACATGTCATCACTACACATTCACCACAACACACAACACATAGTTCGACCACTTCTCGATGATGCACTCTTGTTTATGGTTCATTCTTGAATGTTGAGGGGGCATAAACAAATGAACCTCACTGCATACAATTCCATTCAATTGGGGGGCACACGGCTCCTATCATTCACTGTGCATTCCATTCCATCCATCCATAGCATACTACATATCTTAGTTGCATTTACTCTTGCTTGCATTTACTTTTACTTGTTCGCTTTATTACACATGCTAGATAGATATATTGTATGTCATTATCTTTATCATACACTTAAGCACAATCACTTGCTTTCTAGTTATAATCACATACTCTACAGGTCCATTACATGCAACACATATGCTTAGTACCATCCTCACAGCGGTTCCTAAGGGCATCCACATTCGTACACTATAGGTGTTATTGTTTCACTTTGTTCATAGTACACTACTTTATTGGTTTACACATGCTTTGACATACATTTTATCTTTCTAACATGCTAATGGGTGTATCATGTCTACTTTATGCTATGCAGGGATATTTTCTTCCATACTTGTTTGTTATATTGCCTGTTATTGCTTGTTCTTGTTTGTGGGTTTTTCCCTTTGTCTTATGTGCACACTTGTATGCTTTTGGCTTCGTCGGCCTTGATTATCTTATGACATCATGAGTGATGTCCTATGTTTGCAACCCGCTCTTTACGGTCTATATTGTCTTCTTGGGTGTTTACATTATTTGCTTACACATTGTTTTCATAGCTTACACTTGTCTTCTACATGCATGTTTGTTTGTATTAACACTTATTTCCTAGCCACTTTGTTTACATGTTGATTTGATCTACCAAGAACATCCCCTCCCCCTATAGGGAACAATTTTAGTTACAACGGTTGGTCCTCTTTTGGGTCCACATCCTCCTACAACGACGTCGTAAGTGCCCCCAAAGAGGGGGCATCATTTGGGTTTATACATAATACACAACACAATACTGGTATAGTTCAGTTCAGTTTCATCCATGACATAGTGGGTAACACAATGAGTAGGTTTAACATAGTCTACAGAACTCCATACACAACAGATTTTATAGAGTAGATTGTTCTTAACACATGCATGGGTACACACCAGTTGCAGTTGTGTTTTATACAACGGGAAGCAGTTAAAGGTTGGAGGACAACACTGGGAAGTTTCTCCCTGCACTTCTTCCATTACATTAGCGTCGAATCACCCAAAAAACTAGGTAGTACAGAGATCTCTTTAGTTTTGGTAAGCAATTAAAGGTTGGAGGATAAATTAGACTTTCCTCCCTATACTTCTTCGACTAGTGCCATGAGATTACCCAAACAACTCACACTTTATCGACATTTATAGGATCATTTCTACACTCTTTCCTCATCACTGATTAGGCGCACATGTTCCTTTTTCACATATTCAAAATTTTATTTAACATACTCACATGATTTTTATATACATACATGTGTCTTTACACACATTTTTACACATATGCATGTGTATTTGACTACTTGATCATCTTCCATTTTGCAAGTCCATCTGTATGGGAAGAAAGCAGTCAACATCAATAAGAACATCACACTGACATGTAGGTACATCATACACATTGGCATTCACACACGCGCTTTTGCCCTAGGTTCAATCTCATCACCTTTGTTTACACTTTTTGCATCTTTAGTCTTCACACTCCATCTTTTTATCACTCCACGCTTTGTCTAGTCCCTCAGCACACTTTCTACATAAATCTACATGGATATCAGGTATGCATCTCTATGTACTTTATGTTACCGAGCATTTTTCTCACTAACATTAAGTGGGGGTAAATGTAGACACAAAATCATGCACTTTGAATCATTATTTAGTCTCGATCACATACTATTATTTACATGGTTCCCTAGCAAGAAGAGTATTGATTAACCCATGTCTTTGGCCATCTTTTATTTCTTTCTATTGCTACTTTTGGTCTTACACCTTTATTGGCCCAGTTTGTCTTTTCATACTTCAATTTCACCTTTTCTGGACTGGAACGCCCATCCAAGATGCCAGCATTAGGCGCCCTCATCCCCTCTGGGATCCCATGTCCTCTTTACACTTTACTCTCACTTTTTGGGTCCTTTATAGTCATTTGAACATCTTATATTTTTGGCGGTCATCATTTTTGGGGTGAATTATGAAGTTCAAACGAGGGAATCATATAAATATAAAGTTATGTGATCATAATAAGGAACCAAGAACTAAGCATCTACTATCACCACCTAAGGTTGCATCCATCAAAGGCATCTATAGCTTCATTTTCATCCATCTAGCTCCATCATAAGGCACAAAGGTTAGTTCATCTACATCACACTTCATAGGAGGTGATTCTATTGTTTCCATGTACACATTTATTACATTCTACATCTATTTACTTGTTAGCTACTTCACAAAGTACGACTGGAACAAGAGCAACCTAGGGCATGATTTTTACACACACACCTAGAACTACGTTAGGTCTGAGATGTAGTGTAGCGCTCAATGATAAGTCCATCAATTTGCCAGCTGAGGACAGTATGACCCCTTCGCATGCATCTTTCTTTTTTTATGGTTTTGATGCTTGGTTTGGGGTCTTGCAGGTGATTCTTACATTACATGTTTAGGATGACATCTGGTGAAGTGTAACGGCATACACGCTATAAGAAGCGAAGTGAAGACATCTTGCGACCCTAAAAATTTGGGTTTCTAACCATCTGTATGGACCAAGGTGCTCACAGGCACCCCTATCCTTCCCAAGGCTCCCCAGTCCAGTGAAATCCTCCAAATCTACATTTTCTCATGCTCGTGTGTGACAATTTCCTTCTCTTGTTCAGTCGGTCTCCACTACAACACAATATTACGGCATCTTCAAATCAGTTAAGGCTCTTCCAACTCTCTTTACACATTAGGATTTATACATTTTATTGCTTAGTTTGTTTGGGTGTATTTTAGATATTTCATTGCTTATTTATTTATTACAAACTTGCATTAGATTAGGATAGGATATTACATTTTAGCATAATCACTTATCTCTCCTAGAATCACTCCCAAACTCGATAATATCTCACACAACCCTCAAATAACCACGTGAGTTATTTACTCAAAAAATTCACAACTAATACAATTTATCCTATATTATTAATAATGAGTTGTTCATAACTCATATTAATAATATTACACACTTTTATTTTCCTCACATATATATGATATTAATATTACAATATTAATATCACACTAACACACTAATGTAATATATGAATATTACATTTAACCCTTGTAAATAATAATGTGAGAACGAACATATAGTATTCCTAACATTCCCCCCCTTAGTGTGAACATGGGGAAAAAATTATCTTATACTACTACTCAACTCAAATGATGTTTTTACACTCAGCTAACCACTAACCTATAAATACCCATTATGGTTTTACACTCGGTTTACCAACAACCTAAAAATAACCAAGATGGTTTTACACTCATTTTACCAATAACCTACAATCAAACAAGATGGTTTTACACTCGGATTACCAACAACCTACAATCAAACAAATGATGATCTTATAAGGTCAACCAATAACCTAGATATAACAATATTGTTTTAGTTCTCATCACCTTCTTACATTCACTGGAAAATATAATAATTACTCACACATTACAATTAAATGTGAATGATTTATCTGTTCTTATTTGCATAAAGTGAAAAATTAAAACACACAATAAAAACAAATGACACAAATTCATTGGGTGGCCCCGTCACTTGCGGTTGGTGAAAGGTCACTGATTTTCCTCCTTCTTTTGTTGCCTCTTTCATCTAACTGATGTTGCTTTAATTACTCATAAAATTTGTAATTGAGGCTTAGTTTGAAAATCCCCCCCTCAATTTTAAGTTGGAAATCTTGAAAAAATTACTAAGAATGTGGGAAAAATGTCACTATTGAGCTTTACACAGTGATCATGGGCGACCAGAGTGAATCATTGGTGATTGGATTTTTCAATAGAATCACTGGTGATTAGGAACAAAAAGAGTGGTGATCCACAAAATCTATTAATTTGTAGGTAGAATCGACGGTGATCAATAGAGTCGCTAGCGACTAGAGGAAATCGTTGGTGATTATAGAAATCATTGGCGACTAATGAAATCATTGATGATCCATGTGTTACGAATCCAAAATTGAAAACAAGATGATGGAAGCTCCAAAAATCTCAGATCTGCATTCTAAAAGCCACATTCTTGTCTTATAACAACTCTCATAACTCATCTTATTCTTCTCTGATACCACATGATATGAAATTGATAGCTTATTTAATTTAAAATAGCAATAATTACATTATAAAATTATACAAAGTAATAAGAGACAATGTTGCAGAATGAAGATAATATTATAGTGCACAAATATATAATAAACACACTATATTATTGATTCAAAATTTTGGAGTAATTACATAGTGAGTGAGCTTATAATATATAGGAGAATGATCTCCTTAATACAAGGATTCAACTCTAATCTTCAATCCTATGATATACTCACCTATCTCTCCTAGAATAACTCCCAAACCCCATAATTGACCCAGAGGATCCTCACTAAGAAACATTGATCTAAGATCTTCTCAAATTTATGGGAAATTTCATGGTGTGGAGAAAAATAAGACCTGTCTGGTGATATCTTGTTTGCAGAAAATGGAGCACGTATGCAAAAGTTATGGCTCGCTAAAATTTTCAACCAACTAGCAAATTCAGGATTGCGCGTAGGTTGAATGCATGCATAAGTGGACCAATGAAAATACACCAAGTGTACCATATGGATGATGGGGTAAAAGTCTTGGGTTGAACGCCGGTCTCAAACACTCGGTAATGGACAGGTGGGCCCCATTATTTATTGGCTGGGGGCCCTCAGCCAGGTTCAACACACTCGATTATGGAGGGGTGTCTTGGTCTCCTTTTACTTCATATTCATATTACAGGTCGATTGTATATATATGCTTTAGATTGCATCTATTTTATACATGTGGGATATTGTAACTATGATATGTAAAGGGCTCGGTGGATAGCCCGATTCGGCCGACCGAGTCGACCTATCCACCTAGCCATGTCATTATCGTTCCACATTGGCCGCATTGAATTATATCTCCATCGCATTTTTAAACTTGCTACACATTTTATTCAAACCATCACACATTATCCCTTATGTTACTTACCACGAATTTATCCTATCTCTTATGCCAACTCGCACTTCTTTATCTCTCCACACATACACCTCACATACCCATGTGCCAAACTTAGCAAATTACAATAGTGTTATGTAACACACGGTGGACAAAATGGCTCATGCAATACATACACCACCCAGAATACAAACCACCTCCTCGCCCAATGCACGCCAAATGTGGGATAAACTCCTTAAATAGGAAAAGCAAGTGTTCCATAAGGGGCTCGAACTTGGGTAGGCATTGTAAAATGATAAGCGCCTAACTGAGTCACTCAGAAGTGTGAAACACTATAAAATGGGGTCTATGTTATTTGTTGAGGGCATTCAATAGACTGTGTTTTTATTGTAAAGCTTATATCTTGAGCTAGGAGAAGAATTTTGAGAAAATGTAAAAGGAGACTAGTATTATTTTTGGCAAGATATTACTATGAGAATGTCATTTTCCTATAGAAATCATTATAAAGATTTATTTTCAAGAATTTTAATAGATTAGTCTCATTCAACTAGACCCAGAGACATGGGCCTCAAGTGTCAAACTCCGTTATCACATCTCGTGTCAAATTGTTGGTGAATTTTCTATGTATTTCTCTGTATTTTACACAGTACACGCAGATTTTATTTATTTATTAAAAATACAAAATATCATAATTTCGAATTTTCATTAAAAAAATTTGAAAGCAAAATATTGAGTGTGTGTGTGCAAGTTTGCTTTGGATTTTTAGATCATTAGTATCAGAGTTGGTTTTGGTTTAGATTAACGGTTTTTGGATTACAAGTTGTTGTTATGTTGGATATTAACAAGGTCTCAGTCTAAGAAGGGTAAAGGATAGCTAGTAGAAGAGGATCCAAAAATTGGTATAAGATGATCTTGAAGTCCTACAATGGCAGATTAAGAGGAAGAAGAATTTCATCAATCATTCTTATAGATGAAGGAAATGGTGGAAGAAATGTACCAAGATAGGCGAAGGGAAAAAACAACTAGATAAGGTAAAATAGGAGAAAGTTCTAGTTTTAAAGATGAACCTCTAAAATCTGATTTTCCTTCATTAAAATTAGATATCAAGTTTGAATTTCCAATGTATACTGCAGAGCTTAATGAAGAGAAATTGGATAACTGGATCAAGCAGATAGAGGTATATTGCAGTGTTCAGAGAATTATGGATGAGGAAACAAAGATTCATTTGGAAACTCTTCGGATGGGTGGCACAACACTCATATGGTGGGAGAGTAAGCTTCAAGAAGTAGAGGAAACCAAAGGTAATGAAATCAATTCTTCATTTGATTTTGTTTCAAATCTTAAACAATAATTTTATCCTCTTGGTTATAAGCAACAATCTATGATGGATTGGCAAACATTGAGACAAACTAAGGGAAAAAGTGTTCAAGACTACACACAAGAATTTAGGAAAAGGGCTCTAATTCTTGGAATTTCCCTAAACACACAAGAAACATTACTTAAATATATTGGGGGATTGCATAGTTACCTAAGGCATATGATTCTTGTTTTTGGTGTTACTAATCTTGATGTAGTGTTTTTTTAATCTACCCATTTGGAAGCACAAGGGAAAATGACCAAGGAGTCCTCTTTTTCTTTTAAATAAAAGAATAAGAAATTCGAAGGACAAGGAAAAGGTTTGAAATAACAAGGAAAAGGAAAGCGTAAGAAAAAAAAATTCTATGGTTAAGAAGGAAGATGAAAAATCATTTTGTAATCATTGTAAAAATAACCATGATGAGTCTAGGTGTTGGAAATTACATCTGGAAACTAAAACAAAATGGATAGTTAAGAAAGGAAAAGAGAAGAAAATGAAAAGTGTGGTTCATGATCTTGGGTCTGATTCAGGGGATGAAACCAAGATCACGACCATGAATCTTCAAGGTAATCAGTTTTTCTCTTCTTCCAACACTAGTACTTCAAATGTTGCATCTTCTTCAAACAAACTTTGCATGATGAAAAGAAATGGAATGATCTTTTCCACCTTAGAGTTATTTCAAAACATACAAAAATAGATACTCTTTTTTACAGTGGATCACAATTTAATTTGATTTCAGATGAGGTTGTTAAGAAACTAGGACTCAAAACTAATTTACATCCATTACAAGAAAGTTTATTAATGAGGTTAAATTGGATGGAGTTCCTTTGGATATTTGTGGAGTACTTTTAGGAAGACCTTATTTACATGATCGTAAAGCAATCTTCTATAGAGAAGAAAATAAATACTTGGTTGTGAAAGATGGAATTAAGTATATTGTTGGAGCTCATCATGTGAAAACAAATCTTTCATTGGTTACTGCAGAACATATTAAAAGACTTGTTAATTCAAGCAATACTTTTGTACTCATGGTGATCAAATCCAAATAGAAAGATCACGAAAATCCTTTTGAGGATTGTGATCCTAAACATTGAAATGATTTGTTTAAAAATGTTTCTAACTATGATGATGTTTTTCAAGATCCACAAGGTCTACCTCCTAAAAGAGGGGTTAAACATGAGATACAATTGCTACATTGTGCACCTCTTCCTAATATTGGTATGTATAGATTGTCCGTGGTAGAAAATGAGGAAATCAAGAAACAGGTGATGGAACTTTTGGCCAAAGGTATTATTCATCCAAGTACATCTCCCAGAGTTTCACCAATTATTTTGGTGTCAAAGAAAGATGGCACATGGCGGATGTGTGTGGATTTTCGTTTTTTAAACAAGATCGTGGTGAAAAATCATTACCCTCTTTCTAGAATAGATGATTTACTAGATCAATTAAATAATGCAATTTACTTCACTAAGTTATATTTAAGAAGTGGTTATCACCAAGTAAGAATTGATGAAGGTGATGTGTGGAAAACTAATTTTAAAATGAAACAGGGATTATTTGAATGGTTAGTGATGCATTTTGGATTGTGTAATGTACCGACAACATTCATGAGAATTATGAATGATGTTTTTAGACCATTAATTGATTATTTCATTATTATCTACTTAGATGATATTCTTATTTTCAATAAGTGTTGGGATGATCATGTTATTGACATCTAAAAAGTCTTAGATGCATTAAGGGGAGAAAATTATTTTTGAAGATGTCAAAATGCGAGTTTGGAAAAACATATTTAATTAATTTGGGTTATGTTGTGGGAAATGGTGAATTAAAAATAGATCCTGCAAAAGTAGAGGTTATTGTAAAATGGACTAGACCCAATAATGTGACAGAAGTTAGGAGTTTTCTTGGTGCAGTACAGTGTTGGAGGAAATTCATTTCTAACTTCTCATTTATTGCATCTCCTTTACAAGCTTTGACAAGTATTAAATAGGTCTTTCAATTGAGATGGAAACAACATAAGGATTTTGATGCACTGAAAGAGAAAATTAGTACCACTCCGGTCTTGGCACTTCTAGATTTGCAACATTCATTTGAGATTGAGACAGATGCTAGTGACTATGCAATGGGGGCAGTCTTGATGTAGAAAAAATTCCCTGTGTGTTACCATTCAGAAACCTTCATGAGTGTGGTAAGAAATTATCCAACTTATGATAGAGTTGTATGCTTTGGTGCAGAGTGTAAAAAAATGGAATTATTGCTTAATGGGAAAGGAAACAATTATACATACCGATCATCAACCCCTTCATTATTTGCAAACACAAACAAAGTTATAGCAATCTAGACATTTCCGTTGGATGGGATTCTTGCAGCAGTTTCATCTCGTGATCAAGTATAAAAAAGGTATAAAAACAAGGTTGCTGACATGTTATCTAGACCTCCAGTTATTGTTGCATCTTTTCTTTTATAGGATAGTTCTTTGGCTCGTGATAGTTATAAGGAACAATATGTTTATGATGCTCATTTTAAATAAGTGTATGAGGATTTAATGAGTGGGAAACAAGTAGGAGAAATGGATTATCATGTGCATGATGGACTTTTATATCATTCTAGTAAACCTTGTATTCCAGAAAATGAGTGTGTGCATATGCTTAGGGAAGCACATACTTCTGTTATTTCTAGTCATTTTGGTGTTGGTAAAAAAGTTGCACATTTAGAGATGTATTGTTATTGGCCTAGAATGCATGAACATGTAACCAAGTATATAAAAGGATGTGTTCTTTGTGCCACGAACAAGCCAAGTAACAGGAAACTAGAACTTTACACTCCTCTTCCTATCCCTACACGACCATGGGAAAGTATTTCCATGGATTTTGTAGGAGGCTTGCCCATGTCAAGAAAGAAACATGACTATTTATATGTGGTTGTGGATGGATTTAGCAAGATGTGTGTGTTTATTCCTTGTACTAAACAAATAATTGGTGAAGGGACTGCACATTTATTCTTTCAGTTTGTATGGGTTCATTTTGGATTGCCCACTTCTATTATTTCAAATCAGGATTCCAGGGTTTTTGGGGAATTTTGGTCAACTTTGTGGGGTTTAATGGACACTAAACTAAAGAAAATTAATGATACCAAAATATGTCTCATTATATCACCAAATAACACTCTTATTCTCTCTCTTAAAATCAATCTTTCAAGTGAATTTAGATGTAGTTTTAACAGCGGGTAGCATATTTAAGGTAGAATATAGGATTTATCTTATCATCTCTTTAGGAATATATTTACAATCTAATTGTCATTGTTTCTTGATATTTTTTCTAAATTTGGAATGCAATAGTGTGTAGAAAATATGCCATAAGCAACTCTACTCCAAGTTCATGGATTGAAGCTATCAAAATTCTTCATGCAGCTACAGAAAGCCGAATTGTTCATAGATTGTTGCTATATTTCTTAGTACGGAAAACTTACACACAGCTACGGAAATGCCAAGTGCAGCTACGGAAACACCCAACTAGTGAAAGTCTTTTAGTTTGTTTCAAATTAATGTAAAGGAGCACCGAACTATTCAGCCCACTCTTTTCTTCCACGTCATCAACCAAAAATATAGATCCAAACATGTAGCAATCCAAATTCATGCATGCATGTGGTATTCCAAGAAGAATTCAAAGTCATAAACTTAACACTCCTCCATTTTCTCTCCATGTTTCAAGGATGAGAAAATATTGGAATACTATTAGGAATGTTGAATAAGTCCTCTCCCACTTTGTGTTCCTAGACTAAAGGGATGAGTTGTAGAAATGTTCTCCACGATAAGTGGGTTATTGTAGTCAATTTTGTTTAGTATTTATTACTTTGAATAAATCCACCCAAGAATAGGTAGTTAGTTCTTGGAGTGTGGACTAAGTAAACTAGGAGCAATGTCTATAAATACCTCTTCCATATATTTGGAAAGTGGGGCATATTTTGTAAATTAGTTTTGAATCAATATAAATGTAGTTTTAAAAGATAATTCTAGTTGCTCCAAATCTGAAGGGAAGAGAATGGGAAAAATCCACTCTTCCCCAAGGAGGAGAATTTTTCTCTTATTTCTTAGCATAGTTTATTTACTGCAGATTTATTTCAGATTTATTTCAGTTATTTAGTTGTTGTGTGTTTCCTTTTCGTGCATGTTTAATTTCAGTATGTTTTCTTAGGAAGAAGTATTTTTGAATAAGATTTTCTTTCTCCTTTTGCATACAGCTTTAGACACCGCCTTGGTTATAATGACACCAACTTGTCTATGAGTTGGTTAAATGACTGGAAATACAACAGCCCATCAAAAAGCACTGCTTTCCATCCATAGACCGATGGTCAAATAGAGGTTATGAGCCGCAAAGTAGTGTATTTTCTTAGGGGCTATTGTGGAAAACATCCTAAATTATGGGATGAACATTTTTATTATTTGCAACATGCTTATAACCGTGCCTTAGATTCTTTTACTTTGAAATATCCATTTAAGACTTGTTATGGTTATTTTCCTAAATCTCCATTAGATTTATATTTTAGACTGGATATTGTTGTTAATGGTTTAAGTGATTATGACAATGCTAAAATATTTGTGCAGCAAAAACAATAGGTCCATCAATATGTCCGAGAACAGTTGGAGAAAAGTCAAGCTAAGTACAAAGCAAGGCATGATAAACACATAACTGATCACAAGTTTCAAGTTGGTGATTTAGTTTGGCTTCACATCAGCAAGGAAAGGTTGACAAGTGAAGGTAAAAATTTAAAACCTATTTGTTATGGTCCATTCCGAATATTGGAGAAAATTGGTAACAATGTTTTCTGGTTGGATTTACCTCCATATATGCAAATTTATTCAGTTGCAAATGTTGAGAACTTGAAATTATATGAACCGCTTATGATTAATGATCATGTTGATGTTAACATTATGCCTTCCATTGATGATTTTGCACCTCAGTATCTTGATGAGTTGCAGGAGTAGACACCAAAATTAGGTCATACTACCCTTATAACCCTGTTAATTAAATTAATCATACCTTACATATTCATATCCCATAGTGCACATGATTAATTGAATTAATTACCTTAATTAATTTAATTAACATCCTCACTTGACCACCTCACCAAGCCAACTCACCTAGCCACCTCACTCCATGACCCACTCAAACCCCATTAATGACCTAAGACCAAGTCTAAGCCTATCCTAACCAACTAGGACTTAGTCTAAACCTAGACTTAACTCCTATTAACAAACCTAAGAGGACTCTTACTCATCCTTCTGTGATCTATCACTCGAGACTCAGACAAAGATTGAAGACCACGCCAAAAATAGCAACAATCAGGCTATTTTTGGCCAACCTAGATATTCCCACCTTAACAGACATCGGTTATATCTTAAATGTCACCAGTTAGGTTCAATACATTTCCAAAAATCTTTGCTGAGGTTGGTCATTCGATTCAGGATCTCATACGAATAGAGACTTGGAGCACTCAAATTTTTGAAGCACTCAGGAAAAGGAAAGCACCCGGGAGCACTACCAACAACCATCAGCATCCATCACCTTCTTCACGATCACGGATTCACACAGAGAAGCACAGAGGTTCAAACTGTTGCGACATGTACATGACGTCCCTTCTCTTTAGATTTCTGTCATCATTACTTTCATCACCTACACTCTCCAGATCCATTCTTCAGTAAGTACCTAACATCTCTTCAGTTATCTTTATTTTCTTTCAGTAAGATCATCATTCCTCTCAGTAATTTATTTTTCTGTACATCCGTACACCTCCTTCCTCCCACCAACCTATCACCTTACCATATCTAGCCCTTTCACCTATCTTCACCCTCTCCTAGTTATCACTGAATCACTAAGACCATTTTATGACCTCACCTCCACCATTTCCATCTTTTGAGCAATCACAGAGAGCTTGGAAACCAGTTTCTAAGATCCTTTTACTAACTGCCCCCACCGACGCCGATTAGCCAACCGACGTTGATCATACTACCAAACCAGCATCGGTCACATAGCCAACATCGGTTACTATGTCTGGCAACATACCTCAAACCAGTGAGCTCATACCCATTCCCTAACAACCCAGAATCACTCCTAATCTTTACCAGATCTTACCCAGAGCCTGTACCTGACCTATAACCCAATACCAACCCATCATCTGACCTGTTTTGACCTCAATCACCTTTTATATGACCTTTCTTATTTGTTTTGTATGAGATACCTAAATCATTTCAATTCCAATAAGATTGTTATTTCATGTTTATTTTGGATAACATTAATATTGTTATATAAAAGTGGATTGACAACCTATTCAGGAAGCATCACGCTTCCTGGATCTAGCTTCTGCTAGGTAGTCCACTTGTTGTTTTATTTAACTCTATCTGGTGGTATTGTTTTACATTTTACAGGTAGTTCCTCCTAGCCAAAAGGGAGCTCTCACAATCAGCATTGGATCAGGAAATCAGAACGTGCACACAACCTTCAACTGACATCACAAACAGGTATTCCTCCTTGGCCTATCACCCTCTATCTGTTTCATTAATTTGTTAAGAATCTGGTGAAACATTTTGGCATGCTGGTGGGACCCATCTGGGGTTCCTTGCATTTATTCATTCTTAGGGAATTGTTGTATGTTTGTTTCTTTTAAAAAAAGGAAGTTAACATTAAATTTTCTCCCTGGGAATCTTCTCTTTCTTCTATTTGTCTAAGTGACATTTGTATTTTGGGACTAAAAAGAATCCTTCTTTTTCTTCTTATTTTGCATTAGTGAAAGTCATTCTCTTTCCTATTCACTCTCTGTTTACATCGAATATCACATTTCGATTTGGGTTCTAAAATACTTGCATTTCATACTTCTATGCTTGCATTTTTAGCTCACATTAAAAATGAGGGCAACCTATATGCTGGAAGTCATGCCCAGCTGATGGTTGACATAATTGAATCATAGAGCACTTTCTCTTCTCTCTCTCTTTTCCAAACTGCACAAATAAAAATTCACACATCTTCTTAAACAACACCTTACCTAGAAGAAGTTGTCAATGATCACACGATCAGAGGATTGACAGTGGGCACCCAACTGGTTTCTCTGTCCAGTCATTAACTCAGAGAAAGGATCGCCCTTGCCAAAACATAACCTAAAACCACCCTTAGAATTTTCCTCTTCATAGGACACCTTCCCAACCAAAAACTTTTTTCTAATTCACAAAGTCACTCTAAAATAGCATAAGCTAAAACATAAAATTCACTTATAGGATTGTGTTTTTCTTAGCTTTTTCTTGAATTGTGTTTTGAGTTGCGAGGTTACGTTCTTCATTTTCTTCTTGCTTTCACACTCTGCCATCATAGTTGGTGTATTCTGACTATTTTCTGAGTGTGTCAGGATCCATTATTATCATACTCAGTTTTCTGGGTTGATATTTCATCTGACTTAATTCACAAAAATCAATTTTTCTTCACTTTTTCAAATTTCACAGTGACCGGCATCGGTCTAGCGACTGTCATCGGTTTACATCTGACCGTCATCGGTTTACCTAACCATTGTCAGTTTCCAGCTCTTTTTGGTCATTCTACCAAAAATAACATTCATCACATCTTCTGTTCTTTTTGAAGTTCTCAGGACATCATCATACCCCCAGAATTTTAAAATCACAGTCAAATACAACTTCTTTATTTCATTTTCATCAGTTTTTGCCTCATTTGCAAAACTATTGATTTCCCACAGTAACCGGTATTGGTTTCCCTAACCATCATCGGTCACCCTGTAACCATCATCGGTTAACCTAACCATCATTGGTTCCTTTGTTTTAATTTTTAATTAGAACACCGACCTGTTTCACCTCTCAGAATCTATCCTTTTCCATTTCTGTTATTTTTTGTGTCATTTACAGAGTATAGTTTACTAGGTCTATGCTAATTCACATGGTTTTGACTCACAGCCAAGCCAACACCCTTGTGTTTCACTCTAGCCTTTAGCCACTCCCACCTAGCCCATCACCACCTTCTATCTTGTCGCCTATGGATCCAACTCAACCCATCACCATTAGTACCGGTGATGAGGAGTTCACAAGACTCCTTGACCAGAATCTTGTTGCCCTACAATACTATCTCACCCACTCATCCACCCGGGACTCCTCAGGATAATTGGTATATGACATGCCTGTGTCTATCCCTCCTGCCCTTGCCCCCACTTCCACGTCAGCTACCACTAGCTCGGCATTACCTTCATCCACCTTACCACCTGTGGTGTCTCAACTGGACCCCACATCCTCTATAACTACTGCACCTATGACATCTATCACACCCATGGTGTCAACCATCCCTTCACCAGCCACCCTTAGCATAGCCTTGTCTGCACCTGTCACCTCATATATACCCATTGCATCGCAACCACCCATGGTGTCGGTAACCCACACCCCATTCCAAAACCTCATCCTTTCCATCCCATAGTCTCTACCCCCAATTACCACAAGAGTCGTTATGACTACCCCACCTACTTACACGCATCACCAACAACCCCCAATCTTGTCTATCACTTATTTGGGATATCTTCCACCCACATCTATTCCCCCTTCATAGTTCTCATACTTGGCACCCCCATATACTGGGATGTCATCCACATCATACATCCATCATCAACCTCCTTATACTATAGGGGGCACCCATTCATCACAACCCACCAATGACCTCATTAAGATGATGATGGAAAAGATGCAAACATTAGAAGCATCAGTTTCTGGCTCTCGCAACTCCTTAACTTATGATGAAATCTGTAATGAGCCTATTCATCCATCTATCCCCATTCACCCATACCCTGTACATTGGGAAATGCCCAAGTTCAACCATTTCAATAGTAAAGAAGACCCACAACAACACTTGTGGTCATTCAAACATGGGTGTTATCTAATTTCCCATGATGATGCTTTACTCCTATGGACATTCCCCATGTCCTTGACAAGACCCACCTGTTAGATTGGTATAGTGGTTTACCCAGACATTCCATTTACTCATTTAACCAAGTGGCTCAAGCATTCTTGGACCATTTCTCAATCAATGTCATCAAAAAAGTCACCATGACTGACCTATACTCAACACGACAGTACGACGATGAATCTATCACAGATTTTGTTGCTCGCTGGCGAAGCCTTATCAACCAATTAACATTCCAGTTACCTCAAGCTGAGCTTATAGAGTTGTTCACTAGAGCTTGTGCCAGGCACATCTCACCAACTCTGCAAGTACAAACCTTCTGTACCTTCAATGAAGCATTTACCATGGCACAAAAATTGGAAATTTGTGCCATTGAAGAGAAGAAAATTCAATTGCGAAACAAAAATGCCACATTCAAATCAAATGATGCCTCTTCATCTTCAAAGCCCCAAAACAATTATTCAAAATCCAAAGGATCTACCAATGTGGTAGTTCTCAAAGCTGGTCCATCTCATCCATCTAACCAAGCAAAACCTTCCTCCAATCTTTCTCCCATTCAAAATTTTCAGTTCCGATGGGAACAATGAAAGTACACTCCAATTGGAGAGCCCTATTCTTCAGTCTTAGAAAATCTTCTTAAGGCCAGAGCCATTGCACTTCCACCTATAAAACCTCATACTAGTTTCGATCCCACTCGTCCTATGCCTGCATGGTATAAGGAACATGACTATTGTAATTATCATCGTGTCAAAGGCCATAGCGATGGTAATTGCATAACCTTCAAGAACATTGTCTAGGAAATGTTAGATAATGGAGATCTCATCTTGGATAACCTGAACGCATCGAAAAATCAAAACTTGCATATCTTTAAATTCATTTCCTAACCATACACCATCATCTAATCAAAATGGTGAACCTTCAACCAATGACAACAATGTTTTTGAAGTCCACATTGTTTTCAATATCATACCAGCCATTCCTCAATTTCCACCTATCCCTTCTATCGAGGAGATTCTAACATGAGCTCCTCTACTGACGGAGGAGCCTAACTCATCTACTCCTTCACCTAAAGAGGAGTCCCCTTCATCTCCCCCTTCACCCATGGAGGAGTCCACAATTTCTATTGATGTCGTTTCACCATCTACCTCGCAACCTACTAAACAATCAATGGTATTAACTCTCCTACCCACGAGAGAATCATCATCGCTTTCTTCTCCACCAAAAGAAGAATCTACCTCACCCCACCTACCATCTCTCCTACCCATGGGAGATCCTTTAGATGTGCCACTTCCTATTGGTGACAATTCCCCATTAGCATTCTAGGATCTCGTTGATCTGCTCTCAGCTCTTTTACCCACAGAGTCTGAGGCTAACCAGTTCCCTGTCTCACAGACATATTTTATAGGGATTTCCACTAAACAAACTACATCTCCTCTTACAACAGTGTACCATTTTCATGCCTGGCCGACCGCTTGGATTACGTTGATAATTCCATGCTTTGGGGATGCCTTCGGTTACCCTTTTCAACCCAAATGCAAATGTCACTTACTGATACCTCCACGATCTATCCAAAGGTATTTCAAGTGACCAAATCAACCATGACCATGCCTATTGAAACAACTTCTTCATCACCCTTGCCTACATCTGAACCTTTAACCACAACCAAACCCATTCCTATGCCTAAGAACCTACCTACACCTAAATCTTCTCCCATATCTAGACCTATCACTACCCTGGGTGTCATGCCGACATCAAGCCTTGTCCATCCACCCATCAAATTGGACTTATCCACATCCTCCCAAGCTCACATAAAAACCAATCCTCCACCTAAAAAGAAGACCCAACTTTCAAGACCACATACACCAGTTTCACCCACCATGCCTCTGTCACCTTCACCCCTTCCATCTATCCTCAGACCTCACCCATCTACCCTGGTCAAGAAACCTCCTACCCAAAGAAAAAAAAAGTGCAACAACCTACCTCTTCATCACAATCCTTTATTACATCCAATCGACCTGCGCAACCTTCGCCATCACCCACAACTTTCTTACCACCTATACCCCCACCAACTACCATAACCCCATCACTACCTATGAGACTTACTTCTCTTCAACCCATACCTTCCACCTGGCCTCTACCAGCAACCTTTACCACACCTCATTATCACCATGGCTAACCCATGTCCTCTACCACCATCCGCTTTCCCTTTTGCATCACGTACTCCTACCTCACCTTTACCCAAGAAGGTGCAATCCAAGGACAAGAACCCACTACCCTCCAAAAAGGTAGTTAAACCCACAACACCTTCTATTGCTAGTTCATCTACCACACCTTTACCCAAGTAGGTACCATCAAAACCTAAGACAGTACCACCTACCAAACCGGTGGTCAAACCTATTCCACCTCCTATAACACCTCTTCCACCACAATCATCCACACCTTCACCCAAACCCACACTCACTTCACACTGTGATCCATTGGCAGGGTCTTATGCCAACATTTTAGCCAACCTTTTAGAGACCTCGGTCATCACATTACCACCGCTTAGACCTTATGACCCACTCAAACCCAAACCAAAGGGGTTTGATGAAACTAAAATTTGTGCCTACCATCGTGTGCCAGGACATGATGTAGAGAACTGTAAGGCTCTAAAAACCATTCTTCTCCAACTATGCCCTCCTGAAGAAAATTTTGATGATGATGATCTTCTAGATGAGGATTCTATTCCACCTTCACCAATCACCACACATCTTCATCCACTACCTATTCAGCCACCCACATCTCCACCTCCACAACCTTTTTATCCACCTCCAACATTTGAGATCAACATGGTCCGTATTAGAGAGTTGGCCAAACCTCAGCCTAAATGCCAGTGTGCCCTACTCATTTCACAAGGTTCTTACCCTGCATTAGGTTTTTTTCCATCATGTTGTTATACTACTCATGACATACCTTCTCCATCCACCTCTCTTCCTCAGATTAACATGATCCAAGTTTCCACTCGTGCCCAAAAAGACAAAGGAAAAGCAAAAGCAACCAACCCATCCACTAATCCTGTGCCTAACATACCATCTGCACCCACACCCAAAATCACCATTTGAGGACCCACATACCCTATTTCTGATGGGGTCACCCATCGTACAATGATAAAACAATTACACCAATCCCCTCTAAAAATGTCTTTGTACGATCTTGTCCAAACCTTTGAATCTCATCGACAAGCCCTCATGGAGGTTTTGCAATCCATCGAGGTTTTACCTAATGACCCCACACCAGTAGCCTCCATTATCACCCCTCACCACATGGCCTCTCTTACCAAATCATCTCCTTCTTCTACCCCCACTCCCACTCATCAAGTGGCCACCCTCATCTTTTCTGATGAGGAGATCATACCTCTCCAATCAGATGACCCTGATCCCACTCTTTTCATCTCCATCTATATTGATAATATTCGTGTTTGACGTGTTATGATCGATGGAAGTGCCAACATCAACATTATCTCCTCCCATGCATACAATCAAATGTGCATCCCTTCAAATTACATGCATAATAACCTGGTTATGTTGTGCTCCTTCAATGACACCATCACTTCCACCCTTGGCACCATTATTCTTCACATTCATGTGGGCCCCCGTACTATGCCAGAATTATTCTATGTTTTAGAAGGGGAATTCTAGTATAACCTGTTGCTTGGCTGACCTTGGATCCATGTCATGGGTTGTGTTCCTTCAACTTTACATCGTTGTGTAAAATTTGAACATGAAGGACATAACTATACCATCCCAGCTGACCCTTCACCATTTAAAACTTACAACATGTTGTACTGACCTAATGATGTCCTCATACAAGTTAAGGCATCTACCACTACCGCCACTTCTCCTTCACCCACAGCCCCATCCACCGATGTTGCCGCTACCTCACCCATGCCTACCTCTTCTATTCCTACTGCTGCCACGGCCTCTGTAGCTGACCCATCCGCTAACCCATCTAGTTCCCAACCAACTCATCCTTCTTCTTCCCAATCACCTAGTAATTCATCTATTCCAGCTACACACATATCCACTACCGATCCCTTAGAAGGTGTTTTTCAATGCCTCACTCTGGGGGAATACCACTTGTACAACATAAACACATTCCTTACTCCACAAGAGTATGGTAACCTATGCCAACACCCTCGTTATGACCATCACATAGGTGAGGTCTTCCCTTATGGTCCTCCCCACCTTTGCACCAACTTAACGTATGGGGGACTTGACACTTCCACCTATTCACCTGAGCCCCCTTCCCAAATGTGACCATTTTCATCTGACCTCCAATCTCTCACCAACCACCACTTTTCCCACACTTTCCTTCACCATTGTGCATGGAAAGGCTTTGGCTTTGGGTTCTATGAACAGGGCCATCATACTATCATCCTGTGTACCACACGTAAACACAAAGACCACAGTGGTATTGGATTTTTACCGAACCATCTTCCAAGAAGGCCCGCATCGACCTCATCGAGGACGAAAAACCTTCTCCACCCCATTCACCAATGTCACCACCTTCACCCACGGAGTCTATAGATCCTGAATCTATTCCTCCTAACTTTTTTTTCATGAACACCATTTCCTTGGGACCTCTGACTTATCAATGTGATGGCAAGGCTCCCTCTTCTCTTCCCTTTCTATATCCTGACATGATTGATGATGATACACCATCCATTAATGTCATTCAATGTCAGGATGATGAGTCTATCCTCACCTACCTTGGTGTGGAAGATTCTTATATTCACCAGTCATTTCCTTCTGAGATGCAAACCATGTTAAATGAATCAACCATTGAAATCAATATTAACACTCAGGATGACCCACACATTCTAAAGATAGGTCAATCTTTAGATGTTGTTGAACAAGAAGCTTTCACTTCTTTCCTCCAGGATTATAGCAATGCTTTTGCTTGGTCCTACACTGATATGCCTAGTATTGACCCAAACATTGTGGTCCACAATATCGTAACTGTTCCTGAAGCCAAACATGCAAAATAGAAGCTACAAAAAATGCATCCTCACATTTCCCTTCTTGTCAAAGAAGAACTTCAACGCCTTCTCTCGGTTTCCTTCATCCTACCCATTGATTATCCCCAATGTATCTCTAACATCGTTCCTATCACAAAAGCAACAGGAGGACTCCGAATATGCATGGATTTCCATGACCTTAATTTAGCTTTCCCCAAAGATGACTTTCCTCTACCTAGTATTGACCAACTAGTTGATCTTACCACTGGCCATGAGATGTTATCACTCATGGATGGTTTCTCGGGTTATAACCAAATATTACTCACCCCAGAAGATCAACATAAAACCACCTTCATCACTCCTTGGGGAACCTTTTGCTATCGAGTCATGCCCTTTGGCCTTAAAAATGTTGGTGCTACATATCAACGGGCTATGACTTATATCTTTCCATGACATCATGCATCATATATTGGAAGATTACGTAGATGACCTTCTTGCCAAATAAAAACATCGGGCCGAACACCTTACAGTCCTGAAGGTCATTTTTGACCGTCTCATCAAATATTGTGTTTTCCTTCAACCAAAGAAGTGTGTCTTTGTTGTTCTCTCAGGAAAGCTCCTTGGTTTTATCATTTCTTTACATGGCATAGAAGTTGATCCCACTAAAATCAAGGCTATTCTTGAAATACCTCCACCTACTAACCTTTGCCACCTTCGTAGTTTGCAAGGTAAGTTGCAATCTATTCATCATTTTATTTCACAGCTTTCTGACCACTACCACCCATTTCATCATCTCCTCAAAAGGACGTCTCTTTCAAATGGGATGATGAATGCCACAAAGCCTTTGAGGCCTTAAAACAGTACCTTCTCCAACCACCTGTACTCATTCCTCCTAAGGATAACCAACCATTTTACCTTTACATTTATGCTACGGATCATTCCTTGGGGGTCATGCTTCCCATCGCAATGATCAACACTAGGAGCAAGCGGTTTATTACATAAGTCATACCCTTTTGGACTATGAAACTAGATACACCCATGCCAAAAAAATCTGCTTAGCCTTAGTTTTTGTTGCCACTAAACTTCGTCATTACCTACTCAATCACAAAACCTTTGTCATCACCAATACTGACCCCTTACATTACATGTATGCCAAGCCCTACCAACATCAATGTGTTGCACGTTGGCTAAAGCTTCTTGTAGACATCAACCTTGAATTCATCCATCAAAAATATATCAAAGGTCAAACTATAGCTGACCAACTTGCAGATGCACCCCTCTTGTGAAATCAATCCTCTAACTTTGATTTCCCAGATGAATCCATTGCTACCCTCTCTTTGGATGATACCATTTACCAAATGACCTTATTCTTTGATGGTTCCAAATGTCAGCGTGGGGGTGGTGTAGGCGTTATCCTCATTCCTCTTGATGGTGAACCTATGCCACTATCTTTCAAACTAGATTTTGATTGTACTAACAATATCACTGAATATGAAGCACTCGTATTAGGTCTCCAAACCACCATCACCTTAGATGTTAAATCAATTAATATCTTTGGTGACTCTCAACTGGTTGTAAATCAAGTCAATGGTATATACCAGTGTCGTAACAAAATACTTCAAAAGTATAAACATCATGTAGACATACTTTTGACTACCTTTGACCGTTATGAACTTCAAACCACTCCACGTTCCACTAACAAATTTGTGGATACCATGGCCTGCCTTGCTTCTCAGATTCCCACCTTGCCTTCTGACTCAAAAATATTTGTCACAGTACAAAGGCTGCAATCACCTTCCTATCTATTTTGAGACGTCAACCTTGTCGGAACCATTCAACCTGACCCACATGACCTTTGGTATAAGCAGTTTACAGACTACCTTTCCCTTTCAGTTCTACCTCTAGACCTTACTCGTAATGGACAACACTCCTTTCTCAAAAGTGTCTCTCAGTATGTCATCATGGGAGGTCTTCTTTATAAATGTGGTTTTGATGGTATCCTCTTGTGATGCCTTACAAGTTCTGAAATTCCCTACACCATCAAGGAAGTTCACGATGGAATTTGTGGAGGTCATTTCAGTGGCTTGGTTGTCGTCAAATGCATCCTTCTGCCTGGGCTATTATTGGCCCACCCTCAATGTGATTGTTGTGACTATGTCAAACATTGAGTGAAATTCCAACAACATGCTAATATTCATCACACACCTAGTCATGCCTTATAGGTCACTCGAGATCTTTGGCCTTTCTCTCAATGGGGTTTGGATCTTGTCAGAGAAATCAATCCTCATTCTTCACAACACCATCAATGGATTATTACACAACCAAATACTACACTAAATGGGTAGAATCCATCCCCCTCATCTCTACAAAATCTGATAAAATTTGTGAATTCATCAACCATCACATTATTTTTCACTTTGGTGTCCCTCACCGCCTCATCACTGATAACAAAAAACAATTCAAAAACAAAACCCTATGGAAAACTTTGTGATGCCTTCGGCATTCAACTTAGTTTTTCTTCACCTTACTACCCACAAACAAATGGCCAAGCTGAATCAACCAACAAAACCTTGAACAAAATTCTTATGAAGGTGGTTGATGATATGGGAAAGGATTGGCACACGCACATTCCTTTTGCTTTATGGGCTTACCATACTAGTATTCATACCTCAACTGCGGCCACACCTTTTTCTCTGGTCTACGGTACAGAGGTTGTCCTGCCTCTCAAAGTCTAGATTCCATCTCTTCATATTTCACTCAAAGAGATGCTTAACGATGATGACTTTCACTAGGACCGTTTGGCACAACTTGAGTTATTAGATGAACATCATCTTAATGCTCTTGATCATCTCCAAATCTACCAAAAATGTATCAAACGTGCCTATGAAAAATGTGTCCATGAATGAACCTTCCAGGTCGGTGACCTTGTCCTGAAGGAAAATCAACATGTAACCAAAGAGGAGAAAAGTAAACAGGGAAAATTTTCTCCTAATTGGCTTGGACCTTATATCGTTACTCATACCTATGGATCAGGTGCTTATCATTTGTCTTCACTCGAAGGTAAACCCAAACCTGAGCCCCTCAATGCCTTGCATCTTAGACCATTCTACTTTTGAATTAAGTCCTATATCACCTCTTGTCTATTAAATGCTCGTCCCTTGAGCACCGTTCACCTTCCATTTTACCTATTTTAAGGATCAATGACTAAACCAGGATCATGTGATTACCCATTACCTTTTCACCTATCTTCAATATGAGTATCATAGATCTACTCATGGCATGATTCTCATGGATAATTTTCATCTTTTTCAAAGATGGAATCCCATGGTCATTCATCACTTAAACCCTCTCTTTCATAGTTAACCTCTGTGTGATATAGTTTTGTATTCAAAATAAGGGCCTATTTTTCTCTATAGTCTTGTCCATGACTTAAAAGTCCAAAAGCAAAGAAATTTCAAAAGTAAAATGGGATTCAACTCCTTGAGTCAAACTTCTAGCAAAAAGATGATTCCCTCAAAAAGGAAATCTATTCTCTCTGATCTCGCTACTATAAATAGACTTCTCCCTCGAAGGACAACTATACAAATCTAGCCATATTGTACTTAGTCTCTCATCAAAAGAGGACTATTCTTAAAAAATAAAATAAAATATTCAGAAGCTTCCTGCATCGATCAGCTTCACGAAGACCTCAAGGAGATAATATACTCATCCCACATAGACTTCCCACATCGATCAGTCTATCAAAACAACAACAAAAAGAAGAAAATGATAACTTTTTTTTGTCATGGACTTGCCTATTTTGATCTTAGGTCTCTTGCCAAGTAGGCATGTTGTCTTACACCAGGTGATGCTAAACACCAACCATTTTCACCTCATTTCCTTTTCACCCTAATTTCCTACCTTCTCAAGGGACTTTCCGTAAACATGACATTTCGTGATCATGTGACTTTCTTCACCCTTAGCATAGTCAATCATGCAATGCCTTTAGGGTCTTATGTTCATAAGCCAATCTTTGGTATGGTAGACTCGTTATGGTTCTTATCAATTAGGTGGCTCTTTTTGTCACCTCTTACCATTCACCTTCTTCATTACTTATTGATTACCCTATACAGGACTAGACCATCGATACCTACATTTTAAGGATTCCCCTTTCACCAAAATCAATCATGCCTACCTAAATGACCTAAACCCAACCATACCTAAAATGACCTAAACCCAACCAGGCCTAAATGACCTAGACTCAATCATGCCTAAAACCTACCCACCCATTCTGCTACCTCATCTTATTTTTCCCTAGCTTATGGGAGAACTACATCGATGTGAGGCCCCTTTTTGCTGGGGCTATGTAGGCAGCACTCTGAGGGCATGGGGCCCTTGGAGGTTAGCTCAGCCACTCTTTTCCCTAACCAATTTTCCCCCCATGTTTTCAATTAACATTTCACCTTATTTAGTTTCCATTTTTCACAAACACTTGGAAATTAAAAAATTAACAAATGTAAATACCTTCCATTTTCTTAATAACATCATATCATACATCCATTATTTCACAATTCCATGATATCAAATATTTTAGAAATCTACACCATCACATACATATACATCATCATTTATTTCCCATGTTACCAATAACTTGGAAATTAAATCAAAACCAACAAACCTTAACTCCACCATGC
This sequence comes from Taxus chinensis, assembly GCA_019776745.2. Lineage (NCBI taxonomy): Eukaryota > Viridiplantae > Streptophyta > Pinopsida > Cupressales > Taxaceae > Taxus > Taxus chinensis. The sequence continues at coordinate 407,916,766 of CM034150.1, forward strand.
CTAACTCACCTAGACTCAATCATGCCTATACCTGACTCAACGACCCAACCTAAATGCCTAACCTGATCAACCATGCCTAACTGACCTAAACTCAACCATGCCTAACAAACCTCAAACTCCACCATGCCTAACTAACCTAACTCAACCATGCCTACATGACCTTGACTCAAACATGCCTAATTCACCTAGTTTCCATCACATACACAATAACAATGGAAATTAAAACACCAATACATCATCCATAATATCAATATCATCATCTATAACAATGAAAGTTTGTGTATCAATACAAATGTACACCAATATAAAATACATACAAGTATCTCAAATCTCTCAGATACATCCTCACCATCTTCGGCACGCAGGCTGGTATAAGATCAAAATATCAAAACTCTCATGTACATCCTCACTATCATCAACACACAGGCTGGTATATACCAAAAAAGATGACTAACCAATCATATCAGGTGACTAGTCATCACTCCATCTAATATCCATGCCTGTCTCATATGTCTCCTCCTCCTCACCTCCATCCTAGTGACCTACCTGCATCTCTCCACCTAGCATGGGTCTCGGTCTAATCTCTACCTAGCCCACAGCTAGGTCTGGCCTCTGTGAACTCATCACCTCACCCTGACCCTGTCTCTGGGCTCACCAGCCCCCTGTGCTCTCTAAACTATGAGTGTGGGATCTAGTCCTCTCACTCATTTCTTGTTGTGCCTTGTACTCAGCATAGGAGGGGACATCTATCCCTACAGTTGTCAGATGATCCTGGTAATACCATGCCCTCATTCAGGGCATCCATGAACCTCACCATTGGCACTGTCTGAGGTGGTGTCATGGGTCTCACAGCAACCTGTGAGCTTTGTCCTGCTAGGGCTGGCCTCAGACCCTGTACCTGTGCTCCCTATCCTCCTCCCTGTACCTAGGGACCATGTCATGTCATAGCTTCCTATAGTATGGGACCCTATCCCTGAGCCTGTCCATGGTGCCTGCATTATAACCTGGGCATGTAGGGCCATAACCTGAGCCTGTGCAGTGGCCAACTAGCCCTACAAACCTATTACATGTGCCTGTAAGGTGGCAACATGTCCCCCATCTCCATCTCCACCCTGTGTAGGTGCCTGTCCCTATGTAACCTGGGCCTGTAGTGCCAACACCTGAGCCTATAAAATGGCAACCTGTGCCTCTGACCCTAGTAATTTTCCCCTGTAAAACTGTAATTTGTGCCTAAAGGGTAGTCACCTGACCCTGCAAGGTATCCCTTTGTACTGTGATGGTGGCTAATTCTGGCTTCCCTGGCCTTGATGGTGCCACTTGTAGTTGTGCCACCCACCACTGCCTATATCTATCAGTGACCCTAGCATCATCGATTCACCTATCCACAACCTCTCCTCCTCCCTGTAGGCACACTCGGTCATGGTGGAGACATAGGTCTCTCCACGTCATCTCTCCTATACTGAGGGAAGGGGTGGCACGTCCTATGAAAGCCCAAACTGCCATATGATCCTATCTACAGGTATCATCTCATGCTTGTCAGCATGACACCCCTATATCCATCTGAGTAGTTATAACTCCTCTAACTCCTCCGCCATGTCCATGTATGAGGGATATCCAACATATGGCCTCCAAACAATATCCACACCATACAATCCCTCCAGCAAATCCCTGTAATATGAAACATCATGCATGGCCCTAGCCACCCTATGTTGCCCACCAACTGGTACCCACCGTCTATAGCCGACTCTGACCAAGCCACCCCTAAACCAATCAAGTCAGGGAAAACCAACTAGATGTACACATATGATGTGCTCATATGCCCAGCAATGCAGAAGAAAAGTGCAACATAAACTAAACTTCCGCAATCTCCCATAGGCCCACAGCTCCCTATACAACTGCACCAGGAATGTCAAGTGCCCATGCAAAATAGATCCACTCCTCCACCATATACTTGAGCACTCCCATCAATGCTCATGGGAATATACCACCCTTAGCATTTGGTAAGGTGAAACAACATACCACCTCCATCATCAAAATAACCAACCTCGTCTCCTGAGGATGGGCTACATACATCTCTCCATAGCTAAGGCTCACACTATGGTACCTTAGCACCCATCACCTCCCCAAACACAGCCACTATAGGCTCCATAGAGGCCTCTAAAGAAATAGAATACACTCGCTCACCCACAATCGGTAGTTGCAGGATCCTATATACATCCTCCAGGGTGACAGTAATCTCACCCGTCAGTAAATGAAAAGTGTTGGTCGTTGAATCCCATCTATCAATGAGTGCGACCATCAAACTAGGATCTCGAGCTACACACCTATAGTGTGGATCCCAATCAATCCAACATCATTCATATGCTCCCACTCCTCTGCAGTCACACTCGACCACATATCTACCAACAGCGGTGGTACTTTATCCCACATACATAGTTGGTCCCTAGCCTGCATCCAATAAAACACAACATTGTTAAGACCTCACTACCTCCAATTACGTCTTAACCCCAACAACATACCCAATCACACCAATCCTGCTTACCCCATTTACCTAATTCACATACCAACCTCCTACCCTTAACACTCATGACTCATTACCTTCACATTATTTCACCTACTCACCTATCCCATCTAGCCAGAGATCATATTTTACCCTTACCCCTCTACAACCAATCATTACTTGCCCCTTCTTGACCCCTTTTCCTTTCATACATAACACTTCTTACCCTTGTCCCTCTTTCACCCTAACTAGTGTCGGTCTCCTGGATCGTCACCGGTTCTCCTTGACTGACATCGGTTCCGATTAACCGGTGTTAGTCACCTTAGTCTTGACCGATGTTGGCTACAACTGACCGATGTCGGCCAAACCTTGACCGACGTCGGTCTCTGTCGCAACCCCCAAAACCAAAACCCCATCCTCTTTTTCTTAAAAATTGAAAAAAAAACAACCTACAACCCTACTTAATCCCAAACACTTACACCCCACATTTATTTCTCCCCCTACTTAGCCTATATTTGACCTCATCCCCTCAGATTTCATATATTTTCCACCCACATTTCAAAATTAACATACCCGCCCAATATTTCTTCATTGTAAAATATAATTGGAGCAAATAACAAGCTAGAAAACACCTCCTATGTCATCCCGATGGCGTCTACGTGGTGGCACATCTGGATGCTGTGCCGGTGGTCCACCCGACCCTCTCTCCGCCTCTGTCATACCAAAATCTACCTCGAACCTCTCCACCAATCACATGTCTCCAACTACTCTAGTGGACCCGTCTACCTGGCTCCTCTCACCACTTAGTCACCTCCACCTCGGCTTGGTACAATACCTTGTCTTTTTCCTCCCTGAAAAATGCACAAGTCACTCAGCTCTATCATTTTCTCAAAGTCAACAACAACAATGATTTCGTAAAATATGGTAATTTCAACTTTATAACCCTAACCTGACATGACCAACGTCAGTCATACAAAACCAACGTTGGTTGCCTTATAACCGGCATCGGTCATCTGCCAGTACCATTTCCTCCATGTTTTACAGATTTTGACCTAACCTCATTACTGTCCCATAACTTTTGGCATTACCAACACTTCATAGACCCTACCCACAAGCCTCAACTACCCATACAATTCCTTAATTGCATTTAGGGATTTGTTATTTTACCTATACCTTGGCCTTACCCATGCCACGACCTATTTACCTAGACCTGACCTACTTTTTGTGACCATTGAACTTGTGTACTCGTTATACCTTGTGATGTTGTTACCTATGTTGTTTTAGCCTAACAACCATACCTTGCCTATTGTCATGTCATTTATCCCGACCAAACCCATGGTGTACCAGATCATACCTAAATGTTCCTGCACCTAACCTACATTGTGTTTCCGAACCATATCCTATACCCTAGATACCTGAATCACTTCAACCTTGTTTGGATAAACCTATCGACCTTGGACGATGTAGAGTTTGCAAGCTCTTCAACCTGGTACTGTGTTGTAGTCTATACATGTGCGTGCATTTGATTTCCATTACCCATTACCCAATTTGACCCTAGCCCATTATCTATTACCCAATTTTACCATTACCCTTTACCCAAAGTACCCATACCCTTCCCCACCTACCTTAACTTACACCAACTACACATTTATCAAACCACTCACCAACTCCGTATAACACCTCATCAGTTCCTAGTTTGAGGGGGATCACCTTCACCCACACTTGGGGAAACCCCACTCTCACCCATACATGGGACAATCACTTCCTGTTTTTTTCAGCGTCACTTATCAATACAAGCTACGTGACAAAAAGGGGCAAAATGTAGACACCAAAATTAGGTCATACTACCCTTATAACCCCGTTAATTAAATTAATCATACCTTACCTATTCATATCCCATAGTGCACATGATTAATTGAATTAATTACCTTAATTAATTTAATTAACATCCTCACTTGACCACCTCACCTAGCCAACTCACCTAGCCACCTCACTCCATGACCCACTCAAACCCCATTAATGACCTAAGACCAAGTCTAAGCCTATCCTAACCAACTAGGACTTAGTCTAAACCTAGACTTAACTCTTATTAACAAACCTAAGAGGACTCTTACTCATCCTTTCATGATCTATCACTCGAGACTCGAATGAAGATTGAAGACCATGCCAAAAATAACAACAATCAGGCTATTTTTGGCCAACCTAGATATTCCCGCCTTAACTGACACCGGTTATATCTCAACCAACGTTGGTCCCCTAACTATTTCCGGTTAGGTTAAATACATTTCAAAAATCCTTTGCTGAGGTTGGTCATTTAATTCAAGATCTCACACGAATTAGAGACTTGGAGCACTGAATTTTGAAACCCTCAGGCAAAGGAAAACACATAGAGCACTACCAATAACCATCGGCATCCATCACCTTCTTCATGATTATGAACTCACACAAAGAAGCATGGAGGCTTGAATTTCCATGGCACGTACACGACGTCACTTCTTTCCAGATATTTTCCATCATTGTTTGCATCACATGCACTCTCTCCAGATCCATTCTTCAGTAAGTACCTAACATATCTTTAGTTATCTCTATTTTCTTTTAGTAAGATCATCATTCCTCTTAGTAATTTATTTTTCTGTACATCCGTACACCTCCTTCCTCCCACCAACCTATCACCTTACCATATCTATCCCTTTCACCTATCTTCACCCTCTCCTAGTTATCCCTGAGTCACTAAGGCCATTTTACGACCTCACCTCCACCATTTCCAGCCTCTGAGCAATCACAGAGAGCTTGGAAATCAGTTTCTAAGAGCCTTTTACTAACTGCCCCCATCGACACTGATTAGCCAACCGACGTCGATCATACTACCAAATCGGCATCGGTCACACAGCCGACATCGGTTACTATGTATGGCAACATACCTTAGACCAGCGAGCTCATACCCATTCGCTAACAACCCATAATCACCCCTAATCTTTACCAAATCTTACCCAGAGCCTGTACCTAGACCTACAACCCAATACCATACCCATCACCTAACCCATTTTGACCTCAATCACCTTTTATCTGACCTTTCTTATTTATTTTGCATGAGATACCTAAATCATTTCAATTCCAATAAGATTGTTATTTCATGTTTATTTTGGATAGCATTAATATTGTTATATAAAAGTGGATTGACAGCCTGTTCAGGAAGCATCACGCTTCCCAGATCTAGCTTCTTGCTAGGAAGTCCACTCATTGTTTTATTTAACTCTATCTGGTGGTATTGTTTTGCATTTTACAGGTAGTTCCTCCTAGCCAAAAGGGAGTTCACAATCAACATTGGATCAAGAAATCAGAACGTGTGCACAACCTTCAACTGACATCAAAAATAGGTATTCCTCCTTGGCCTATCACCCTCTATAAATGGATGGCAACTAGAAAGGTGAGGGAGAAGTACCTTCACCTATTTACTAATTAAGTTGACTTTTGGTAGTCCAAAAGTGTCTCAATGGGGAGGAGTGATCCAAAGGATCCTTGCTAAGAAACACAAATATAATATCTTCTCAGAATTAGTTACGTGCAGTTTCATGGCATGGAGAAAAATAAGACCTATCTAACGATATCTTGTTTGTAGAAAACGGAGCATATATGCAAAAATTATGGCTCATTGAAATTTTTGAGCAACTGACAAATTCATGACTGCACATAGGTTGAACATGTGCATAAGTGGACCAATGAAAATACACTAACTGTACCATATGGATGATGGGGTAAAAGTTTTGGGTTAAACTGCGGTCTTGGACACTCGATGACAGACAAGTGGGCCCCGCTATTTTCTCGTTAGGGGCCCTTAGCTAGGTTTGACACACTCGATTATGGAGGGGTGTCTAGGCCTCCTTTTACTTCACATTCATATTGTAAGTCAATTGTGTGTGTGTGTATGCTTCATATTACATCTATTTGATACATGTGGGATATTGTAGCTATGCTTTGTAAAGGGCTTGGTGGATAACCCAACTCGACCTATCCACCAAGTCATCTCATTATCATTCCACATTGGCCGCATTGACTTATATTTCCATCTCATTTTTAAACCTGCCACACATTTGATTTAAACCACCATGTATTATCTCCTATGTTACTTACCACACATTTATCCTATCTCCTATGCCAACTCACACTTCCTTATCTCTCCATGTAGACACCTCACATACCCATATGCCAAAATTAGCACATTACAACAATGCTATATAACCCACGGTGGCTAAAATGGCTCATAAGCCAATGCAAAACATACACCACCCACAATATTAACCACCTCCTCGTCCAATTCACTCCAAATGTGGGATAAACTCCCTAAATAGGCAAAATAGGTGCATCATAAGGGGCTCGAACTCAGTTCGATGTTGTAAAATGATAAGTGCCCAACTGAGTCACCTGGGAGTGTGAAACACTATAAAATCGGGTCTGTGTTATTTGTTGAGGGCATTCAACAGACTGTGTTTTTATTGTAAAGCTTATATCTTGAGCTAGGAGATGAATTTTGAGAAAGTGTAAAAGGATACTAGTATTATTTTTGACAGGAGATTATTTTGAGAAGGTCAGTTTCTTGTAGAAATCATTGTAAAGATTTATTTACAAGAATTTTAATAGATCGGTCCCATTTAACTTGACCCAAAGACGTAGGCCTTAAGCGTTGAACTCTGTTATCACGTCTCGTGTCAAATTTCTGGTGAATTTTCTTTGTATTTTACATAGTACTCGTAGATTTTATTTATTTATTAAAAATATAAAAAGATCATAATGTCAAATTTTCATTAAAAATCGTTGAAAGCAAAATATTGAGTATGTGTGTGCAAGTTTGCTTTATATTTTTAGATCAATAATATCTCACACAACTCTCAAATAACTACATGAGTTATTTATTCAATAAGATCACAACTAATACAATTTATCCTATATTATTAATAATGAGTTATTTCATAACTCATATTAATAATATTACAATATTAATATCACACTCACACACTAATGTAATATATGAATATTACATTTAACCCTTACAAATAATAATGTGAGCACTAACATATAATATTCCTAACAACTTTAGGACCTAGAAATGTACCCAAGTGCATAGATTTTGTGTCTACAATTCCCACCACTTTATGTTGTTGAGTGAGTACTTGATAGCATAAAGTAGATAGAAGATGTGTATCTTGTAATCCGAAGAGGAGTGTAGAAAATAGCATGTCGAGTGGACAAGTATCCATGTGAAGCGTGAAGTGATTGTAATGTGAAGCTTGGTAACTAGGAAAATGAGGTAGACCCTATGGGTGAATCGTATGCATAGTAGCATGTTGTTAGAGCTTGTGCTTGTTGATGTGAGTTACTTCTTGTTGCTTGTAAGGATGGACCTATAAAAGAAGAGCAAGAGAGTAGTCAAAGTCCCATATATGAAAAATCAGAGTAATGTATGTATAAGTAAGTAAAAAGTGTGTAGAAATAGTAGCTAAGGAAAGAGTGCACCTAATGTATGAGAGAGTACATGATAGAATTTTTCCTGTTTGTCTTAGAGATGTTATCGGGTGGGGTTGGGAGTGATCAATTCCCAACCAAGAAAGTGTTGAGCCATGAATTTGAGCTTCTTGTCGCCAAGGATGAGGTTTTGTGGCGATCTCATGCCAAGAGTGAGGTTTTTGGGCAATCTCACACCAAGTATGAGTTTTTGGGTGATCTCATGCCAAGGATGATTTTTTTGTGTGATCTCATGCCAAGATAAGAGTGTTGGGGAGAGAGGTATGTTTTTCTATCCTTCCATGATGCTTCTCAAATGATAATTGCTATTACAAATTGACATGTCTCGATTTGTAAATGAATTGTAACTGAGTTGTTGTAGAATTATAAAATTATACACAATATGTAGTCGATGTAACCAATTTAATGAACCATGAAGTCCGTATGTTGTTATATGTAAATGGAAATCTTAAATGAGAAACTGTTTGATTTTTTCCCTGGTGACACAACCAGGTGGGACCTTGTCCATCCATTCTTGTCTGATATTGAGTTCTGCTATTGTATTTCTAGTCCTAAGTCTGTCATTTTGGACCAATCTGTTTGTGTGTCAAGTCACAATTTTGTCATGTGTATGTTTTGTTCTAGAGATTTGTGTATCTTGGAAGGGTGATTTGTTCACCCAATAGTTTCTCCCCTCATTTGGGGTGCATGTCCATGAATTTAGGAGGGAGTCCAAACGAGAGGACCTGAAACTGAATATGCATATCGTGGATTGGATACCTACATGGGGTAGGGGATGTGCTTGGTAGAAACCAAGGCACATGTCAAACAATATAGGTTAGAAGAAAGTGTTAGTGTAAAAGAGCTACCCATGCAATATAATACAATGTATCAAACAACTTATGAAGACAAGTGTAAAGTACACCACATTTATGCATAACAGTCACCTTACATGGGGTTCATACTCTACTTTACCATTGTCATAAGCAACATGAAGTGGTCATAAGAATTCCTGATTCAAGAATTGACATAAGGCATATCCTAAATCCCAATAGTTATGAATTTCCCATCTAAGAGACAACTCATTTATGTTTAGGGCAATTATATTTCCATGCTAATTCACACATAATCACAGTTTAATTAATCTACATAATATGTCATTTTTATGTATAATCACTTGGCCAGTAAGTTTATCTAATCTTAATCCACCATCCCCACTGAAATTAATCAGCTAAATTCATCTATTAGTCATTCTCTAAGATTGTTTTGAGCTTGTGCGAGATTTAGGCTTTGGCATTTTGTAGGTTTCACCAAATCCTTGGTGTATTTAATGATTTCAAGCATCTCACCTAGTCAAAACTGATGCCCGAAGTAAGCATCTCTAGCTCAAATTTACCGGAAGGGCACCCCAATTCCAAAAAGTGAGAGGGAAAGGTTCCATTAATCCCGATGACTTCCACATTTCCCAGGGGCCCAAATGAGACGATCTTTGTTCGGCAATTCATAATGAACCTCAGTTGAAAACTCATAAATCAGACAAGTCTTTACTCTCTCCAATTTCTAAGAAGGTGCAAGAATTATAGTGGGTAGTATCTATGCGCTTTGGCCTCCACGTTGTTTTTACAAGGATTAGTGACTTCGCACCCAACAGATTGTAACAAATCATTTCTACAGGTCAATTCAATTAAGATCAGTCATCTAACCATTTTGGAATTTGAAACACTTTGAGATCTTGTAGCCCAAGATTGACTTTTTCTGCTTGTGCACTTAACTCCCAAAGTTCAAAAGAATAAATCTTGACTAGCTGTAGATTGCACCCATAGGACTTGCATGGAAATCTATGTTCAACTACTCAACTACGACTGTCTATTTTTACCTTAGCGAATCTATAGTTGCTCAAATGGTTGCCACACAAGCACCTAACATTCTTAGGTCCCGAGCTTCCCACCTGGGTGCAATAGTGAAGTTTGGCTTTTGCATTTGGTCTAAGTCAGAATTGTATCTTACTTCATCTATTAGATCATTTTCTGTTTTTAATTTTGTATTGTTGTAGGAGAATTATATGCAGTTTCATGGGTGGTTGGACTGGGATTTTGGATTTGTATCACCCAATAGTTGTCCTATCCATTAAGGGGTGCATGTTCAGATGTAGGAAGATTTTGTCGGGTACCAAACGAGAGGATCTGAAATGGATATTCATATCATAGATTAGATACATGCAAGGGGTATGAAAGTTTGTTCCTCTTGCATTGTAGAATCTTTTGTGCACGTATAAACATGTTTGTGGATAGGCTACCCTCTCTAGGTGTTAGTGTAAATAGCCTCATGCAATATTGAATATGTGAGTATGTTAAAAGCAATGTTTTAATGAAGACAAGAGGGACCGTGAAAAGTAGGTTGTATACATGGGACATTGTTCATAATTTCAAAAGACAATCGGGGTCGAAGCGGACATAAGAAAACAATGATCAAGCATGACATAGGGATTAGCCTACAAACATTAACAAATAATAGTCAACAAGTAATAAGAGACAACCGTGATTGTATAGAATATTGCAAGGCAAATGCTACACATGAAACACTCGTTAACATGTTAGAAAGATAAGTAGTATGTCAAAGCATGTATAGATAAGTGAAAGTAAGGTGATAGTAACAAGAAGTAGTAAATATTGTAACTATAGGACTTGTGATGTGGAGTAGGAGAGTAGAAAAGGTAGATGCCCTAAAGAGCCTCAACGGGACTAGTAAAGAGTAGTGTCGAGCATCATGCATCATGTAAGAATTTGTAAATGTCTTACATTCACCTCAAGATACCATGTGAACGCACATGTGTGTATAGAAAAAGATAATGACATACTAAGTATCCAACTAGCATAGGAAACAAAGTGCAACATGTAAGTATTATAAGCTAACAAGAGTAAATACAACCAAGATAGGTAAACGTTGTGTGAAAGTGATGGTGTGTTGCAATATGCAAGATGTGCAGATGAGGGGAGTCATGTTTCCCCAAGTGGATGTGTGTGACGTGAGGTTCATTTAGGAATTGCACCCTCAACAGTCAAGTATGAACCGTAGAACAAGAGTGTGTCATTGGGTAACGAGGTAGATTATGTAATAACAACATTGTGTTGTATAGATAGGAAGAAGTAATGGTATACGAATCAAGTGAGGATGGGGGAAGTATGATGCCCCCTAAGTGTGTATATCAGGAGCTACTAGAAAATAGATGTGATCATTGTGAGAAAGAATATCTAGAGTATGTATAGTGAACGAAAGGATGCATACCATATATATAAAGTAGTATGTGTATTATGAATAGAATGATCGATAAGTAAGCATGATGAACAAAGCATGTATGGAGTGGCATAGGATTGGAAAGGGAAGCCATAAACATACATAGATGTAGCAAGGTGTGCTCATAGTGTAGATAAATGAAAGTGTTGCTAGAAATATTGACTTGAAGTGCAAAGCAAAAGTAAGGTATATGTGTGTATGTGAGTAGTATGGATATGCAACTATAGAAAAGAATGTGTGGCTATGGGATGGGGGAAAGTGTGATGCCCCCAAGTGTGTGAGTGATGGAGATCTATCCGATGATGGGAGAGAGACCATACCACGGTGGCGAATGTGGAAATGTGTCATGAGAAAATTTAAAGTCATCACAATGGTAGGTAGACTCAAGGGTATGACCAACATCAGAATAGGAAGTCACCAACATTGCTAGGATTGAAATCTAATGTGCACAAATGCTCATCTGACATATCAAATGGTTTATCAACATCGTAAGCTTTGTATGGGTCCCAATCATCAATATAGGCATTATTTGGATTAAAAGGAGGAATTATAAGTTTAATTTTAAGAGGTTGGTGAGGGATCTTAGCTTGTGGCGAGGGAATTAGTTGTTCTTCCTTTGATGATTTGGCCTTAGATGGGCATTGTGGTGACTCTTTCATTATTGGAGAAGGAATGAGAGTGACTATTTCGTGATGCTTGCTAGACAAAGAAGGTTCAGATTTGGGAACCCACTAGGGTTTGGTAATTAGAGATAAACATGTAGCAGAATGTTGTGTAGCAAATGAAATAAAGCCTTGATGCTCAAGTTGTCTGATTCTTCGTTCTAAAGCATAAAAATAATTTTCACGATGTCCATTAATTCTATGATAATTTCAAAATGTGTGACATTTGTATTTTACAAGTCGATAAAGAGGGTAGTAATGAGTAGGTGACAAAGTGATTAACTGGTGATTGAGGAGCTCAGAGAGAATATCATGTTGCCTATCATTTCAATCGAACTTGAGAGGTGCTTGTTGTGGTAAGACCTTGACCTCACTTGTATGAGCACATGTAGTAGACATGGGATCATGATGAGGTGTAGAAGAAGAACTATCATGGGCATGAGAAACATCCTTGAGATGTTGGATTTCAGTTGTGAGGGATGTAATCATGGTTTCCATAGCTTGAAATTTATCTTGAAAAAAAGGTGTAAAGATTGAATTGACTTGAAGATGGATTGATTGGTTGTGTTATCAAGATTAATAGGGGGTTAGGAATTGGAGGGTTGAAGTGAGGAGGGTGTTGGGTATGAACCTGCATAAAATCAACAACGATGGTAGCCATGCAAGAAACCTAGGTGGGTGCATAAGATGGGTAAGAGGATTGGTCCATAAATTTAGAAGAAGGAGAGAGGATCATATGCATGTTTAAAAGGTAGGGTTTGATTGATTGAGTTCACCAAATGATTAATCTTATTTGAACTAAACCTTAGTTCAGAGAAACTCACTGTAAAAAAAGATATTCAAATGATTAAGCACAATAATATGCAAGCAATAAACATTCAAGGATGTAAAATCCTAAGAAAATGAGAGAGGGATGATGACTTAGTTGATTATGTATAACCTGGGAGTGATTGAGACAGTGTATATGCTGGAACAGGCTAGAAACATTATCAAAATGGATCTTTGAGGGTTCATAACCCCAAGAATGTACATGGTAGAAGCACCTGCAGAAGGGCAAGAGCGCCCCAGGTGCTAACAACTGATCTGGGTGCCTACGTATGCTCAGATGCTTAGAATCTGGTCTTTTCTGTGTCGGAAGACCTTCATTGTTACTTGCTCTTTGTCACTTTGGTTTCTCTGTTAGATCACCGATTCCACCTTTAACCTACAAAACAAATGACTACATGCACATGCCCACAAACCACATCAAATCTAATAAAAAAATATGTAGAATGGGGAGTCAGATTGACCTTGGTGGTCACCTAAAGAGTGAACTTACGACCGAGCGCTGCACTACGTCTCAGACTCCATGTAGTTCTCTATGTGTGTGTATCTGTGTCCCATGCCCTAGGTTGCCCTTGTGTAAGTTGCACGATGATAGCGGGCTACATTTAGATTGTATCAAATATGTAAAATCTATGTTATGGAATATAATGGACTCCCCTCCTATGAACTGTATGTAGACTAATGCATCCCTTGAACCTTATATGGATGTGCTAGATATGTACTTTATAGTGCTCTTGTGCCTTTGTGTAAGCTTAAGTGGTGATAAGTAACGCTTATGATGCTTGGCCATTTATTTGAAAGAAGTAACTAAGTATATATATGATTCTCTTGTTTGAATTTTGTAATTGACAACTGAAAGGCTGACCTAAAGTATTAAAAGGTGACCAAGAAGTGAAAGGACCCAAAAGAGTAAGAAGAAGAAAGAGAGGGACAAGAGCGCCCAAGAGGGACATGAGGGTGATTTTGTCCTAACTAAGCATTAGTGTCTGAGGCCATCAAAAGGTAAATTAGTCAAGTGTTGACAGAATTATAAGATGTGTAAATCCAAAATGATGCTCATTCAAGCTCAAAAACAATAAAGTGCAAGAGATAAAACAACCAAAAGGCCAAAAGGAGTTGTCAACCACTAGTTTTTTTCTTAGGAATCACGTATACATTAGTATGCTTTAGGACCTAAAAATGTACCCAAGTGCATAGATTTTGTGTCTACATGGACCTAAATTCGGATCATAATCTAATTTCCATAGTGCTAGCTTAGTCGAGAAAGAATCAACTCACAAGGAAAGAACAATCTCAACATCTTTCAGAAAAAAGAATGATTCCGATAACACAAGAAATTTTTGATATCTTCAGAGTGGCGTTGAGTCACTTAATGCAAGAGGGGAAAACAAGATCACAAGGCCTTAAAAGCTATGAGTTAACAAACATAATTAAGAAGGCCCTTACAAGTTGTAAAAGAACAAAAAATAAGAAGCAAACAAATTGTTTTCTGGTAAATAGATGTTTGATGAGGATTGTAAAATGAAAAGGAGAACTATTAAAGAAACATGCAGAGAGAAGTTGAACGCAAAGCTGTACAAAATGATCATAAAGAAAAAAAGATGAGTTTATGACCATAAAGAGGGAAGAGCTTATATATTTAGGGAAACATAACCCAAAAATATTTTGGAAGGAGTTTCAATCAAACAAAAACATACAGATGACAACAATATCACAACTAATCAGTGGTTTCATGCATAATATTTAAAATGGGAGAAAGAATTTCTCACTTCTCACATTGTTGACATATTCAACAACATCATTCAACATGTTTTTCCTGCAGATTGGACTACTAGTCTTGCGATACTTCTTTTTAAGAGTGGAGATGTTAACAATCCTTCTAATTATAGAACCAACATGATCAACCCATTATTTGCAAATTTGTCTAGTAGCACGATGGAATGCAAAATCAATAAGTGGGTAGAAGAAAAGGGTAAGAGAGCAAAAGGGAAAGCAAGGTTCAAGCCTAAGTATTCAACAATAGACCATGGTATCACTTTTAGGCACATTATTGAAAACATTTGGAATGATAAAGAGGAAGCTTACTATTGTTTTGTTGACTTCAAGAAGGCTTTTGATACAGTTCCTAGGAACAAGCTATGTGATAGAATGAAGGAGCTTGGTATCCTAGTGCATCACATAACAACTGTTTATAGACTTTATGAAATGCTATGAGTCAAAATTAGAACTCAAAATGGTATCCCAAAAAGCTTCAAGAGTGATATTGGGGTTAAACAAGGATGCCCATTATCACCTACTTTATTTGGCCTATATATTGACAAACTTGAGGAATGATTAAATTTGTAGAGTGAAGATGGTGTTCGCCTAGGAGACTATGTTGTAAGACTTCTCCTTTATGTTGATGACCTTATCTTGATTACTAGATCCACCCAAGGCCTTCAAAATCATTTACGCACACTTGAGCACTTTTGTAAAGAAGTGGGGATGCAAGTCAACACCAATAAGACCAAGATTATGATCTTCTCCAATAGAAAGAAAAGAACTGAGTATGATTTCAATTTCGATGGAAACATTTTAGAGGAAGTAATGGAGTATAAATATCTTGGGGTTGACTTTAATAACAAGTTTAGTTGGGAGATTTGTAGCAAAAAGATAACTTTACGGGGTGGAGTGTTTTTTATGCTTTCCAAAACAAATGCAGAGAGACAAAATTATGGGATTGGAAAACAATACAAACTTTGTTTGGGCTTTTAGTAATTCTAGTGGTGCTTTACGGATGTGAGGTTTGGGCTAACAACATCTCAAACTCAAGGTGGAAACAATTTGAGAGGATTCAAAAAAGCATGATTACTAACAAGTTCAAATTAAAGATCTTGGTCCCATATGAGATTATTCTAGTTGAAATGAGTGTTGTACCTCTAGAAGTTATTGCCATGATTCGTCTTATAACATATTTAAAAGGGATTGAACAAATGGATGGTAGTAGATGGCCTAAGGTTGTCCACAACGAGTTTTTGGAGAAAAGAAAGAAGTCATGGATGAATCAAAACAACAAATGACTTAAAAAATGGAACATTTACTTGTATGCATGTCCTAATAATAGCCAAGAGATCAAGACTTTTGTTATCGATAAATTCCACCAAACTATATTGGAAAAGCTGTTACGGAGAAAGAAGAGGTATTATTTGGAGGAATTTAACTCTACATGTGATCATCAACAATTTTTTTTATAGGGGCTAATATCCCGTGACAAGCAAAGATCTTCATAACTCAATTGAGAACTATTTCACATTGTCTTTGGTGTGAAATATGTAACGCTCTGATTTTGTATGTTATCTTGGTGAATGTTTTACATACTGTTATAACTGCTGGAATGAAGAAAAACATGTTAAGATAAACTCTGATCTTAAAAGAATGTGTTGCTGACTTGGATTCTTGCATGCTGTGATCTATTGTATAGGACAACAATTATTGTACTTGTGTGTTTGTTAATGTGACGACAAATTGTCGTATACTTGCTATACTCTCGTTACTGATTGACAGCACACCTTGAATCAATTTCATTGATCCAAGTATGCTTAGGGTTTCTGGTGATTTCTGTATTGATTTACTCTTGAACCGAACCCGAGGTTGTCATGAATGTGCATCGCCTGATCGCAGGTATGAGCAGCTGGCACGTAAATGCCAACGACAGGGGTTCGATTCTTGAGCCCTGTACTGTCGAACTTGGAACCTCGTGAGGCAAGAAATGCCTAGACACGGGTGGCCTCGACACGTGATCCAAAGGATGGAACGTCCTGCTCTGCATTGATGTGAATGTCTGTAGGAAGGTAGGATGGAGGTTGTTTGGTGTTAGTGGTTAGTAGGAATTAAAAAACCTAAACTAATCCTAAGTCCTAACATGTATCCTACACTACTATCCTCAGTGGATTTTTAAATTACAAAAAAAAAGGGAAAATAAACCTAAGACCTAATAACCTAAGGCTAAACTAAGACCTAGGTTGAACACTATATGCAACCTAAACTAATCCTAATCTAAAAGGGCGTGCAGACCCTTGGAAGGAGAGGATAAGGATGAAGGAAGGGCATTCATTAGCATTTATTGGTAAGTCCATACGTGGACAGCGCCAGTTTTGGCGGGGCAGGTAGGAAATAGAGGCATCTATTTGGAGATAGAGCCAAATTCAGTTTTGCATGGGAAATTTGCAATTTAGAGTTCGCCAACTCAAGTGGCGGTGGCGTGGGAAGCTAGGAAAAGGCAGAGCCTTAATTGCATTGATTGTTCTTGGTCCTCGCGACCAGTTCGCCTTGGAAAGTGTATGAGGAAATTTTGTTTTTCATTTGGTCGATTCGAGCCTTTGCAAAGTTGCTCTGCATTTGGTTTTTCTGGCCTGGTTCAGTCGAACCAGCTCTTAGAATTTGACACTGTTCTTGGAGATTTTTAAGGCTGTTGCTAAGCCTGAAGAAGAAAGGAGTGTTGGGAAGTTTGTGTTGTCACCGTGGAAGGAAATAACGCGGCAAACGAAGCTTTCTTCGAGTTCTGGAAAAAAAAGATTACAGGCATGTTAAGCCCTTCTCTTTAAAAATTCTTGCTTTGTTTAAGTGTCTCATTAAAACAACCCTGCTCTTGGGTTTTGATTTTATGACTGTTGTCGAGTTGATTTGAATTGGGTTTCGTCGATTCTTGCTTCTTTTTTTTGGAAAATGATATGATGAATCGTTTCTGGTTGCTCGGTCTTGATTTGTTTTTGCACGAATCGAGTTGGAAATGAATTACTGTATCGGTTGTGATGGTATGGTGGTTTGAAATAAGTATTCTCTTTCTCTGATCGTGTTGTTTGAAATTGGAATAGACTGTGTAATCATTTCCTTATATGTAATCGTTTCTTTGCTGTTGTGTTGGGAACTGTCCTTGCATGTAAATGGAAGTAGAATACAGTTGTGAAGTGTTGCTATGACTTGGGTTCATCGACCCTTGCTGTCATTTTTGGAAATGATAGGAAAATCGTTTCCCTGTTGCTGTGTTTATATGTCTTGCACTTCTTTGAATGGAATACCTCCATGTTGTGTTGGTTGTTGACGTTAGACGGAGTTTCAAACTGGTTTTCTTGCAAAAAAAAAAATGATGATAAGGAACTGTACAGGCAGTGTTGGTCATCTTATTGCTGTATGATTGTCTTTTGTCACATGAATTTTGGTGATAAGATGGTGAAGGTTGTGTGCGCGGCTTGATGTCGTTTCTGTGCTAAAGTTTCATCGAGGGAAATAAGATCTTTTGTTTGTTTACTATCTGCTGTTTCGGGATTTAAAGGCATGGCATTTCCTTTCGAATTCTAAGGAATGATTACTTCACTGTTTAAGTATTACATAAGGAGCTGGTAGACAATGTGGGTTGTTTTCACTGCTGTGTGAATGATCTTTGTTATATGGGCTTTCGTGATATAATGGTACAGGATGTACGAGTTGCTTAAGGTCGTTTCTATACTGAAACATCTTTTGAAAAGGAAATAGTTTCTTTCTCTCTCTGATGTGTTGATTATGATGAATACAACATTGTTTTTTTGTATGAGCATACGAATTGCCTTGGGGAAAGAAAAGATAACACGTTTTTGGTTGTTCTTTCCTTTCTTGCTTAAAAGAGATAAGACTTTTCTCTTCCTTCTGCTGTTTCGGGATTATGAGGAAATGGCATCTTGTATTTTAAAGGAATGGGCATTAGAATTTTTATGAATGTTCGTGAGAGTTGGAAAAGGAATAGTTTTTCCTTCTGAACTCATAGAGAAATATATTGTTTCTTGCTAGGAAGGTATGATGATTAGTTGTGTTTATTAATGTTGATCGGTCCTTTAAGATCGAACTGTTTTGGTGATTATGACTTAATCTTGGATTGCTGTACAAAGAATAAATGCATAGAAAGTTAGTCTTGTTGTGTGGGTTGTCTTAACTGTACTAGATTCATGTATTGACACCCTGTACGGTTTACTTTGCTAAAGGTAATGACATCTGATTTTGCATTTTGGAGTTCTGCATACTATTAGGAACTTGGAAAATGGACTGGATAGAATCATTTATTGGAAGGGAATCCTTCTTCTGCCTGCTGTTCTAACTTGGTGAAATTCATATTCATGTGAATATTTGGACTTGTTGTAGGTAACAACAATGAATAATATGTTATTTTGAATGGGATACGTTCACAAGATTAGGAAATCATGTGATTTATTGACTGCATGAATGTATAACTGTTTATCTGTTTAACTTACAGTGAAAGAAATATGGTTTCTTTTAGTATGGTAAATATATGGTCTGCATCCTTATACTGTTTGATCTAGGATGAACATAAGGTGGTACTAACCTATTTCGGATTTTCATATGAGCCTGATTCAAATGAAATATGAAAATGGATGATGAATTCTTCCTTGTTTTCGTTTAAAACAGATTATAAATGAAATTATTCTTGCTGCCGGAAAGTGAATTCCGAATGGATTTTGTAAATTTCACTCTGAACTGTTATCTTGATTTGTCTCTCGTTCGGATTCCATTGTTAGGACAGTCATGTGGAAAGAAATAGAGATATGGATGAATGACTTGGAAAAATAACCTTTTCTTCTTTCATTCAATTGGAAAGCTGTAATTTGTGAATAATGAATTTTGTAGTGCTTAGATAGGATGCTTGAACTGAAAGGAAAGTAATGGATTTACATTTCAGTTAGTTTCATCCTTTGCATTTATTGTTATTGAAAGGCATGGAAAAGATAACAGTGTGTTATATCAGCAATAAGCTATCTATATTTTTAACTGTGCAAATATTGTGAATTAAGATTTGTAACGGTTATGTGGAAACGGGACATCAGTTCTTTGGCTGATTGAGATGATATTTTGGTAGCTCAGTTGTTATGCTGATCTTTCTTTTGTGCCCATTTCGTGATTGATGTTTTACTGTCGTTTCATAAAAGCAGGGTTCTTTTATTGAGACAGTTTGTTGAAGCACCTTATTTTAAGGATAAGTGCTTAATATGCTCAGTTCATTGAACTGACCCGTGCAAATCATTTTGCAGATGGAATTTGATTAGAATGAAGACATGGCTGTTTTCCGATGCTTCTTGATTAGCTGAAAGATGAATTGTAATTGTTTCTTTTATTCCTCTTCGAGGAATTGTGAAAAGAAGAAAGTATATTCTTCTATTTATGAGTTGTATTGATGTTTATGTAAACCTTGTCCATTCAGTTGGATTGGCAAATGTATAGATTATGACATGAAATGTTGAATACAATTACATGTGTGTTATTTTAATAATTATATCAGTTTGATTTGTTGTCTAAATTGGAAATATAATGTTGTTTCTTGATTTGGATTTGTTTAATTGTCCTTGGATGGATGTTAAATGGAAACTGATATCTATTCTTACCTACATGCAACTTTTAAGTTGAAAATGCAATTAGTTCATACTTGGGTAAAGATGAATTTTTAATTGACATTAAACAGGATTAGGAAGAATATGATTCCATAGTCGAAAGGTATTCAGGATTAGCTTAGGAGCTAAGGAATATCAATTAACTTTGGAGTAATCGAACTTCGCTTTCGATCTCCATTAATGATCTCGTGGGTTAAATTCAGAATAAAGGATATAGGATAAGTATATCCATAACTAATGGACCTTAACTATATGACGTTAAGGAGAACAAATGAATACATTTCTCGGAATTTAGACCTCGTATGAAAGACGTCTAATAAGTTAGTATTCTGAATTTAGTTGCAGTTGAGAAAATCTTGGCTAAGTTTAATAGGTTAAACTTATCACGTCCGTCGGTACGGACCGCTTAATCCAATGATTAAGAAGAGAACCAAGTAGGGAAATGCAGCCCTTCGACACGAAGGAGAAGATGCATAGCAAGATAATGGACGGATTTAGTCCCTCTTAGCCCTATACAACTGTAATGGAAATGAGGATCAAGGGATGAGCGTGGATGCTGAAAGTTGATTTTAATTATTAAATCGTATCCAAATCACTTGAGCAGGATGTGTATTCTCGATGGGAGAATTCTGTAGGACATTGGCATACGCCAGCTACAGCAAGGTGTCTCCATGAAGACGGGGTCTTCATGACGACACAATGTTGCAGCTGACATATTGCAATGCCCTCCCGAATTAAAACATCAAGAATACATAGGCTGAATGTGTTGCTCTTAGCAGGGGATAGGGTATGATCAGGTATACGGAGTGACTCTGGAATACTAAAGATAACTAGACACACGGAGTCGTGGGGAAACGACACCGTATGTCTACGTATCTTTAGTTACCAAGAGTGCCTTCCTATACCCGTTCATATTACTAGTTGGAATTGGAAGTTCAAAACTGACCTTAAACAAAGAGGACTGGTAGGAACCAGGAAAGACCATTCTAGATAACAGGTGAAGTGAGGTGAAGGACGTATTCCGTTGATGTGTATCACATTCAGGAATATGATCATGCAAAGCATGTGAAAATCTTTGGCCATAATATCGCAATTGCTGGTTGCGTTGTCCTTATCACTTAATTTAAGATGCAGGATGTCAGATGAATATCAGTAACAGATATTCAGATAGGCTTCTTAAATGGATCACTTCGATAACCAGAAACAGTTATGAGAACAGGTATATATAATATACTATGCATAAACGAACATGAAGGATCGGTTGTTGCCGAGTCATGAAATGAAGGATCGTTGAAACTTCGAGCCATGAAAATGGAAGATCGGCAGTTCCTCGAGTCATTTACAGCAGCATATAGAATATGTTATAAGATTGAATGGCATTGAATGTGTGTTCCATATTGTAAATATGCGAACAGGGAACATTCGTTTTAAAAGAAATTGTGTGATCCAAACTGTGTTGTTTGGGCAGAGAACAATTATTAAAACTTGAACGTGTGTTTGAATTTTTATAATTCATAACAGAGAACGTTATCGAAAAAAAAAAAAAGTTTTTTTTTTTCCTTGTTCTGGTATCTTAAATGGGGATGTTACAAAATAGGTATATGGAAAAGACCTAAAGAAGTATGGGAAGAGAGAATTTGCGTCTTTTGCATGTCTAGTGCAGTGGAGTCAGAGAGACATTTTATGTTGGAGTGTAATGCTTACAATGACATTAGGCCCCAGTTTGCTAGCACGGTGCTGCTGCATCCTTACAAGATATTTTCAGCGTGAATATGGTTGAAAAAATAGGGAAGCTGATTATCAAGTCCACCAACAAGAGATTTGAATGCCAGAAAGATCTTTAACGAGATCTACTGTCCCATAGGCTATCTTTGGTAGCCTTGTGGGCATTAAAATATCTTCTTCTTCTTGCTCTTCTACATGAACAATTGCAAGTAACCACAATGAAACAAAGACATCTCTTCATGGGAAATCTCAATTTAAGACTATTGAAATAAGATTTGTATTTCTATAAACAATAACTATTTGGTCCATTTGGTGAAGTTGTTTTGCTCCCATAGAGTCCACCAAAGATCATAGTCTACATAGCAATGTTCCCCCCACATGAAAACGTTTATATCAGTATATTTGGGGACTATTCCAATTTTTTCGAGGTCGGTTACTGTTAATGTCCAAAACCCAACGGGTATTCCAAGCTTGAAGAAGCCAAGGACGGAATGATATATGTACATTGCTCCTAATTTTAGGGTTACAGGTGTGGGATGGATGAGTTATGGAAGCGCCAGATCGGCGAAACGTATCCCAGGGCCTTCGCACACCGTATTGGCGGTTGCCCGGTATCTCCATCTATCCGCCCCTCCTCTTTTTGTTCATTCTGTTCTTGCTCGGATTTTGGCCTGTTTTTCTTTAATATATACTGTGTCATTTGGGCATTTGGATTTCGTCTTCATAGTTTAGTGTTCATAATTCATAATCGCAGGTGCTACAATTTTTATTTTTCTTCCTTAACCTTAAGTTGAGTTGTTTTAAATTTTCTCAGTCGTCCTTTCCAGAAGTCTTCATTGTCGTACACATACTGATCCATACAGAAGAGTTGCTAGAATCATAAACTAAAACAACCCAACATAAACCTCCACAATGACACGTTTGCTTACTGCTTTATGAAAATTGTTGGCGATTACCCTTATCAGTTGAATTAATATCATCAAAGGAATAAGCCAATATTACTAAAAGGAATCGTATAACTAACATTTAGAAAAATGGGACATTGGTCACCACAATAAACCAAAACAGGGTTACTCAATTACGAGAGCAAATAGTGTTGTGTATAAAATTTCAGAAGGATACAATACAAGAAGAAATGAATGTAAAAGGAGACTGCAACAAGCAAATACGAAGCTACAAGAAGCAAAATTAAAGAAGATGTACTGATCAGAATGATATGTTATGCTAAACAAGACAGGAAATCTTCAGCGAAAAGATGTTACTGGTGATGAATCTTGGCCTGACAATGTGATGCAGATGTGGTTACTGTGCTCAATGAAGAGCCGCCTTAGACCATGCAGCCCGCAGAATCTCATGTGGAAAACATACATGAATAATTGAATTCAACAGCAAAAAATACACATCAACAAGCTTTATTCATATACTTTGAGGAATAGCACACACAAACCATTCTCCAACGATACACTCAGATCATTACAAGCATTCTCCACTCATGTCCTGCACACTCTGCTTTGAGCCTTAAGCTCACATTCACACACTGCTCAATTTCACAAAACTTACTTTGAGCTAAAAATTCTAAAATTTGACTCGTTATGGCAATAGGAATTTGTTAATATAGGCATGCGAGCCACCCGATTAGACTTCTTAAATTATGGAACATTATGAAGTTAAGGCCCAAAGGACCCATTACAGATTCTGTTGGCCTTTCCGAAACTTTCGCAGCTTCAAATGATCATCCTTTAGTGCTTTGTGGCTTCCAAGCAATTTTGTAGTATTCCACAGCTTCAAAACTTGCTTTATATTACACCTAGGCTGCCCTTAGGCTTGCACGACTTCCTTAGTGCTCTGTGGATTGTGCCAATGCTTGTTAGACCTCCATAAACTTGTGCGGTCTTTGTAGTCTTGTGCAGCTTATGCAAAAGCTTGCGCGTTCTTCTTAGGCTTGCGCAACTTGTGCAATAGACTAGACCTTGTACGATGGACTTGCACACAACACTGACATTGTGCAATAGGCTTGTGCACAACACCAACAACACAGAAACACAACAAAATGCAACACAAATTGACTCTAACTGTTTAGATTGTTTTTGGTTGCTCCGAGATTGCCTATGGACCTAGATGCTCCTATATCACTATGAAACACTATGTTACCAGGGTTTCCTCCACACACTCTCATACCCCCTGGATACATACTTGGTAGTCAGCATTTGCCAAATTTAAAGGCAGAAATTTGAAATTCGGTGGATTTATCAGGGCTTGAATAAATTCGTCAAAAATCGCGAACTAAATCGTATAGAATGCGGATGCCATTTTTTAGGGTTTTCGCTCTTCGGATTTGAAGCATGTGAAGAAGCTTGTGCTGTGTGATTGTCTACACGTGAAGGTTAAAGGGGCTCAAACTGTGCCTGCACACCATTGAAAGTCATGACTCATTGTTTGGAGTCATGGATGACTGGTTAAAGGTCGCCGCTTTGTTCGTGAATTCCTTGAGCCTAGGTCGCCATTGAAGGAATAGGCAGTAATGCATTATGCCTTCAACCTTTGCATTTTTTTTTATTTGTTATGTAATTTTAAAAATTATTTTATTAAGTTAATAATTATTGTTTTAACTTTAAAGTGTTTACTTTTTAATATATATATATATATATAAACTTTGCTAAAGTTTAATTAAATTGTTGAGTTATAAAATTTTACGTTTTAACAAATATGAAATAAAATAGACTAAAATTTTAATGACATGTTTTTTAAGTATTTCATTTTAATTATAATATTACGATAGTTTTTTAATTAAATGTGATATTATTTTTCTTTTTTAAATATTTAATATAAACATATATTTCTAATAGTCGAATTTAATCACGAATTTTATCATTGATTTTTTGCAATGATTTTTTTACGAATTAATCCTTAGCGATTTCAAATGCGGCAACTTAGCCTGCTACGGATACGTCCCGGGTATGGTACTGATACGTCATTGGTTTGTTTTGACGTATCCGGGACGTATACAGACGTACCCGGGATGTACCCATAGTGTTGGGCATAGGGGGGCCCTAATTTTATTTTATTTTATTTTGACTGAAACAAACTTAAGTTTTATTGAGGACTAGACTAGGAGGGCATGGCAACCGCAAGGGAACCTGGGGATTGTTTAAAATTCCTCTAGTTTATCGAAGAGAAAATATTCGAAGGATATCAAGAATGTTTGAGGTAATTATTTGGGATCATCGCAATTGGCCAAGGAAAGAAGCTATTCATAGAAATTTGGACACATCTCTGAGCCTCTATACAAGCTATTTATGAGATCAAATCTTAGGTGATCTTCAACACTAATATAAAAATTTGGAACTGTAAATTGCATAGCTTAAAGTTTCAAAGAGCATCCTTTCCCATAAACTATTAAGGCACAACATTGACTCCTTCCCGCATCCTTAAGGAGGATTAGAAGGTGATTTTGGATAATATGAATGCAAGAAGCAACCATTGCACTGACCTCTTTAGTTATCATTGACAGTTTAGAGTCAACCTAATTAAATAGGTCCTTCAGGAGCTCCCTATATACATCTTTTATGGCCACCATCACAACACAAAAATTAATCTCAAAGGAAATGGATGAAACACAAAGGAATATAATATCCATATATCATTGAAAATTTAAAATCTTAAGTATATTGAATGTTTTGAACATTGATCGTACTATATTTTTCAAGTTTTGTATTTTTATGGACTAAAAAATGAGTAAAATGAGTATATGAATTATATATATATATATATTTATTTATTTTAATTATTTAATATATATGTATGGACGTATCCAAGACGTATTGCACCCAAGTTTTTTTTAAATCGATGTATCTGTGTATCGAACCCGTACCCGTATCCTGGCAACATAGATGAAACAAAACCACTGATGAACTCTGGCACTAGAAGAAGTTTCGTAATCTATTTGTAACAAAAATCAAAAGCCAATGAAGAAGTGCATTTATGCAACACTACTCACAACTGGGAAAATATCAGGACTCAAAACTTTGTTTGAATGAGCATTTTGCAGACAGAAAACATAGAAGTATCCAAATTAGGAAAAACCAAGAATATGATATCCATTTTTGAGGTGACAATAGACAAAATTGAATTACATCTCTTTCATTGTTTTTTTGAATTTTTTCTAGTTGAAGATGTTGATAAATTTAGTAAGAGACAGAAATACACAAAAATTGAGTTTTATGTGTAGGCTTGAGCTATAGCTGTTTCTGCAGGTCTACAAAAGTAGATAATTAAAAGTGCTTTATATGAGTTTTACTAAAGTTCTAGCCAAAACAGATTGCCAAATTGCAATAACAATAGCCTGCTCTCAATAAACATTAGACTGCTGTAATTAATTATGCTAAACTTAGAAGTAGAATGTGAATGAGGGCTCCTTGGATATCTATATTGTGTATTGTTTGAGACTATCTTTGTCAGTTATTTTATGAAAAAAGCATTCCCCTATGAACACTATATGAACTTGAAGTTTCACTTATTTTCCTATGGTTTTCTCATTTTTATTATGGGCTTCCACAGGATCGTATTCAGCGCCTTGAGCTCTCTGTCACGCTGGTGAAGCATAAGGGATGTGTAAACACGGTTCATTTCAATCCTTCTGGAGACCTGCTTGTTTCAGGTTCTGATGACAGAGAAATTATTATTTGGGATTGGGCTACTGGTAATAAAAAACTATCTTTTAATTCTGGACATACCAATAATATATTCCAGGCCAGAATTATGCCTTTCACAGATGATTGCAGTATTGTAAGTTGTGCTGCAGATGGTCAGGTACGCTCTAAATATATTAAGATTCAATTTGGAATCTTTTACATACTATTTCCTAACCATTTCTGTAGAAAATTAAGATCAAAATGAATTTTGGGGTATGGGGATTTTGATTTATTTTTGTATATTTATCCTTTCAAAGTTAGTGCATGGATAATATTGACAAGTTATAATATGCATCATGAGAGGATGACAATAATAATGGTCTTTTATTAGCTTTTTTTATTTGACCGTCAGACTTCTGTCTAATGTGTTAGAATAAGTAGTATGCAATAATAAAGTACGCAATTATTGTTAATCTTAAATACATAATGAACTTCAGACCAATGTCCTTAAAATAGATGCCAATACCCTTAGTGATTGCAAATACAAGTTCCCGAGTCACCTGAATCCCTCATAACACCGAAAATGAGATTTTGGATCTTTAACAATGTTTCTCAGCCATGTGGGTCAAGCAGAGGACCAGATTTTTGTTGCAAGTAATTTGTTAACAAGCATCCTTTTTCAGTTTGATATATTTTTGAGCACCGGTTCCTCAATTATCTACTTGTTGGCCTTTATGTTGGGAGGCGATGATTAATTTCATGGAGTTCACTTAAGGATTACTTCTATTTTGAATTAGATACTATTCTCTTTTCTTTGGATAAACTTTCGGTGTTCAATTGTTTCTTGAACTTGTCTTTTCAGGCTTTATATTGGAGAGTTGCATATTAGTTTTGTCATATATTCATCGCTGTCACTATGAACTGAGCATTAAAGTAACAATGCAGTAGTTTGTGTTCAGGAGTTCATGAACTAAGATAATCTTCATGATTAGCACAAGCTGTTCAAACAGTTGGCATTACCTTCTACAAATTCAGTGCAATTTATGTCAAGAAAATTACAGAAAAATATATTTTCTCTGGGAGTCCTTGTTATTCCCTGTCTTTTTGCAGAACTAAGATATGCATGCTGCCTTAGGTAATTTCTGGTTACTCTGGCTTAGTAATGCAGGATTCACATAATTCTAAAGGATTTACATAGTTCTAAAGGCTACCACTATAGTGCAGATTCTGTTAAGCATTTTTGAAAGCAGTAGTCTTCTTGGTGCTTTCAGGTTATGTATTTAATTTTCTACTTCCTAGGGGTCATCCTTTAATTGCATCTTGTTAAAATTTTAGCATAATAGGTCATTTGTAAATCCAAGGTGCCTTATAAAAATCATAGGAAAAACCATCTATGTTGGTGTTCGCACAAGGTTGTACAAATAATATATCAGATCTAAGCATACATGCAATAAAAATGGATATTTTACCAGAAGAAATATACAAAACAAGAGGTATAAATCAATACCAGATTTAACGTGGTTCACCTAGTGTGGGCTACATCTACCAAGAAACAAGCCAATCTATTATCCAAAGCTTTCAGAAGATATACAATGAAGATTTACAATCTTTCACACCTGTCATGATGTACAATCCTTTCTTTCTCTCAAGCTTTTCCTTCTTCTCCAAGAATTTTCTCTCACACAATTACTTTCACAATAATCATTAACTCTCTCAATCCTTGTCCAATTTTTTTTTCTAACCCTAGCTTTCATGCTTATATAAGCATATACAAACTTAGGGCACTTAGCCATGCAATTACAATGAATAGATCTGTTTTAATACTAAAATTAGATGTAATTCCCGTGAGTTAAATAAAACACTCACGCACACGTAATCGATGCCAGTTAGCCCTAACCGATGCCGGTTCCAACTTGCTTGACCGATGTCGGTCATAGGTGACCAATGTTGGTCCCTTCATAACCAATGCCGATTACTGTGTTTTTCAACAAGTTGATATCGCATGTTAAACTGAAGTAATTGAACTCCACATCTCAACAATCTCCCACTTGGAGATAAATTAGTGCACTATACTTGTACAACGTCATTCTTGGATCCTTTCCTTAACTTTGTTTTTCCTCTTCAAGTCTCAAACTCAAAGACCAACAGAATTGGAGTGTAGCTCCAACTTCTCTTTTGTTAATGGCTTCGTTAGCATATCCATAGGGTTTTCACTTGTATGAATCTTCTTTAGTTTTAGTTGCCCATCCTCCAATACCTGCCATATGAAATGATATCTCAATTGAATGTGTTTCGTTCTAGAATGAAACGTTGAGTTATTTGCCAAATGAATTGCATTCAGACTGTCACTGAACAATTTGCAATCATCTTACTCCTTTCCCAATTCTTCCATGAACCTGCTCATCCATATTATCTTTGTGCTAGCCTCTGTAGCTGCAACATACTCTGCCTTTAGAGTAGACAAAACCATAACCTTCTGCAATCTCGATATCCAGCTAACTGCCGTTCCACCTACTGTGAAAATATATCCAGTAGTGCTCCTACCATCCAGATTTCCAGCCATATCCGAATCAACATAGCCACATAAAGAAATATTCGAACCTCCATAGCATAACCGCATGCTAGATGTCCATCTCAAATACCGAGTATCCATTGGACTGCTTTCTAATGCTCTCTATCTGGATTGGCCATAAATCTACTCATAACTCCCACTGCCTATACAATATCTAGTCTGGTACAAACTATAGCATACATGAGACTCCCAATTATTGAAGCATATGGTACTTGTGTCATGTATTTGACTTCCTCATATAATGAAAAACACTGATCTTTGCTCAATTTGAAGTGTCTAGCCATCGGTGTACTTATAGGTTTTGAATTCTGCATGTTAAATCTTTCCAACACCTTATTGATATAAGCCTCCTAAGACAAATACAACTTTTTGTTTCTCCTATCTCTTTGTATTTGCATGCCAATGATTATTTTTGCAGCTCTTAAATCCTTTATAGCAAATGTGTGAGCTAACTTTCCTTTAAGCTCACCAGTGTCCTGCATACTAGATCTTACAATAAGCATATCATCCACATATAATAACAAAAAAATAAAACTCGCATTTTTAAGCTTCTTGAAATAAACACAATGGTCAGATTCACATCTCAAGTAACCATGCTCATGCATGAAACTATCAAACCTCATGTACCATTGCCTTGGAGCTTGCTTGAGCCCATATAGGCTCTTTTTCAACTTGCACACTAATTTCTCCTTACCCTTGACTTCACACCTAAGCGGTTGCTGCATATAAATCTCTTCATCCAAATCACCATGAAGGAAAATCGTCTTCACATCTAGTTGCTCTAAATGCAAATCATGTACTGTAACTAAACTCAATACAGTACGTATGAAAGACATTTTAACAACAGGAGAAAATATTTCACCAAAGTCAATACCTGCTTTCTATGCAAATCCCTTTACTACAAGCCTTGCCTTGTACCTTTTCTGTTCACCATCTTCTTCTTTGATCCTGTAAACCCATTTGTTCTGCAATGTCCTCTTTCTTGTTGACAACTTAACCAAATCCCAAGTCTGATTTTGTTCCAAGGAGTCCATCTTCTCATCCATGCCATGCTCCCACTGAACGTGGGTCTCAACTTGCATTGCTTCTTCAAAACTTTCTGGTTCACCATTATCAGTCAATAATAAATAAAATAGAGAAAGTGTAAATCTTTCTGGAGGTTTACTTACTCTTTGTGACCTCACAAAAGTTTAGGGTATCAGAGGTTCATTCTGGACCTCCTGGACATTTGTTTCTAATTCTGACAGTGACCGATGCCAGTCATCTGTAACCGATGCTGGTTCTGCTAACCGATGTCGGTTTGACTATTTTGTAACCGATACCGGTTCAGCTGACTGATGCCGGTTAGTGGTCAACCGACACCGGTTACTGTGTAACCTGTAGGTATGACTTTTAAATCTGAGAGTTTATTTTCATTCACAAACTTTTCAACCGATTTGTCCTTGGGTACCAAAATTTGATCCCTGTACATTCTCATTTCATTCCATTCAATGTCATGACTCCTAACAATTTTAGAATTCTCTAAATCCCAAAAACGGAATCTGAAATTACCAGATCTATAACCAATGAAAGTGTATCTCTTGGATTTTGCATCCAACTTTTTTCTATTTTTCTTATCAATATGCACAAAAGCTTATGAACCAAAAACTTTAAGAAAAAAAAGATCTACTTTTTTTCCGTTCCAAGCTTCCTTTGGTATTTCTCCATCTAGTGAACTTGAAGGCCCTCAGTTAATCAAATAAACCGTTATATCAACTGCTTCTGCCCAAAACTGCAAGGGCAATCCAACATGTATCATCATACTTTTAGCATGTTCTATGATTGTCTTGTTCATTCTTTCTGCAACATCATTCTCTTGTGGTGTTCTTGGAACCGTTATTTCTCTACATATTCCATTCACTGAAAAATAATCATTGAAAGCTTTGCTACAGTATTCACCACCATTGTCAGATCTAAGACACTTTAACTTTGAATTTGATTTATTCTCAACAAGGCTTTCCATCTTTTAAAAGTCTCAAAACATCAGATTTATGTTTAATACAATAAACCCATACCTTTTTTGTAGCATCATCAATGAAAGTAACATAATACTGGGATCCTCCATGAGAAGCTACCTGGGCTGATTCCCACACATCTGAGTGTACAAACTCCAATTTCTGTTCCTTAGTTGCCCCAATTTTGAGAAATCTCACTCTCTTTAGCTTTCCAAAAACACAATGCTCACAGAAATCAAGATCTAAATCTTTCAAATCTGATAACTTACTCTTAGCCTTTAAGATCTGCATTCCTTTTTGACTTATATGGCCCAACCGATTATGCCACATTCATGCATCTGAATCTGAAGTAGATAACATAGAAAAAGAATCAGTAACACAGGTAGATAAATATAACGTTCCTACCTTATTGCCTCTTGCCATAACAAAGGCACCATTGGTGACTTTCCAAGAGTCTGCTGTGAATATAACCATGCAACCAGCTCCACCTAGTTGCCCTGCAGAAATAAGATTCATCTTGAGGCTTGACACATGCCTCACATATTTCAATACCCATGTATTTCCATTCTGCAATTTTAAATGAACTTTCCCCCCTTACCAGTAATACTGCAAAGTTCATCATCACCCAAATAAACATGCCCTAAATTGCCTTGGACATAATTTCTGAAATAACCCTTATTAGGGGTTGCATGGAAAAAAGTTCATGAATCTAAAACCTATGATTCTATTCTATTATCCAAAGAAAGAATAAGAGCATCTTGTATTACCTTTGTTGTAATATTTGCCTCTTTACCTTTGTTTGAGTGTTGGTTCTCTTTATTCTTTGACCAACAATTTTTCTTTGCATGTCCTTTCTTTCCACAATTCCAACAGGTAATTCTCTTACCTCTGGATTTAGATCTGCCATTCATTGACTTTGATTTCCTATTATTCTTACCCTTGGATCTCTTCTCGTGTCTGCCTTTGCTTTCTACATTCAAAGCATTCCCAGATGATGATTCCTCTGTGCTTTTCCTGCGAATTTCTTCATTTAAGATTATATTAACCACATCATCAGACTTCAAAATATTATTAGCAAAGTCTATATTACTAACAATCATTACCAGCTTATCCCAACTATTAGACAAAGATCATAAGAATAATAGTGCTTTCACTTCATCATCAAACGGAATATCAACCGATTTTAACCGGTTTACAATAGATCGGAAATCATTCAATTGACTAGATGCAGATCCATCTTTATGCATCTTAGAACTAAATAGTTTCTTCATCAAATAAATTTTATTTGAAGCACTAAGTTTTTCATATAAATTAGCAAGAGATTTCATTAACTCTTCCGTAGATGTCACTTCTGTAATATTGGAAGCCACAGATGTTGCCAGACTCAATCTTATAGATCCCAAAACCTTTCTGTTAAGAACCTTTCATTCTTCATCAGTCATCTTCGTAGGTCTAGACTTTTCATCCAATGGTAAGTACAAATCTCTTTGATACAGATAATCCTTAATCTGCATCTTCCATAATTAATAATTTCGGCCGTCAAACTTATTTACCTTGTATTTGTTTTCTTCTGCCATTGCTGTAGCTCCCACTTAATTAGAAAACCCTCTGTGAGTAAATCTGTCAACACACAAAACCTTCAAACAAAACTCTGATACCAGTTGTTGGGGTTAGCACAAGGTTGTACAGATAATATATCAGATTTAAGCATACATACAATAGAAACGGATATTTTATCAGAAGAAATATACAAAACAAGAGATATAAATCAACACCAGATTTAACGTGGTTCACCCAGTGTGGGCTACATCTACCAAGAAACAAATCAATCTATTATCCAAAGCTTTCAGAAGATATACAATGAAGATTTACAATCTTCCACACCTCTCACGATGTACAATACTTTCTTTCTCTCAAGCTTTTCTTTTTTCTCCAAGAATTCTCTCTCACACAATTATTTTCACAATAATCATTAACTCTCTCAATCCTTGTCCAATTTTTTTTTTCTAACCCTAACTTTCATGCTTATATAGGCATATATATACAAACTTAGGGCACTTAGCCATACAATTACAATCAATAGATCTATTTAATACTAAAATTAGATCTAATTCCTTTGAGTTAAATAAAACACTCACGCACAGGTAACCGACGCCGGTTAGCTTTAACCGATGCTAGGTCCAACTTGCCTAACCGATACCGGTCATATGTGACTGATGTTGGTCCCTTCATAACCGATGCCGGTTACTGTGTTTTCCACCAAGTTGATATAGCATGCTAAACTGAAGTAATTGAGCTCCACATCTCAATAATCTACTTGAGAGATAAGTTACCATACGCATTGGTGTGTGCTATTGTGGATTGGGCCTGGGGATGACATTGCTGATATTCAGAAATGGGCAGTCAATCTTGACCAAGGTTCAAAACATCTGTATAGGTAGTCAGTATTATCATTTGAAACATAATGAACATGAAGAATAATACAATACATATTGATAAATTGATTCTCATAGTTCATGATTGGTATTGCATGTCTATATGAATTGTAAATGGTTCATGTTTGGTATTGCATGTCTACGAGAACTGTAAAAATTGAGCTATAGTGTTGGGCTTGTATAATCAATATTACTTTTCATTATTCTTTCTACATTGCACATTATTTAACTTGATATCAAAGTAGGACCCAATATGAAGCTAGCAAAAGTAAGATGAGAGCTAGACTTGGATGTAGTAATGCTACCTGTGTTATAACATGAAGCAGTAAAAACTGCTTAAGCTGAGACCACGTGGAAGAATGAGGGAAAGAAAAATGGACAGGTGTAGTATGATGCCGCAAAATATTTGTTTCCCCTTCCAAAAGAGTGGCAAAATTTTCCCACCTTGACAACTTGTCTACCCTAACTACTCACTCCTTGTTGCACTCTTCTAGCTGCCAACACTGCTTGTTTCACTCTTTTCAGAATGTAACTTTGCACATAAAGGTCGACAAAATGGGATTGGAATTGTTCTTTACCGTGTTTTTAAAAGTAAGTTTGGATTTTTGGTCTCTTGTCATGACCCTGTTTTGCAATTTTTTGTTTATGAATTGCCTAGTTGTGAAGAGGATATCGCTTCCCACTTGGGCTGCAGACCATACAAAATGTTATGAATTCAGTTTTGGCTGTTTTGATTAATAGTTTTTTATTGTGGGAAACATTGCACTGTCACTGAGATGTCGGACTGTTTAGATCCAGAATGTTGATAGTTCTGTATTCGTTCCCTAATTTTGGGGCAAACAGTAAGTGAAATCAGCTCATCTGTGATTTTGGAAACATCACAGGGCTGTCATTATCAACCACAAACTGTCAATTTTTTTATATTGATGCATGCGTGATATGATATAGGACTATCTGCTCAGCAGGATGTGGACGGCTGCCTTGTTATCCAAGGTTAAATATTGAGATCGGAATACTTCTAGAAATATTTAAAGTCTCTCATGTATTTTAATGACAGAGATTGTCCTGTCATGAATTTTTGGAAGGGCACAGTTCTTAGGTTTTATTTGTTAGAGATTTAAAAGATTCCTTAGAATGTTTGTTGCCATCCCTTCGTACACTTGGGCAAATTCACCCAGCATTGGCTATTGTCTCTTATAGAACTGATTTTGTTATCTAATGAAGAGATCTTCATCAAATAGCTGGATTTGTAAGAATACCTTACTACAGTTTACTCTTCTATTCTGCAGTTTCTGATGACTGGAACTTTTCACTCAAAATATTTATGAAGATTGAATTTTACTTTATTTCACCCTTTAGACACAGCCTTGTTTCATTGTTGTATTTAATTAACCTGCCTTAATTTTTGTGGAAGCCACCATGTTTAATTTACAATGTACATGCTTTATTATTACATCACCTTAATTTTGGCCCTTCCTCAAAAAGTGCCAGGAGAGATACAGTCTCTCTTTTTATGCCTGCTTGCCAAGCCTCATCTTTTAAAAAATGGGTGACCTTCATGCATTGGTCTTTCCTAGGGTCTTCTAGAGCTTTTGAAATGAGTACCCCATCCTTTCGTTTTGTGCTTGGGAGGTACCAAGTGACTCACACGGTCATTCAAAATGTGAGAAACAATTAAGGCTGACCTTAAAATTTGATGTCCGTGAGTTGTTAACAATTACTGGTTGACCTTAAATTTGATGTCTATTTGACCGTCACAAGGCAAGTTCAACCTTAAATTTGACGTCCATTTGATTGTCACTTAGAAGTTTTTTTCCTTTTTGCTTGGAGGAGTCAATTGCAAAGTCGTAATATCTTGGCCATACGGTGGAATTTGGATATCTTTTTAACCCCAAAATGTTTTTTCCAGCTTGACATAGTGGTGCAGCTAGATCGAGGCATTTTGTCACTAGTCAGTGGGAAATTTGCAGAGAAGGTATTAATCAATGTGGTATATGAAAAATCCAAGATAAGAGCCTTGAGATCGATATCTCTTGGCATTTTTTAGATAGATGTATTTAAGATATCTGTATTGGTATTTTTATCATGTATATGTATTATGTCTAGGGATGGTGACATCGTTGTGACGTCATGTGGGTGTAATTATTATTTATTTGTATTTAAGCTCACATAGGAATATTATTAATAGTTCGTTATTCGAGTGATGAGGTTCTTATCTTATTTTTGCATGCATGAGTTGCGATTAGTAGGAGTTACATGAGTTAGTTGGAGTTCACCATAGATATTTCATCCATTTACACATGTATTATTCTCTGTTTGAAGCAAGTGATAGAAATATCCATTTTATTGTTTCTTGTTTGTCGCAAGCTTTTGATCACTTGTTTATATGTGCATACTTCATTTCCTTCATGTAATATCAGAGCCATGGTTGTGACGTTGCGTGAATTCATTTTGAAGGAATTATGCATCGGTTGTGAGCATATGCGGCTCCTCTGTTCATGCATGATCATTTGCAGGTCATTGTAAGTGTATGAGTAGTTGGACTAAAAGGTGTTAAGAGGGAAGATAGCAAAAACAATTGTATATGAAAAATAAGGGTCTATCTATTTTTTTGCAACAGAAAGGGCGGTTGTTATTGAATATTTTGAGTTTATTAGTGATTTTATGGTGTCTAAAAACGTCCACTAGTCATTTTTTTGTGCCACATGAAGTTGTTTTATGCACGAATAAGCAAAGTGACGTTCTTGGTAAGGTTATGTCAGATTAAATTAGATTGATTTAGTTTTTGAAATCCATTTGCTTGCTCAAGGAGGCTTAAAAATCTGTTAGTTTTTCCTTAAAAAATTCAAGCCCTTAAGAGAGTGTTCAAGGGCCCAATATAAATAAGGTGCAAAAGTAATTTTTTTAGTGTTTGTTAGAAAAGAGAGTTGTTATGTTTCTAGGAGTCCCAACTTTTAATGTAGGTGGAGATTTGAAGTTGTGCTTATCTTTCTTTCATTGTTTGGCAACTTGGCAACTACACCCAATGCATTGCAACTTATTCCACAATTTATAGGTGAGAATTGTGAATATTGGAGCCTAACAATAAAAACACTATTTTTTTGCAGTAGCGGTGGTTTTGTTAATATCCAAAACTTCCCTATAGGAAAGCTATCACAATGCCACTTCCCCAAGATGCAACCTTCACAAATCTCATCAACCTCTTCAATGAGTGACTAATAATTAACTATACTCTTTTTTCCTTGGCAAATGTAAGCCTTTATAACTCAAGTGTCCATATTTGTGGTGCTATATTTTACCGTCATTCTTTTCAAAAGCCTTCAAAGCATGTGTCTTGCTAGGTGTCAAAGAAAGGGGAACTGACCTATCATGTGCCCTTTTTGCTCTAGCCACTACTGCATTCCTGTTGAATTTATCTTCGACGATGCATTCTTCCCATCAAATTCTACTCCATACTTGTTCTCTAACATCGATCCCATTGACTAGGAATTCCTTTGTAAAACAAGTATCATCTAAGTTTCATTGATGTACTTAGTGTTTCCCTCTTACGTTTGAATTGCTATTATTCCTTTATCCTTCATATCATGAGCTTTGATATAAGCAAGTACAATTTTACTTGAGTAATTTTCATCAAATTTAACAAATAAATCTTTTCTATAAGTCATATGAGTGGAACATACGGAATCTATGTACCAAACATCCTCACTTTTTCTTGTTGTTAAGGAAGAAAAGAAGAGATTGTTATTTGTCTCAGACTACTCTATAATTGCACGTGCTTTCCGTTTCTCTAAATCTGCTTTCTTTATATATCTATTTTCTTCATAGTGCCAATATTATTTTTACAATAGAAGCATTAGACACCATTATTTCCTTAATTTTTTTTCTCCCTAATGGATTCTACTTCTCCCTTTGCCATCTTCCTCTTCCTCTTCTAATACTTGATTCATTACTTGGTTCTTTTCTTTCTCCCAGTCCAGAGGTATTCATGATTGCACTCGGTTGGGGTCCCCTTTCAGAGGTCGTGTCCGTCCAAGAGAATGCAAAGGGCCCGCTCTGCTCGCCTTGTTTCGGACACCGACGTCCCAGTCTTCCCACGGATTTAGTTACAGGACACAGGTATATTACCAACTACTTTCAGTCGACCTCGGATGCTAGGTGACAGTGTCAGTGGTGGGATTCTCTCGTCCCCCTCCTCTCCAGCTCCAACCATTTGCACTCTCCCGGCCACAACGGCTCTTGCTTCTCCTCCGCCTTTTCTGTCTTTCTTCTTCTTTCTCCTTTTATTGTTTGGATGACCCCTTCGGCTCTCCCTTCTGGCACCTTTTGCATTGTACTGTACAATCCCATTGACCTACTTTTGTGGTCATTCGTTGGACATTAATATAATTATCTTATCTTATTTTATCTCCATTATGATTTTTACCTTTCTTATTTTCTATTTCAGAATTGGTAGCAAAGATGTGCTGCAAAGCTTCCCTAGACAGTTTTATCCTTTCTGTATGCTTATGGAGACAACAATCCCTTCAAATTCGGCAATCAAAGTTCTTAATATTTTCTCACAAGTTCTTCTATCCTCATCTATTTTCTCAACTAGAGGCTTCAATAATTTATAGTATCATGAATTCTCGCGAGATATCCGTTAATCTCTTTCATTTTTTACATTTTCAAAACTTTTCCTCGATGCTTGTAACCTCGCTGAAGTGGCACCCTTGTAGGCATTGGCCACAATGTACCATGCTTGCTTATAAGTGTTGACACCACATTTCTTAGGGAAAACTGCTTGATCTAATGCCTTCTGAATTAATTTTTTGTCTCCATTATCTTTTATTTTATTTTGTTAGTGTCTTTCTTTGTGTTTTAGTGAGAGCATTTTTATTTTGCGGTTACGTGTGACCATTTTTAACATCCCATATTTCCTTTGTAGAAAAAAATATGTTTTTATATGTATACTCCAAGAGTCCAATATTCATAATTCCCAACTTTAAATTGTGAAATAAGTTGTAATCTATTGAGTGTAGTTTCCTTATTCCCAAACAATAAAAGAAGATAAAAACCACTTCCAAACTCCCCCAAATGTAGTTATGACTCCAAAGAATAAAACAACTCTTTCTTTGCCAACTTCAACTAAAAAATTCAATTTTGTACATATTTTTATATCAGGTATAAACTCATTTATAAGTATGATTGTATTTTTCAAAGGAAGAAACAACAAACATTTAAGCCGTCTTGAGAAATTAAATTGATTTGAAAATTATTTATCTAATTCAATTAGGTGGCCTTACCAAAAACATTGCTTGCCTTTTTTCTACATGAAACAATTTCAAAACACTTGTTTGACACAAAAAAGTGTCCACAAAACAGGGGCTATGGGTTTTTTGGGGGGCTACAATTTGCTAGGAAAATTAGAA
This sequence comes from Taxus chinensis, assembly GCA_019776745.2. NCBI lineage: Eukaryota > Viridiplantae > Streptophyta > Pinopsida > Cupressales > Taxaceae > Taxus > Taxus chinensis. The sequence goes on from CM034150.1 coordinate 407,955,723, forward strand.
TCTTGACAACTTTTATTTGGGCAGCATGCAGATCCACATTTTTTTATTTAGTTGCTTCTACTATCTTCCAGTTGATGTTTGGATTTGTACCATGTACATGCACCCGTGTTCCAAATTTGGACACAACATGGGATCTCTGCTTAGTGTGGGACTGCGGCTTAGCAGAGAACTTTCGAAGATAGCGGGTTTTGTCCCTAATCTAATGCATAAAAACAAACCTAAGCTAATCCTAAACTATCCTAAGCTATTTTGTAGGAAGAGAAAATGGTTTAGGGTTAGAGAAATAAAAGAAAAAGCGGTGATGCACTAAATTAAGAAAAATGCCTGAAATATTGTATATACTTATCCTTCAGTCACAATCGGCAGGTCAATATGCAATACAAACTTTGTGAATACAATTGATCAATAATTGTGAGAAGGTGAGCTCCATGCTTTGGAGTAGCGGGATGGGGCCAGAAGGCTCAACTACCACTATGGATAATCCGATCAAAACTACACTGTCAAGTCACTCGATCTCACATTTACAAACAAGAGGCTTGGGAAGGATGTATTACATACATACACTTACAGCGTGTCCAAGATCAGCTAAACAATACATACACTTACAGCGTGTCCAAGATCAGCTAAACAAACGTAGCTCAACATAAGTGCCACTGCCTACCGAAAGCAAATATATATTTTTAGACAGACCAGACTCCTAGACTCTAAAGCAGTGAGAAAACTAAAAGACCCAATGCTTTTACACTCTGAGCTCAAGTTCTTTATAGAATCAGAAGAAGAGAGAAGAGAGGGAAATGTATATAACGCAGCTGCTTGTAATTTGAATGTTGCCCATACTTCAGTTGTTGTATGCTCAAGCGATCTCTTTGGTAGCTGTTTGTCTCTTTGCTTGGCTTTGTCCTATCAACTCCGTATGAAAAGATATTTCATCAAATAAGATCTGCTGGAGACATGTATATATGCCTTTGAGCTATTCCTTGGACTGAATGTTAGCTGATTTGGTACAAACTACAAAGTCTATGTTTCTGGAGCAACATGCCATTAAGCAGTCTTCTAGCTTTAATTTCCTGAAATTCCTTCCATCTGTTGAGTAGGACTTTGTCCACGTGCATAGCTTCCCACCAAGGTCCACCTGTAGCTTTGCGGTCTTCAATTGGTTCTCCACTGTGGATTATAGAAAGATCTGATGGTGGTTGAGCTTTAAGATATTATGTTGTTTACCTTACAAGTATTCAGCACCAACCGTTAGATTAGAAACTGATCTACAGTGGGCAGGCTTTTCAACTTTTAGATGCCAAGATCGCTGAAAGCTTTGGGAATGCTGTGTAGCGGAATCCTTGAATGAGCTGAAGATATTTGAGCACGAGCTAATGCTAAAAGGGATATCAGCACTTCCCTTTTAACAATTCTTGATCCAGCTGCTCTTAGACACTTACAATGACTTATAAATGGCCATACACAAACACGGGTTGCACATGCTCACAACCAATCTATATTTTCTTTAAAAAGAATTAAAGTAGCAACACAACCACAGCTTTGATATCACATGAAATATGCACAAATAAATAACATAGTAAAAACCAAGGATAAGGAAGAAACAATATAATGGATGAATTATATTATTTGTTTCAAGCAAAAGCTAGTACATGCATAAATAGATGAAATAGCTATATGCTGAACTCCAACTAAGTCAGACAATTACTAGACTCGACCATGATATGATAAGATCATAACTAATAATGAACTCAATAACATGAGAACAAAATAAGATCCCTGTCAATCAACTAACAAACAACTAGTATTATCTTTTATCCAAGTACAAACATAAATATATGATAATTTTCTCCTCACACATGATCTCGCGCACTTCTAGACCTAAGATGTATACATAATAAAATATAGTGCAGCCAAAAATGACACTCGATAGGATGTTAAACCTTTCTTTGCTATCTAACAGGACACATGCTTTGAAGGCTTTCGATAAGAGTGAACAGTAAAATGTCATCATAGATATGGACAATGTATTGGCACAGAGATAGGGAGAGTAGTTAAATAATACACCCACACTCTAGGGAGAAATTGGGACCTTAGAATCTGTAACCAATGCATGTGGACAATTAAATCTCATTGCCTTCTATCTGGATTGTGTGGAGTTGGACAGACTTATATCATGAGTTTCCTAAACTCTAAGGTCATTGCCACTGTTTCATTTGGTTCTAATTATTTGTGGGATGATGGTGAAAGGAAGCTAGTCAAATTTGGAACAGCTTCCTACTTAATCTATAGAGTTAAGAAATGCAAAACAGATCTAGATCTCTCCAATTGAGTAAGAATAATAAACATGCAATCACGTATAACTCACATAGGACATCACAAATACCCTGGGAAAAACCCTTTTGGGAAAAATCCAACAACCAAGGAGCACGCACTCGTATTATTCAGTGATCAGCAATCTGTGCTTACTATACAACGGTAGAGTATCCACTCCTACAGTCCCAATCAGGACAGCTGGAAATTGCACAGGCCTCTTATCCTTTTCTTGCAAAACACCAATAATACTGTCTCATTAACTGTATTATTCTCTACCACCAAGTGCTTAATTATAGACTTTTCTAGTGCTTAGAATAAAAGAGAATTAACAACACTTATTTACAAAAATAGATAGTCTATAATTAGGCTTCTCAGCCACCTAGTATACATGATAAATTAACAGCAGTTTCACTAAAAATAGACAGTCCAAGGATAGACTTCTTCAGTGCCTTAACTGCATGATGAATTAACAGCACTTAACCACCAAAATTAGCTGCCCTTGTGCATGCTGATTTGGCCTGCTTTTATGCTGCAGCATTAACTCTTTATTTTTCTTAGCTCAACTTTTATTCTCCCTCTATGCATGCTCTTAATGCATAATACATGTGACAAAAATAGCCAAATCAAGTAAGAAGCACGTGTACCCATAATTAATTAACCTCCTGTGTTAGAACTTAGGACTTGCAAGGTGTATGCCACCTAATCCCAACATTCTCTGACTTGATATATACCTCACAAGAGCAAAAGAGAGCATTGACAAAAAGTGAACTAACTGCTAAGGGCAGAAATGCCCATAGCCTTGCTGCACCATTTTAATTTCTCCGTGCTCACAAGCTTCGTCAAAGCATCTGCAACATTTACAAAAGTATCCACCTTCTCAAGTATAACCTTTCCATCCTCCACCATGTCACAAACAAAATGACACTGCACATCAATGTGCCTTGTCTTCACGTGAAATGTAGGGTTCTTTGTGAAACTGATGGCACTCTGACTGTCACAGCTGATTTTTACTGCTCCCTGACTCAAGCCAATATCTGAACACAATCTCTGAAGCTAGCCAATAACTGAACACAATATCTGAAGCTAGACTATATCCTTACAGGCATGAGTAGCTGCCATATACTCTGCCTCCATAGTGGATAAAGTGACTACAACCCGCCGACGCGCCGTTTGCTCATCCAACTAATGGCACCACCAAATAGCTTAAACACATAGCCATCGTAGGGTTCTTTGCCAAGCTGATGCCACTCTGATTGTCACAACTGATTTTACTGCTCCTTGACTCAGGCCAATATCTGAACACAATCTCTGAAGCTAGACTGTCTCCTTACAGGCACAAGTAGCTGCCATATACTCTGCCTCCATAGTGGATAAAGTGATTACAACTTGCCACTTGCTCATCCAACTAATGGCACCACCAAATAGGCTAAACACAGCCATCAGTAGACCTGCTGTCAACATCTCCTCCCCAATCTGAGTCAACAAATCCCTGTATATGCATTATCATATTGTTGTGAGTGGATCACAACAGGGATAGGTAGAAGACCTAAGGAAACCAAATAGGGAACTCCAAACACTAAGGTAGAAGTGGCTTGCTCAACTCCTATTCTTGATGCTCTAGTATCCCTAATGCTCCAATGATGACCTCCAAGTGGAAGCTCCACTAAACCCTAAAACCACTCAACCTTTAAGGGCAGATTTGCAAGCGCAGACAGAGCAAACTATTCGATGATATATTTGAGAAATGACAATAATGATGCCTATAAATAGAGGAACATAACCTAATGTCACAACTCTACTTAGCCGACATTGTCGGCCATAGCCAATGACGTCGGCTGGAAATGGTTGTCTACCATATGGCATCGACCATGGTTGATAATCTTGGCTGCAACTAGTCCAATAAAAGTTGAGCAAGAGGAGAACGAAGGAAGGGTGAAGCTATAGAATTGGAACAGGTATGGAGTTAATTGATCGGTGCTATAGAGAGGTAGTACTGCGGTATAAAGTGGTTGCAGGTGGGCAAGGGCAAGGGCAAGTGACATGACGATACCTCACAAGGTGCTTTAAATCGAGCTCAACCTTTTTTCGCTGTACCCTTTAATGCATGCATTTAGGGAATCAGTATGCCAACAACTTACGAAGAGAAAATGTTAGTGAGTGAAAAATAAGATATTTATAGAAATGAGAGAGGCACATGCAAAGTGTCCCATGGTGCAGAGATATAAGTCATTATCATATTGTAGCCAAGGAGGATAATAGGGCCATGCATTCCAAAAACTTATCCACACACATTATCTTCTTCCAGGCTATCCACTACATTGGATATCCAATAATAGAATGGAAATAACCCTTTGCGTTAAACACAGACAAATACAATCTGACTTCGCAGATGAAATATCAAATAAAAACTTGGTCATTCATTAGCTTTTGGTCTCAGTCCAACTGAGATGACTTCAATTCGTTCGTGCAAATCTGTGTGTGCTATCATGAAAAGTCTATGTGCTTGCATGCCAAAGCGCTACCATCAAATCTTTTTGCATATGCCATATCAACCAGCGATTCATACCACAGAGGCTAAACATCTAGACAACTATGTATTAGTCAAATGAGAGAATCCAAAATAGTCTTCCAAAACCTTGTAACATATATCAATATATTCAGGTCTGATTGTTGGGAGAAAATTACGTAGACCACCCGTCGGTGCCATGATTGACAGACACGCACGCACGCACGCACACACGCATGCAAGACGAGTAATCGCATGGGGTCAATCAATTACAAATATGTGGTCAGACTGTCCTTGACTCCTTATCTTCTTTAGGGGGGTGTTGGGAGTTGGGGGCCTATGCACCATAAGTAAACAAAGAGGAGAGCTTTTCCAAACTGTAAAAGGGACTATACTGATATTCAGTAGTCCACACACTTATAGAGTACAACTACAACTACGGTATGATACATGCGATATCATTCATGCACTAGACCGTGCAACATTAACTTCTACCCATGTTCGATTCTCTCACATGGCTTAGAATGCTTAGACTTGACAATCTAACAATAACCAACAATCATGGAGATTGTTGCAACCTTTTCTAATATTCACTCCTTAGAGTCCATCACCATTAAGCTAGTTCATGACTATGTCCCTGAGAATCCATGGATTCCTCGCTAGTCGCCGAGTAGTCATAGTTATGTAACGCTCCTCCACCAAACTTGTCAGAATATTATCAACATGTGGCTTTTTACACCTTTAGTCTCCTAGTCGAGTCAAACAAGTGTTGACAATGCATCATTTGTTACACTCCAATGTTGCGTAACAGCATTGTGCATCATAATACAACTCCCACTATGCACGCATACTTACTTGCGCACAACACAATGCTACACCCAATGATTCTAACACACCTTGTGTGCATACAACACAATCCCATGTGCTCATATACCTGTGTCATATGCCTTCCTATGCAAAATTTCCTTGCACAACAATGTTGCGGAAGCCTGCGCAACACTAACCTATGAAAAACCCATGTGCAGCCCTATGCAAAGTTGAGGCATTACCAACATTCTCCTACTTGTTGAACACTTTGCATAAAAGAAGCACTAACCCTTTCTTTAACATTTGCATGCATCCAAGCCCATTTGTTTCATGCACCAAGAGAACTTTTTAGTGGTCACCGCCTTAGACAATAAATCCGCAACATTCATATCAGTCTTCCACCTTCTCTAATAATATCCTCTTTTCCTCCACCATTTCCCTTACAAAACGATATTGCACATCAAAGTGCTTCGTACGAGAGTGATGCTCAAGGTTATTTGCCAAAAAAAAATTGACAGATCACACTCTGGGAGTCAATCTATCCTCACTGCCTTTTGAGTGAATCCAACTGTGGAACATAAACTTTGAAGCCAAACCGCTTCTTTTCTTGCATGAGCAGTTGTCAAGTACTCATCCTCTATGGTGGACATCGCAACACTTGTTTGACACTTGGCACTTGCTCATCCAACTTACAGCTCCATCAATGATCAAACAAGTTGAATATGTATGCACTGGTGGAGCTTTGCAAGTCAAGATCTCCATTCTAGTTAGAGTCCACAAATCCATGTAAAGTCACATCTTTGCTTACACCAAGATTACCTTGATAGCGATATAACATGGTCAGAAGGTTCCACACAAATACTTGAAGATCCTATTTACCATTGCAATCAAACGCTCCTTGCCAAGATTGGACATGTACTCTACTAACTACTCCCATTGCATGTCCAATGTCTGGTCTTGTGTCAGACCATTGCATACATCAAACTTCCCACCACACTCACATACAAAACCTGAGCCATGTCCTCCAGCTCATCTTTGTCTTTGGACTTTGCGTAGCCGAGAGTTTTTGCCTCTAATTGGTAAAGGTGTGCTCACAACTTCGTTGTCATAGCCTCTTGAACCTCTCCAACATCTGTCTCAACATATTTTCTCTTGGCCTAACCAAAGCAATCATGTTTTCACGATCTTGTTTGATTTCCATGCCCAAAAAAACTTTGTAGCACCAAGATCTTTCAAGTCCAAACTGCAACGTCTAGTTGACACATTACATGTTTGATCATTGCTTTGCAATTTCCAAACAACAACATGCCCATCCTCGTAGAGAACTATGATGAAAAAGTTTTACCCTTCTTTGAAGGAACACACAAGGGTATCTCCTTACAGCGCAAGGCCAAGTTTTAGCATGTAGCTATCAAACTTTTGATTCCACATCCTTGGTAATTGTTTCAAGCCATACAAAGAAAACCAAGTCCTCTTTCCCCTAGGTGGCAAACCAAGTCCTCTTTCCCCTTGACCATGAAACTTTCCGATTGTGTCATGTAGATTTCTTCTTCAAACTATCCATGCAGAAATGTTATTTTAACATCCATTTGATTAATCTTTAGCTCAAACGCAATAGCAATAGCTAAAGGTAATCTAATGGAAGTCAATTTTGCAACAGAAGAAAAGACTTCAACAAAGTCAATCCTCTCGATGGAAATAATTCCTTTGCAACTAGGCTAGCCTTCTACTTCTCCAATTTAATTTATCTTGCACATTGCATTTCTTCTTGAAAACCCACCTGCAACCCAGAAGTTTTCTTCTAGGAGGTATTTTCCCCAGATCCCCAGTCTCATTCTTATCTAGAGACTCAATCTCCTCCTTCATGGCTTTCTTCCAAGACTTGCTCTTTTGAAGCAAGAGCTTCTTGCAATGTCTTGGGATCATAACCTATTGTTACTGAAAATAAGAATGCAGAAGAAAGTCTGGTGGGCTTACCTATCAGGCACCCTACGCACATGCTATGATCTGCTTTGCGCAGGCATTTCAGGTTCTTCCTCCTCTGACGTGTCTTCATCAACAACCTCATACTCAAATACAAGCTCTTCAGACCCCAAATCAACCCGCATTGTTTCTTACTCTTCTTTTGGCTGTTTCTTTGGTTGTTCGTTCTTAGCTTCACTGCTGCACAAAATTTCTCTGCAGGCATCCTCTTCATCTCTTTGAAGACCACATCCCAGCTATACACCTCTATTTTAGGGTTCCACAACCTTGTACTCCTTAACACCATTTTCATATCCAATGAAGATGTACTTATTAGACTTGTAGTCAAGCTTTGTCCTTTTTTCCTTTGGAATATACACATACGTATCACAACCGAAATTCTTAGGCATTTCTTGGATGGTTTCTTACCAGTCAAAGCTTCTTGCGGAGTCATGTCCTCCAATGTTGATGATGGTAAACAATTTACCAAGTAACAAGCAGTGATCACTGCTTCAGCCCAAAACTTTTGCTTCAAGTGTGCACCACTTAGCATACTCTAAGCTTAAGCCATCTACATCATGTTCATCCATTTGGTAACTCCATTTTGTTGAGGCATGTATGGAGTTGTCTTTTGTCTTTCAAGTCTGCACTACTCACAGAATTCCTCGAACACCTTTGAACAAAATTCGCTCCCATTGTCTATAGTACATGGATTTTCCAAGTGATGGAACCTTCACTGGCTTGAAAATGTCACTATGTATAACCTTTAGGATTCCATTTGCATGTGCATCATTTGTGGGAACTTGACTCTGCTTGCCATACACACAATGCTATAGAAGTCAAAGTCCATGGGAACATTAGTGATCTCTTTCACCGTTCTTTTGGATTGTAGTGAGTGCAATCCCTTCTCATGAATATGACCCATCTTTCATCTAAAGCATAGTCTCCTCATTGGAAGCATGTTGGTCTTCTCTTGTTTGCCCTTGGCCTTAGGAGCAATAGTGCTATTGCAAGCACCAACAACCATTCCCGCATATAGTCTAAACAAGGTTCTAGGTTACATTCCTCTTGCCAAAACCATGGCATTGCACACCATTTTACAACCGTCTTTTGCGAATGACACTTGCACTCTAGCATCACACATCTTGGTGATCAAAACCAAGTTCCTTGCAAGACTTGGAATGTGCAAAACTCCAAGAAGAGTCTTGATCCTTTCATCCTGGAACCTTAACCTCACTCTTCCTTGATTCCTCAACCCACAATTTGGTGAGTTGAATCATCTCCTAGGACAACATTACCACCATCGTATTGCTCATATAAGCAAAACCACTCCTTGTGGGAAGTCATATGATAAGAGGCTCCAAAGTCGGTCAACTATGCATTGTCGCATGCATGCGCACTTAAGGTTGCCACATATGCATTTCCATTTTCACCAATGGCTTGTTTTACTCCCGAGGATGAAGTATCTGGTGGTTTTCTTGTCCACCTTCACTTTGCAATCCTTCTTAAAATGCCTTGTTTTGTACAGTTCTAGTATTTCTTCAAAGAAGGTCTCTCCGGTGTCGTAGATCTCTCTCTAGATTCCGTACGCTTAACTCATAATCTCCGCTTGCTTTTCTCCTGTGATTTACTTCACACAACCAATGCATTATTGGTTTGATGATCTTCAACAGATCTGCACCTCATTTCTTCTCATACTAAGGCCACAATAATCTCATTTATATTTACCTTAGATGAGGTGCTAGTAATAGCCATTACTAAGTTATCACAAGAGTCTAGGAGAGAACATAAAAGCTTAATGCACCTTTATTCATTATCCATTTTTATATCCACGAACAGTAATTGACTAATCATAATTTTAAAGGCATTCAGTGCTCTGTAACCGAGTCACCATCCTTCATTTTTAATGAATATAGCTTCTTCTGTAGAAATAGTTTGTTGATAAGAGATTTAGCTTGGTACAACGTTCCCAACTTATCCCATCAATTCTTTGTTGTCTTTTCATTAGATACATTCAATAAATCCGACTTTGATAGAGCTTTCAGCTTTCATATCAATCTTATCCCATTCTTCTTGTTTTAAACTTGCAGGTCCCGTTTTAGACATGGCGACCCATTGATCTCCATTTATCAAGAGATCTTCCATCTTGAGTTTTCATAACTCAAAATTCTGACCATTGAACCTGTCAATCTCTATTCGTGTTGTCCCTGACATATTCTCAAGACTTTGAACAGTGCACAACTCCCACTCAAAACAAACACTTATTGCTGGCAAAACCAACTCTCATTGAGCTCTAAACCAAGCTCTAATACTAGATGTTGGGAGTTGGAAATGACACACAAGATATACACATATGATGAGATATTTGTCTATGCACAATAAGTAAACACAGATGAGATATTTGTTGAACTATAATCTACACAGTATATGGAAATGACACACAAGATATGCACATGATTTCACCTGGGAAAACCCTTTCGGGTCAAAAACCAGCAGAGTAACCTTGTTCTATTGCATTAACTTAAAACAACTTCCAAATACAATAAACAATCTTCAAGGGATCATAATAGTATTCAGTAGTCCATGCAGTTAAAGAGTACAACTACTATATGATACATGCAATATCGTCCATTCACTAGACTGCAACAATATCTTCCAGCTATGTTTGATTCTCTCGAACGCTTAGAGCATTGGCCAATTACATGCTTTGACTTGATCGTCTAACTATAACCAACAATCATAGAGATTGTTGCAATCATTTCCGATATTCACTCCTTAAGAGTTCACCACCATTTAAGCTAGCTTATGATTTCGCACTAGAGAATCCATAGATTCCTCACTGACTGCCAAGCAGAGTTGTAATTAAATAACACTTCACCAATCATTTTAGAGTATCATCAACATGTTGTTTTACACCTTTAGTCTCCTAGTCCAGTCAGACAAGTATTTACTATGCATCATTCGTTGCACTCCAATGTTGCACAGCAGCAACATGCATGATAATGCAACTTCCATTGTGCACATACCTCCTGCGCACAATGATTCTATCCACATTGTGTTTTTCCTACCAATGCCCATATGCTCATATACCTGAGCAGATGCCCTTGTGTAAACTTTCCTTGTGCGACAATGCTATGTAAGCATGCACAACACTAACCACTACGTAAAGACCTTGCGCAATCCGATGCAAAGTTGAGACATTCCCAATAGGGGGCAACAGGTTGGACTGTCAAATACAACTTCCTGGGGAAGCTCAATCCCCAATGTTTTAGCTAGATGCATTTTCTCATGATCTGTAAAATTTCTACTTTGGAATTGTTTACAAAATCACAATTAAACGCTGTTGTTCTACTTTCGATTTAGAAAATGACAGATGTAGCTAGTGAATGAATTTGTTTATGCTTTAGAATCAACAATTGCAGAGAAAGGAAGGAACGCAAACTCATGAACACCAACAATTTTTATCCTGGAAACCTCCGGAGGAGGAAAACCGGTCGGGAAGGGCGAAACGCTCTTTCTTCCCACTTTTATTGGCCAACTCAAATAAGAAGTATAGAATTTACAATAAGTATGAAAGAGAAGTAGATAATATCTCACACTTCCTCCCAATTACTTGCTTGCTTTGCCTCAAAACTCCTTTTTTCTACAAACACAATTCCATCCCTAAGAATTCCTTGCTCACTTGCTTTCATGCTTCTTCGATGATCAATTCCTTCGCTCCTCCCAAGTATTTATAGCCTTCCCCATGTCCTCCCGTGCACTGGAGAATGAGAAAGGTCATGGCTGGGAAGGGACAAGGTCGGACACTCCAAATTTGCGTCCATTCATGCTCCATTTCTTTTTTTGTCCAAAAGTGACAAGACCGCCGCCTTGGTTGGGTGGCAGTTCTGTAACCGCCGTTTTGCACAGAGCGGCGATTCTATTAAAATACAGACAAAACCTCCTTTTCTCCATTTTCTTTATTTGGTGCTGATTGATCTGATGAAGTAGAGTCATTTTGGATCCCTATGGATCATAGTAATTGAACCTTCAATAATCAAATGCATATGATGCGTGTTTTCCAGCCCTAGAGAGTGCAGAAAGCATTCAATGTCCAGATGATCCTCGTGCAGGGTAAAGAATCTTGTCGGATTGGAGAGAATGTTGGCACAACTCAGGGATTGAGCCATTTCAAACATGTTTCTCTTGCAAGTAGACTGCCCAAGATCAGGCAACATGCTTTTCATCAATGTTTTGTTGTCCTCACTACTTGACTGACTTTCTTCGCTGCTCCCCACATTTTCCTGATCCAAATTTGCATGGAGTGGTCATTACTTTCTTGTTTGATGTAGTCGGTAAGATTATCTTGTAGAGTCTCCCCTGTTGAATGAATTTCCTTAATCTTTCCTTTCCCTGACATCTACCCAAAAGGAGCAGAAGGCCTTTGACCTGCTCTTTTTCTTTGACCGCTTCTTTCCTGATCCAGATGGCATAATTGAAACGAAGACAGAGGTTATGTCATCACACCACATTGCATAAAAATTCCACTAAGAAGCAATAGAGACTCCATAGCCTCAAGAAATTTAGCGCTTCAATGACAAACCTAAGGCCAGAACCCACCCACTAAGGAGGGGTGTGCAGACCCAAAATAAACTAGTTACCAGTAGCTGGGTGTGAACAAACATCATCACAGGATGAGAATGAGGGCAGGGCCCCCAAGGCATCCCAATTCCATACATGAAGAACCCTTGCCCAAGGGAAAAGGACGAGGCCCAAATGCAAAAAATGAAGAAGAGGGGAGACAGTAAGATCCAAGACCCACTGACCCATTAATTCAACCAACCCCCACCAGTCAAGTTTTATAGAGGACCTGAATCCCCACCACACATAAGAGTCCACCCATGCCGAAAAAGGAACTGCATAATCAAAATCCTTAGTGAGCAAAAAGATGAGCATACCTGGCTGAATTGTCAGATGTTGACACCGTCCTAACCACACTCAACACTCCATGCTTGTCACTTGCTCAATGTTGTATTCTATGCAGATTAAAAGCAAGGGAGAGAATTATTAAGCGGAGAGGTGGGAACTATTCATTCATGTGGGGGAGGGGAGATTGAGCATCAAGAGTGGTGAAGTGTAATTAGATCTTTCAACATTCAATGCAAATCACTCCACCAATCTGTCATCACTTAACTCTTCTTCTTCTTTCTTTTATTGTATTTTATTTTATTATTTTTGTTTCTTTTAAAATTAAACATTCTTATCTTACCTTATATGGGAGGTGTCACATACCAGGATCCTTTGAAGCTCATTTAGGAGAGGAGGCTCCCAATATATTTCTGGTGTAGTGCCAACCGCTTTTAACCCAATAACACTATTAGCTACCCAATCCGCAACCTTGTTACTGTCTCTCCTGTCATGCATAAACTCAACTACATCAGACTTTCTGCACAACAACTTGATTTCCTCAGCCTATAACTCTCCATGCTTGTATACTATCCCCGTTGGCTGCATTGATAATCACTTGTGAGTCCGCTTCAATGACCAAGTTTTTCCATCTTTACAGAACCGCCACCTTCATCCCCTTTAAAAGGGCTCTTGCCTAAACCATATTATTTGTGCCATTTCCAATATCCAAGAGAATATCAATAGCTGTTGACCCATCGAATCCTCTAAGATTCCGCCATTGCCGGTTGGCCTCAGAGATTACTCTTGGTTGTTCCATCAAAATTACGTCTATGCAATCAAGAACCAGAGGAGACCGAAAAGTTGATTGTTCTCTTTACCTTGTCCAGTCCTACAAGTCCCTTTATAGAGAAGGGAAGTACCATACCAATTGAAAGATTCTGTCATTGTCGGTTGGCCTCGGAGATTACTCTTGGTTGTTCCATCAAAATTACGTCTATGCAATCAAGAAACGGAGGAGACCGAAAAGTTTGATTGTTCTCTTTACCTTGTCCAGTCATACAAGTCCCTTTATTTATAGGGAAGGGACCATACCAATTGTGAGCTAGGAGTTCTTCTTCTGTCAATTCCAATTTCATAACTGCACGAGTTGCTGAAATCTCCAAAATAGAGGACTCATTCCTTACCCAAACCCATTCCTCAGAGTGACTAATGTCTTTGAAAATTCCCCTGTACCTTTTGAACCATATATTCCAGCAGATAATGCAAGTACCAATTTCCCACATTAGCGCCAACCTACAAGATCTGTAGATGGTTTTCCAGTGCGTAATCACTTCTAATAATGATTTTTGAAAGACCCCAACTTGCTGAAATTTAGTAAGAAAGATTCCCCATATTTTTCATGCAAAGGGACATTGAATCAAAATATGATCACAGGATTCCTCATGGTTCTTACACAAAACAAATATGGAGGCCTCATAGGTTGGGATTTTCTTGTGTACATCCACCTGTAGAAAGATGTTGGCTTTGTGGATTTTCATACTGTTCCATATGAAGTTTGAGGGGAAGTCCCTCACGGAAATTCCTTCTGCCTTTTAAGATCACTTTGTAGGCTGATTGTACAGTTATGTCCCTAGAGGGGCTTCCTTCCCACACGAACCTGTTAGTCTTTTATGTGGAAAGGGAGGATGGTGTCATCTAAGTCAATTACCAGGTTTTGGATTTTGTCAGCATCCAAATCGTTGGGCCAAAGAAGGTTTTTTCCAAACTCTCCCCTCAGTATTAGGAGATATGTAATCACTTACTTTATCACCCCATCGGGCAATTGCATGTTCCATTATTTCAGTTAGTTCTTCTTTATCATCCAGGGGTAGAGTCTTAGCCAAGAATCATGCCAAAATAAGATATCCGAACTTTCCCAACATGCCATCTGCGAAGAGGTAGAATGTGGCGGTGGCAAGATTTAATGAAATTCTTGATGGCAGAGCCTCTTGGGAGAAGGAATTGAGTAAAGAGCCTTAATACTTGTTGAGAGTTCAGATACTTATGCTGCAGCACCTTTTTTTTCCCCAAAGATTCTCCAGCATAATTTGGTTCCCAAGGCCTTGCTCATCCTGTCCAGTCAATGCACGCTTTATCCCAGGAGATCACGTTCATTTTTTTCTTTTCTTCCGATCTGCTCCAAAGAAAGTTTCTTTGCAATTTCATAATACCTTCAACAATTTTTCTTGGAGCTTTAATCAAACATAAGTATGTCGTCATCGCTTGTAAGTGGATTGTATTTATCGATCTTTTCCTGCAAAGGAAAACCATTTCCCTTTCCATGCTGACAGTTTATTTTGGATTCTATTAACAATTGGCTTCCATGACTGACAGGTGCTTCTTCCTTTAAACAGAGGCATTCTTTGATATTGAACAAAGCCCAATATATCTCTTATCTTGGCTTTTGTCCATGGTTTGACATTAATAAAATAAATATGATATTTTGAAGCACTAACCTTTTCACTAGCTTCTCTTTTGTATTTCTCTAAGATTTTCTTCAGGGCTTTGGCCTCCTTTTGGGTTGGTTCTCCCAGCAGCATTGTGCAATCCACAAATTGCAAGTGGAAATGATTCCTTAATTGGTGTTGATTGCTAATCCTTTCAGAGTTGCCCTAGCAGATGCTGACTTAATGGCTCTTCCAAGAGCTTCTGGTGTGATGATTAATAAGTAGGAGAAGTGGGTTGCCTTGTCTCAGTCCCACTGGAACCAAAAAATCCAGCTGGGTTTCTATTAACCAGAATAGAGAAGGAAGGGGTTGAAATGCAGCTCTAAATCCATTGGCTCCAATCTTCTCCAAAACCAATTTGCTTTAGCACCATGTCCATAAATTTACAGTTCACTGTGTCATAAGCCTTGCACCATCTTGATTAGCATCCCAGCTTGGCAGCTATGCTTTAGAGAGTGGATAGACTCGTGGGCAATTACAATAATATCCAGGATTTGTTTGTTGGTTACAGAACCCCCCCATTCTTCTGAGATAACATCTTATAGGCGAAGCTTTAATCAATTACTTTGGCAACAAACTTCTATAAGGAATTGCACAGTGAAATGGGTGTGAAGGTGTCAAAGTTTTGTTCCAGGGATATATATTCTAGGGATAAGAGCCAGGAATGTTTTGTTCCACTCCTTGAATATATGTTCGCCTCAACCATCTTTCTCTATGATGTCCCAATATGTCTGAAAAAAGCCAACTCGGAAGCCATTAGGCCCAGAAGCCTTGTCAGCTCCCATACTAAAAACTGTTTTTTTAACCTCCTGTATCATGGGTGCCATTAGATCTTTGATTCATTGACTTGGAAATACAGGGCTGGATATGGTCAACAAACCATGCCTTATCATACTTCATTCCCCTGGTATTCTCAGAAAGAAGGGCTTTGTAAAAAATGGACAGCCTCCTTATCCTCAGCATCTTCTAAAATAAAGCCATCTGGACTGACATTTTTTGTTCATTCTGTTGTATTTCTTCGTATGATAGTTGAGAGATGGAAGAATCTGGTATTTCGGTCTCCTCCTTTGCGCCATTTGAATCTTGATTTTTTTTTTTGAGAGTTTTTTCTTGTAGTGAGATCTTTTGCTGTTCCATCGTCATACACCTTTCCATATCAGCCAATCTCCCTGACCGAGATAGACTCGGAGCTCATGAAATTCTGCCTCAACTCTTTTCTTTTCATCAAACACATTTCCAATGTTTTCTTTATTCCACACCTTGACTCCTTGTTTCACAGTTTCACTGCTTTCAATTTCTGAGTGAAAATAAAGCATTTGGAGCCATTGACAGTGTCTTCCACCACTGTTTTAGGTGTTCCATAAAGGAAGGATCCTGGAGCCACATAAATTCGAATTTTAAGAGAGTCCTCTGGGTTTCTTATCTCACTCAATTGTAAGCGAGATGGGCCGGTGATCCGACCCAACAAAATGAACAACTTCAGCAACAAACTGGAGGTTTTTTGATACTAACTCCGAATTAACTAAGAATCTATCCAGTTTTTTTTAGGATTAACTGATCCCTGGTCTCTTATTATTCCAAGTGAAGCCTAAACTATATGTTGAAAGTCTGTGAACCTGCTCCCTGGTAGATCGCATTGAAGTTACACTTACCCTTGTGCCTCCTTTTTCCTTTGAATTTTTTAAGATGAATTAATATTTTTGGATGATTCTGCCTAAAGAATTATTTAATTCTGACATTTTGAGTCCAATACCGGACCCATCATCAGGGAGAATAAGAAGCATATGCTTGAGGAGGGAATAGAGAACCAAGGTTAGTATAAATATGCCAAGGGTAGAATAACAATAAAATGATAGAAGGCAGGTTGGTAGTCGGCCAAGAGGGAAGAACGCATAGGAAGAAAGCCTAAAATAACATAATGAAGAATAACGACAATGGAGTAAACTAAAGAGAAGTTTATAGAGCAATACCAATAACAATAAATTAAAAAAAAGGCAAAACAATTTATCAATGAAATGTAGAAGTAAACAAGAGGAGGAGATTTAGGAAGAACAACATCCTAAGAGACGATCTAGCAGACTAATTCAAGTTAGACACATAATTAAATGACTCGGAACAATAAAAAAATTTAAAAAACCAAAGAAAAAAGTGAAACCAAAAGAGAGGAAGAAAATATAAAGGTTTAGGGTTTGCACTTATGTATAGTAGGTTTCCATGAGTGACTTAACTTCCAACTTAAAATAGACGACCTAGCAGACCGATTCGAGTTAGACACATAATCAAATGACTTGGAACAATCAAAAAATTTAAAAAACCAAAGAAAAAATGGAAACCAAAAAATAGGAAGGAAATATAAAGGTTATGGTTTACGCAACTTATGTAAAACAGGTTTCCATGAGTGATTTAACTTCCAACCTTCATCTCGATTCATGTTGTTGGGCTGTTTCTCAATCTCCACCGCCTCAAAGGTTGGAAGTTAAGTCACTCATGGAAACCTATTTTACATAAGTTCTGCAAAACTTGAACCTTTGTATTTCCTTCCTCTTTTTTGTTTTCAATTTTTTCTTTGTTTTTTTTCTTGTTCCAAGTCATTTAATTATGTGTCTAACTTGAATTGGTCTGCTAGGTCGTCTCTTAGGATGTTGCTCTTCCTAAATCACCTCTTCATGTTTATTTCTACATTTCATTTATAAATTGTTTTGCCTTGTTTTTTGAATTTATTATTGTTGGTATTGCTCTATAAACTTCTTCTTTTATTTTACTCTATTGTTGTTATTCTTGATTATGTTATTTTAGGTTTTCCTCCTATGTGTTTTTAGTACTTACCTCTTGGCTGACTACCAACCTGCCTTCTATCATTTTATTGTTATTCTACCCTTCGCATATTTATACTATGTAATGACCCTTTCCAGGCTGAGCTGAAAGAAAAAGAGAAATAACACCAACCCAACTCAAAGCAAACTGAAATTTATAACATCAAGCTACAACAGTCTGAAATCTTATGCCAGCAAGAGGGAAATCGCAATTATTCACCACCAATACCACGTTTACACCATCCAAAGCATGTAGGAAATAATAATAATTATTTTAGAGCAAGTACCAACCAAGAACTGAATTTTAGAACCCTAGCTGAAGTATAATAATTAATTTTGCAAAAGCACGGAACCCACTTACAAAATGTCCGGAAAAAATGATTCCAAGGCCTAATTACAATTCCGAAAAGTACAATCAGCCTCCAAGAATATGAAGAATCCATGTACAGGAGGAAAATTACTTGCCGTGTCCTGGAAACCAATGAACTCCTCCCAAGCAGGGGTCGCTACCCTAGGAAAGGGTCTGCAATTGGCCAAACAGCTGGTCCGAAACCCTTGCAAGCTCAAACATGGACTTGTGTGGCTGTCCCACACTCAAAACCAGGCAAATCTGATCTGCTCTAGCCGCAAATGATGCCCTAACATTGATAAATCTGCCTTAAACCTCTGTAAGTCTGATTGTAGCACAAGTGTGACCTCTGTATGAGATTACCAATGAAGATGTGAGAGTTTCCATCCTCAAAACTAAGTGCTATTGATAAATTTTGTCCTCAATAGGCCCCCATGGAGGGTTTCCATCTTCAATGAATGAGAGAGAAAGCAAAGCGTGCCCCAACTCTTCAAAGAAAACCAAATCATATGCAAAACCAACCACCTCAAGCGACCCCTTTAAATACTTGAGGTGGCGCCAAACACCAAAAAGGAACCCAAGAAGACCAAACTCCTTTTTGGGATGTTATGATTCAAACTCCATTACCTTATTTTAAGTCGGCGTTTGCATTTTTTGACCTCTTTCTATTCACTTCCTCAAAGCCATTTAAAAATTTAAATTAATAATAATCCTAAGTGCATAAAATAATTGTTTTTGCACTTAATCAAATTATTATTTTCTTTTTCTTTTTAAAAGAAAAACTTGAAAAAGGGGACATTACATACTAACCTTGGTTCTCAATTCCCTCAAGCACATGCTTCTTATTCTCCCCAATGATGGCTCCGGTATTGGACTCAAAACGTCGGAATTAAATAACTCTTTATGCAAAATCATAAAAAAATATTAATTTATCTTGTCACTACGAAATGAATCTCAAATCTTTAATTTTAAGATGGCATTAAAATCTTCTCCAAGGATCCATTTAACTGCATCTTGCCCTCCATTCACATTACAAATGTTCTTCCAATAGGGTTTCTTTTCTTCAACCTCCATTGGTCTCTAGACATTTGATAATAAGAACTTTAAATTTCCTTTGACTTCTTTCACATATGCATTAATGTAGTGGTCTAAGTCTGATATCAAATTGCATTGGCATACTTCAAACCTCCTGCAGTACCTTCTACATCCCTTATCATCCAATACAATTCCTGCAGATTTTCTTAACTATTGATTCAAAATGACTCTTCCCAGCCTTAGGTTCGAGCAACATTAGGATATATGGTTTTGTATCCTCAATAAGCCGCTTCAACAAGAGGCTTTTGTTAAAAGCGTTTAAGCCTTTGACATTCTAGCTTAAGATTTTGATGGTGATTTGGTGGTGGGATTTTCCGTGCCACTCAATTTCATTTCAGTCGATTTCTTTTGGCTTCCTTGCTCCAAGTCAGCTCACGTGTCTGGTTGAAGCTTGCATTTCTTACAAATCCTTCCTCTTAATCCCCTAGGTCCCGTCGAGGGCTGTGTTTTGGTTGCAGCAGATCCTTGGAGTCTAAGAGATTGTATAGTTGTTTTCCTTTGCAGTCCACCCTCTGTAGGCTTTGGATCTATTCGAGGTTCAACTACTGGTTGTTTCATATTCACTATCTCTCCAAATATATCTTGTGCCAAAATTGGGTCCAATTTTAATCTCTTGGCTGCAAGGTGGGATCCGTAAGCCAGGGGGATATTCCACACTAGAATTCATCAACACAGATCCCGATGATTCCTAACTTTCAAAGAGATTGTAAAATAACTCATTTGCATGCAAAACAAAGTTATGGAGTGCTGAAATGAATGTGCAACTAAAACATACACAATGAGAAGCAAGGAAGGAAAAGCACAACTGAACACCATACTTTATCTTGGAGAAACCCAAAAAGGGAAAAATTCCAATGGGTGAGGCAACTGCACTCCCCATTAACTATGTAATTCACAAACATGTACAAGTTACTGCCATTAATGGCCTTCATGGAGATGAACTTCACTCTCTCCCCCCAAAGCTTGCACAAAACATGCTTAATACCTTCCAACACTCTCACAACAAAATCCTCAAGAAACAGCCTCTCACTGCTGGGAAATCATTGGCTACCCATGGACAAAGACTCCAACTTACTTATCAATAGTAATGGGAATTCAATTCCATAACTTCTCTTACTCTCTTTCATGATAATTGACACCCAACAACCCTGCAAAGATGCCCCTTCCATGAGAAACTGCCAAGAAAACATTTTGGAAATTGAATCATTCTCATCTGTTATGTTTTGGGCTTTTTACTTTGTTGTGTGACAAAACTATAGATTGGTGGTTGCGCAACCATCGTGACTGTTGCAAAACCACCACTGACAGCTGCGCAATCGCCACTCTGTCTTTAGGGGCGGTTTTGTCACCAAAAATGTTGTCAATCTTCAAGAGGCCATAATTTTTGCATACAAACTTGAAATCAAGTGCTGTATTTTTTGAAAATGTGTATTTTTCAGTGAAGAATCCAAATATGTCATCAAAACATATAGCTTTTGTTGTGATTTTAAAAGAAATGTCTCTTACAAGTGTTTACAATACACATTACATGAATTGGGCATATCTTAGATCCAATTTTGGATCAAGGTGCAACTGGGTTTTATGCTTGTCCTTAATTACCTTGACCTTGTTCTCTCTTTGCTTGAGAATCATAGCCGTTACTGAGATCATGACTGTTGGTTTATTGTTTCTAACCATTTCAGCACTCCTATCTCAGTACCAAGGCAAGTTTCTTGATCCCAAGAGTCTTAGGCTTTTTGGGGGAGAATCCACCTTTGCACTTTTCTAGACCATTTTTACATTTATCTAGAAATTGTTGGACATATTCCTTGGAGCAAAAAATTGAGTATGATTTCTCCAATTAAGCCAATACTAACTCTCTTCGGATATATTCGTAGGTTTCCATTTTCGTTTGCTCTTATTGTTATCATTGCTTCGTGTCAAGCTCGGTGAAGCTTCACTTATCTGCACCACCAGGGTTGACCCCTTATATTGGAGGGTCTTGCCTTTCCTTAGCTCCAGGCGATCCAAGTTTATTCCTTGGGAAATTTCTTTTAAAGTGTCATGTGGCTGCAATGAAAGCATCTGAATGGAAGACATTCGAAGTCCAATCCTTCCCTCCAACTTCTCAAGGTAAAGGAGAGCTTGATTGCTCTAGGCATGGGTTTAGCCAAGTCCACCAAGACACAAATTTGGGCATAAGTGTAAGTTCCTTATTTAATGTAGCATCAGAAATATAAACTAACTTACCAATAATGTTTGCATAGTGCTTTTGTATTTCCTCAACCCAATATTTAGGGGCAGTTTATATTGTCTTATCCATAACGGCACCTCATGAATCAATTCATAGTGGTACCTTGTGAATTAGTTCCTTTGACTGGGTGAAGTTAGGTGTCCAATATCTTAGAAACAATCCGATTTTTTACAAAATGAGGGACCATCTTTAAAATCTGGTTCCCAATCTTTAGGCCATTGAATGACGACTTTAAAGAAGTCTAGAGATAAAAAATGGATTTCTGGTCTTGTACAAAACTTCCAATTGGTTCCCATTCATTGTTGCATTGAATCAATTCTTGGCCAAGCTCTTATGAACCTTCATACCAGAGCTCTTTCCAGGTATGGATGTGTGATTTTTTCTTTACTTGATCTAGCATGTCTAAAATAGGGACATCTTTGGTCATACGAAAGCTGATTCTTTCTTATAACACGGTTCTTTGGAGACTTTGGATAATCTATGTTTTATCCAATGTCCTCCCCCTCTTCTGCTTCTCAAGGTTTAAGCTTATGAGTGTTTTTGGGAGCCAATGTTGGTCCCTCACTTTCCTGGCCATATGCCACCTGAATGATTAACACTTTGCTGTAGGAGGTTTTCTCAGAAATTTTGAATTGAGGGTAATCTCAAATTTTTGCATGATTTCCTTGCCTAGTTTAGGGTTTTTTACTTGCCTTCCATCCTTAGTCCCCTATTTTCGCACTTGACTTCTTTTTCATTCACACCACTTTGTTTTCCTTCCTTGCCTTGCTCCCGTGAATCCAAAGGACCTTATCTTGGTCATGAGCTTCACATTTGCTTCTTGTTTTGGCAGAGCTCTCCTCTTTGGGAAAGCGCGAACTTCGCAACCTGATTGCTCCAGTTGCCAATCTTCGCATCGGCACACATATTTTTGCCCTCCAATCACAGAACTCTGTACTCCATCTTCCTTGGGTATGTAAGTTACTCTAATGTTTTTTATGCACCTCTATTTATATTTTCAGTTATTTTCAATTATTCTCTACATAAAACCTGTCACACACCCACATTTTTTTGCAATTTTCTTTTGTATTCTTTGTTAGGAATAAATTAATTCATCATTTCTAAATGTAATGTAAAGTTGTGTCATGAAACAACTTTACATAGGTTATTTGTGGGTAGTCTATTTTTTAGTTTTGTAACTGCTCTAGTGATATTACACGCCCTATTTTATAGGGACTGTTACGTGCAATTGTGTTTGATAAATAACTTCTTGTATCTTTCTGTTATGCTGAATAAAATCATATTACTGATGTTAGTTCTAACATTTGGTATCTGAGCTAGCAACACTCTGAACCTGTGATAGAGGTGTCAGGAAGAGAGAAGAGGAGGAGCCCTAGACACCCTCAATCTCTGTCTTCTTCATTCAACAATGCAGTAACATTTTAGTTGAGTTGCATTGACATCCAACTCTTTGCATTGCATCTTTACATTGCCTTGAGCAGTATTGGATTGGGTTTGCATTGTATTACATTGCTTTACGTTTTAGTACTTTGATTATGTCTGTACATTAGTGTTGCTTGCATTGGAAGCTTTGATTCGATATGTATCAATAAGATTGATTTACTAAGAATCAAGTTTATTTTTGTGGAGATGCATTCCACCCAACTTGAGAACTCGGTGACATTGCCCGACTTGCGAGTTGATACTTGAGCTACATTGCAAGCTTGGGTCAACAATGAGGTGATATCTTGTGAGGCGGATACTGTGCTCGGAATTGACAATCCCATCTTGGTTGAGACGACATTCCCGTGATAGTGGCTCGCAAATAAGTCTTCTATAAACCCTGTTGGCGGCACAGTCCCCTTGCTTAGCTCAAATTTGGCTTATATCAAGCTCCTTCCCAACTCGTGGCTTATGCATTGACTCAACACGCTGTGGTGCTCAAAAAATCTACCACAAAGCGCAAAGAGAGTTGTTTGTAGGCCTTTGCTCGGCCCTTGATTTGGATACAGGGCAAGGTTGTGGTCAAGCTTGACACAAGATTCTTCCTCCAACGACGACATTTATACCACTTAGGCGGTGTTTATGTCCTCACAACGATCAATTTGAGAACAATTCCTTGACAATCAACTTAGCGTAGAGGTAACCCTAATAGCTTTATGGTTCGCTTTTTTTTTTTTTCAAGCCTTCATTTGGCAACAAATATAAACTAAACTTGAAAATAAGAATGTTTTCTGGGCTTCACATCTCGACCAGCAAAAACTTGTTTCTCTAAAAAACAAAGTTAATGTGGAATTCTAGGGGTTGACCCCCGTTCCCCTCCCCCTAACATATGTTTTTATTAAAACATCCTTATCAAGTTTTTTAACTAAGGGGGGAAACTTGAAAACACAAGAAAATTTTCTCTAAACAAACGAAGGAGATTTGAAAAAAAAGGGGAGAGGAAAATTCAAAAAGGGGAAATCTCAAAAAAGGCCAAAGAGCCCAAAATTATTTTTTTTTCCATTTTTTTCAAAAATTTAGGTAGGGATTTTTGCAAAAATAAAATTCAAAAAATTCCAATTTTTCAGGGGGCCGCATTTTTTTTTTTTCTAAATTACAAAAATTGCATTGTAAATTGGTAAAATTTCCTGAAAATTGTAAAATTGTTCCAATTTGTAAATTGTTGCACAAAACACGAGTTTTTTAATTCAATAGCAGTGTTTGGTATTAGTGGCGCCTTTGAATTGCACTTACAGGTCAAGTTGTCGTGTTGATTTACTGCATCCATCGCCTAATAGAGATGTGACAATGACGTCTGGGTGTTGTCTCTATCAATTGTCGGGGAGAAATAAGGTCACAGTCACTTAGTGTCCATTACCCATTCGCCGCGATTGTTCGGTGTAAATCCCGACGTGTGGTTTCGGCCACATAGTAGGTGCCAGTGATCAGACAAATCCCTTTCACATACTATCATTGTACCACGTATCACTCTGCTCTCACACGTTAACTTCTCTATCATGTACCACTAGGTATATCGACTAGACGAGTCTTCTTTCCATGTATCAACAGGTATATCGAAAGGGTGCATATATTGAGAGGCATGGTATATCAGACTAACGATATATAAAAAGAGTGACTTGTTTTGGAGTGATAAGGAACCCATCCATCTCTCATTGTTTGCAAAAATGGTTGCAAATGCTTCAAAATTCTTTAGGCCAAATTCTCAACTCTTAAAAGATAATTATACTGTATGGAACAAAAAGATCATAATTGAACTTGAATTTGTAGACATCTGGAATGTCCAGTAACATCATTCAACCTGAAAATGATGTTACTGGACATTGATAGTTTGACAGAGCCAATTATAAGGCAAAGTTGATCATATTGTTTGGAGTTTCAAATGAGGTGCAACACCACATTTGTGATGCTACAACCAAGGAAGTGTGATGCTACAACCAAGGAAGTGTGGGATAAACTCAACACAATGTATGAGGCCAAGAACCAAAATACAATTCTCTACCTTCAAAGTCAATTTGACAATTTCAAATTAAAAGGTGGTGAAAAAATCATAGTTACCATGTTCGAAAAGTTTCGATAGTTTGAAAGGGGAAAAAAGTTCGGAAGTTTGGAATTTTTCAAAAGGTTCGGTTCAGTTTTGTTTAGAAAATTTACCCACACACACATAAATAATATACATATATGAGATATTTGAAAAGAAAAATCAATTACACATAATAATAAATAAATGATCTCTCGTACCAGTTTTTTCTTTACATGGTTAGGTATTAGCATTTCTTGTTTCCCCCCTCTTAACAGGGTCTTTATGAATAGAAGAAAAAACTTTGAACTTGTCGGTAAGTTGAGACAAATGGTTCACCGAATTTTCATTTGTGAACATGAAGTATGGAAAAAATGAAGGATTTTTGTGTTGCAACAAGAAGAATCCAAGCACAACAAAACAAGAGGAAAAGGAGCTTGCTCTTGCTTCCACATAAAAAAGGGAAAAGACCCATGAAGTCATCAAAACAACCCCAGAAGCAAAGTAATCAACAAAACCAACAAAGGAACAAACAACATGAACCAAGTGTTTAATTTTTGCTAAAAAAGGCCATGAATTGAAATATTGTTGGTATAATGGATTCCAACAAAGATCTTCCAGCAGCAAGAAGCCCAATAACCAACAATTGTCATAGGGACAACAAAACGAGACTCAAGAACAGAAAAATGGAAATTGGAAGCGGAAGAAGCCCACAGCAACAAGGCAACATTGCCGACATGAAGAAGACAAACCCTCAGATGAGGACTTACTGCATGTTGCACAATCGCATGAGGAATCAACTTCACAAAGTTCTATCCGGTATGTTAACTCGAGTGCAACGCAACAAATGTCTAAGAGAAAAGATTGGTTCTTTAGTTTGAAAAACACACCCAACAAAAATCATGTTTCATTGGGTGATGATGAGCTCCTACAATGTCCAAGAAATTAGCAACATATTGTTACCTCTTAGGAATACATGATTGCAAAATCACATATGTCTTATATGTCTTAGGACTCACTAAGAGTTTGCTCTCTGTCAATCAACTACTGGAGCACAACCTAGAAAGTTTATTTGATGGCAAAAGCAGTAAAAAGATGTGCCTTATCAGAGATCAGACCAAGAACTTGAAAATTGTTTCACAAGCGTCTGGCGTTGGGAGAATGTTCCAACTTGATTTTGTTTCGAGAAACAATCAGGCACTTCTTGCAAAGGATTCAGACTCGAACAGTTGTCAGACTCACACATTTGTGGCACCAAAGATATTGGCATGTGAGTTTTGGATACTCGATTGCACTCTACTGCTACAATATGGTGAGAGGATTGCCTCCATTGAAGAAACATATAGATAAATGCCCAGTTGTCTATATCAGGAAAACAACATCAAGCATTATTTGGTAAAAGTACCTTTCGCGCTTCTGGAAAGTTAGATTTGGTGCACACCATTCTTTGCTTACAGATGAGACCTAGTCATGTTAGGTTTTAGTACTTCATGGTCTTTGTTGATGATTCCTCACGCAAAATGTGGGTCTATTGCCTCAAGACTAAAGACCAAGCCTTCCAGACTTTCAAATAGTTCAAAGTGTCTGTAGAAACTGAAACTGGTCGTAAAATCAAAACTCCCTGCTCATATTGAGGGGTGAAATACGCCAGTATTGAACTTACAACTTTTTTGGCAGAACATGGTATTCAATGGCAGCTAACTCCACCTCACACACCATAGTAGAATGGTGTTGCAGAAAGGCAGAATCACACTATCATGGAAATGGTGCGTTGTATGATTGACGATTCAGGTTTGGAGAAAACATATTGGGCAGAAGCAATAAAAACAACAATTTATTTGTCAAACAAAGTTCTCACTGTAGCTCTTGATGGAGTGACTCCACAAGAAGCATGGTCAAGGCATAAACCATATATAGTTCATCTTCGTGTTTTTGGATGTAAGGCAAACATGCACATTCCCAAAAAGAAGAGAACAAAATTGGATATGATATCTGAAAAATATATCTTCATGGGGTATAGTGAAGAGACATTGGGTTACATATGCATGGATCCAAAAACTAGGAAAATCTATATCAGCAGGAATGTTGAGTTTCATGAGAAGAGTGAGTCAGATCCACCTTCCACAAGCTAACTTGATGAACAAATCAGTCCTATTGTAAAAACAAAAGGTGACAAAGATCTGATGATGACCAAAGATGATGATCGTGTCCACCACCCAATGACATGAACTCAACTATAATGCCAAAATGGTATACTAATGTGAGATGCTAAGTTGGATGGAGTCCTAGACACATCCACGACTGGACCAAGGAATCACAACATGGCTCGAGAGGAGGTCAATTTGGCCTTAATGAGTACAGTTGTTGAATTTGTTGAACCCTCTACAGTTTAGGAAGTCTTATAGTCAAAACCTTGGAAAGATGCCATGAATTTAGAATATCAGTTAGTGAAGAAAAATAACACACGATAGCTTGGAGATCTTCCACTTGGGAAGATACCAATTGGTTGCAGATGGATCTTTAAGATAAAGTATAAAGCAAATGACAATATTGACACACACAAGGCAAGATTCATAACAAAGGGGTATGTTAAAAAAGAAGTCATTGACTATGACGAGACTTTTGCGCCCATGGCTAAGATCAAAACTATCAAGATGATATTTTCTCTAGCCACTCAATTTGGTTGGAAAGTCCACCAAATAGATGTAAACAAGTGCTTTTCTAAATGGAGATTATAACTCAATGAGAAGGTTTTGTCATACCTCGAAAAGAATAAAAGATGTGTAGACTCATCAAGTCATTATATGGTCTTAAACAAGCTCCACAGACATTGTATATAAAGATTGATGAGCATCATGCTCATCACACATTCTAGAGGAATACTTAAGATCCCAATCTCTACCGCAAAAAGTAAGGGCGCGATTGTAATTGTTGTCTATGTCGATGACCTGGTCACCATTGGAAGTTCAATGAAGATGATCGATGCAATGGAGAAAGATCTTAATTGATCGTTCAATATGATTGATCTCGAGCTATTGCTCTACTGTCGTGGACTGGAAATATGGCCAAAGGAGCACCACATCTGTGTCCGAAATGAAATATGCTTGAACAATACTTGAGAAGGTTTAGATGATGGATAGTAAACAATTTGTCACGCCTATGGAGGAAAAACTTTAGTTGTGTTACAATGATACATCGTCACAAGAAAATGCCACTCTCTATTGGCAATTGATTGGGAGTTGCAGTTCCTTGACATATATTAGGCTTGGCATGAGCTATCTCTCACGGTTCATGCTAGAGCCAAAAATTTGTCACTGGAAAGCAACAAATTGAATTTTGAGGTACATTAGAGGAACCATGGACTTTGGCCTAGAATATAAGAAAAATGATCAATTCTTATTAACAAGGTATTTGGACTCGGCTCATGTAGGTCATATTGATGAAAGGAAATCCACCTCTGTATATGGGTTCTCTTTGGGATTTGGTCCAATATCATGAGGAAGCAAGAAACAAAAATTTGTTTCTCGATCTTCCATTGAAGTAGAATATCGCGCTACAGGAGGAACTATTTGTGAAGCGATTTGGGTATGTCGCATGGTTGATTTTGATTTTGAGCCGGTGACGCTCAAGGGACAATGCATGCGCTAACTTATATCCACCTCCGAGTTCAAGACTCGACCATTCAGGAGTTACCCCAAAAGTGCGCTATTGCCACGTCCCGTTTCGGTTACTCGCGATGCCGCTAGTCGGGGAACGCTCTTACATATGGATTGATACAGGAGGCATCCACCTCAATGTGCTTAACACATACGCTCGGTAACATCCATGTACTTGACAAGAGGGTTTTCCCTATCAAACTTGATAGACTAGGAGTACCATAGAGGAAACCAACTATCCTGTAGGCTAACAATGAAGGTGTTATCCAACTCGTTCACAACCTAGTGTTTCATGAACGTACAATGCACATTGAGGTACAAGTTTATTTTATACGCAAACATGTTCTACAACACAACATCCCACTCCACTTTTGTTTGACAGAATGACAACATGCAAATTTCTTCACAAAGTCACTTGCACGAGATAAATTGAGGCATTCAAAGGATCTCTCTCACGTTCTCTTGACCATGATGAATAAAGAGGGTGAATGTTAGAAATAAATTAATTCATCATTTCTAAATGTAGCGTACAGTTGTTGTCATGAAACAAATTTACATAGGTTATTTGCGGGTAGTCTATTTTTAGTTTTTTGACTACATTAGTGTTATTGCACATCCTATTTTATAGGTACTGTTACGTGCAATTGTGTTTGCTAAATAACCTCTTGTAATCTTTTTGTTATGCTGAATAAAATCATATTATTGACTTTAGCTCTAACATTCTCATCCTATAGTTTTTCTATTTATCTTCCTTTTTCTTGAGCTCTACATTTTATAATACCACTTTTGACTTGCAATCTTTGCATCATGTATTAATCTTTCTTTTTATTATTAATCTTGTATTTGGTAGATACTAGCTCTTTTATCAACATTATTACATGCATTTTTCACCCTATTTGTTCTTACGAATCTAAAGTGGACATCTCCTTTGCATGGTGCTTGCATTCATGACCCACTCACATCATCACATTTACCTATTTATCACAACAATGTATGTATCATTTCTAAGTTACCAATTTGTGTTCAGGTTTGGGGTTCACCCTTTTTTCGGGCCACAAGTACGGCTTGGGTATGTTCGTACAAAAATAAAAAACCTATCAAAATTAGACAAAATTAACTATAATATCAATGTTATGTGCATTAAAAAAATTAAAAAACACTATTAATAACTCAAAATATCAAATGAGTCATGACATGATCTATTCAATATCGATAAATAGTCGTAGTTACCTAAGACAATGAGACAAGGTTTTTAGGACCGCATATTTTTTCCAAATTTTGGGGACAACTAGTTAAAACGATATATAAATATTTAGAATATACAAATAAATTAAAAAAATAACTTAAAGAGACTAAAATAAGCTGAAATTCCAATTCAAAATAAGAAATGTAAATAGAAACGATTGTGATCGAGAGTCAATTGAGATTCGAGATACATCAACAATATTACACGGAGACGAGTACAATATTAGTATTACAAAGAGAAGAGTACATGATAAACGATGTAGAACTAGATACATTAAAATTTTAAAGAGTTTGATTAATGTTGAGTACGTCAACTTTTCAACATGTTGAATTTAATAGGCTAATAGTAATAGCCTAATGCCCAAAACAAAAGAGTAAAACATAGTCAGCAAAGACACAACTCAAAAATTAGAATCAGCATATGAAATGACATCCATGAACTGCTCATCATCGGAATTGTCTTTTTCATCCTCATTGACGGGGATCCCAATCAAATTCGTGCTGCACATTATCATTCTTGTTAACCTGCCTTGACTCTTCAGGATCTACTTCCCACGGTAATGCAGGGGTTTGCTTTTACTCAGGTGTTTTGTGATCCATTGTAATGTCCCCTTTCCTTCGCCAAGAGCCTAAGGGCCAAATTTTAGTCTTAGCCTTGGGCATACCCAAGGGGCTAAAGACTCTAGAGGCTATTGGGTATAGATGATTTATTACCACATTGGTTTTTTGTTATATTTTGTCGTTGACATTAAGCTGGGCGACTTGGTAGTAATAATTGTTATGTTTTGTCATTGGGGGGAACTCATAGTACTTTATTATTCTATTTCTTCGTTGGGCGACTCATGGTACTTTATTATTCTATTTCTTCGTTGGGCGACTTATGGTACTTTATTATTCTATTTCTTCGTTGGGGTCACTTAAGTCACTTTTAGTCCCACATGGAGCTCCCAACTTGGAAAAAGGTAATGAAAAGTTATAAAAGGAGGTTTGGGGGAGTGATAGAGCTCATTCTTGCATGCACACTTATGATTTTCATTGAGCAATTGCTGATTGCTATCATCTAGCTTGTGGAGTAAGATCCCACAAGATCCCTAGCTTCGGTGATGAGAGATCCATTCCTAGTTAGTAGGGCATTCTTCGGTGGTGAAAGATCCACCCTAGCTTGTCATTTGGAGCTAATTCGGGGTTGATTTTCAGAGATTAATTTCAGAATTTTCAGAGAAGGGTTTTGGAATATTTTTGGGGCTTTTTGTGGAGAAAAATCAAGGGTTTTCAGATCTGATTTGTGGCAGTGATTAGAGCAGATTTTGGCACCATATTTGGAGACACTTTTGAGGGTTTTGGGCCTCTTCTCAAGGGGAGCGACCCACTTTGGGATTTTGCAGCGATTTTTGGGAGGGTTTCAGTGTGCCGTTTCTAGATC
This sequence comes from Taxus chinensis, assembly GCA_019776745.2. Classification (NCBI taxonomy): domain Eukaryota; kingdom Viridiplantae; phylum Streptophyta; class Pinopsida; order Cupressales; family Taxaceae; genus Taxus; species Taxus chinensis. The sequence continues at coordinate 407,986,994 of CM034150.1, forward strand.
TGGAGGTTGTGATCTCTTCTATATCATTGGTAGATGTTATTTCCAGAAATTCAGTTTTTTATCTATTTTCTAGGATTTTATCTGCTCAGTTTCAAATTTGCGGCAATGTTTTTAAGGGCTTACATGTGTCATTTTTCAGATATGGAGGTTGGGTTTTTATTCTCAATATTAATAGATGTTATTTCCCAAGTTTCATAATTTTTCCATGCATATTTGAGGAGATATGAATTTTTGTAGTTTCCTAGCCGCCTAGGGCATTCTGTAATTTTCTGGCAGCAATATATTATTCCAAAAATTCCAAAAATATTTTTCTAGTGTTTATTATTATTATTGCAAGTTTCCCTCAAAATTTCATGCACTTTGGGCAAGTATTTTGTAAGATATCAATTAAATACCATTCACTGCCCTAGCTGGTCATTTTTGGTAAAAATCAGAAATTTTACTTTACTGCAATTTTCATATATTTTGTGCATTTTCAAGTGGTATCCCACAAGGGATATTTCATCCATGAGATGCAAGGCATTGTGTACAACTATAAATTTCTCCTTTCCCTTAAAGGCAAGTTTGTTCCTCATAAGCGAGTGGATCCAACCAGATGTTGACCCATTCCTCTCAGCAGTAGAGGAACTAGATATTTGGGAAAGGAGGTGAATTGCAAGTGTTCCCTGCATTCTTAGATGGCCATATAATTGACACCAACTTACTGGCTTGTTCTGTGCCAATGTTAGCCTGTCTATCCTTGCTAAAGTTTTTGTAGTCATCAAGTTCAGTAAAATCGAGCCACTTAACTGTGACCTGTGTAGCCTCCTTTGCTCTATACATGTTTTTATTTGCCGGCCTTAAGCCCTTCACCTTTATCGTCGTCCAAGGGGGTAACTCTACTAGTGCTCTCGACACGCCTATTTGAATTAACTGCATATGTGGCCATATGTAGTGGTGTGTTTAGCTTCTCCCACTTTGTTGAATGATGCACTGAATATATTTGTTGTAGAACTCTAGAAAGGGGTCCTACGCACAAGGAAAACAACATACTTGCCTTGGTACTCAACTTCGTAGGGTTGGGCTGAGACACTCAAGAGAATGATTGACTTGATGTGGGCTATTGATTTGGTTGTGCAGGTCGAATTGGTTGAATTTGTAGGGCCAGTTGAATAGGTCTATGAAGTATGTGTCGTGGGGGATGTTCTCTTTGTAGCCAATAGTCTTGGAAAGATTTTTAATGCAAGGTAAGTGCGTCTAGTTGGGGAATAATGAGATCTTGTTGATAACCAGAGTCTAAAAAGACTAAGTAATATATCTGTTGATCAATGTTGCTCTCTCGGAAAGGGCGGAAACTGGGTTTGAATATTTCTAGGAAATTGACCGACTTGAGTGGGCTGAGCTTGTCTTGGCATAATAATCCACATAATGAATGACTAGGACGAGGCTAGACTTGAGCTTGATCAATGTCGCTCTGTCGCGAAGGACGGAAACCGGGTTTGAATAACTCTAGGGAACTGACCAACTTGAGTGGGCTGAGCTTGTCCTCGCATGGTAATCTACATAATGATTGTATAGGACAAGGCTAGACTTGAGGAGGAAAAGAGGAGCGAAGGATTAGCTTGACGGGCTAAGCAGCGAGCTTGTTTGGCCCAAATAAATGTCAGTTGCCTCAGATTGTATGACAATAAGTTGGTTGATGAGCAAATGGGGAAGTGGAGTGGTGTGAAAGACCATCCTTCTAAGGTCGTGGTCAATATCACTCTCAATGGGATCTCCTAGAGTGGGGGCAATGATTAGGAGGAAACACACCTGTTCTATGAGGTCGGGTTTGGCTTGAAACCATCATCAGAGAACATAGATGCATGTTATGGGATGGACAAATAAGCAAAGAGGTGCAAAGGCTATGGCCAGGATAGCGCAGACCTTAGACAAATAAAATATGAAAATCAACTAATTACAATTAGCTAAAATGGAAAATAACACCAACTTTGAGCAAATAAATAACATGAAATATTAAATAATATTCAATTTACTACTTGCACCAAAGAAAATATTCTTTAACTTTAATCTACTTACAATAAATGAAAAATGGTTAATCTATCTTTTTGTATTTTCAAATGATATGAGAATTAATCAATAAAAGACTAACTAAAACTCCCTTTTTGTGAGTTTTTGCATGGTATACAATATTGCATAAAGCAAACCAAATTGAAAACAGATAAATGGCTACACAGGATGAAATGGATCACTGTTGCAAATGGAAATGAAACATAGATATAAAGCTGCAAATGGAAGAAACCAGTTTTTACAGACAATGAAATGGGACACTACTGCAAACTATTTAGGAAATGCACACTGTTGCAAATAGGCACATGTATATGTGCACTGCAACAAATATGAAATCTACCAACAATGGACAATATTTGGAAGTGAATAAACAAAGTCTCAAATCAACAATGGAAAACTGGGAACCATTTTTATAATGATTCACAACAGCGAAACAAACAAATTTGGGTAATCACTTTCAACACTTCAACGAGTAGAGTCAACAATGACTATTTGCCACAATGGAAGTAGCTTTTGATAGTGAATACAAATGGAACAATATAGGCAATGAACAAATGAAGATTCTTTGTGGATTGTTTAGAGGGACTCCTGTAGGATTTGAGGAGAGTGAAGAATGGAGATTATTAGAGAATCTCACCTAGACTTTTCAAAATCCATTGATTTTGCAAAATAATAAATCAATACAGACTTGGCAATTAACTATTGTGTTTAACATATATGAGATTCTAAAGAACCTAATCTACATGTCGACTTTTAAACAATAAGCAATGAAGGAAATCTTAAATAAAATAAAGCAATGAAACCTCTGACCTGTCATACTCCAAATGACAAACTATAAACAATGTTGATTGTATAAAATTTGTCCTTAGGCTGCTATCTCCAATTGATAGCTCATGTGATCCAAGCTATTTCTCAGACAAGAGGTGGGAACAATAAAGATTGAACTGAAAACAAAGGTGAAAGGAAAAGCAATGGAATGTGGCTGACAATAAAAAATAACACAGTGTTGGCTGTAAATAATGATTTTTCTGTTTGTTTTCAATAATAATGAAGGTGTATAAATAAAGCATGGAGGGAATGAGAAGTAGTTAGGCTAAAATTCAGGGGGTTGAGAAGTTATGCAGATGGAAAAACGACTTAGAATCGTGTCCCGTCCATTATTTAAAACACACTTATAACTGTCATGAAACCGTCGGTCTCAGCAGACTAGGGTTGCAAATCCGCCGGTCATCCAATTTATAAAGACAATCTGTGAGGTTCTTCCTAGCAGCTCTTGGACTAAATGAAACACAATAAGTGGATTAGAATTTTATTAACTCGAGATATAACAGGATGTAAACAAGTACTATTATTGTGCTCTATGGCTTATCTATTATTAGTGATATAAGGCTGGTTGCATGTAATTATAATAAGTAATATAAGGCAGGTTGCCTGTAATTATAAAACGATAAACATCTACTTGACTGTCACAGATAACATCTTTCAACAAACATTTATGCATGTCTGGCCATCTCAGGGTTTCCAGCCCACTGCTTTCTTCTTTTCCTTCATCTTTGAAGCATGCTATATGCATGAGGTTATTACATACTCTAATTATTCTATATTAATGTTAGATGCTTGTTATAATATGATAAGCTATTGAGCTGGCCAAGCTAATAAAAAGAGATGCTTATCTGGAATATTTCCAATGGTATGGTAGCCTTGCTGCATGGTGAAGAAAAAGAAATGTGATTGTTAACCGCATTTTGAAGGAAGTTGCATCCATTCTTGTAAAATTTGATTCCAAGGTTGTCAACTTAGTAAAGTTCTGAAAAGCTGTGATATTGCTCTTGTTACACTGAAGCACGTGTGAAATTGGCAGCAGTAATGGGCCTGAAACCTCAACGAAATTGATAAAGAACTATTTGGGTTTAATAAAACATAATTTTCAGTCTGAAGCAATTATATTCGATTATTTTATGCTCAGGTAAGGTTTAGCCAAGTCAGAGAGGATGGCTGTGTTAACACAAGAAGGATTGGAAAGCATCACGGACGTGCTCATAAACTTGCCATAGAGCCTGGAAGTCCTCACATATTCTTCAGCTGTGGTGAAGATGGAATCGTCCAACATGTACGCCTGTTTATTATCTAATATAGTTCTTATGTTCCTGGTTCTGCATGACATCCAATCTGGTTTGGTATGTGAAATAAGTTACAGATTCAAGAGGGCTCCCTTCTCACCATGCAATGCAGTCAGTCTATGTCTTAATGTATCATTGTTCCTTATTTTTTGCAGTTTGATTTAAGAACTCACCCTGCAACAAAGCTATTTACTTGCTATGCTTTCCATGCCAATGGGTCACACCATGCCCCTATTGTTCGGCTCAATGCGATTACTATAGATCCAAGAAATCCGAACTGTTTTGCTATTGGTGGTTCTGATGAATATGCTCGTGTTTATGACATTCGGAATTATAAATGGGATGCATCAAGCAATGAAGATTGTCCTGTCAACTCATTCTCACCGCGTCATTTGATTGGCAATGACCGTGTCCACATAACTGGTCTTGCTTACTCTAACCAAAGTGAGTTACTTGTGTCATACAATGATGAGCTTATTTACTTGTTCCAAAAGGAGATGGGTTTGGGACCATGCCTGAACTCTGCTTCATCTGAAATGTCAGAGGAAATAGAAGTACCTCAGGTTTATGAGGGACATCGAAATGCCCAGACTGTGAAGGGTGTAAATTTCTTTGGTCCCAATACCGAATATGTAGTGAGTGGATCTGACTGTGGCCGGATCTTTATTTGGAAGAAGAAAGGTGGCCAGCTGGTGCATCTAATGCGAGGTGACAAAGATGTAGTTAATTGCTTGGAGCCCCATCCCCACATGACTGTTCTTGCCACAAGTGGTATTGAGAAAACCATCAAAATATGGGCACCTACAGCAGATCATCCGATATCACTTCCTGATGAGGCTGCAGAGGTATTTATTTTGTTGTTTTAGTAGAATGTGTTTTAGGTCATAAGATTGTGCAAATTTATTTTCTTGCAGCCAGTAACTTCGGAAGGTTCAAACATTTCAATGCATTAATATATTGCTTATACTATCCTGACCTTTCTCATTGATAGCAGTTGATGAAAGCCAACAAACGCAAAAGACAGCAGTACGCACATATCTCTTTCCCAACTGATGTGATTATGCATGCATTAAGATTACAGAGACGACGGTCTGAGCCAGATGTTGAGAGAAGATATTCAAGAACAGATTATGAAGGTGAAGATGAGGATGATTATGATGGATATCCTATGGACTTCACAACAGATGGTGATGACTCATCTGAAGATGGTGACGATCTCAATCCTCAAGATTGTATCATTAGTTAATATTTATTGTGTTTATGGGTAAGATGATTTTTTTCTGGACACAGCCTCTGAAAATTTTCATTTACTTGACAAGTTTTAAGGCAACGCGCAAGATTCAGAATGGTATTGAAATCTTAAATTATGCAAGAATGTTTGCATGCAACTTATGGTTCTGCTGAAAGAATCGATAGATACCTCAAAGATATTTAACATGTATAGCAACAGGCATCTGCAGATTTCTCACAGGTGCTGGGCTCGTCTCTATGCTTGCTTTATTTTTTGTGTAATTGGTAAATGTGAATATTTTATTGCCTCAGCCCCTTGACTTGTGATGAGGTCTTTTTGTGCATAAGAGAGAATTTGTTCGTTTGCTTGAATGCTTTATTTGTCCACCTCCCTCAGCTCACTATTGTAGTTATGTGTACCCTTAAGCAATTTTGATGCTTGCCTTATTGACAAAAGGTTAGACAACAAACATATTTACAAAATCTGTCAACAACTATGTTTTAATCTCTACTGTAAATTCATAGTAGGTGTTCCACAAGGTTGTTGATGAAAGGATTGGCAAAAAAAAAAAACGACAGATCACGATGCATATACAAACTAGCAAAGTTTGAACAAGGTTTGACTCTGACTGTAGCATGAAACGAAGCTTACAGAAATGTTCACATGGAGGGAGAGACGGCTCATTGGGAACAAAAGTGTTGTTGAAAACACGTCTTCCATGGTAGGGTTGTAAAGCATCTCCAAGCTTCCCGCAACTAGAAGAGACCAAAACAAAAAATAAGACGGTACAAGATTGGTGTCAGCTAGTGAAATGAGTCTGTCAATGAAGACTTATCTTACATAGTCACATATGTAGCGTTTAAAACTACATATGAAGGATTTTAGTTGCTACAAGTTGGTGACCATGAAAACGTCGTTTACAACATAGTGCGGCAGCAAATATATTAGCTGCACAACCTTAGGTGACCAAGGTTATGTTACCTCAGTTATGTGTGAAATGTTGATAAAATGCAGTGCCTAGCAGCTCCCCCTCTATAATAGAACCCAATAATTCTCATGCCAATGGGGTGATGCTACAATGGAAGGGTCCCGTGTACTAACCTAATGGTTGATTGGTTGTGGGATGAGTATGTTTGCTTGCTTGGCATTCCCCTCCCCCCCTCCCTCCCCTCCATGGCTTCATAACCTAAAAAAACTTATGTTCAAATGCCTGTAAATACATTTCTTACTACCAAGTCAGATATGCCCTTTAACTGCATCTTGGAATTGTGTCTATCTTATCCATACAAAAAATCAACCTTAAAATCAACCTTATTATTTGTTAGGCTTGGTCCACATCAATATAGAAATCCAAAAGGCCATAATCTTTATGTCAATAAGGGTGATGCTACAATGGAAGTGACCCTCATACTAACATAATAGTTGATTGGTTGTGGGATGAGTATGTTTACTTGCTCGACTTTCCCCTCCTTTTATGCTTTCATAATACATAAATAATTATAGTCTCTAAATACAGGCCTCTTAAGTGTATCTTGGAATTGTTTCTGTGATTCTTTATATCCTCATTCTTATAACCAACAAGCCATAAGGGTTCTCTATGGTTTTAGTCAAATTTACAATTTTTTTGGGTGCACAATATGCTTTTCTTTTATTGTTTGAACATTTGACATCTGTATTATTCTTTATATTACATGATATGTTTTGCATAGAAAAACACCCCCATTATAGCAAATAATATTTAAGGTTGCTAATGAGTTAGATATGAGTTAATTTTGAGTTTATTAACACAAAAATTCTAATTTTGCTGTCAAATCACAAATCATACTAGAACGAGTGATAAATAACTTATAATGTCTTTTAAGGCATTATCTTAATAAATTATTTTTGATTAAAACCTGTGATTCGAATATGGATCAACATGGTGTATGTGAATTTTGAAATTGTAACATTCATGACTAACAATCATTTATTTAAAAAATTCATACACGTGTAGAAGTGGAAAGTGGCTTTAAATACACAATACACTTCAACTAACCATACACATTGAGATTCAGATCTAAATAAATATAAAGAATGAATTCAGATTTATTTCCATTAGAGAATATTCTATTCTAGGAACCTAAGAAATTGACTTAAGTGTTTTAGAATGATATTTAGTTTGTTGTAACTACGGAGATAATCATAAGAAATTGACAACACAACATTAATGTGAAGAAGACTCAGGAGCACTACACCCTTTGGCAGAATTGTACCTTGTGGTAAAAATTGAAATTTGGCAACCCTATTCCCCTGCCCTTGAGCTTCAAAAATTTCATTTGTTTTTCTCAAGTTGTGTGCGGATCTTAGGAAAATTGCACTCCTCCCTTGGAATCTTAGTGTGATAACACCTTGTAAAATAGTTTGTTGTAATTATAGAGATAATCATAAGAAATTGACAACACAACATTAATGTGAAGAAGACTCGGGAGCACTACACCCTTTGGCAAAATTGTACCTTATGGTAAAAATTGAAATTTGGCAACCCTATTCCCCTGCACTTGAGCTCCAAAAATTTCATTTGTTTTTCTCGAGTTGTGTGTGAATCTTAGGAAAATTGCTCTCCTCCCTTGGAACCTTAATGTGACAACACCTTGTAAAATAGTAAAAAAAAATGGGGATGTTTTTGAGGGGTTTGTGTTAACCCTCCAAGGAGTCATTCTTTGAAGAGATCACCCTCAGTATAATGTGATTCACCTAGAATTCTAGCATAATGCAAGTGCTCAACCTTTATCACTTTCATTGATCTAGTCAATGTAACAAGTAAATTGTAGATGTTCTTCTCCAAATGCTTGTATTTGCTTTTGGCATGACGATGCTCTTGTAAAAAATGAATTCCTTCCTTTATATAGTCATTTTTTCTATGTTGTAGATGCCTTCATGCACCGATATATCTATAAACTTCTCGACCTAAAATTAAGCTCTAACACACAATGCGAGGGATACATCAACAAAGAAGGGCCAAAAACTCGGGGGACCCAAAATGAGGGTAAAAAGATCTATTCAAAAGAGGTGGCTAGAATTGTATTTTATGATATGGTTTTGGCTAAAAAGCTAGAATGTAGGAAAATAGGGGATGAGAGAAATATGAAAGAACAAACATGAGAGAGAACATTAAACACAAAGCGATGACAATAAGAGCCTAACTTGGATCAATAATCGATAAATACACAAATACAATGGAACAATGCAAAATTATAGCAAATAATTAGTCCCATGTCAACATTAGGTATTTACAACACGGTATCAAAATTTTAACATCCGTAGCAAATGATCTTCTTTTAAATGATATACATTATGATAAAATTATACAATGAATAGTCCCCTTTTAGATGTTACTTACATGGCGATAAAATATACTTCAATGTAAAAGTAACTTAAAACTTATCCTTTATATTGTATTTACGTGATAATAGTATAATATACTTTAATGTAAAAGCACTCTTAATATATGTACTATGATGATAAAAAAATATGCTCTTATGAAGTAGTTAGTTGATGAAAGGACCTCTTGATGAACTACATAATAATAAAATTTAATGTAAAAGCACTCGTAAAATATGTAGAATAGTGATGATAAAATACACTTTACGGGTCCATCGATGAAAGGACCAATTGAGAAATAAAATAGCACATGATTTTTATGTACATAAGTGATATTTTTAGGGGCTATTTTTGCCAATCGACTTTTGTTGAGATTTTATTTTCAAGTTCTAAATTCAAAAATCAAAATAATATAAAAAAATTATAATATAAATTTTCTTACAAATATACATAATTTGTTCAATTCATCAAAATAGACATATAGTAGTAATTTTATGTTTTCCTTAGAACTCTCTTTTGCAATGCATGTATTTCATATTTTGCTATAGTTTAGTTGCATTAGAATTGGTTCTTGTAGACAACTAAACATGACCCTATGACATTTATTATTTGTGAAATTTAAGATTTTAGGATGCTTGTCTACTTGTTGATTATTGGTCCGATTAAGGGTTATTAATGTGTTTGTTGACTTATGATGGTTCCTGTCTCGCTTCTCAATCCTTTTCATTGGTTCTCTTCTCTCTCTTATATCTTCCCCTCGTAACATTATTCAACCTCCTAAATCCATCCTAAATTTTAGTAATAGAAAAACATTAACTTCTTTAATTGATGATTAATTACAATTTAATTTGTAGCTATTTCTGTCAAATTAAATTACCCAAATAATTACTCTATCGATTTTTTGTCGTTAAAAATAATATGACAATTATTATTGTTCATTGTTGGTAACATATGGTTAACCATTGGTGATGTTCCTAAGAAAATTTATCGAGGTTAATTTATTCCCCTTAAAAACTCATTTTGAATTCTTACGTTGGGAGGACAAATGCCTTGCCTGAGCCATTAGTGGAAGGATTTTTGATTTTTGTCGATCAAAAACATTATTCTTTACATATTTTCTAATGTTTTTATTGGCACATGCATGCCACTGTCTTTATAGCTACCATATGGATGCCTCTACCTTTACAACTTTTGTAATAATGCATCTACATTCACAACGACCACCTGAATGCCTATGCACATCCAATGTGGTAATGTTTTCACATTTTTGTTTATTCATTTGTTTTGTGGATTATATTTTTTGAATATGAGATTGTTTTTATAGACTTACATTTATCTCTATTGATTTTTTAGGGTTTTCACCAAATGAAACATAATTACTTAAAACTTCCTTCAAGAAATTGTAGCTTATCAATGGTTATCAAGATTATATTAATTTAAAAGTATATATGTTATATTTTTTCCAGGTGTGGGTTTCATTTTGTTAATTTCATTTAGGGCGAGGTATATTGCATTTTTCTGAGAATTGTGTTCATATTTTCTTGGGGTTTTTGTCAAGCAGATATATATTTCCATTTGATGCTTATCAAGGGTTTGTTTGTGTAGTAGCTACGACTGGAGACTTGCGGTTATTTGATGCTTAGATTAAAATTTCTAACCACCGACCATCGCTACCTGTTGGCTTGGTGTTCAATCTAAATTGTACCTAGATGAAGTGAGTTTAAAACTTGGCATGGATTTTTGTTTGTTTTTTGAATTTGTAGATGATTTATTTATAGATTGTGTATATCTATGTTGTTTTTCAAGTTTGTAAATGATTGGGAATGAAGATAGTCATAAATATATTTAGCAAAGGGTTTTGTGATTTTTTAGTTTATTTTCTTTTTATGTTTTCGTAGTTATAATAATATAGATATACATATATTGTTTTTCACTTAACATTGAGTTTAACTTTGCTCGACTATCATCACATCAATGTATTGCATTAAGGTTTTTTGATTTTGGATAATACAAGATCATATCAAAGTGACGTAGTTTGTGAAATACTTAACATTTACTTCAAAATTTGAAGATCTTACATAAATATATGTAGAGAAAAACACAATTATTAAAGAAAGTGAGCACATAAACATCATATAAATAGAGACATGCAATATCAAAAACTAGATGTTAGAATAGATATTGATCAAGATGACACTCATTTAAATAGTGTGAAAAAATTAGACGAGGCTCATTTAAATAGTGTGAAAAATACAACATTTGTATGAATGCTTCTTCATATATTGCTCCTAGGTCATTGGCCACTTGTATGCATGCTTTAATAATTACTTCTGGTACATTGCTGATTCTTGACACAATGCAAATGCTTCATATTCACAAAATCCCTTGTTATATTATAATAACAATGAAAGATCATGCCATACATGTTTATAACGTAAAATACAAAATTTTTACAACCTCAACCATGTTTGATTCAAATTGCATATCATAAATCATGCTCGCTGCAATATATTCCATAGAAATGAAGTATTAAGTAGTTTTGTATCAAGTCATTTCCATATTCATCTTAACACATTCATCATAGATTTTTGTGGAATTGGTTTCATGAGTTTTGCTTGCTTGCACATATTGCAATATGTCTATTTTTCATAGGTGAAATGTTGCTAACAACTATATATTGCTTGGTTGTTAAGGCCTTGAATGATGATAACAAGTACATGTTGCATGGTTGTTGAAGTCATGAATACTAAATAAAGATCTTTTTGTTGTTGATAGGAGTGGTTTGTCCATTGAAAGGGTATTGTGATGGATGATTTTTTTTTTGTTTCTATTTGAATATACATAATTTTTGATTTTCTATGATGTATTTATAAATGATTATAATTATATCAAATACAAACTCCGCCTTACGTATCCTATACCTTTCACTACTTGTATGATTAGTTGGTTTATTAATGAAGGTTGCAGATCTCTACCAATCACCACCTATGTGTACGTTTACTTATGAAGATGTAGTCAGGTATAAAGCTAAATTACATGCTTCAGGTCTGGGCATGCCATAAAAATGGAAGAATCGTATTGCATTAGATGCTAAACACCTAGGAAGGCCACAAAAATTGAAAAATTGTATCACATTGAATGCGAAACAGGAAGACCATGAAAAATGGAAAAATTGTGTTACATTGGATGCTAAACGATTGGGAAGGCCACAAAAATGGAAAAAAATGTATTACATGTAAAATGATTAGGTAGGCCACAAAAATGGTGTTAGGAAATAAGAGATAAAATATGTGGAATAATCCCTTACAGAATCGCAACAGTAGAAATTAATATGCAGAAAATATTACAGATCTCAAATAAAAGTGTAGAATAAATAACACAACACAGAGAGACAAGATTTAACGCGGTTCACCCAATTTGGGCTACATCCACCAAGAATCACTTGCTCAGATTTTATTACAAGCCTCCACTCTCTCAATACAATACCCAGATCCGTTTGGAGCTATGCTCAACAAACTCTACAGAATTCACACCCGAATTCAAAACACATCTGCAATACATTTGCTTGTACATCTATCATATGCATAAGACCATATAAATAGACAACTGCTTAAGCAGTTTTACAAAACCGTGGGTATCAAAACAATGGAGAAAAACAAAACTGTCCCATAAACCTATGGGAAACCGAAGAGGCGGTTTTACAAAATAATGGGTACCGAAAAACATGGGCCCAAAAAACAGCCCATAACGGTTACCCATTACCCATGGGTTAATAAACCACCCATGAAAATTTGCTTCGGGGGCTTCACCCCCGAACCCCCCTGATCCGCTCAGCGGCAAGCGGGACCGCCGTAAAAATACCCGAGTGTAACACATAGAAAGTGTACCACACTCTAACATGAAAATAGGCTCCACAAACATAACAAATGGAATAAAAAATAGTAACACCAGTAGTGGGAATGTTTATTTGGTAAGAGATCAAGAAAGGGATCACAAAATTATTCCTGAACAAGAGGAGCAATATGTTAGAGAATTAGAACATTATTGCTGGAGTAGTGATGCATCACACATTACAACAAATTTCGACAATTCAAAAAGTCGGAGACAAATATTTTACAACCTTCAAACCCGTTTAAATATTCACCAACACAAGGGTGTTTCATTGCTAAATTAATTTTAGATGATTAATTCAATTGATTCAATTAGGATTTATTACTGTATGTTACATGGTAGAATAATATAGTCATTGCAAATTTGCAGTGGAAACTAGGCTATTTGCAAGCATGCGAAACCGATAAAGCAATTAAAAACACGATAGGTTAGAAAGGCAACTTAAGCTGGTCTCATGTCAATTTCAGACTATGTCATTTCCAAATATAGAATGTATGAAGGATTATGAGCAAAATTATATCAATGGTTCTTCGTAAAATGCACCTAGGGGAAGAACCATACAGAAGGTCAAGATTGAATTCCACAACATGATCTTTCCTACTATTTCAGACTGTTAGCTCATTGGGATCTGATTTTTTTTGAGTTCTTTTGTTATCGCCCGTGCCACACGTTTGTATGTTCAAATTCACTTGTAACCCTAGATTTCACACATGTACATGTAAAACAAACCTAGCTTCATGTAAGAACCTCAAGCACTCATTAGATCTAAAAATAAAATATGCAAATATTTGAGTCAGACTGAGCTCAACGGTCACCTCATTTGTGAGTCATTGAGCGTTGCAATACATTTCAGAATCAATGTAGTTCTCATAGTGTGTTGTACTAATGTGTATACAATCTAGTACTATCGCGCCCCATTTAGCGCGAGTTCCAAAATGACTAAAACAAAACCAAAATAACCTGAGCAATGATATAATAGTAATAATAATGGTAATATTTTTTTTAAAGGTATACATAAGAAAGAGCGATTTAAAACTAACACATTGCGATAATAATAGGACTAAGTCACAAACACGATGAAACGAATCTAAATCACTTTCACGAAAAAGGTAAGGTGAAATATTAATAACGTCTACGCCGTTGCGACCGCGTCATTTTTTCGGCATTAAATGGCATAGAGTTTGTGACCAAGTAAAATTAACAGATAAATGAAGACAAATAAATACACAAACAATTCTACCTTCACAGCAATAATCTTGCAAACCTCAAGTAAGACTGTGGAAGTGCTTACACTTGTGTTGATCTTGTAGAGTCTGATTTGTGGATGCTCTTGATTCAATCTCCAAATGGATTTGCAAATGCTATGTGCAGAGTTCACAAGGATGCGATTTTCAAATTGGCACAAGCTGGATGTAATTTGCTCAAAGCTCCAAGGATGGATTTACAAAGGAAATGACTTGCTTTTATAGCTGAGGGTAGAGAGCCATGAAGGGTGGATGCAAGTTTGACTAAAATCCAAGTTAGTGATTGTAATCACCTAAGTTAACAAGTAGATTGAACTAGAATTGTAGCTTTTAAGGGGACATAGACATTTGGAATGGAAAAAATTACATCCGGAAATTGAATTGCACATACAATCTAATTGCCCCCGCACTTCTAGGAATCTAGAATTGGAGTCCAAGTTGAGTTGGGAAGCTGAGTTAACTGAGATGAGGAAGTGGAGCTCAACTGGGAGTTAACTAGGAGTGAAGAAGTGGTTGTTGACTAGGAAAATAGGTGTATTTTCCTATTTAACTAATTTAATTAGCTACAATGTGCAACATAATTAATTAACCATTTATTTAATAAATGTTAATTAACCTAGCTAAAATATGCTAGGGACTAATTTAATTAATCCAAGGGGTGTATACACATGATTAATTAATTAGATTAATCAATCACAAAGGGGATATGAGCTAGGATGCAAACTGGGATAGTATTGGGAACTAGTGTGTAGTTCTGGGGTGTCTACAATTTCCCCTCTTTAAAGTGTTATTGCGAAGTAATAGTGCTTTAAAAATAGCAGACACATGCAAAGTAACGAGCGGAAAATGGTGAGCATTTGGATGCCCCAACGAGTAGGAAGCGATGAAGTATTTGGATGTCCCAACTAATAGGAATGGTAGAGGAATGCCCCCCTAAAGTGGATGGATGATGCAACAAGATGGTGAACGATTGCTTGATAAGAAGAGAGCAAGGGATGGACAAGGATGGGAAAAAATTATGCTTGTAGAATGAGCATCATTTGGAGAGTACGAATATAAGAGCAACCTTTATTTTGTTGTTGTACAATAGGATTGTCACCATGATTTTGAAAGAATCAAGATGGGTAACCCATATGCACGTAAACAAACACACATACAACAAAGAAAAGATAAAAAGGAAAACAAGCCCAATATGAACAATAGGTGGAGGCATCATGATTATAAAAGAACCAAGATGTTATCACACTACTTACAATTGGTCCAAGAATTAAACATCAACAATGCAACACATCTTTGAAAAAGAAGACAATCAACTATTCCCCTAATGCGTGCCACAATAAGTGTTTATGTAGATGCAAGTGCTCCCAAGGTGGGAATAAGATCATACTAAAGAGTGGAGTAAAGCTGCTCCTCATGACACTCTTGTTGGATCCGTTTTACAAATGATATGAGATAAATTACCCCAGGAAAAGTTATATTGTGAAGGAAAAACAATTTTTCGACTTGCCCCAAATAGAGTAAGCAATCGTGCGAAGGGAAGAAAATGATAGTGGTAAGATTGGAACGATCACTAGGGTAGTAGATAAAGGTATGAATTTATCGAGATATTATTGAAATGTTGAAAGATTCACGTCAAGGGTTTTCTTATTGTAGGATTTCTGTGATAAGTGAATGTTTGATTGAAAATTTTGTAATTTTTCTGATTTTTTGTTTGATTTTTGAAATATTTGATTTTTTGGATTTTTGTGAGCTTTTGATAAATTGAAATACACATGTAATGAAATGTAAACAAACTTGAATTGAGGACAAAAAGGAAAACAAACCAAGGTTTATTTAATAAACCAGGAAGAAGACACAACACGTGCAAGCGATCAAAAGACATAAAAAAACATGCAAATAATCCCAATATGAACAAGAATGAATGACACCAAAGTTATATGTGAACTAAGATTCCAAGATTTTTTTTGCAATTGGTCTATAACGCAACAACATTCTAGAGACATAGAACATTGATTACTCTAGCTAATTTAAACGAGAAATTGATCTAAGAATAAATAAGTCAACATTTACATGGACTATTGGGACCCATGGCCATGAAGCTTTTACTTTGTTTGTATAGTTGCAATTGAATCTCCTTATGAGTAGATATTGTGTTTACAGTAGTTTTTCCATCTGTGGGTTTAGTTTTGGCAGGCTTAAATGTTGGCTTACCCTGAAAACATTTGGATGATGATGTTTTCTCTTGATACTTAAGTTTTCTTATTGCTAGGAGTTTAGTCTTGTGAATCTTGAGAGTTTAACAAAGTTGATCAAACGAAGGAGAGGTCTCAAAGAGAACACTCTCCTGAAGAGGTGGCAAGAGACTCTAAAGGAATAAGTCCTGAAGTTTAGAATATGAAAGTACATTAGACATCTTACCTAAATATTTTTCGTATCGCAAGACATAATCATATAAGTGTTTTTTAGACCCTTGTTTGAGCTGTGAAAGTTGAGCGTAGGAGATCTTAGAGCCAATGTCGATAGAAAAATGTGTGAGAAAGGCATCGACCTTATGCTTGAAAGAGACTACCGAATGTACGTGTAGGTCATAGAACCAACACATCGCATAGTCTTGAAAACTACGAGCAAAAAGCTTAGATAGTATAGTGTGATCATTCACGTAGTCAAGGCATGCTAAATGAAATACTTAGAGATGCTCTTTTAGATCCCCATGAACTTTAAAGATAGGTAGCTTAGGAGAGACAAAATTATGTGGCAATGGATAGGTCGATATGGTAGGAGAGAAAGGAGTATGCAACAATATTGTAGAGTCTAAAGATGTTGTTGCACATGAGGTAGCTAGTTGAAGCTAAATAATTTTAGTTTGCAAGTTTGGATATAAAGAGGACAAATCTACAGAATTCGAAGAAGAACTGAGGTGTGGATGAGGAGTACCAAGGTGAATAGTGTCATATTAAAATTAAATTGAGAATACAAAACAAATGATGATCTTCGTAATCCCACTTTAAAAAGTAATAAAATATATGAATGTTTATAGGCGATCTTAAGGTTTTGCCATGTTCTAGATTTAACGAAACATGTTAGAAGGCTTGAAAACACACCAATAAGAAGTTAAATACAAAAAAATGGCTCGATGTGACTATGGAAATTGTTATAAGAGACATTAAATCCACAAACAACATGTCAACACACACAACAAGCAAAATAACCTGTAAAATACATAAAATGTCAATAGACAAAAGGGTTCAATCTTATCAGACACGATAGAAAGTAAACCAATAAAAATTAGCATAAAAACAATGTTACAAAAAACTCTAACAACCTACGTCAAATTTGAACATGAAGGAGTTCATCACCCACACTCATGGGGTGAATTCCTCAGATTGTTCAACGATTTTGATATTAAGTGCTCTCAAGTAAGATACTTCACGCAAAATGGATTTAGCATTGTGTCATTACAATGTGTAATTGGATATTTAGCTTAATAATTTTGAGAGGTATTTCCAAGAGATATTGTGCATGATAATCCTACATTCATGGAATGATTTTTAACCTTGAGGGTAGAATGTTTATTTTTTAGATGTTCAGGATGAGATTAGTGAGAGAGATGATTAATCCATTTTAAGGATCGAGGGGGATTGGGTGAGTGAATAATGATAAAATATTGAAAGTGCATTGAAAAAGGGGGATAGTGGATAATTGACCAGATTATTTCATTTGGTAGTATGAGATATGGAGGATAGTGGATAATTGACTAGATTATTCTATTCAGTAGTGGGACACATGGAGGATAATAGAGAATTAATATAACAAATAATGTGGATGGGATGATGAACATCATTTGACTAGGTGTAAATATTAATTAATAAATAATTAACATCGATTAATTAGCTAT
Organism: Taxus chinensis; assembly: GCA_019776745.2. Classification (NCBI taxonomy): domain Eukaryota; kingdom Viridiplantae; phylum Streptophyta; class Pinopsida; order Cupressales; family Taxaceae; genus Taxus; species Taxus chinensis. Next base: position 408,004,784 of record CM034150.1, read on the forward strand.
TAATTATTCATGAGATTTTTATGGGATTGAGGTAGGATGGATGGTGGACTTAATTAATTAATGAGATGGTAGAATTCAAGTGTCTACACTTTCTCAAACTCAACGATATTTGTTTTTTTTTAGGTGACAGGTTTGATCATGGAAGAACATGTCATGAATTCATTAGGTCAAGTTCATCTTAGTGAAAACCCATCTCCAATACATGTTGTGAACAAAGAAGACATAAAATTTTGAACCTCTATGACATTGCACCTTTACAATTTTGCCCTATTCTTATAAGTCTTATACAAATACAATTTACATGAGAAAATGATGCTCCTAAGGATCATAGAAGTTTCTTATTGTCCTAAAAATTGTGTGCGATATAATGACTTGCATTAAATAATGATACGACCCGTATAAAAATAGAAGAAGCATATTCACAACAGAAGCAAAGATATCTAAGTAGTCAACACCAACAAACTAGGAGAAACCCTTAGCTACAAGTCACACTTTATACTTTTTGAGGTTACCATCAACACCATACTTTGTTCGGCATACCAACTTACACTGAACCATTTTTATCCCTTTCGGAATAGGGGTGATATCCCAAGTATGATTCTTCATGAGAGAGGAAGACTCCTCCATCGTAGAATCCAACTCAAGAATCCTGGTAGCCTCTTGAAAAGACTGAGGGTCAAAAGTGGAGGTGAAGAATGTGTGGGGTCTAATAAACTCTACATTTTTTAATCTCTCATATGAAGAATACCCTATCTAATCTCCAACACTCTGCTAGGTCTTCCTAGCCTAGCGAGGACAAGGAGGAGGGTTAGGATCAGAATCTATTTAATCTTCACTCAAGTGAGAGGGGACATAATCCTCATCGTCATTATAAATTGGGATGGGTAGGAGGATTATGATCAGGAGGATCAGCAAAATCATCATTAAAAGGGTCCAAATTAGAGTTGGAAAGGGGAAAAGGACCTCAACATGCAGAGAAGTGGAAGTAGAAGAAGAATCGTAAAACTTCATTCTTCTCTCAATATAAATTTGATGAGTGGTGGGGCTCAATAATTTATATCCCTTCACACCATCAGGATACCTTACAAAGATACAAGGTCTAGATTTTCGTTCCAAGGCCCTTCATTTCTTTTTTCAGAATCTAAGCCATATCAGTTGATCCAAATAAACAAAAGTGCTCAACATCAGGTTTACATCCATACCAAGCCTCAAAGGGTGTCATCTATTTTACTGCTTTGTGTAGAATGAAATTCTAAATGTAACAAGCACAATTCATGGCTTTGGCTTAATAATGTGGAGGAAAGGATTTATAATAAACCATGCAAGTGGCCATATCCTTAAGTTAACTATTCTTTCTTTCCATAGATCTATTTTGTGAAGGGTTATAAGAAATTTTAGGCTATAAAACAATCCCTTCATATGTGTAAAAATAATCAAACATATTACTCACATACTTTCCTCCATGTCAGTTTGAAGAACCTTGATTGACCTTTTGGATTATTTCTGAATGAGAACCTTGAATTCTCAAAAGTGATGGAAAACTTCATATTTTTGTTTGAGAAAGTAAACCATGGTATAACATGAAAATTCATCAGTAAAGGTAAGTATATAAAGAGCTCTAGTGAACGAAGAAGATGGAAAGTGGCTAGAAATATCACTATGAACAAGATATAAGGGATGAGAATCTCTCTAGCTTTTTCACTTGTCAAAAATTTCTTCGGGGTGCTTCCCAAGGGACCTTAGAAAATTTTACTTGATGAAACATGTTTTCCATCTCATGTTGGATAAAATTTTCAAGGTAACGATATTTTAATTGACCAAAAATCTTGTGTCATAGCTTATTAACCTCATCAGTATGAGTAAGAAAAGTAGTGGGTGAAGATTATGAAGTAAAGTGGGAAATTATGTACAACTAAGACTGGTGATCTACCTTTCCCTCATCTATTGTAGTCTCACTATGAAGCTCATGAATGATTACCGAGTTTGGAAAAAATTCCACTCACATTCCTTCACCAATATGATTGATTTGGTAACTAATGGAAGATTGGTATAGATATTGGGAACACTTAAAATTTTTTTAAAGGTCCCACCATCTACTTCTACTGATCCACTACTAGCAGCGGACACTGAAGTGTCCTCACACAAAGTGATTTGGGACATACCAAACAATTCAATTTCAGAAAACTAAACATGTTAATAGCCCATGTGGTGAAAGGTACTAGAATATATGACCCATTTTGATGACAAAGTAACTCTTGCTACAAGGGAATTACCTTTCTTCTTCTCATATTTGTATTCCTTTTCTTTGGAAGACTCAGGTTTTGAAGAATTTTTCTTGATAAACTCAGGAATACATATATTATATTTCTCAAGTAAATAAGTTAGGCGGTTAATTTTTCTTCTCATGCATTGATGATCTTCATTTCATAACTTATTGCAATAGGAAAACTTACACTTTTGCTTCTTTTCTTTAGGCTTAGAAATAGAAGTGTTCATGTTGGGTTTGGTTTGGGTGGTCTTAGCTTCTTTCTTAGGTTGGTCCATTTTATCTTTCTTCTTTTCCTTTTTTTTTTCCTTTCCTTTACTAGAAATTGGAACTAAGACATGTCACTTGGACTTGATTGCTCCCATTTGAATCAACTTGTCCTATTCTCAAATGAGTTGGTATAAAATATTATCAAATAAGGGCATCTTGCAACCAGTCCTTAAAGCTTATTTCATGGCATGAAAGGTAGAAATGAAGACAAATAATTTGAGTCCAATCTTAGAGAGTGGATAAGATCATTTGGGAATCCTTTTTGTCAACTACACATTCTTTCAACAAAAATATAGTGTGATTTTTTAAAAATAAGAAGGCCTATAGGTTATCAAATCTATTAGGAGTTAATCCTAGCACTTCATTCTCCAATTCATGGGTTCTCATGTCATCTTGTTTTCCAAATTTACCATCAAAATTTTTCCAAGCTCCATTAGGTGTTGTGGAAGATAAAGTCAGGAGATATGGAAATAAAAATAAGACCTAAGGATTCATAACATCGGTTGCACCACCTAGATTTCTCAGGTTTGGATGTTGGTTCTTTCTCCACTCCTATAGTGATCTGGTATAACTCTTTACCCCATAATTTTATAATCACATTATATCCCCATTCAAATAAGTTAAATGGTGTGAGATAAGGAACAAAAAAATAATCCATCATGAGGAGAGAGAAATAAAGAATGCAGAAAGAAAGGAAACACAAAAACACACCCTAAAATAATATTTTCACCCGCTTGTTTGCGGAAATTTATATCTTAGTGCATTGATTACAATCAGATGTGTTTTTGCAACGTGAAACATTTGGCCACTCACATTACAATTTATATAAAAGTGTGCAATTGGGGATACCACAATGATTTTATAACTCTCATAGAAAAGTGACACCGTAACAAACACAAAACAAGGAAAAAATAAGCAAGAGGGAAAAAAACTAAGTTTTGTGTGAGAAACAACATCTCACATCAGTTTGGAGATCCATTTCCGCAAGGTTATGGAAGATATGGTCACTAACTTGTAATAAATAATAAGATCTTGAAAAAATACAAAAATGACTCATGAATGAGTCGATGACCTCCACAAATGCAAAAGAAACACCTTCACAAAATGAAAATTACTTAAAAAAAACACATTAGAAAAACACCCAATAATGCTACATTCAAGGTTTCCCTGATTACTTTGGTTTAACAATTTGTTTTTAAAAGGTGTTAAAATTTTAATTAACCCCTAAATAATTATATGACCTAATTAATTTAAAAGCTTACCTTTTAAATAAACTTAACCCTATGTTTAAAGAATAAAGCTAAATTTTTATGTATAACCTAAGGTTAAAAAAATAAATCTTTTTGATTAAAAAAACATAAGCTAGGTTAAAAATATGGAAGAGAGTTATTTAAAATGCAGTTAAATGTCAAAAAGAGTACCAAGTGGCTCGGTGGGAGAGTGTTGGTTCGAAAATCTGTCGCTTGGGCAGATTTATGGATAAACGAGTCAACAGTGTGCAGGGCATAGCCCCTCTTTGAGTCAGCAAAGCGAAACTGGTTTATTGCTATTCTACCAACAAGAATATGTGCAAGTCTCACAAAATTCTGCCTTCGGGGGTTTGGGATCTCATCCTAGTAGGGTTATTTCCGACTGCGGAAAGAAAGGAATGGAAGAGAAGATGAAGAAAGATCAGATCCGAAGAAAGAAAAGAAATGAATTCCAAGGCAGAAAGGTCAGAGGGTTTATGTTTTGGGATTGGTAGTAAACAGAGCCAAACCTACTTACATAAACGAACAAAGCAATACTGATGAATAAATGAAAATAAAACAGAAGTAGATCCAATAGAATAAACACACAGATCTAACGTAAGAAAGATCTAATGCAAATAACACATGTATTCAGCACAAAGTCTAAATATTGTATTAATATTTCCTTCTTTTACAAAAAGCTCAAAGTATTTTCTTCTCACTTCTATTTTTCATCTGAAAAGTATCCACACCTCTAATACAACAAGTATTTGAGTATTTATATAAGAAGAAGAAGAAGAAGGAAGGCAAAAAGGAACCAACCACCTATTCACAAAATATCTACAAAAATATCTCAAAGTCATGTTGAATTTTAACAACTTGATGGATGACATCATCCCATGGTGCAACATGGATGATGTCATCATTCGTGCCAACATGCTTTAGACATTTACAAAAAGAAAGTCGAAGAAGAGAGAGATTATTCATCGTTGTCATCCCGCGGCTGAAAGGGGATATCCTGCTGCTGCTGCTTGGGTGACGAGATGTGGAATTGGGCACGGTATTCCATGAACTTGCTGATCATAGGCTCTAATTGATCCTGGGAAGGATCCTTGTGTCGCTCACTGATCACCTCGCAAGTCTCCCGCTCGTCTACGGGCTTCTCTGGGAGTTTGGAATATTCTTTCTCTTTTTCTATTAGGAATCCAATGAAGTCTCGACAGGCCAGCAGGTTATTGATGGATTCTGCATCAAAAGTGACCTCTGGCCCCAGCCCTTGCGAAACGATCTCCTTAAAAATCTGAATGGTTTCATCAACCTTCCTTAAGGTGAAAGAAGGAGTAAGCAACCCTGGGGACATGTTGAGAATGATCTGTTCCATCTGATGCATTGCGTCCAGGGCTTCTTCTTTTACCTTATCGATATTTTCAAGGACGAATTCTAGTTGATCCATCCGGTAATCCAGAGTGGAAAGGACTTTATTGAGGGCTCTGGGATGACCGAAAACGTCGAACTTAACCAGATCTTCGACTGAACAGTCGAACATTTTTTGAAAGGTCTCATGCTGCAGCCTAGCATAGTCCAGCTCTTCTGATATGTGTCCTGCTAACGCTTGGAGTTCCTTGTTCGTCTTGTTGATGTTCAAATATAAATCGGTGAACTTAGAGATTACTCTTTCACTGTCTTTGAGGATCTGGGTCCTCCAGGCGGAAACTGCCATACCCTGCTCACCGATCTTTGCATATTCATCAATTTTATCCTAACTCAGAGGCTCAGCAGTTTCGGTGGCAGTTGTGGGAGGTGCACTGCCCATCTTCTGTAAGGCGTGGAGCAGATGTTTATTTTTCTCTTTCAGTAGCCTTTTCTCTTCTTTTGCTTCTTAAAGCTTCTTGCAGAGGGCGTCAACTGCAGATAGGGCCTCTCCCTGAAGGCTTTCAGAAGATGCCCCCATTGTGACTTGAGTCACTGTATAATCTGTCGAGGACAGATCCTTTTTATCCTTCAGAGGGTTGGGGTATGCGATCTCTATTACCCTCTCTCCCGAAGCACTCTGAGAGAAGCGTGTGATGGGCTTCTACTTCTTTGCCCCTTTTGACAGGATTACGGAGAAGTCCATCGGAGCGATGGGAACTTTCCTTTTCTGCTGACTCAGGTGCTGGGAGATCCAGGCTGGACTTATGGGAGAAGGACCAGAAACAGAGAAGGGGGCAACTGCAGTAGTAGAAGGGAAAAACGTGGAGACACTTGGAGGCGGCATTGAGAGGGAGGCCGAGGAAGCACTCACGGGAGGAAGAGATACTGCAGGAGAGGAAGACATAGGAAGAGAGGGGAACTCAGAGATGAGGGAAGAAATGGAGGGGGACAGGTTCGTAAGAGAAGAGAAGATGGACAAAGAAGCAGGAGGAACAGTAGAAGAAGGGGGAGAGGACACGACCAAAGGAATGGTCGCTTGAGTCACTCGAGGAGGGGAAGGAGGAGAAGGAGAAGGAACAGAAGGGACCTCAGTTGTTGCAACAGTGGCGACATCCTGAGTGGATGGGCCTATTGGAACATCTTCCGCCGCTTCTTCCTCTGAGTTTTTCAGGATTTTAACCCGTTCTTGTGAAGCGGAAAGAGGAATTTCTGGAGCTTCCTCTTGGGTGGAACTGGATTCACCCTCTTTACCTTTACCCTTGCCTTTTGGCTGCTGTTTTGATCGAGGAGGTGCGTTACCCAACGGAGAGGTTGTGAAATCAACCCCGAGGTAGATGAGTCCGTTCATTCGGCACCAATGCTCTGTTCTGCGTAGAGTTTCCTTGACTCTCTCCTTAATTGTCTGAGGTGCTTTGGTTCTATCAATCAATGCAAAAGGCCAATCGTCCCCACCTGTGTCAAGATACACTTGATCCACTTCTTGGTCAGTAGTTTGGTAGCCTTTTGGGATGATGGCTACCCCGTACTGGATGATTTCTGCTAAGGCCAAGTGTGAATGATCCTTCCTCCTGAGCTCAACCTCATGATATATATCGATGTAGATATCTTCGATTTGAGGGATATGGATTGGATTGAGCTTGGCCCTAGGTAGACAATTTCTCGGGTCGAAGGTGGGCCTTGCTGGGAAATTATGTTTCAAATTCAGTAGCTCCAGCTCTACAAACAGGTCTTTTGCCTTGTGGTGAGTGAGACATGTATACCTACCCACTATGAGGGGGAAAGGAGTTCCACCCTTCGTTCTCTTGAGGCATTTCTCATGGTAGGTGATTAGCTGTCTTGACAGCTCTAGCAGAATCAATTTGGGACCAACATACCTTGGTAGTTTAATTGGTTCTCCCAAGAAGTTAGCCGCCCTTAGATAAGTGAATGTGGGGAATTGAGTGAACAGGGCCCCCCATTTCTCCGTGGCTGCCACGATGCTCTTGGTCGTACGACCGTGAGTCATATTCGGCCTCAACAAGCAGATGATGAAATAAAAAAATGCATCATTGATCTTTGTAAATTGGGGGATGCTATTTTCCAGCTTTAGTTCTAGATAATATTCATAGATTTTAACTTGGGGCCAAACCCCGCACCGCATCAGAGCTGGGTAGTCCCTTTCTGAAGTTGCAGCGTAAACAACATAGGAATTCATGTAGAACTTCCTTGTTGTGGAAAGTTGTTGTAGCTGCTCTGATATTGTGTTGCTTATGATTTCTGCCCACTCAAAGCATTGATCGGGCACATTTTTGTTCATTGTTTCCAAATACCGCAACATCCATTTGTGGAAGTAGTGGGCGTCAGGAAGCCCAAACACCCTGCTCAGGAACGTGATTGTGTCACTGAGCTCCTCTGAAAAATCACTACGGTGAATGACCTGTGGCCACCGAGTCACCACCTTTTTATTTTTTAGATATACCTCATTTATCAGCTGCATGCACTGATCTTCATTGTCGTCCCAGGCTTTGATGCAGTCTTCCCGGCTTACGGCCACAAAGTGCCGGTGGTGAGGGATGTCGAACATTATTTCAAAATGGTGGGAAGTGAGGTTGATTATAACCTCACCCTTCTCATTGTGGACACATCTTGTGTCTTTGTTGTAGCATCGGGCTACCACCATCATAAATTCATTATTAACTGCACTGACTGGGATTCCCCCAGTAAAATGCAGGGTACTACCTATCAATTTGTCCATCCATGGACTTCGTGTGACCTTCCTGGTTTTGGTCCAGAACTCCTCCATATCAATGTGTCAGAGATCTGAGTCTCTGATATCTAGATCACACTTTGCCTGGGACTCGGGCATTCTGACCCTCTGATATTTATACTTCATTTCTTCTTCCGTGAGCTTGGCCTTGCCTTTAGATTTGATAGGTTTCTTGTTTGATGTTGACATATGTTCTTCTGAACTTAGTTGCTGATCTACAACAATAAGAAGTGAAACCCAATTGAAGAAAGCTGTGTCAGCTGTTTGATTTTCCATTGAAATGTTGACAGAAGAAAGAGTTAGCAATTTAAAGGCCTCAGGGCGCAGGGCGCATGAATACTGCAGGTTGCAGGGTTAAATAGTAAGGCGCACAGGAAAGGGATGCTGCAGGGGAGAAATCAGCACTAAAGGGCGCATGGTGCATGGATACTGCAAATTACATTCTTTGTTGTTGTAAGCACAAGTGCACCTGTGCCATATGTATGCATTTTATAAAGGGCGCATGGATTCTTTATGTTACACGGGAATAGGATGCGCCCGTGGCGCATATAATTTTTATGTTGCATGGAACTTTGGTGCGCCAGAGGTGCATATAAGGTTTGTGTAACATATGCTTTTAGTGCGCTAAAGAGAACTTGGCGTGGCACATGGAAGTTATGCATAACATGATGTTGTTGTAATGAGGGATGCGCCTGCGCCGTTTAAATCTTTGCACTTGGCACAGGTTTGACTAGTGTTGCACAGATGTAGGGTGCACCAAAGGGCGCATGTTTTAACGATGCAACAAATGAGTTTGGCACACCATAAGGGGGCGTGAGGAAAGTGTTTGCAACAAACTAAGGAAGTGCGCCTTGAGGGCACAACTTTTCATGATGTAGCAGGCAGGGAATGTGCGCCATTGGCGCGGCTACTCTTTGTGTAACAGGGGTGATAGATGCGCCAAGGGAGAAGAAAAATACAATTTCTTTTTAGGCTTCAGTTCTTTCTCTGAGGGGTTTTACATATGGTTTAGCTCCTTTTGCAGGGTCGTTTGGGTGATGAAGGGGCTTAAACAAAGGGTTTCAAGCCATCATTTCAAGACAGAGTTTCCTCTACCAGCAGATCTGGAAAGAGGGGGAAGAACATGGGGGAGAATGGAAAAGGCAGCAAGGAAGGGGAGAAAATTCATGATTCACAGTCCTTCCAATCCAAACCATACCAACAAGCAGCCAAAAACCACAAACACAAAAATGCATAAAAGATAGAGGACCTCTTACCAGGATAAATAGTGGAGAAGTGTGCAAACGGGTCCACGAAAAGATTCGAAAGTGATAGGGCTGGTGCGCTGACAGGTACAGAGAAAAATAATCATGTGATTGTGTTTGGTGACAATGACAGCACAGACGTGCCTATTTATAGGCGAGGTGATAATAAATGCGCCACCAACTTTTCAAGTGGCGCACCAAAAGAGCTGTCGACACAAGAAAACATGCGCCCTTTGGCGCACCAAAACGTCTGTTGACACGAGAAAGCATGCGCCAAAGGTTTTCAAGGGGGTGCATTAAAAGTTGATGTTGCATAGTCATTATGTGCGCCCGGCCAAAAAAGACCAAAAAAGACTAAGTTCGGAAAACTAGATTTCCCAGGAAGGGATTTTGCAACGTTCCGAACACAAGGGATCCCTGACGAGGGACCAGAACAAAATTTTGGTAAGGTTATCTGTAAAATTGCCCTTGCCAATTTTACGGGATAACAGCAGGCTCTTTCTAGGGACTATCTCTGAGCGAACCTCAGGGGTAGAGAATCCTAGATCTCAAGTGCCTATTCATTGGGTAACAGAGTTAAAAACAAGGGCGACCGGAGGGCGAACAAAAGGGAACACACAACAAACATAAAGAAAACACATGACAAAAACAAACACACAACTAAAGTAAACTGTACAAAGAAGAGAGCAAGCTCTACTTCCTAAAGATTTTCAGATGCTGCCCGCTATAGGGAAGCGGGAGTTCGGTTCCATCCAGATATGAGAGATAGAAACTATTCTCTCCGTTGAGCTGCTTGATCTTGAAGGGCTCTCTCCACAGGGAATCAAACTTTCCATGCATGCCTTTTGGATCTCTTCGTTTGTCCCACAGAAGGACGAGGTCTCCCACCTGAAAATTTCTTTGCTTAGCTTTCTTATCGAACAGTCTCTTGACTTGATTCTGATGCTCGGTGATCTTTTCGACCACTCTTACTCTCTTCTCTTCGAGTTCTGCTAGATACATGAACCTCTTTTCGAGAGAATTTTGGAAAGTTTCATTTTTAGTTGCTCATGCCAAGCACAGAGCAGGGATTTCATCAGAAATGGGGAGCTCGGCATCGGTGCCATATAACACTTGAAAAGGTGACATGCCGAGAGATCTCTTGGGAGTAATACGATCTACCCACAAAGCGTCGTATAAGGACTTGTGCCACATTCGTTGATTCTCATCCACTAGCTTTCGTATGATGGTCACCAAGTTTTTGTTACTGGATTCTGCCTGACCATTTCCATGAGGGTAATAATCTGAGGCGTGAGCCAAAGTTATCCCGTATTCGTAGCAAAAACTAATAACTTCCCATGAAGAGAAGTTAGAAGCATTATCAGCAACAATCTTATTCGGAACGCCAAATCTGACAATGATATTTTCTTTGATGAAACTGCAAACAACTTCAGAAGTGGCATGTTTGACAGGTATGGCTTCCACCCACTTGGTGAAGTAATCCGTTGCTGTTAGGACATAACTATGTCTGACGCTTGATTGGGGATTGAGTGCGCCAATAAAATCAATTCCCCACTACTTGAATGGTTCGTCAACAACAACCAGCTTGAGGGGAAAAGCAGCCAACTTGGGCTTGCCGACGAACTGTTGGCAAGGTTCACACTTTGCTACCCAGGTGGCTGCATCTTGGAAGAGCGTCGACCAATAGTACCTGGCCCGAATGATCTTGTGTGCTGTCATGGAAGAGGAGAAATGGCCTCCACAGGCTGAATTATGAAAACTTTCAAGTAACTTCACCTGCTGTGGCTTGTTGACACATCGCAAGAAGACACCATCTATCCCGCATTTGTATAAACCGTCATCCTAGATGACATATTTGGATGCTCTGAGCTTTAGAGTGCGCTTCTCCTTTGTAGTTAGGTGAGCTGGGAATTCACCGTAGGTGAGGAAGAAAGTAATATCAGAATACCATTCATCACTGGTTGTGACAAATAGGACCAGAGGCAGTGAATCAGGTTTTTCCAACCGGTCTTGTGCTTCATTGGTACAATCATCCTTTTCTCCAGAAACTTCTGACCCTTGGTTTTCGGCCATAAGTTGACACAAGCCTTTGCCTCTTACCAACTTGGTTGGTTTTATATCTAAATCATACTCCTGGACCTTTGCAATCCAATTTCCGCGCAAGCTTCCTAACTCATGTTGAGTTAAGATTGAATTGACCGCCGTGTCAGGGACCAGCACCACTGTATGAGAATTTAAAATGTAATACCTGAAGTTTTTGACTGCTTTGACAACGACGAAGGCATGCTTTTCCAAGTGAGACATTTTTAATTTGTGAGGCTTGAGGAAAGAGCTCATGAACGCAATCGGAGATTCAGCATCCTCAGAATTCTTTTGCATCAAGATGGCAGACACAGTATGCTCAGATGCATAGCTATACATGATAAAATATTTGGAGAAATCGGGGCATACCAGGACTGGTGCATGAGCGACGGAAGATTTTATCTCTTTGAATGACCTTTTCCCTTCCTCGCTCCATCAGAAAGTTGGTGACCCTTTCATCATGTCCAATATATGACGAGTCTTCTCAGCAAAGTCAGGAACAAAATTCCTGAGAAAGTTCACCTTTCCGAAGAAAGAATGAACGCTAGTATTGCTTGTAGGAAAAGTAAGGCTCTGAATAGCCTTAACTCTTTCGGTATCTATCTTCGTTCCTTCTTCGCTAACAACATGCCCTAGCAACTTTCCTTCTGTGACTCCAAAAATAGACTTTTTCAGGTTCAGGGAAATCCCATGCTCTCGGCATCTGGCCAATACTTGCTCTAGGTGATCACAATGATCACTTCGTTGTTTAGAGAACACAGTTAAGTCATCTAGATAAACCACAATGACCTTCCCCATCATACCTTTGAATGCAAGGTCCATGGCCCGCTGAAAAGTGGCACTAGCATTGGTTAGGATGAAAGGCATCCTGTTGTAGGCAAACGTACCCCAGGGAGTAGTGAATGTTGTTTTAAATTGATCTTCAGGTGAGACTTCAATCTGATTGTAGCCCGAAAAACCATCAAGCATGGACAACAATTCTGATCCAGTTACTGCTTGCAGAACTTGATCCATTATAGGGAGTGGGTAGTTGTCTTTCAAGGAAGCTTGATTCATGTTTTGAAAATCTATGCATATGCGTATTTCACTGTTTTTCTTGCATACTGGCACAATGTTTACTACCCAAGTACTGTGATGGATAGGAAAAATGATTCTCGCATCCAGCATTTTCTGAATTTCAGCCTGGATAGTACCTGAGATCTTAGGGTTATAATGCCTCTATTTCTGGCGAAAGGGCTTGACATCTTCTTTCAACGGGATGTCATGCTGGACGTCCTTTGGCTTAAAAGACTTTAGATTGGCGTAGGACCATGCCAATACATCCATGTATTTCTTCAGCAGTTTGACAAACTTCCGCTTCTCTTCGGGTGTGCAACATTTTCCAATGTTAACATATATCTCATTAATGCATGGCTATATGTTAATGGTGTATGGAAGCTAGTTTGAAGTTGTTTAAGGGTTTTAACAAGATTAATTCACCCCCAGTCCATTTTTTATTCCAACATAGTATGTATTATAAATCCCTAAAATACCTTTTGACTCACCATGTGTGAGGTCAATAATTCCTAAGATCTAAATAAAAGTTGAAAATATACCTCACACCAATAGTTACAGTTTGATAGTTTAGGTCATTGATGTCACATAGAATTTATGGAAAAGGAAGAGTGAAAGAACATATGGGTCAAGTGGGTTTCCATGGTGCTCATTGGTTCAAATTGTTTTCAGGAAGCTTCAAGCAAGTCTTAGGTTGGTTTCAAGGTACTTCAAGCTCAAATAATGATGTGGTTGATCTATAAAGGAAAATTATAGGTTGGTTTGCTAGATTAAAATGGTCTATAGGTTATTAATGTTGTTGAAATCTTGGGCAAGAGCTCTCACATGGTGTATTAGGTCATCTGGTGGAAGTTACAGTTGAAATTTGCCCATTCAAGCCTGTTTTTGGATCCTGATGAGGTGCGAGAAGTTAGTAAAGGTCATGAAAAGGTCATATAAGCATGGGAGTAGCATAAATTTTTTTTCTAGGGCATGTGTGAGCAATAACAAGGCTTATTTTGGCTCTTGGAGGAAAATTTCAAAAGCTAGCAAAAGTTAAATTTGAGAACTAACAATGTAGGTTGAGGTAAGTGGGATAGGTTGGAATATTACATGAATAATTATGGATAAATAGATCATGGATCCTATATAGGGGTTTCTTTTGGTGCTTCATGCCAAATTTCATCAAGTTTTGAGATGGTATGTGAAAGTTATGTTAATTATTCTAAAACAGACTTTTTGAAAAGTAAATAATGAGTTGTTTGTATTTTTAGCACCCAAGAAAAATATGAATACTCATTTTGATAAATCATAGAATAAATTTTTGGATAGGAATCCAAGCTTGAAGTATGGCAAAGATTTTTCAGGAAAATTGGATGAGTATTAGAGAAGATATAATCATTCTTCTAACATGTTATTTCTCTGCTCAGGTTTTTTTTGGAAGCTTTGGATTGAAATGAGTTGTATTTGTTTTTCTTGTCAAATTTTTGAATAAGTGCATATTTTTAGAGTTCAATGAGGCTTTCTTCATACTATAGTGATTAATAGCATGATCTTCAAGTTCATTTCTTAGCCAAGTCATCTCAGTTTTTGCAAGGAAATGCTCACATAATCACGTAGTTGAAAGGTATAATCATGTCATAGTTCTCATAGGTTTTGATTGAAATGATTTTTTTTTCTAGCTATCCTCTATAGGTATATGGTGAGTTGATTAATTTCATAGTTTTTTCTTGCAGTGAGTTGAAAGCACAAACATCTTGTTCCCATATTGTTTTGTGTTTCCTTGATGAGAAAACAACATATAAGGATATGTTTGAAGATAATTTATAATTGAAACCTCTCTACCAAGACTTGGAGTGAAATATTCTATCTTATCTTGAGGAACATATGTCAAATAAGGTGATTCAATGTGTAAGTTAAGGAATTATGAGAAAAATTTGTATTTGCATCTACTAACAGTGACAATGTGAGTATAGTTTCACTATACATCTTGAAAGTATCATACAAAGGTGTGTGTTTAGAGTATGAATAAGGTGTGATTGGTTCTCTAAGAACATAAAGAATATCTCATTCTTCCTACATGAAAATCAAGGATTATTTTGTACCTTGTTTCATCAAATTTGAACTCAACATGCTTAGTCAGGTCTCCATGCTAAACTATTGTTGACTATTCTATGTTATTTGGGAGTTGTTTTGAATCATTCCCTCTTGAAAACTAATTGGGAAATATGGAATTTGGTCTCAAAAAGTCATAGGAAGTTGAATTTTCAATTTTCATCCAAAATTTCTCAAGAAATAATTTGTTTTGTGTGCTCAGGTTTCTACAATGGATTTAACCTCAAGTCTAGGGTTCAAAGGAGGGTCTCAATCATTTATTCTTTTTAAACCAACCAAAAATCAATTTTTTTTATGTAGAATCATTTGTTTTATGGTCACATCAAAGTTGTAAAAATAATATTTCATTTTTGTCAATAAACCGAAGAGAATTCTTTGACATTTTTCAAGCTCGTTCGTGCAAACTGTAACATGGTCGTATTTTTTATGTTTTCAATACAAATTTCATCGTCGAAAAAATTTAGAATCTTATGAAATTCATTCACAAACTATTTAATGGATAAATCAATGTAAGGATGATCTTTTTTTTGTTTTGAAATCACTTACACCTCATGATAGTGTGAAAGGGAAAAGACTGCAACTCTGTGTCATAACATAGTAAGTGGTCTTAATGCACTTTATTTCAATAAATATTTTGAAATAATTGAATTATATCCTTTGGACATATAATAAAAATTGATATTCATTTCTCAGTTGAAACTATTGAGTGCAATAACCTCATACTTCAAGGTTTATCAGAATTTCTCAAGACAGAGGTGAAGTGTTTGGTCTTCCAAACAGAGTTAGACCACTTTAGCTCAAACTAGGGTAGAAATTTGAGAAGGTGATAAATATTCAACAGTTAACAACTCTTAAAAACTCTCTCTCATCTCAATGAATAAGGTCAACATACACTTGTTTTTTCTTTATCAAGAAAAGTGTACTAAGTCAATGAGTTCTCAACTCACAAGTGAAATTTAAAGAGTCAAGATACATGTAAGAGCTCGAAGAAGTTAAGTTAGAAGTTGAAGAGGGTGAAATGTGAAGAGTATCATTTTCGTTTTTGTGGAAAAAATGTGTGTGAGTTGTTTAGAGATTGAGGTTGTGTATGGTTAAAAGTAACATAGATACAAAGACAAGAAATAAGGATTTTGTAGAGAGAACAAAATAGTGATCTAGAAGTTTGTGAAAGGAAAACATGCGACAGTCTTGAAACAAAAATAAAGTGAATTTAAAATGATTGTAGGAGAAAATAATATTAAAATTAGTATGAGGTTGTGAATTCTAGTTAATTAGTTGATAACATTGAAAACGGAGTCGAGAAAAATGTGAAACATTCAAAACAGAGACATAGAAAAAAAACATAGTATACAATGAGGTGTGATAAGTGAATGTCAAATATGAGATGTAGATATGAATGTGAAAAGGAGTTGTTTAATTATATGAGTGAATTAATCATACTCAAAGAGTATAGTGGGAGATATAAGCTTGTTTTCAGACTAAGATAAAGAGTTGTGAAGAGGCTTGAAGACTAGATTTATGACAGATGCTTAAAGATTGAATTAGATACCTGAAGATTGAATCATATTCTTGAAGGTTAAATTAGATGAATTATTTGAAGAAAATGCTAAGACAAAGACCTTGAGGATGATTGTACAGATTAATTCATGATTAGTATTAGAGACCCCTATATATGAGTTATGCATGAAAGAGGACATATGAATGATAAGAGGAAAGTTTATAATACTTGCAGCAGATTAAAGAACAAATAATAAGGATAAGAAAAAAAGAAGTGATAAAATCTAGAGGTCATCATCATTTGTGGGAGACAACAAGAAAAGTAGTGATCAAAATTTAAGAACAAGTATAAGTTGCAGTTTAACACATAGGGGATTGCATCCTCCTTGTAATTAGTAGCTTACAAAAGATCAATTATAGCTGATTAAATTCTAGGGAGTTGTGACTTCTTTAAAATTTGTAGCTTGCAAAAGGTCAAGTAGTTGCTTGAGTGAAGTATTCTTGAGGTTTTGGCCTCAAAATTTGAGTTGTAGCTTAACTTGAAATCATTGTAACTCATAGAACAAGTCCAAATCTAGTTCTTTGATTTCAGTGTGTTTTCTCCCATTTTGGGTTTCCCACTTTAAAAAAATTGTGTACTATCTCTCTTTCATTTTCTTGAGTATGAAGTAGAAATATATGAAAATTTTAATAATACACTGATTCGCCCCCCTCTCAATGTCCAAGTTTCCAACAATTGGTATCAGAGCCTAGTACTCTGGAATAAATTTAAAAAACTTGGAGTAGGTCCTTCCTGAATCATAAGGATGGTTATTAAAGTTATGCCTAACATCAATTCAAGAGAAAAATATATTAGTGAGGATGAAATATCAAATGAAGAGGAAGAAAAGGTAAATCTTGAAGTAGAATTGATAAATGCTTTGGAAGAACTGAAATATCAAAGGAAAAATAACAAGAAATTGAAGGCCAAGATGAAAGAGTATGAAGAGAAGATCAAGCTTCTTGAGGAGAGGAAAAATCATAAATATGAAGAGGGAGTAATAGATCTTGAGGGATAATTGGAGCTGGTTTCATCATCTCTCACAAAAAAAGAGAAAGAACATCTCAAAATTAGTGCAGAGCTGAAATATCAGGTTGAAATAGTGACAAAATCTTTACATGCCAAAGGAGAAACCTACGTGAGTTATGAAGAAGAGTTGATATATTTGAGATATGAATTAGAATAAGTAACAAAGAGACAAAATTTTTATAACAAGTTAGAAAAGAGATTTGAGTATCTAAATAAAATACTGGATAACCAGAAGGAAAAAGATGAAAAAACTAGACTAGGCTTCATTAAAGATCCTGTAAAGGAGAGTGAAGAAAACAAAGATTGTTCAAGTGGATAGTCAAACATGAAGAAAAATAGGAGGAAAAATTCAAGAAGGCCTAAACCTATTAGGAAACCTAACACTTTCAGGTATGAAATGAATTTTAATGGTTATTGTTATTCATGTTATGGTTTTAGACATAGAGCTAGGGACTATATGAAGAATTTTGATAGAGAACACCCATGGAGAAGTTGTAAAAATGAATATGAGAAGAATATAGTGTGTTTTAATTGCTAAGAAAAAGGACATGTAGAAAGAAACTGCTTATAGGAACCAATAAATCGATATAGGAAAGAAGAATACTCAAGGTGCAGGAGCTATGTTCTATGTTTCAATTGTCATAGGCAAGGTCATTTTGCAAGACACTGCCATACTCCCAGACATAATAACAGGTGGCATGAATTCAAAAGACAAGTTAAGAAGACTCCAAAGATGAAGATCAGTCCTAAAAATGAGACTAAGGAAGCCATGGTTAAAACATCCCCTGAAAAGAAGAAAGATAAATGGATATACAAGGTCAAGGAAATACAACCAAGAGTTGAGGAAGCAAAGAAGGATAAGAAAATAGTGTGGGTAGATGATGCAATCTCAAGAAAGAAATCAAAAATTGATGATTAATCCAAGAAGAGTGAATGTAAGCCAAGAACCAATCATGAAGAGAACTCACTCATGGTCAGAAAAAGAAAAGGAAATGAAACACACCACACATGTTTGACAAGCAATGAAGTCTCAGGAAATGAAGGTAGAATATCCAACAATACATCAAATAATATAGATAAGGCATCATAGAAAAGAGGAGGAAATGGTGAGTTATCAAGTTACTTTGATGACTTCCTATTGTTTTAAGGTGACCTTATGAGATGGTATTCCTTCTCTAGGATTCTAGAAGGCATGCATCAGTTGAAAAGAAACAAGATATGATCTTGAAAGTACTTTTTCATCAGTAGGTGTTGACATAAGAATTCAAAATGTTGCAAGGATTAAAAGAGTCTTAAGGTATGCTATTAAATCCTCTCATAAAATTCATGTTATTAACAAGTCTGTATGGAATTCATGGTTAAGTTTCTAGGAAAATAAAGTTGTAAGGTTGTTGTCATACTTTTGTAGCTCTAACCAAGTTTGTGCTTTAGTCAGTAAATAAAATTCCACTTTTCAAAATAGGGTTACGAAGAGAAGTCATAAGAAATATTTATATGATCTTTAAACAAAGTAAATTTGTGTCCTTATATTGATCCCAGTTGTGATAAATAAGTGTTTTGTAGTCTTCAAAAGGATTGTTTAATCAAATTTATGATAATAAGAAAGTTTCCCTCCTCAAGTGTTGCATGACAGTCCGTGATATTCTTTAAGTCATCAAAGTGTTGTCACAATAGATAAGCTCATTCTGCCACAAGTCTGATTGTTTCTCAAGAAACACTCCTTGTCATAAAGGGTAACATGTGTGAATATTTTATAGCAAAATCTCAAAATTTTGGGTCATGAAATGAGTAAGTACAAAGTCTTTGTCAAAGTGACGAGTTAAAGTTATCAAGCCTATACAAATGCTCAAATCTACAAGATTATCATTGTCATAACAGTAAATACAAGGGTCTGTATGAAAGGTTCCAAGGGAAGTAATTTTTTTTTGTTGAAGTCATGCTCAGAAGAAGGAGTAGATCTAAATAAACCTACAAGAAAAACCTAAGACTTTGAAAAATAAAAATACACTAAAAAGTTGAAGAAACCCTCCCTAAGGGTTTGAATTTTTTTCGAACTCTTAAAGTTTTGATTTACAATGACATAGTACAAATTGTGGAGGTATTAGTTAAGATGTTAGAGTACATGATTTCATAATACTTGATGTTAGAATACATGATGACTTATATCCTAAAGAAAAGCTCTTGAGATGTGGCTCCATCAAAAGAAGACAAAATAGTGATCTCTTCTTGATGTCAACGATTGTGTCAAGTATATTAAATGTCTACAGTGTTCCATTTGTTTAGAGTTCTGAATCTTGAAATCATGAAGAGAAATTTTATCCTTTGTGTTCTTATGTCAGTGATATGAGTAAATCAATGTTATCATAGAGTCTATACATGTTGCTTCATGATTGTAGATGAAGGAGATTACAAAGTCCTGTGCATAGTGTCTCAATGCTACACACAATCATGAATTGCTCCTAATGAAAATATTAAAGGCTCATGATAGAGTATTCAAGTTCAAGGTTTTTACAGTTCCCTATGGTGCTAAGGAGAGGTGAGTCATGGAGTTTAGGTCCATAAATTTTTTTATGGAATTAAGCTAACATAGGACATTGTGAGTGTTTTTAAAAGGCTTCATAATATGGCAAAGATTTTTCAGGAAAATTGGATGAGTATTAGAGAAGATATAATCATTCTTCTAACATGTTATTTCTCTGCTCAGGTTTTTTTTGGAAGCTTTGGATTGAAATGAGTTGTATTTGTTTTTCTTGTCAAATTTTTGAATAAGTGCATATTTTTAGAGTTCAATGAGGCTTTCTTCATACTATAGTGATTAATAGCATGATCTTCAAGTTCATTTCTCAGCCAAGTCATCTCAGTTTTTGCAAGGAAATGCTCACATAATCACGTAGTTGAAAGGTATAATCATGTCATAGTTCTCATAGGTTTTGATTGAAATGATTTTTTTTTCTAGCTATCCTCTATAGGTCTATGGTGAGTTGATTAATTTCATAGTTTTTTCTTGCAGTGAGTTGAAAGCACAAACATCTTGTTCCCATATTGTTTTGTGTTTCCTTGATGAGAAAACAACATATAAGGATATGTTTGAAGATAATTTATAATTGAAACCTCTCTACCAAGACTTGGAGTGAAATATTCTATCTTATCTTGAGGAACATATGTCAAATAAGGTGATTCAATGTGTAAGTTAAGGAATTATGAGAAAAATTTGTATTTGCATCTACTAACAGTGACAATGTGAGTATAGTTTCACTATACATCTTGAAAGTATCATACAAAGGTGTGTGTTTAGAGTATGAATAAGGTGTGATTGGTTCTCTAAGAACATAAAGAATATCTCATTCTTCCTACATGAAAATCAAGGCTTATTTTGTACCTTGTTTCATCAATTTTGAACTCAACATGCTTAGTCAGGTCTCCATGCTAAACTATTGTTGACTATTCTATGTTATTTGGGAGTTGTTTTGAATCATTCCCTCTTGAAAACTAATTGGGAAATATGGAATTTGGTCTCAAAAAGTCATAGGAAGTTGAATTTTCAATTTTCATCCAAAATTTCTCAAGAAATAATTTGTTTTGTGTGCTCAGGTTTCTACAATGGATTTAACCTCAAGTCTAGGGTTCAAAGGAGGGTCTCAATCATTTATTCTTTTTAAACCAACCAAAAATCATTTTTTTTTTATGTAGAATCATTTGTTTTAGGGTCACATCAAAGTTGTAAAAATAATATTTCATTTTTGTCAAGAAATCGAAGATAATTCTTTGACATTTTTCAAGCTCGTTCGTGCAAACTGTAACATGGTCGTATTTTTTATGTTTTCAATACAAATTTCATCGTCGAAAAAATTTAGAATCTTATGAAATTCATTCACAAACTATTTAATGGATAAATCAATGTAAGGATGATCTTTTTTTGTTTTGAAATCACTTACACCTCATGATAGTGTGAAAGGGAAAAGACTGCAACTCTGTGTCATAACATAGTAAGTGGTCTTAATGCACTTTATTTCAATAAATATTTTGAAATAATTGAATTATATCCTTTGGACATATAATAAAAATTGATATTCATTTCTCAGTTGAAACTATTGAGTGCAATAACCTCATACTTCAAGGTTTATCAGAATTTCTCAAGACAGAGGTGAAGTGTTTGGTCTTCCAAACAGAGTTAGACCACTTTAGCTCAAACTAGGGTAGAAATTTGAGAAGGTGATAAATATTCAACAGTTAACAACTCTTAAAAACTCTCTCTCATCTCAATGAATAAGGTCAACATACACTTGTTTTTCTTTATCAAGAAAAGTGTACTAAGTCAATGAGTTCTCAACTCACAAGTGAAATTTAAAGAGTCAAGATACATGTAAGAGCTCGAAGAAGTTAAGTTAGAAGTTGAAGAGGGTGAAATGTGAAGAGTATCATTTTCGTTTTTGTGGAAAAAATGTGTGTGAGTTGTTTAGAGATTGAGGTTGTGTATGGTTAAAAGTAACATAGATACAAAGACAAGAAATAAGGATTTTGTAGAGAGAACAAAATAGTGATCTAGAAGTTTGTGAAAGGAAAACATGCGACAGTCTTGAAACAAAAATAAAGTGAATTTAAAATGATTGTAGGAGAAAATAATATTAAAATTAGTATGAGGTTGTGAATTCTAGTTAATTAGTTGATAACATTGAAAACGGAGTCGAGAAAAATGTGAAACATTCAAAACAGAGACATAGAAAAAAAACATAGTATACAATGAGGTGTGATAAGTGAATGTCAAATATGAGATGTAGATATGAATGTGAAAAGGAGTTGTTTAATTATATGAGTGAATTAATCATACTCAAAGAGTATAGTGGGAGATATAAGCTTGTTTTCAGACTAAGATAAAGAGTTGTGAAGAGGCTTGAAGACTAGATTTATGACAGATGCTTAAAGATTGAATTAGATACCTGAAGATTGAATCATATTCTTGAAGGTTAAATTAGATGAATTATTTGAAGAAAATGCTAAGACAAAGACCTTGAGGATGATTGTACAGATTAATTCATGATTAGTATTAGAGACCCCTATATATGACTTATGCATAAAGAGGACATATGAAGATAAGAGGAAAGTTTATAATACTTGCAGCAAATTAAAGAACAAATAATAAGGATAAGAAAAAAAGAAGTGATAAAATCTAGAGGTCATCATCATTTGTGGGAGACAACAAGAAAAGTATGATCAAAATTTAAGAACAAGTCTAAGTTGCAGTTTAACACATCGGATTGCATCCTCCTTGTAATTAGTAGCTTACAAAAGATCAATTATAGCTGATTAAATTCTAGGGAGTTGTGACTTCTTTAAAATTTGTAGCTTGCAAAAGGTCAATAGTTGTTGAGTGAAGTATTCTTGAGGTTTTGGCCTCAAAATTTGAGTTGTAGCTTAACTTGAAATCATTGTAACTCATAGAACAAGTCCAAATCTAGTTCTTTGATTTCAGTGTGTTTTCTCCCATTTTGGGTTTCCCACCTAAAACACTGTGTACTGTCTCTCTTTCATTTTCTTGTGTATGGTTTCACACAATTTTCTTGACAAATTTTGTGAAGTAGAAACATATGAAAATTTGAATAAAACACTGATTCACCCCCCTCTTAGTGTCCAATTTTCTAACAATTGGTATCAAAACATGGTACTCTGGAATCAACTCTAACATCATGGATTACTTCCTTCCAGAATCACAAGCATGGTTATTGAAGAAAATCCTAGCACCAAGTAAAGAGACAAATATGTCAGTGAGGATGAAATATCAAATGAAGAGGAAGAAGAGGTAAATATTGAAGTAGAACTGATTAGTGCTCTAGATGAACTGAAACATTAAAGGAAAAAGAACATAAATTGAAGATCAAGTTGAAAGAGTATGAAGATAAGATAAAAATTATTGAGGAGAGGAAAAAGGAGGAAGATGAAGAGAGAACCAAATATATTTAGGCACAATTGGATCTGGTTTCATCATCTCTCAGAGACAAAGAAAAATAGCATCTCAAAACCAATACAGAGTTGAAATCCCAGGTTGAAACAATGTCAAAATCTCTACATGTTAAAGAAGACACCTGCATGAGACATGAAGAAGAGATAATATTCTTGAGAGCTAAATTAAAGGAAGAAAAATAAAGGATGTAGATGTATGTAAAATTAGAAAAGATTTCTAAGGCTGTAAATGAAATGATGGAAAAACATAAGGCAACAAATGACAAAATTGGACTAGGCTTCATTAAAGATCATGTAAAGAAGGATGAATATGAAAAATCTGGTTCAAGTGGAAATTCAAACATGAGGACAAGTAAGAGGAAAAATTCAAGAAGGCCTAAACCTATTACATAACCTAATGATTTTAGGTATGAAAGAAATTTTAATGGATATTGTTATTTATGTTATGGTTTTGGACATAGAGATAAGAACTACTTAAAGAACTTTGATAGAGAATACCCATGAAGAAACTGTAAAAATGAATATGATAGGAATGTAGTGTGTTTCAATTTCCAATAAAAAGGGCAAGTTGCAAGACATTACTTAGAAGAACTAACTAGTTGGTATTGGAAAAAAGAAGAATCAAGGAGCAAGAACTATGTTGTATGTTTCAATTTTCATAAACAAGGTCACTTCACAAGTTACGACCATAAGTCTCCCAGATATAATAATAATTAGTGTGATTTCAAAATACAAGTTAAGAAGAAAAATCCTATAAATGAGACAAAAGTAACAATGCCTAAAGTGGTTTCTAAAAAGAATAGCATAAAATGGATATACAATATCAAGGAAGCACATTCATAAGTTGAGAAAGTAAAGAATGACAACAAGGCAACAATGGAAGATGTTGAAGAGACAAAAAATCCTAAAACATTCATATAAGAAGAAAGTAACATCAAGAATACAATAGGTGGTGGAAAAGGAAAGAAGAAGGAAGACAATTCCGATGCAAAGAATAAGGGATTTCTTCCTCAATCAATGTTGGAACACGTGTGTGAGATGAAGCATGTGTGCTTATCAAGAATTCAATTAGTCAAGTCAATCACCAATGAGTATTAAAATAAAATCAATCATATCTCAGCTTAGTGAAAGAAGCTTTATTATGTGCTCATCAAATTTGCTAACAGTTTTTGTTGGATAGAGTTTCCATCAAGGTTGTTAAGGTATGTAAGTTCCTAGGAAAGTTTTGTCTTGCTTCATGTTAGAAGTATAACACTTTTTGAACCTCTTGAGTGCATTATGCGAAGTCAAGAAAAGGGTGTTGTATCAATAGATTTCATGGCCTATATTTTTCCTCATAGTGCTACGAATAATGTCTCCAAGTAAGGAAAGTTTCCTTATGAGTTGTTGACAAAGTGTTCTTATGCTTTATAGTGTGTCAATAGATGACTGTGCTTATAATATTTTTAGGGGTAGAAGGTATAAGTTCTATCCACCTTTTGTTAAGTTAGGTGTAAAATTTTTAAGAGATCTTTAAAATTCTCACACAATGCAAAGAGTGATGTAAGTGTAAGTAGTGTCTTGTTAAGTGATGGTTTGCTAAGAAAGTGGTCAAATAGACTTATTATCCTTATCAACATTTTTCATTACAACCTCTATTATCCTTAAGGAAGTGTTCTATCAAGTGAAACAAGAGGATGATCAAGTGCAGTTGATTTCCTCCAAAACTATTCAATAAGAATGAATTCTTAGTTTGGTGTTGTACATAATAAGTCTTTGAGAAAATCTCTAGATCAATCATTAAAAGTATGTGCATATGAGGGTTGTGATTAGCATCAAGTCTACAAGTTGTAAGCTAGAGTGTGTGTATCCAAGAAGATAAAATTATGAAGTATTATATTCATCTAAAGGTAAATACAGTTCACAGTTGGGGCTTAATAACATTACACATTTTATTGTAAGAAGGAACAATTGGAAAGGAGGGACAAAAGGAGTTGAGAAAGGAATTGAGTACTAAAATTTTGTAGGCATATTTATGATGATAAAATAAGCTTAATGGGGTGCCTTACTCTATCTAGATAATTGTATAAGTCTATATTCATAAATGAGCCAAGAAACATGGTATTAGGGAAGTTAGGAACTGGTGGGATGAAATTGATGCTTGAGTTAAATTTGTGACAAGTTGAGTCTAGCCTAGAAGTCAAGAAATGTGTGTGCAAGGAAATGGAATTGTACCTAACTATTTGGAGATGATAATTTATTGTGTATTTTTGAAACCCTTTAATGAAAAAGAACAGGTAAATCTAATATGCTAAAGGACCCAAATTGAGACTGTGCATAAGAGTGGACTGAGATACCACCAAAGTTGTGTAGAGTGTTGGTTAAGGGAGATATAGATTGATTTCATCTCTGGTAGATGATCCCTATCCTAGCACGATAAATAAAATTTCCCATAAGAAGATAATTTCTTAGTGTGATTGGTAGGAAGAGGCATTAAAATGGTGACAAGAGATACACACCTACAAGATGAGATAATACTGTATATAAATTTAGAATTGACTGAGTCAAGGAAGGTTGATGAAATTGGAAGTTTGGATGAGATACTCTTAGAGGTAAGAGTGTGATGATTTTATTTGAAGATCACCAGAAGTTTGTAGAAGCTATAAAGAAGAAAAAATGGATTAAAAGTAATAGAAGGAGAGTTCTTAATATACCTTCAAGAATTCACAACTCATACTGCCATTTTTTTGAAATTCTGGGACAATCAATAGGAAATAAGGTACCAAAATTTGCATTGATCAATTGTAGTTGTTTCTAAATAAAGAGTATTAAGGAAATAATGTGTCTTGCCAGAAATATATGAAGATAATGGAAAATCAAAATGTTTAGAAGGACATATTAGTGTCTTAAGATTTGGGAAGGCATCATATAATTGTTTGAAACCATAAAATAGAGAAAATACCTTACTGTCCTGTGATAGGATAATCGAGACCTTTAAAAGCCAAAGAAGCTAGGAAAGTACATCTTAGCAAGAATGAGAAAGTTTTGGAGACTAATAGGATGATGCGATAAAGTGGTTTATGAGGAAGTATATTTAAGTCTTGATAACCACAACATAAAATCATATTTGAGGTATTTTTTATTTTAGTGTCAACTACATTTAGTAGATGTTGGTGTTGTCTTTCAAAATGTGGCTAAAGGTTATTGAGGTCTATACTAAAAAGTATGTGTCTATCAACATGAAGAGATATTCCAAATGTTAGGAATTTATGATCCAAATATCCTAAGTGTCCTAAAGAGTGTGTTGTATTTGATATTTCATTAAGAGAGGTAGAGTTAGTCCCAAAACAAGTCCATACAGGTTGTATACACTGAAGTAATGCTTCAAGATAGGGTAATAGTGATCTTAAGTATGAGAATGACCTAGAAAATAATGTAAAAAATGATGAAGGGAAAATAAGGAGAGTATCGGTCTAAGGGGAGTAGTTGAGCTTGGGGTTGAGCATGGTGAAGTGAGATGGTAGAATATGGAAGAAGAATTGTAGCTGTTTGGGTCTTTTAAAGCAAAGAGAAGCATCTTTCTAAGGGGATAGCTTTAAGGCATGAGAATGATTTATTATTTATTTTTTCTTTTAGGATAGTCAATTTTTTTTGGTTGTGCACCTTTTTCATAGATGTCAAAGGGGGAGAGAGTGTGCCATAAACTAGATTAATTTTCCATCAAAGTTTCTGCTTGTTGCCATCAATGACAAAGGGGGAGATTGTTGAACCCTGTTGCATTTTTGGTTGTTTTCATTGATGTCACATGACATTGATGGAAAAGGAATAGTGAAAGGACATATATGGTAGGTTTTTATCCATGGTTATTAGTGGTTCAAGTTTGTTTTAGGAAGCTTCAACCAAGTTTCAGGCAAGTTTTAGGTCAGTTTTAAGGTGCTTCAAGCTCAAATAATGAGGTGGTTGACTTATAAAGGTAGAGTATAGGTTGAATTGCTCATTTAAGATGGTCTACAAGTTAGTAATGTTGTTGCAATCATGGGTAAGAGCTCTCACATGGTGTATGAAGTCATTTGGTGGAAGTTGCAATTGAAATTGAACCATTTAGGTATGTTTGTGGAGTCTGATGAGGTGTGGGAAGTTGGTAAAGGTAATGGAAAGGTCATATAAGCATAGAATCAACCTAGGAATGTTTTCTAGGGCATGTGTGAGCAATAAGAAGGATTAGTTGGCTCCTGGAGGAAAAATTCAAAAGCTAGCCAAAGTTGACTTTGAGAACTTATAATGTAGGATGAGGTAAGTGGGATATGTTTGAAGAGTAAATGAATAATTATGGTTAAATATCTCATGAATCATGTATAGGGGTTTCTTGTGGCACTTATGCCAAATTTCATCAAGTTTTGAGATGGTATGGGAGAGTTATGCTAGTTTTTCTAAAACATGATTTTTGAAAAGTGCATAATGAGTTGTCTGTATTTTTAACACCAAAGAAAAAATATGAATAATCCTTTAGATAAATCATAGAAGAAATTTTTGGATAGGAATCAAATCTTGAAGTGTGGAATTTTTTTTAGGAAAATTGGATGAGTATTGGAGAATATATAATCATTCTTATGACAGGTTATTTCTCTTCTTGATCCAAAAATAATCAAGTTTTATTTTACCTGATCTCAAACCCTTGTAGGCTTTGATTATTTGCCGATAATTGACTCCTTTGAAGTAATTAGTTTAAAATAAATGCAAGACAATAAGAAAATTACACAATGATTGATTACGAAGTTCGGAAATTGCCTACGTTTCCGGGTTTGTGGTCGAACTATTCCACTAGTAAAAAATTGTAAGTCACAATAGTAATTTCACAAGAAAACCTAATGGAATTTTACTTGCCTATCAGTACACCAGTTCTTCAAAAACTTCTGATGATCAGTCGAATTGTTCTTCACCTTCCTGATGCTCAATCTCCTTCGGCTTCGATCGGTCTTCCTAACGCTATCAATGTGATGCTATCACTCCAGTCGACATTCCAGGATTCACAATAATTTGGTGTGGTGCTATGGGCCGATTAGGTAGTATTAATAATTCCTAGCCACAAATATTCCATCTAATATTACCTAAAATAATAGGCCAATAAACAATATTTGTCTATAGTAATTTTAGGAATTTAATATAGTTTTACAAAACTATATTAAAATTTCCCTGTTACTAATTCTCCACATCCCAAAAATAAGCTTAAAAAATAATAAGCTTCTCAGGCTAATGTGTCCACCTTTCCGTGCTCTAGCAATGAGATTCTCTGTTGTGTTGGTGTGTTTACAATAGCATGGGTTCCTTATTTATACAAATTTAGGATCCTTAAAAAATGCAATTAAAAAATATCCTAAGGCTTTTTTTAAACCTTAGCTTGTAGCATTTTTTATAAGGGATAAAATATTCCCAATAATGAGCGACTTAGAATTTGAAATTGGATTAAATCCCCACACAAAAGATTTGCATATTTAAATGGGATAAAAATCCCAAAAGAGGTAGCTTTTGAATAAGGATTAAGTGGGTATAAATTCCACATTGGGCGGTGTTTTGTTTTGATAAGGTTTTAACAAACCTTAGCCAATCCCATTCTTCACGTGGATCTTTCCATGCATGTCTTTACATGCCCTACAACCGCTTCACTCCTCCTCCACATGGAAGCATAGCAGTTGGTAGTTTAAGTGGGTATACTAATGTTTGAACATTAATATAGATGGTTTGTGACATAATGCGTGGCATTTGGAAATTGGCGTGTAAGTGGACTTACCAAGATAATATAATTTCGGCCCATGTAATGTGGCATAGAAATAATTAACTCAGTAAATAGCATGTAGTCCACCATTCATCTCCCAATAGGTAAAGCGAGTGAATTCGATGAGTGGTGGCAAGCCACGTGGTGGCTTGTGGATCCACCATGTCGGCGATAATACAATAGTCCACACGACGGCCTACAAACAATCTTTTATGACCGTCGAAGACCAGAGATTGAAAACCAAAAAACAAATCCCTTCATCTTTTTTCCACATGTCACAATGCCATTGGTCCAATATTGACTAGTTGACCAGAG
Source organism: Taxus chinensis (assembly GCA_019776745.2). Classification (NCBI taxonomy): domain Eukaryota; kingdom Viridiplantae; phylum Streptophyta; class Pinopsida; order Cupressales; family Taxaceae; genus Taxus; species Taxus chinensis. Next base: position 408,033,772 of record CM034150.1, read on the forward strand.
TTGACTTTCCTGCTGACTGAACTTTGACCGGTCATAACTAGAGCTCCCGATGTCCGTTTGTTGCGTTCTCACAGTCGTTGGAAAAATCTCGAGATGATATTCTACACTGAAATCATTTAGGGATGTTTAGATAACTTTCAAAAATGATCCCCTGATCACTTCTCAAGTCTTTTTATGGAAGCTTTGGGTTGAAATGAGTCATATTTGTTTTTATTTTCAAGGTTGTGTAAAAGTGCATATGCCGAGAGCTCAATGAGGCCTTCTTCATAATATAGTGATTAATAGTATTATCTTCAAGTTCATTTCTCATCCAAGTCATCTCAGTTCTTGCAAGGAAACACTCACATAATCATGTAGTTGAAAGGCATAATCAAGTTGTAGTGCTCATAGGTGTTGATTAAAATAAATTTTTTCTCTAGCTATCCTCTATAAGTCTGTGGTGAGCTGATGAATTTCATAGTTTGTTCTTGAAGTAAGTTGAAAGCACAAACCTCTTGTTCTCATCTTGTTCTATGTTTCCTTGATGAGAAAACAACATATAAGGACATGTTTGAAGTTAATTTATACTTGAAACCTATCTCCCAAGACTGGAGTTAAATCTTATAGCTTATCTCGAGGCAAAAATGTCAAATAAGGTGATTCAATGTGTAAGCTTAGGCATTATGAGAAAAAGTTGTGTTTGCATCTACTAACAATGAAAATGTTGTTGTCCTCGCAAAATGCCCCCTCTTTCGAAAGTCAAAAATTGAAAATTTTGAGTTGACACCCTTCAGTGATGTTCTAGTGAAGTGAAAATTTGAGGAGATAGTAAAAATTCATGTTTTTTGGAGTCATTTTGGTGATTTGCGGGTCTATCAGACATTTTTTTCCCTCATGTCCTAAGTCTGTCGGGCCTTTTATTCCCTGATCGGCCACATTCCCTAAAAATCTATTAACTTTCAATTCTATCGAAACTTTTCAGCCTGTATGTTCCAAGTTCATTCGGGCTTTCTATTTCCTGATCACCCGCATCGGTCTGATCGGGTCTGTTTTGTAATTTTGTCCCATCTGTCCCAAAAGTGTCTGTGCCTTTTGTCCCTGATTTTCCCACATCACCTGTGTCAGCCGGATCTCGTCTTCACGTCCGTCATGTCCCAAATGTCCCAAAGACCATCCGGGCCAGTTTTTTCCGCTCTTCCCAATTCTTACCTTTTTAAGTCAGTGCAATATGAATTTAATGCACATTTATGACCTTCTCTCTCCTAAATAGCTATTTAATGGGACTACCCTCTACGCATTTGACACACTTCTCACTTGCCATCATTCACTCGAATCCCTGCAATTAAGATCATCTGCTCGTGCTCCTGTTCCATTTACATTTTTCATTGTGGATTTGATCTGTGAAGGTTATTTCTCTGTACGTTGCAAACATGAAGATTAAATTCCAAGGTCAAGAACACGTTTCACCTCTTGAGTCCTCTATTCTCGATATTAGGGTTAGTGAGGTTCAACACCTAGATTTTGGTGATTTATGGAATAGATTGACTAGCCCTAATCCTTCCCCCATGGCACAGATGATCAATGACAGTGGTCTTGCGTATGCGACGGGCTTCCCTATCTCAGTACAATGTGCTGACACCGTGCTCACCTGTGGGGCTCACTTTATCCCAGACACCAAGGAATTGTCTAATGTACACCAGGAGCTGATTGTTAAACTGGATGATGCTACCATTACTGCTGCTCTACGGATTCCAGAAGTTGAAGACATCATTGTTATCACTCAGGCTCAAGCTCAGACTCTATTCGAGTAGGAAAATGATAAATATAAGGTGAGGATAGAAAAATCATGGTTGAAGAACCCTAAGAAGGGAGCGTCCTGACTTTCTAAGGCATTATTTAGGGCCAATTTCAATGAAGAGTTGTCTAATTTAATTATCTTTCTAGCTCGTGTCATGGGATTTCCCTCTACAAATTAATTTCACTTTTGGATGTGCCCTCTCATCAACATCATCTGCAAAGGTAGTTAGAACATAAATTGGGTAGAAATCATTTGCATGAATTTAATTGAGCAATTTTCCAATGTGCAATAAACTAAGAAGTTCTATATGAATTCTTATCTCATGTATTCCCTAGCAGCATCCCAACAGTGGTTTGGATTCACATACATGGAGGGAAAGAAGGATGAACCCATTTATGCATACTACCCTCAATTCACCCTTGAAACTAGCAACCACAACTTTAGGAGGGTTAATGATGCCTTTACCATGTATATTGTGAGGCTCTTAGAAGGTGATACTGCTAGGAGATTTTCTGATGAGGCCATGGACCTGATAGCTAAGTATGGGGATTTCTTCATTCAGTTCAGGAGGTTTTCATATATCAGGTTGGCTGGTTATGAGAACACACCTCTCAAGCTCCACATGTTTTGTAATGACAAGATGGCTTTGATTGAAGTGTGCAGGTAATTGGATAAATTACATAGAACCTACATGAACAAGAAAATATATGGTCTGCATTTCCCTATTTCCTTGGGTAATTATACCTGCAAAACAACCTTGGATGCTCAAAATATAGAAAGGGCCCTTACTCCCATAACTGTCCACTTTTTCAAGCCTAGTACCTATTTTGATTTGAAGAAGTTCATTAAGCAAAACATTAGAATTAATTATCATCACAGGTCAGATACTGAGGACTACTGGGCTGATTGTGTAGATGACTTTGAAGCAAGGTGGAGGCACTATGGCAGATTCTCTTTACAGCTGATAAGGGAGCTCAATCTCTACCAAATTATTGAAGGGTTCCAAGATGATAATGAAGACTGGCTATCCTATGAATATGAGACATTCATCAAACATACTCCTTTGGAAGATCTGGACTTGTGCAAGAAGGAGAAGGATGACTTGGTTGAGATTTTGGCCCCTGTCCTTATAAGAACTAAGGTTTTGTTTGACAGAAAGGTTTGAGAGCTTAGGAAGAATCAAAGTGGATCTTCTTCTAGAGATACTTCAACACCTATGAAGGAATCACATACACCCATCACAGAGGTACCTACAAAAATCCCTCCTCCTTCCGAAATAAAGAGCCTAAATCATCTACTCCCTCTTCTTCCACTCAAGTGTATCAAAAGAAGGTAAAAGAGGGTTAACAAGAGCCAAATGAGGAAGAACCCCTTTTAGGGCATTTAGAACTACTTTAGGGCCAGATAATGTTATTATTCTCAGTGAAATGATGATGGTTAGGTACCAGACCCTACAAGAACTTCAAAAGTTACAACAGAAAAAGAGAAGGAAGTGCCTAGCACTGAACCTCCAAGTACCACTGATTCCTCTGCTCAATAAGCTCAAGATGCCTCACTCACGTCTCTACTGGAAGCAAAAATGGTGAATAATTTAAGTGCCATGAGCTCGCTTGCTCTTGGACCTCTTGTTCCTTATTCTTATCCCTCTACTTTTGCATGGGTGCAACCCCTGGTTGACATTAGGAAGAGGAAAACTTCTTCCTGTTTGTTAGGACCAAACTTTGATGCTATAACAGTCTTTTTAGGCACTACTCCTCCTCTAGCAAAGAGAGCCAAAGTAACTTCAAGAATAGTGACAGATGCTCAGGGCCAACAATTTCTAGAGGTTGTAAAGCCTAAAGTTGATAAGGCAAAGCAAGATCTATTAGCTTATGACTTGGAGCTTTCTAGGATTCTAATTGGAGAATCCACTCCTGAGAGTGAAGTGCATAACCTCCAGAAAATAGTGACCAAGGTTATTGAGAGATTGGAGAAGGATAAACAGACTATAAAATAGTTGGAAGAATGAAATCAAGTTCTTTCTAGCTTCATCAAATCATTATTGACTAAAGATAAAGTTTTGGATCCTACTCCACTAACTGCCCTTCCACCTCCTATGATTCTCAGTCTAGATGAGGTTCAGAGTATCAAGGATATACATAGGTATTCCAGTCATGGAAGGGATATGGAAGCCATGGTTGATGACATGATCATTGTAGGCTTAAATTTCATTGTAGATTCTAGAAGCCTTCAAACTCAATGAGAATGTGGCCAACCTGCAACAAAAACTATCCTCCTCTATTGGAACCATGGACAAAGAACTAAAGCTTTGGAGTAGTTGCATCATAGATATTTTCCTAATGCAATAGGCTGATGAAAAGATATTCATGGCCAATAATGTTTTTGATGATGCCAAGGAAAACTTGTCAAGGTCATGGGTTTTCAGTGTTGAATGGAAAATAAAAGTTTTGGAAGAATCCTTGGGAGAATTGAAGAAAAATTGGCAGAAGGGAGAATCCTTCAAAACTTGTGTTGTGTCTGCCTTCAAAGATATTCATTGTCATCTTCATGATGAAACTTCAGTTGTTCCTTTCTCTCTCCAAGAGATTAAAACTCAGTTCAGGGCATTTGTTAAAGAAAACCTATTCAAGGAGGAATTGATTACCAAAGAGAAGATAAAGGAGATTTTCTCTCTTCAATCTGCTATTGAAGTGGCTAATAAAGAATACCTTGAGCATACCAAGCTTGATAAGGACATGGAGAAATGCCTAGGAACTTGGTTTCAAGCTAATGGAAACACATCAGTCCCATGAGGCAGAGAGATAGCTAAAGCATTGAAAATATTTAGGTAATGGATTCTCAAGTCAGTGGGCCCTCCCCAATAATAAGTGATTGTTTTCTCTTCTAGCTTCTCCTCTTCTCTTTCTTTTTATAAAATTGAGCTCATTGTAAACTAATTAAGGATCTTGTGTCAAGAACTTCCTTAATTAACATTTTAGTTAAAAGAAACGGTTATCAAGTGTAACCAATTTGTAATTTATATAATGGGTTGTCTGCGCCATTTTCAGGGGTTGGAACTCTGTTGATTTTTGAAAGTGTAAAGGAGTTAAAAAGCTATGAATACAAGAATATTTCTCTTTATGTTTCCATCTGTTCTTGTTCTTTCATTACTATCTATTAAAAGTTATTAGATCATTAGTCTGTTTTACTTCAAGAAGATTTGTATTCTTATGGATGTCATCTCTGGAACTTTGTGTCTATGAAATAACATATTGTGGTTTTAAATGCAAATGATTATGTTCTATATGATTCCCTTATGGCATGAGTAAGGAATTATTTTGTTATCTATATTTCCTGAGAGTGCTATTTTTCCCCCTCCCATTCCTTAAATCTTCTATCTTTTTGTATTGATGATTTGTTATATCAAAAACTTTCATAATATCAGAGTTCCTCATTAAATATAAACATTGTACATTTGTAAATAGGTTTTTACCTTTAAGTAAGGGATCCTCTCCCATTAAAGAGGAGGGAATTTCTATCCCCTGACTGTTGCTTTCAATAAAGTCCTTATTTGAAAATCAATAGTTTTTGGTGACTCTACTGGGGATTCATTTTGAACGTATTCCAGTTTTATGAACATTTTCTTGATCATTATTTGATCTGGTGACTCTACGATTTACTCATGGTAGGAGAGCCCTTGGTATTGAAGATTCTCAGTTTCAGCTCTTGGAGCAGCAAGGTTTCCCTCTTCCTTCAACAGGGAGAAATAGAAGAGTTCATTCCATAAGTATGCCTCTTGTTGAAAATAGAACCCCTATGAGTGGTATCCCTCCAGAGAAACTCAGCCCTAATCTTCGTGCTTTAATTCTTGCTGGTGTTTTAGTTCCCTTCAAGTAGTCTTTCCAAGGATGGCAGTTCCATTACATTGGGGCCACCATGTTGGGCCTCTTGCCCTTCCTCAACCTTTTCTTGAGTTATCCAGGGGTAATAGAAAGAACTTCCCCAAGTTCAGAGGTGATGGCAAGGTGCATCCTGATGAACATATTGCAGCCTTCATAGTTACATGTGGAGTCCTTGGAGTTGAACATGAAGATGTCTCAATGAGGCTTTTTGGTGAAACTTTGCATGATAATGCAACAGATTGGTTCTATCATCTTCCTGTTGGGGCCATTACCAGTTGGACCATGATGAGCACAAGATTTGAGAACCATTTCAAACATACAGAGGACATGCATGCTTTTCTGCCCCAAATTTCTCAAATAAATAAAGAATCACAAGAGTCCATTAGGGAATTTGTGGTCAGGTTCAACAAGTTGATTAACAAGATCCCACCAAAAACTCAACCTGTAGATCAAATTCAAATTTTTTTCTTCTTGAATGCTCAATTTCTTTAAGTTATCTACGTATTGAGAAGAGCCAACCTTGCAACATTGGCTGAGGATCAGAGATTAGCTATTAGTGTTGAAGATGACTTGATCATGTCTAGTAAGTTGAAAAGAGATCCTTCCAAATCTAGAGCTTCTTATTCCTCTTCTTCTACCCTTGGAGCTAATACAGATCCATTAGTACAAAATCTTGCTAATGACCTCATTGCCATCAAGAAACAATTGGCCCAACATGCTCCTTATGCAGATTTTCCAAGGAGGAATTTTCAGCCTAGAAATTGTTTGCCTTCCTCTCAGACAAGGCTGGCAATTGAGGGGCCACCCATCAAGTTCCTTGTTAATGCAACTTGTGAGTTGAAGAGCCTAAAGATGAAGAGATTAATTAAGATTGTGAAGAACCTGAAGAAGAAGATGATGAAGAACTCGAGGAACTTGAGGGATCTCGAGTTAATTTCTTCACCACTAAAGGTGTTGATGAAGAGGATGATTATGCTAAAGTAGTAGCAGATATGAATAGAGAATCACACGCTGTCATGACTTAGGAATAGAAAAATAAGAAGGAAAAAGTGATTCAGCCTGGTAAGAGATCCAAGGAACATCCCACGACTATCCCCGTTTTTGCAAAAGAGGATCTCCTATTCCCACTACATCCACATAGAAGGTGAGTTCTGCTAATTCTTATTTTCCTAATACTACTAGTAAAGATTTTTCTTCTCCAGATCCTAAACCTGATAAGCCTAAGATTCCTAGTGATGATAGCCCATCCACCTCTGGATATTTTGATATCATTGATCACCTTAAGAAGACAAAGGTTCAAATTTTAGAGGCTGAGTATTATCAAACCCACCCTAAAGCTTTTTCCAAAATGGTCCACTTTGTCAATTCCCATTCCAAAACTACCTCCAAAGGCCTTTTGCCTACTCCATCCTCTACACCCCAACCCAACCTTGTAGCTGTAGTCACCTCACCTAATGAGAAAATCAAACCGTTTTATGTGACTCTTCTTATAGCAGGCCATAAACATAGCAACTGTGTCATAGATTTAGGAGCATCAAATAATGTAATGCCTACAAAAGTGGCTCATGCTTTGGGTCTTAATCTCACATGCACTTATGGGTTTGCTATTCTATGGAGAGTAAGGAGGTGCCCCTGGTTGGAAGGATTAAAGATGCACAAGTAGCTTTTGCCACTTTACCTGAGAAGAAGGTTTTGACTACTATTCTAGTAGCTGATATCCCTCCTTCATATGGTATGTTTTTAAGTAGGAATTTTTGTAAAGATGTGGGAGGAGAGATTCAAATGGATTGGTCACATGCCCTCATACCAGTCAATGGAAAGATGAAGAAGTTGTTGCCTGAGAAGCAATCTGATTATATTGTGCAAAATGGATGATCCCAAAGCACAAATACTCTATGAGGATATTGGGCATGGTATTATATGATTATGTCTCCAGAGGAAACTCAACTTCCCAAAGAAGTAATTCATGATCCTAATGGTGTTTGGAATCTAGAATTTGATGGAAGCTACTCCTCAGTTGGTTCTAGAGCAGGTGTGGTATTGATATCTCCTGAGGGAAAAATTCATCCTTTCTCATTCAAGCTATAGTTTGAAAATACCAATAATAAAAAAAATTATGAAGCCCTCATCCTTGGAATTAATGTGGAAAAATAAAAAGGTGTGAAGAATCTTCTAGCTCGTGGAGATGCAAAACTAGTTGTTAAACAAGTCAGAGACCTTTTTCAAGTAAAGAATAGAAGGTTGAAGCATTATAGGAATCAAGTTTGGGATTCTATTGAAATTCTTGATGCCTTCTCCATTGAAGCTGTGCCGAAGGAAAGAACACCAGGTCCGATTCCCTAGCTATCTTAGGATTGTTGCTGATACCTCACCCTGATTTCTCTCAGGATAAATTTACCATTGAAATGACCCATAGGCCAAGTGTGCCTGATAATGCAAGTAACTGGAAAATTTTGAATGACAATCAACATTTTCTTTCTTTCTTGGAGCTCAAGGATAACTTTGAACAATTGTACTTCGAAGGATGTAACAATTTTCCTTGTGAGAATGTATCTTCCCATGAGGAGGGTGTTAAAGAGGAGACAGATCAAGATGCATGCATCAAACTTAGAGGTAACAAGATTCCTAAAGGGCTGGTGAGTTTGGAGGAATTTTTTGATAAACATGACATGTATATTAAGTCTAAAGCTTCTACAGGAGTGCGGCAATCTACTGAGTATGAAAAGATTAACATTGGGAGCTCTGCTGACCCCAAAATGGTGAACATTGGAACATGTTGTACACAAGAAGAAAAGAAGAAGGTGGTGAACCTCTTAAAAAAGTATAGGGATGTTCTTTCATATTCATATGAGGATCTAAAAGGTTTCCAACCAAAGGAAATGCAACATTTCATTCCTCTCAAACCTAGGATTAAACCTTTCAAGTAAAAGCAAAGGTAGTACAATCCAAATATTGCTGACACCATTTTTCAGGAAATACAAAAATTATTGAAAGCTAAAATTATCTTCCCCATTCACCATTCAACATGGATTGCCAATATTGTTCATGTCAAGAATAAAAATGGTGAGATTTGTATTTGTGCTGACTTCAGGAATTTGAATCAGGCCTCTTTAAAAGACAACTACCCTCTACCCATGATGGATCAAGTTTTACAAGCTGTTATGGGGTCTAAAATGTTGTCCATGCTTGATGGCTTCTCAGGATATAATCAAGTGGAAGTTAATACCACAAATCAACACAAGATGGCCTTCACCACCCCCTGGGGTAATTTTTCCTACAAGAGGATGCCTTTTGGACTCATTAATTCCAGTGCCACTTTTTAAAGGGCTATGGCCTTGGATTTTGGAAGTTTTAAAGGGAAATGTATTGTTGTGTATCTAGATGACCTGACTATGTTTTCCAAAACTAGAGCAGATCATTTTCAGCATCTGGGAATAGTTCTCTTGAAATACAGAGAACATGGGGTTTCTTTGAATCCAATGAAATCTATATTTTGTGTCACAGAGGGAAAACTATTGGGGCATGTTGTCTCTAAAGACGGAATCAAAATTGATCTCGAGTGAGTTCAAGCTATTCAATAGATTCCTCTTCCCACATGTAAGAAGGGAGTGCATTCTTTCTTCTTCGGTATATCAAATTCCTGAGAAGCATTCTCATTCCTAAATGTTGTTTGAGATAACTTGAATATCTCTCAAATGAGTTGAAAGGAAAAAAAATGGTGAAGGGTTAATAGACTTATAGAATAGTTGGTGAGAAACAAAATTCAAGGTCTTTCTGCTTCAATCAAATCACATTGTTGACTCAAGTTAATTTTTTGTCCTACTCCACTAATGGACGCTCCATCTCTTCATGATTCTCATGGTGCAAGGAGAGGTTCATTTATCAAGTATATACATAGGTATTCAACTTATGGAAGGGCTATGGAAGCCATGGTTGATGACATGATCATTGTAGGCTTGAATTTCATTGTAGAAGCCTTCAAACTCAATGAGAAGGTGGCCAACCTACAACAAAAACTATCCTCCTCTATTGGAACCATGGAAAAAGAACTGAATCTTTAGAGTAGTTGCATCATAGATCTTCACCTGATGGAACAGGCCGATGAAAATATATTGATGGCCAATAAATTTTTTGATGATGCTAAGGACAACTTGTCAAGGTCATGGGTTTTCAGTGTTGAATGGAAAATTAAAGTTTTCGAAGAAGCCTTGGGAGAATTGAGGAACAGTTGGCAGAAGGGAGAATCCTTCAAAACTTGTGTTGTGTCTCCCTTCAAAGATATTCACTATCATCTTCATGATGAAACTTTAGGTCTTCCTTTCTCTCTCTAAGAGATTAAAACTCAGTTTAGGGCATTTGTTAAAGAAAACCTGTTCAAGGAGGAATTGATTACCAAAGAGAAGATATAGGATATTTTCTCTTTTCAATCTGCTATTGAAGAGGCTAATAAAGAATACCTTAAGCATACCAAGTTTGATAAGGACATGGAGAAATTCCTAGAAACTTGGTCTCAAGCCACTGCCAACACATCAATCCCACGAGGCAGAGAGATAGCTGAAGTATTGAAAATATTCAGGCAACGTATTCTCAAGTTAGTGGGCCCTCCCCAGCAATAAGTGGATGTTTTCTCTTCTAGCTTCTCCTCTCCTCTTTCTTTTTTCTGAAATTGAGATCATTGTAAACTAATTAAGGATCTTGTGTCAAGAACTTCCTTAATTAACATTTTATTTAAAAGAAACGGTTATCAAGTGTAACCAATTTGTAAGTTATATAATGGGTCGTCTAGGCCATTTTTAGGGGCTGGAACTCTGTTGATTTTTGAAAGTGTAAAGGAGTTTAAAAGCTATCAATACAAGAAGATCTCTCTTTCTATTTCCTTCTTCTCTTGTTCTTTCATTGCTATCTGTTAAAAATTATTGGATCATTAGTCTGTTTTACTTCAAGAAGCTTTGTATTCTTGTGGATGTCATCTCTGGAACTTTGTGTCTATGAAATAACATATTGTGGTTTTAAATGAAAATGATTTTGTTCTATATGATTCCCTTATGGCACGAGTAAGGAATTATTTTGTTATCTATATTTCTTGAGAGTGCTATTCTACCCCCTCCCATTACTTAATTCTTCTATCTTTTTGTATTGATGATCTATTATATCAAACACTTCCATAATATCAGAGTTCCTCATTAAAGCTAAACATTATACATTTCTAAATAGGTTTTTGCCTTTAAATAAGGGAACCTCTCTCATTAAAGATACGGGAATTTCTATTCCCTGACTGTTTCTTTCAATAAATTCCTTATTTTACAACCAATAGTTTTTGGTGAATCTATTGGGGATTCATTTTGAACGTATTCCATTTTTATGAACATTTTCTTGATCACTCTTTGATTTGGTGACTCTACGATTTACTCATGGTAGGAGAACCCTTGGTATTGAAGATTCTCAGTTTCAGCTCTTGGAGCGGCAAGGTTTCCCTCTTCCTTCAACAAGGATAAATAGAAGATTTCATTACACAAGTATGCCTCCTGTTGGAAATAGAACCCCTGTGAGTGATATCCCTCCAGAGAAACTTAGCCCTATTCTTCGTGCTTTAATTATTGTTGGTGTTTCAGTTCCCTTTCAAGCAGTCTTTCAAGGATGGTACTTCCATTACCTTGGGGCCATCTTTTTGGGCCTCTTGCCTTTCCTTAGCCTTTACATGAGTTACCTAGGGGTAACAGGAAGAACTTCCCCAAGTTTAGAGGTGATGACAATGTGCATCCTGATGAACATATTGCAGCCTTCATAGTTGCATGTGGAGTCCTCGGAGGTGAACATGAAGATGTCTTAGTGAGGCTTTTTGTAGAAACTTTGCAAGATAATGCAGTAGATTGGTTCTATCATCTTCTTACTGGGGCCATTACCAGTTGGACCATGATGAGGACAATATTTGAGAACCATTTCAAACCTACAAGGATGTGCATGCTTTACTGGCCCAAATTTCTCAAATAAGGAAAGAATCACAAGATTCCATGAGGGAATTTCTGGCCAGGTTCAAAAAGTTGATTAACAAGATCCCACCAGACACTCAGCTTGTAGATAAAATTCAAAAATGTTTCTTCCTAAATGCTCAATTTCCTGAAGTTAGCTACGTATTGAGAAGAGCCAACCTTGCAACATTGGCTGAGGATTAGAGATTAGCTGTTAGCATTAAAGATGACTTGATCATGTCTGGTAAGTTGAAAAGAGATCCTTCAAAATCTAGAGCTTCTTATTCATCTTCTTCTACCCCTGGAGCTAATACAAATCCATTAGTACAAAAGCTTGCTAATGACCTCATTGCCATCAAGAACAATTGGCCCAACATGCTCCTTATGCAGATTTTCCAAGGAGGAATTTTTCAGCCTAGAATCATTTGCCTTCCTCTCAGACAAGGTTTGAAATTGAGGGGCCACCCATCAAGGTCCCTATTAATGCAAATTGTGAGGTTGACAAGCCTGAAGATGAAGATTTTAATGAATATTGTAAGAACTTGAAGAAGAAGATGATGAAGAACTGGAAGAACTTGAGGGATCTCGAGTTAATTTCTTCACCACTGAAGGTGTTGATGAAGAGGATGATTACGATGAAGTAGTAGCAGATATGAATAGTGAATCATACGCTATCATGACTCAAGAACAGAAAAATAAGAAGGAAAAAGTAATGCAGCCTACTAAGAGATCCAAGGAACATCCCATGACTATCCCCGTTGTTGCAAAAGAGGATCTCCTATTCCCACTACATCCACACAGAAGGTGAGTTATGCTAATTCTTCTTTTCCTAATACTAATGCTAAATATTTTTCTTCTCCAGCTCCTAAACCTGATAAGTATAAGATTCCTAGTGATGATAGCCCATCCACCTCTGGATCTTTTGATATTATTGATCACCTTAAGAAGACAAAGGTTCAAATTTCAGAGGTTGAGTATTATCAAACCCACCCTAAAGCATTTGCCAAAATGGTCCACTTTGTCAATTCCCATTCCAAAACTACCTCTAAAGGCCTTTTTCCTACTCCATCCTCTGTACCCCAACCCAACCTTGTAGTTGCAGTCACCTCACCTAATGAGAAAATCAAACCATTTTATGTGACTCTTCTTATAACAGGCCATAAACTTAGCAATTGTGTCATAGATTCAGAAGCATCAGATAATGTAATGCCTACCAAAGTGGATCATGCTTTAGGTCTTAATCTCACATGCACTTATGGGTCTTGCTATTCTATGGAGAGTAAGGAGGTGCCCTTGGTTGGAAGGATTAAAGATGCACAAGTAGATTTTTCCACTTTACCAGAGAAGAAGGTTTTGGATACTATTCTGGTAGCTGATATCCCTCCTTCATATGGTATGCTGTTAAGTAGGAATTTTTTTAAAGATGTGGGAGGAGAGATTCAAATGGATTGGTCAGATGCCCTCATACCAGTCAATGGAAATATGAAGAAGCTGTCGCCTGAGAAGCAATATGAGTATATTGTGTAAAAAACGGATGATCCCAAAGCACAAATACTCTATGAGGATATTGAGCATGGTAACTATATGATTTTGTCTCCAGAGGAAACTCAACTTCCCAAAGAAGTACTTCATGATCCTAATGGTGTTTGGAATCTAGAATTTGATGGAAGCTTCTCCTCAGCTGGTTCTAGAAAAATAAAGATCAAGATCCATCACATGAGTGTTTCAAAATCACTTCATTATATTTATAATCCAAAATATGGTAGCTAAGATTACATCAAGAGAGTTCCATAGTTTTGAAATGTTGACACTAGCAGAGCTTACTTTACATCACAGAGTTTTCCATTACACATTCTTTTCCCTCTCTCTTACTCCCTATATATCCTTACTTATCTATATCTTACTCTCTGAAAACCATCATACTCATAGCATAATCATCCTCCTTCCATCTTAACCACTCATCATTCTCTCCTGTGAAATCATGAGGGAATCCAATTATGATTTATCTACCACTACTTGGGAATGTGCCAAATGTCACCATGCATTTCCCTTAATCAAGTACCTTTATCAAGCATGAGCTAGCTAATCCTTAACAACCTCAATTCCTTATCCTTTCATGATAACTGTATTGATGCCATGGAATATCCTTTCCTTGAGTCACAGCTCTCCATGGCTTATCCATATATGTATCTGGTCACTTTTCTATTTTCTCCCTATGTGCATCTTTTCTAGTTGTCCAAAACTTACTAAGTCCTGAATCCATTCTTCCCTAGCACAAGCCTTCACTCCTCTCCAAGAAATAATTCTATGCATTCCTTCGCACCCTGATTCTGTGAGCCACAAGGATTCATGCCTTAGGTACTTAGTTAATTTTAGGAGTTTAACATCACCCCACACTAAACTAGTTTTTGTCCAGGAAATCCTCCATGCTTCCAGAACAAAAAATTTGTCAACCAGAATACTTCTGCAAAGAATAAAGAATAGAGGCTGGGAGAGAATCTGAATAAAGAATTATGGAATGGGAGGGATGCTATACAACTAATTGGAGGAGTTCGGGGAACTCTGCATCTACCTCGTCCTTCAAATTTTCCTAGGCCTTCAACTCTGATAAGTCCTTTCCTGATGCTTCATCTATGACACTTGGAATTTGTTCTGGGGTGATCTCTTTCACCCTCCCCTTCAGCGTATTAATAGCCATCCCCAAATCCACCCAAACACCCTTGAACTCATTCATCCGTTCAGTAATGGATTCTCAGAGCTCGCTACTTTTCACACTTTTTCTTGATTATCTCCTTGTGGGCTATGGTGTTAACGACCAAATGTGCGTGCTCTACCTTGTTGGTGGGGATTGTAATGCCTCTACCAGGATTGATATCTTTGATGAATTTTGTACTCAAAGTTACAAATGTTGATATGTGGTTCTTGTTTGAAGACGGTGCACTCTTGGGAACTAAGCAATCATGTTTGTTGTAGATGATATGTTTATCTTCTAAAAATAGATACAATCCTATCATGTCAATTCTGAATTTAAAATGAATTATTTCATTCCTTCTTATTCTGAATGTTCAATCCATGTGGATAGAGGAAATTAATTCAGCCTAAACTCATTCATATCCTATATTGCATTTGAAGTTTTGGTTCAGTCTATATGATTTATGATGAAGGATAGATATACCTTGGATCAATTTCAGTGATCCAAGACATGCTTTTGATTTTATGAGTTCAAGGTCATTTGACCAAGCTGAGAAGAATGTTGGATTCTGAACCCAGGATGCCACGGGATCATAGGTGACCTCTTTTGCACACGTCCTTCATAGTGATCCAAGAATGTCATTTTTGGTTCTTCTTACGGTAATGTTGAATTGGTAATTTTGATGATTATTTGGGGGAACTAGTTTAATCTAAGTTCCTCGGTTTGTTATTCTATTCTAAGTTTAAGATAAATGATTTTATTATTGTGGTTTATTATGAATGAAGGTAATCCCAAGTCATGTTACTAGGATATTCTAAGGCTAAATTAATAAACTATACCTAAGGACCTAAGCTAGTTTATAAGCTAATTTTATTGAGCCTAACCTAAGGGAATGTACTATTCTAAAGGGGATGATGTGGGTGACATGAGGAGGGGTGTTGTTAGAACCAATTCCTAAGGCATTTAAAAGGTTTAAATGAGGCATTTAGCCATCTATTACAGCCAATTTTAGCGAATGCATGGAAATATTTGTGTAAACTGAGTTGTCAATTCTGTTAAATTTATTTGCATGGAGTTTTAAAATTTTAGTTAGATCCAAAAAGGATTTGGTGAAGTCAGGAAAGAAGGAAAGGACTCTGTCAGTTCTGTTTGCATTTAATGATCTTGACCATTGTGAAAACTGCCTGGGAAATAGGAGAATTTGAAAGAATATATGGTTTTTGGTTTTCATTGTTTTATTTGGTTTTGGGAGATTTGTAGCTATGCATGTGGTTTTTCATATTTTCAAACATCCAGTTTGAATATGTGAATGCTTAATTTCGACTTGCATGACAATGATGGTAATAGAAAATAAGAAAAGAACCTATAAGAGAAAGATAAGGAAAGTTTTAGTGGCTGGGTTTTGGTGTTTTCATGGAAATATTGTTGTAGAAGTTCTGCTTGAAGGATTGAAACAAGGAAAAAGAGATAGGAGCACTACCAGGCATGATAGGCCCTATCTCATTAAATCTTCAACTTTTACTTAAGTGTTTTCATTAAAATAACTCTGCTCTTTTATGAAATCATTCTAGTTTTGGTATTTGTGTTTCTTCTTCCTGTTTCAATGGCGTTTCTTGATTTGGTTGTTATGGATGCATTGTGATGCTGTGTAATTTATGATTAATGTGTTTATGGGTTTCCTTTCTTAGTAGAATAGTTGTGCATGTATTATTTTTAATATCTATCAAACTCATTGGTTGATAAGGGAAGATTGTATTAGTTTTCTGGGTTTGGTTATTTACTAGGTTAGTGACTCTTATGTATGGGATATACATGAGTGATATGGTGAAAATATTCATCTTCTTTTTGTATCGATAGGTTTTCTTGTTGATAATAGTTGGAGACAAAAATTATTTGGTCGATTTTATCATGACTATACTTTTAATTTCATGGATCACCTAGCCTATATCGAACTAGGTTATACTTATTTTTGATCACCATAGAACAAAACTGGAATGAATCTTGTGTTTTCTTTTAATAATCCCTTGTTGGGAGGTAGTAACTTTCATTGAAAGTTGAATTGAGAAGGTATGTATTTCAAGAGTTTGGTTTCAATTCTTTTTTGTTTTTGAATTTAGGGATTACCCATTCTAGGCTATGTAGTTGTTGTATGTAGGATTTTGTTGATCTTAATTGGACATTCAAAGTTTATTTAAGCACTAGAAGTGCATTTTTCTTCAGGGAGACTATTTGATTTGTCTTCCCTTATTTGTTGATAGTAGTCGCAACCCTTCATGGGTGGACATGTTAGTTGGAGAGTCTAGTTTTAATCTCTCTTGCACCTTACTGTAATATCATTTGGTTGGAGCATTCAAGCTATGTTTAAACCTTTAAATGGTTTAGTATGGTTGAGGTCTAGATAAACTTTGTTTTTTCTTCTTGAGAGGATGTATCCTTATTCAATTAGATACTCTCTCTTCAGGTCTATTCTAGTATTTGAACTTGTGGGTCCTTTAGAAAGTACTAGGTTGTTCACTTATAAACCTAGATTTTCTTTCTTTTTTATCTTTTGTTCTCACATGGAGTTTTTGGATTCTAGAGAGAAGTTTGACCTTATTTTTTTTATCATGGAGGATATTACTACCCTGAAACTTTGTGTTTGATCTTGGAATTTTATCAACCTTGATTCAGATTGATCTGATTATAAGACTGTTATTTTTGGATTATTAGGGGTCTTGTGTTGTTTCTGAGCTCGTTATTCCCTTCATTCTCAAGATCCTTTCCTTGAGTTGAATTTAGTCTTTCGGGTAAGATTTGGACCTTGCATGAAGCTTGAAATTGATTTTCTATTTCTCCAACAGTAGCTTATGGAAAAATTAAATATGCAGATGTAGATGTTTTAGGGGATGAGATGGTGTTAGCTATATCTTTTTTTTGAGTTTCAAACTTTGATATGAAAATAAGCCTTTAGGGAACTTTTACTGTGAGTTATGTTTTTTTGGTCTTGTACCTAATCTCTTGTTTGGTTAAACTCTTCTTACATGTAATGTTTGGACTAGTTCTTGATCAACATAAGCCTTAGATTCTGAGCTGATCCTGAGTTAGGTAAGGTTATTAGAATGGATGATATTCATGATGTATCTTCTTGTTTTTTCATATAGGTGTAATGCAGGATGTTAACATTTTGAATATTAAAATAGTATATTTCTTTTATAAAGGTAGTATGATTATATCAATTCACTTCTTCTTGAATAAACAAACAGGTTGAGTTTATGGAACTTAAGTTGAAAGATAGATTGAGAAGTTAAGATTAAGATAGAAATGTGAATTACCTCTTTCTTATTTAATGTTAATAAGATGACTAGAAGGTTGTAATGAGTTTCATATTTTTGTTTGAGATAGAATTAATTATGTTGATTTAATTAGTTCTTACTTGAACATTACTTCTTGTATATTCTATGATCTCTTTCTCTCTTTCTTGGTTATGTAATCTTTTTAGAAATTCTTTCTGTTAATATTATTTTTGAGTTGGAACTGTTTCATTAAATAAAAGGGTTCCTTTTGTGAAATAGTTAGTTAAAAGCATATTGTTTTAGCATTATAGCGTTTATCATGCTCAGTTCATATGAACTGACTCGTGCTAACCATTTTGTAGATGGATTTCATAAAAGATGAAAGAAGAAAGACTTATAGAAAGTTAAATTTGTTTTACTAAAGGAATTATCTCTTCATTATGATGTTTATGTAGTGAAATTCACTTGAAATTTACTTTTGTTGGGAAAAAGAAGATGTATTAAAACTAGTTTTATGTTAATGCAATGACATTTATGTAATCCTTTGAAATAATTCCTAAGCTTAGAGAGGGGAGAACTCTCTTTTTGATAAATAAATTGCTTTGGTAAAAATGTTGATTGTTGATATACTTATGAGGCCTTCATGATATAATTTTGAGTAATATTAGTAGATAATATCATTCATCATGGGGGAAATTTAGATATATATGTGATATGGGATTACATAACTTATTAGATTTTATGATATATAAAGCTTCTAGGATTAAGGATCTACATATATAGTTGATTTCGTTGCACGTGAAAGAGCACAACTAAGTTGATAATATTTGGTAGACCCTTAAATAGTTAAAAAGTAATATGGTTAGATTATATAAATGTGTATGATTTCTTTGTTATGCTAAAACACGTGTTCTATTTTTATAAATAGGACATTAGCCATAATAGGGAAGGAAAAAGGATATCTACCTTGTAATTAAACAACGAGCTATATATGATATTTTTTTGGATGTTTATAAAGGATAATACAAATATTTGGACTTTCAGTATTATGAGATTTAAAAGTAAAAAGTTTTAACAAGCTTGTTACAAAGCTAAAATTGAAATAAGAAGACTTAATGATCTTACCTTCATAACATTGAATTCAAACATATAGATACATGAAAATATATAGATAATATTAAGATAAATATAATCTTAAAATCTGAATGATAAGGAATGCAAATATTATCTACATACCTTCCTCTTGTGTAAAAGTACACCTTGTAACCTTCTTGGTTTAAATTGTGCTTAGTAGACCCTTAATAGAGTTGGTATCGTTAAATCTAAAAGATAACAATTGATTGGGTTGATAAACTAATATTCGTAAGTATGTTAGTCTAGTTAAAGAAACTCAGTTGGATGTTTTAATATAACAACTACAACAGAGTACCTTCATAATGACATGGGTCATTACGAGGATACTATTATGTAACCGAATATGCTGTAACACCCCACTTAGTTTGATTAACTCGATTGAAATAAGTGGAAGTTTGGTTCATGGTTACACCCTAAACTCAGATATAAACATGAGCTAGTGTTGTGGTCAACTCATGTTGACTTAGGATGACTAGAAACACCCAATCGACCTAAGTCGATTGAGTATGTCTAGGTATCCTTAGTCATCACAAGTAGTCTTCACACTAGTGCATGTAAGTTTCCCTTGTTTAGTGTGAGACTTTGACTCAGATTGGGTTGACAGAAGTCAAGAAAGACCATTCTAGATAACAAAATGAGTGTGGTGAAGGACCTATTCCTTTTGACGAGTATGCCATCTTAGAATGTAAACATGGTAAACATGTTGAAAAACTTTGGCCAAAATATCACAAGCTACTAGTTGTGTTGTCCTATGTCACATAGTCTAAGATGTAGTATTTCAAATGAATATATGTAACATGTATTCAAATAGGCTTCTTGGACAAGACATTTGAGTGCCCCTAAAAGGGTAAATGAACCAAGTATACATAGTATACACATTACTAAGATAACATGAGAGATAAATGTAATAGCAAGTCATGGAATGAGAGATTGGTGTCTTACAGAGTCATTACACTTGCATATGGTTTTCTGTTATGAGATGGATTATAAATACAATGTGTGTTCTGAATTATATTAATTTAGAACAGAGAACATTATGTTAAAAGAAAATTCCCTTGTTTCTAAAGTCTTAAAAAGTGGATGTTACAGGAATGGTCTCCTGTAACACTTTAAGGGCTACCTCTTCCTCTGTCACCCACACGTCAATAATTGGCTCACATTTTCTATAAATATTTAATCCACTAGCCACCACTACATTCACCTCCTTGAGTTGTGTGAGACAATATTCCAACTTCGTGATCTTGGATTCAATTACAACCTTGTTTTCGTATTTCTCCTTTGTGAGATCTCTAGCTGTGGGGCCCGTGCCATCCTTGTTAATGAGTAACATCCCAATGAGTTCCTCAAGGTACTCCATCTCATCCACATAATTGGTCTTGGCCTGGCTCACCAACGCCAGACATTGTCCCAGAATGTTTTTCACAAGGGGGCCAACTGGGTCATATGCCTCATTCGTCTGTGCCTACTCTCCCCTTAACCCTTGATGCAACCTATCTATTTCCTTATCCTTGATATTATTAATTGTGATCAAGGTCTGAAAAGAGGCCCCTGTATTTAGAATGCATTGGATTACCTCTGAAGACATATTCTATAATGCATTGCATGCCTGTTCATCTGTTAGGTAATTATGATCCACCACTTTCTATGTATCTCCTCCCTTCTTCTTCAAGTGAATGGTCTTGATCACATGATCATTGACCTCAAACTTAGGTTCCTTGATGTGGAAGTGCATGCTCTAGCTGAGCATTTTCCTAGTCCTGGGCATATCCCCATCTTAATCCATCAAATCCCAACCATGCAAATTTTCTGGTGGGAGGGTGTCCTAGAATCTAGTGTGCAAGACCTTCGTGGGGTCATCCACAAATTCCATGTGTGGGGACATGGTTTTCCACTTATTCCTTGTTTCTTTGAGCTTGGGTATTTCCTTCTTCACCCCAACAGTGAATCCCTTATCCTCCTTTATAGTAGGAGTCCCCCTTATCTCCCTTTGGGATGACATTTTGTGGTGTAGCGGCCCCACATGATAGACTCTTATTAGCCCATATAGAGTGTTCTTATCCTTCTCCCTATGCCTTGCCTGCATTTTTTGTTTTTGCCTCAGCCTCATGAACCTCCAGTTCTACTTCCAATTTTGCTTTGAAAGTGGTGGGGTATTTTTCCTCTCCTTCCTTTGATCCTGCTGTGGGGCTTGATGCGTCAGGTGTCTTTTGTCTCTTTTCTTTAGGCTCTTCCTTCTCTTTCTCCTCCTCATCCTCACACCTTGGAAATGAATCCTTGACACCACCTTGTACCAAAGTTCTGACACCCTTGCTACCATTCCATCACATGTAGTACTTCCTCTTTCTAGAGGTATCCAACCTTTCTTTATCTTGTTCTTCTTCATCTTCCTATTCCTCATGCATTGCTTTCATGGTTGGGATTGGCATCTCCCGTGGCTTTGGAAAGGGAGAGTTTGTAACCTCCAGCTCAACCCCCCTTGTGTTTTTGGGTGCAGCTGCATGAACACCTAATGGACATACCCCTTTATGGTAATGCTAACTTGTGGGTGTAAGTCTATAAAATCTGGTTCTAAAACTTCGACGTAGGTAGGTTGAGTGCCATACTTGTATGTAGTGTGCAACATGTGGACATAAATATCCAGCTTGTCTGCATCCAAAATCAACTTCTGCACATCCTTGATCCAATTGATGGCACACTTCATATATCTAGCTGTGATTGTGAATGGGAGTTGGCACCATGGCCTTATTTCTTTGTTGGCCATCATAAACTTCTCTAGATAGAAATGTTGGGTAACGAAATTTTTTACCTTGTCTCCAATAACTTGTGGTAACTCATGGGGGATGCACCACTCATTCTCAAAATCTTCACACAAATGTTTGAACCATTTATTCATTTGAGCCTTGTAACCACTTGATATGGTCCCATTGCAGGTGAATTTTATGAATTGGACTGTAGCGGTCACGTGCGTAGGTGGGTGGACACAAATGTTCTCATCTAGTCTTTTTGGAACACAATTCTTCTAGAACATGATCAATAACAAGATAGAGCCCCAAGTGACCTTCACTCCTACCTTGTTCTATACCCGTGCTCCTTTGACAATGCCATTCACAATGAATTGGGAAAAATTGTAGTGTGCCCTCTTGGATACCCTATAGGACACATATAGGAAACTCTGGTTAATGTTCGTGCACCTTTCTGATGTGCCCAATTTATAGGTAATGAGCCGGGAGGTGACTCTCAATAATGGGTCTCGAATATCTACAATTACTTGTGCCCTACCCCCCTTCTCGTACTTCAAATTTTTCTCCAGCTCCTAAATCTTGGCAATAACACATAAATCAAGTGTCATATCCTCTCTAGTGTTCCACATGCTCGTAACCATCCGAATCAAATGGCCTGTGATCCTCATTCTTCTTTCCGTGAAGTAGAAGAAATTTTTGTGAACCTGTGACATTAACCACCTGAAAAGTGTGATGGGTTTGGCAAAGAAGGGAAGCTCCCATAGTTGGAAAAATCTAGTCTTTTACAACTCATGTTACACCGAGTCATCAACCTTAGGGTTTTTGAGCTCCTCCACTATAGGAGTGGCCAAAAATAGGTCCACCCGAATCATATTTTCATTATCAGATGTTCTATGGTTGTATTTATTGATCTTACATTTAAATAGCTTTAAGCTCCAATTTTCGGCCTTCATAACCCCAAGAGGTTACTGCATCTCCAAGTAGATATCCATGGGATCCTCCTTTTCCACCACTGGTTTCTTTGTTCAAGCCTTCTTTGGTGTCATCTCCCTCTCCTTTTTTGTTCATTCCCTAGGTGTAATGTTCCTTTCTTTTGATTGACCTAACTAAAAAAATTCTCCACTTCTCCTTTACACCACCTCCTTCATGCTCTGTTGTCTTCTTCCCTCCGTGTTATGTCACAAAATTTTACTACCACTTTGCACAAGTCCATTGGTTTGTGATAGTACTTCACATCGCTCTTCTTCAAAAAACCTTCATCACACTTTGATCTCGGGAGCACAAAATAAATTCTCTAACAAAAAGTAGTTGAAATGACTATTCTTATCTCTTATTTATACTTTATCAATGCCTTAGAGTTCCTTCGACCACGTGTCCTAATGTCAATTTTTAGTAAAACACTTTATTTCACTTAAGTCAACTTCCATGAATTCTCCTCATGCTTTGTAGCTATAACCTTTAGGTGCTCTGATACCACTAAACTACCATAGACCTCCTTCGCATGTGGTACCATGCTGAAGTACATAACCTCTGCATTATCTACTAAGTAGTTCCCCATGGTGCTGCCTACCTTATGTCATACCATGTGATCCTTCCCTTCTTATGGTCTTCAGATTATTTCAACCCACCTTCATAACTACACAAATTTATTCACCTTAGCCATTATGTTGCTCATTCTTCTATTTTCACATTAATTTTTCCAACAGTCCACTGTCGAAGAATTTTTTCCTCCATATTCAATATAGCTGCTCCATGTTTAATATAGCTGCTACTTCACCCCACACAAAAATGTATGCGTGGTCCCCTGTGCATACAACCTCTTATAATACAATTATCTACCAATGCACTAACATGTAAAACCAAACAAAAACTGATGACAAAGGACATAACCAAAAGGACTAAAATAAATCTCAACTAATTGGAAAAAGTTCCTTATTTCTGACTATACATAAGCCTTATTTATAGTAAGGCTTTAGCCTACACCCATTGAAGTAACCTGATAACCTCATCCCATCCAGTGCTTGTAAGTGACATGCACCTAAATTGAGCTTGTACGAGATGATGTATGGTCCTAACCAATGGAATTTTAGTTTCCCAAGATGGTGCAGAAATTTAGATTCATAAAGTAAGACCATCTTCCCAACCTTGAATTGTTTATTTTTGATATGACGATCATACCATGCTTTTTGTCATGCTTTCTAAGTCTTTTGAATCCACCTAGCAAGTGATCACCTTTTTTCCAACTGTATTAACTTCTCCATGTGCTCCTATAGTGATTTCTCATCAGCTAATTCTCATGCATGCATAATACATAAAGATGGTAACATAAAATCTAA
The DNA here is from genome assembly GCA_019776745.2 of Taxus chinensis. Taxonomy (NCBI): domain Eukaryota; kingdom Viridiplantae; phylum Streptophyta; class Pinopsida; order Cupressales; family Taxaceae; genus Taxus; species Taxus chinensis. The sequence goes on from CM034150.1 coordinate 408,057,574, forward strand.
TAGTAAAATAGATTCCACGCCAAACACCAATTGAAATGGTATGGCCTTGTTAAATCTATTGTAGGTTTTCATATACGCCCATAGTATGACTAAGACTTAGTCATCCCAATCCTGTCTCCCCATATCACAAATTTTGGTCAGTGTGTGACTCACTATATTGTTAAATGCCTCAGTGGGTCCATTATCTTGTGGGTGATAAGGGGTGGTCTTATGATGGGCCACCATGAACTCTGATAACAAAATCTTGACCGTCTCATTCAAAAAGTGTGTTCCTCATTCACTAGTCAGGATTAAAGGACACCCATACCTACTGATTATGTTTTCCCAAAGGAATCTTGTTGTTTTGGTTGTTGTGTAATCCTTCGTAGGCACTTCCTTCACCCACCTTGTTAAGTAATAATTACAAGTAATGATATAGTGCAAACCAGTCCTTCGTGTGGTAGGTGAAATCGGTCCTACAAAATTAATTACCCACTTCTCAAATGGTTCTACACTAGCTATTGGTTTCACGGGAATCTCATCTCTTCTTCCTAATTTGAGAAGGCACATACAATGGTTACAGGCCTTGCAAAACTTAATACAATCCTGGTAGATGCTTTCCCACCAACGCCCTACTAGTAGAATCTTCCACGTGGTAGTATTCCCTGTATAGTGTCCTCCTGTAATCCCACAGTGTGTTTCCTCCATGATTACAATGCACTCACGTTCTAACACACACTGGCACAAAACCACATTGCGACCTAGCTTTTACAAGTCTCCACTAATTAACATGTTGGGCGTGGTGCATATCGCTAACTTATTCCTTTCTAAAAATTTCATTCCCTCAGGTGCCACACCTGTTTTGAGAAACACAATAATATCTACCAAGTCAGAGGGTATGTACCACAATCTAAATATTTGTGCATCTGGAATTGTATCTCAATTCTCTGCATGTCCTCCCCTAAGTCGATCCATGATAAATGGTCAGGTTCTAAATCAATCTTACTCCGTTTCACAACAACCATAAACTCAAATTCTTGAAACAACAAGACCCGCTGGCATATGTGCCCTTGTAAAATGGGATTGTTTACCAAGTACTCTATTTCCATGTGGTCCGTGTAGAATATATAGGGTGTTGCCAACAGATACTACTTGAATTTTTTCAATGCGTAGATCATTGAAAATGCTTCGTGCTCAGTAGTAGTATAGTTATACTCTATTGGTGTCAACTTCCTACTAGTAAAACACAAGGGATGGTCAACAATTCCTACTCTGGGTTATGCTAAGATTTCCCCAATCGCCATCCTTGAAGCATCAACATGTATATGGAATGGATAATCCCAATAAGGAAAGTGTAATACGGGCACATTGATAAAATTATTCTTCAATGTGTCAAATGTAATTTATTGTGCCTCTCCCCAATGGAATGAACATTCGTGCTTCAACAACCCTTCAAGGGGTATGGAGATTTTTGCATAACCCCTTATAAAAAATTTATAATACCCTGTATGCCCAAGGAATCCATGTACTACATCCTGACTGGTACGATCCTCTAATGATATGGCCTAACATGGCTCCAAATGGAGTAGTGAAGAGACATTTCTTGATGTTGAGGGATATGCGTAATTGACTGCATCTCTCGAACATCAACCGTAAATTATCACAAGTGTATTTCACTAGTCTATAAATTATCCAATCATCAAGGTAGACCTAAAGGAACTTATGGATAAAATCCTGAAATGCCTAGACCACTACTCGTGAAGACACAACAGATGCATTCTTTATTCCAAAAGGCATGACCGTGTAGGAAAAGCTTCGCCATTCAATGGCAAACATTATCTTTTCTTGGTCCTCCTTTGCAATTTTAACTTGATGATATCCTAAGAAGCCATCCGTGAAGGAATAGATCTCGCGCCCATCTACTCCCTCTAGGATCTCCTTGGTAAAAGGGGTTAGAAAGGAATCAATGACATATACCACATTCAAATCCCTATAATCAACACATATCCTTATCCTCCCATCATTTTTAATGCTTATGACAATTGGGATTATCCATTTTGATTCCTCTAAAGCTTCAATGATTCCTGATATGATCATGTTTTATATCTCCTCCTTGACCCAGACGTGCATATTTGGATTCATTTGGTAAGGTCCCTTCCGAATCAGGTGCGTTACCTCCTTTAGTTTGATCTGTATCTCTCCTAAAGAGTGGTAAAATCCCTTAAGCTCATGGTACCCACGTGGAAATAAATCCTAAAACTCATGTAATAGATCAATGATATTTGAAACCTCCTTTTCTAACCAATAGTCCCCAATAGTTTCCTCCTTAGGTTATGTTTTTGAACCAATGTTAGCCTTCTTTGTTTTGAGAGGTTCATTATAGGTGTGCACTTGCTTATCAACACTATCCTTTACCTCATGCATACCCATAGTATGGTTAACATCCAAGTTCTCCTCTTCCTTTCCATCTATCACATAGTCTGACTTTCCCTTCTCTTTTTCCCTGCAGGTGCACTCAAGTTGTAGTTCCTTCAGTTCCTCCACATCAAAAATTGCCTCCAAATCAGGTTCTCCTAATAATTCAAAAATCCTATCCTCAGCCATAGTACTATCTCCCATAGTTAGGTGCTTAACAACCTGCAATGCCTTGTTCACCAATGGATTAGCAATTTGATATTCAAAGGTTTGAATCAAGTCATCTGTTAACTCCAGCCAGTTCCCTGTTGATGGCGTAATTCTGAATGAACGTACCATGCATACACATAACATTTTAGTGGGGAATATAACTTTTACAGCTAGAGGGAAGGAGGTAAATCCTTTGCACTAGCCATCCAAATCCTTTCGCATTGTTGGAAATGATCTAAGGTGTATCCTTTCCCATAATATACACAAAATTTAGTTAGCACGTTGCTCATAAATAATCTAATAGAGAACTCAATCCTCACCTTGTGCAACCCTAGAAGATTATCCTGATGTACCATCCACCAATGTGCTATGGTTCTACACAAAGTGTAGACAAATAAGTTCCTTATTTAAATCTCACATCTCCATTGAGCTTCCATGGCTCACATGAAAACATTAGGGTTTTTGTCCCCAGTGTAACTTGGTAACTGTTTTCCTCTCAGGTGCCTAAGTGGGAATGCCCTTGTCACTCTTGTAACAGAGCCTCTTTAATTTCCACCCAATTAAATTATAAGTCCCATGCACCTAATTGTCACATGCTACACTAGTGGTATCACTTATAGATTGAGTGTCTTCAAACTGAATAAATCCTTCTATAGGATTAATCACCTCAAGGTCCCTGATAGTGCACATATAGATGCTGTCAAGGGATTATTCTCCCAAGGGCTCAGTATAGGGTAATAAATTCCCATCAGTCAAGGGGATGATAACATGTTCTTCCTTGTTCTCAAAATGTAACACCCGCTAAAACAGCCCACTTGAGATCCAAGAACAACTTAGGATTAGTTAGGAAAATTATGGAATTTTTTTTTGATTGAAAGAATTTACAACCATGTTACAAGACAACGACTGTCACTAATAGGTTCTGGAATAATTCTAATCTACTAGAACATACTTTCCTTTTATTAATAATTACTAGAGGTCATAAGGTTAAAAATTTAGGGTTAGAAGTTTCAATTAGGTTTAGAGGGAAATTCCTCACCATACACACTCTCTAACAAGCCTAAAATTTCAACTTTATTTTTCTCACCCTTAACACATTCAAAAATTTCCTAAATTAATGCCATTGGATAGGAAATTTCCTAACCTTTCCATTGATATAAAGAAGACCTCCTAACTCCTCATATTTTTCAAGTTATGGGCTGGAAGGCCTTTGGGTGAAAATTTTCCCCAAGGGCGGGCCTATGGTCCTAGGGGAGAAAATTTTCCCTTTCATGGGTCGGTGGAGTGGGGAAGAGTTTTGGCATTTTTCCCATTTTTGGGGAAAAAGTGTGATTTTCCTCTGCATGCCCACGGGACCAAAGAGGACATGTGTTGGCTTGAGAAAGCTCTGGCGAAAAGTCAGGCTGTCTGAGAGATTTAAGGCATTAAGCCTTTTGGGTCACAAAACGCTAAGGGATCAAATTGATCCATGCCTCTGCCGATGCCCAAGGTGCCATGTATCAAGATCTGATTGGCATGGGGAAAATGGACTTATAGGGACACATCATAATTTTAAACTTTTGGGTTTGGAAACGAAAGGGGAAAAACCTTCCGCGTGCCTTCGCTTATCCCATATGACACCACGTGTCATCACCCTATTGGCCGCGGGCCAGCGGGGAGGCAGAGGAAACTAAGAAAATTTTCCCAAGAAAAATTTAAAAAGTGCTAAGGTTGAAAAAGATTTCATGCCTCCGCCGTTGCCTCGTGAGGCCATGTGGTGGCTTCTAATTGGTTGCAGGTTAGTGGAGTGGTGGAGAAAATTTTGAAAATTTTCCCAAAAATTTTCCTAAGTGCATCAAGGGAAAAATTCGGGCCGCGGGCATGTCAAGGAAATTTTTCCCAAAATTTTAATGCCAAGTGAAGAAAACTTTAGAAGGCCATAAATTTTGATAGAGAGCTCAGTTTTGGGCAAACGAGGACTTTCTGGAAAGCTCTCGACGTCCTTTTTACATAGAGATCATCAAATTTTTTTTGTAATGTTTAAGGGGTAAATTTTAAGAAAATGGCATGTAGGATTTTATAGTGCAGCTGGTAAATTTTTTACTTAAAGGATTTGTTCAAAATTTGATTATTTCCTTCACTCATCATACCCAACAGACATGGAGGGTTGTTCTAGGATGGTTTTAGGATGGAAAACTAGATTTGATTAGCTTTATTGAGTTACAAATCAATTTTACAACTTTTAACAACAAAAGGGACTGCAGATGGATTGAGCCCAATTTTACAGGGTTTAAAATATTTCCTTAAGTGTTTTAGCCCAAATTGAATTCATTTACGTCATAGCATGTTCAATTTTAATGTTTCATTTTTATTTCTTGAATTGCAAGTTAAAACTGTTCATTTTAGATAAATTATTTTCCGGGATGAAATACAAAACAAAGATCAATTTCTAAAGGATTTAATTATCATTTTTCACCTTCCAAGTATGGAGATTCATTTCCATTCCAGTCTAATACATTTAAGTAATTTAATCAAACCATTTAAGAGCCAAAATACAAAGTCCGATTTCTAATTTTTTTTACATATTTCAAAGTACAAAATATTACCATTCCTTCATATGTGTTTCTCTGTTTCAAATAGAGATTTCAGTAACAATTAAATGATTAGATTTCAAAATAACATTACAATTTGAGAAATATAGGACACCATTTATTGATTCCAAAGGACAACTTACAACTTCCTTCTTTCATACTTCAAAATTCATGATACAGATTATATTTCCTTCACATTCCTTCAAAGCAAAAACAAAGTCAATCTCTTTTTCATTTCACTTTACAAATTTCATGATCCATACAACATATTTACCTTTCAAAACATTTACAAATTCATCCACTTCAAAGTGGGAAAGGTTACAATGATATTTTATTTCACAAGGTACTGTCAAACTGTCTTTCTCCTCTACTCTAGAACAACAACATGAATTTATCCTTTTGGATCACAACAAAGGTAGGGGAAAGGCAACACTCTCCACCCGACCAAGACATCCAATGAAGAGGAGAAGCCATCCTTATTCATTGGCCTTGAGCCCCAACCATAATGCAATAAAATATGTGATTTAACCCATGGCAACAAGGCTTCCACAACACACATGCAACATTTTCACATTTAAAACACAGTTCAAAACAGAATGTAGTTTATAACTACATTAAAACATACAAACAAGACTAAGGCTTCATCAAGCAAGCCAAAGGAGCAAGGAACTATGGGGGAAGCTGCGTATGCCTCCCAATAGGAATTGGGTATCCACCTGTAACAGACCACCAATATAAAACATCTCCCATATATCCTTATGCCCCCCACAATCCCTCCTTATGCCCCCCACAAAGTAAGAAATTCAATGCCATTTCTTTTCCAAGGTAGAAACCCAATCCCAACTCCCTCCATAAGAATTTTGATGCCACTGGCATTCCCTTATGCCCCCCCACATGGATTCCCCATAGCCTTCTCCTACACCATTCCTAGGTAGTCTACCCAAATAGCCCACAAACATGCTAAAAAATTCACACAATAACATGTACATTCATAAAGAAAAGGAGTATTTCAAGAGCCAAGCTTGTACCTCTCCATGAAGGAGTTTTCTAAGTTCCAAAACAACAAGCTTTCCAATGCCAAAATACAGTCCAAAATCAACAACCAACAAACATGTAAAGGTCTCCAATCTCCTTCCAAAAGCAAGAGCTCCACACAACAAAAAATTCTCCCAAAAGAAAGTATGCAAAATGTTCAACAACCCAAAAAAATCAAGGAGTTATAATTTTAAAGAAGAGGGAAGAGAAGAGGATGAGGTGGATCCATGTAGGATGCCACATCACACATCCTCAACTCCAACACAAAAGTCAAATTCATTCTCCAATGCAAAATAAAGAGGTGGGTGAATAATATAACAATAAAATTACACACTCCAAAAAGCCCACACCCTATAAGGACTGAATTTAATAAAATGTAAGAAGAGTGTAATTAAAAATTACAATTAGTCATATAAAAATGCATAAAGAAGGTCTAAATTCAACCCTCCAACCATAGGCATGGTTGGTAAAAAAAAATTAAGAGGTATGAGACAAGTTTTACTTGTCCCACAAGCCTCTAAAATCAGCCTCCAAGGACAAATTCGAATTTCCAAGAAGGTGGAGTGTTTCACACTCAGAAGTAAACTTACACATCACTTACATGTACTTACAACATTTAATACATGGCCAACAACTCTATTAATTAAATTCTTATGACATCTTGATTTGTTTACTTTAACAATGTGATTATTCACAACATTAACACAACATTTCATAACTAATGAAAAAGGGTAAAAGCACCACAAAATAAACACATGCAAACATTAATAAAAGAAACCACATTAATAAATACATAAAGCCCCTTGGTCACATTTAAAGGTGATCCCCCCCATGGGAATCCCTAATACTAACAAACACACACACAAACAAACACTAGTTACCATGGTGACCTTGTTGAATTCATGTAGAATTATAATGTGGTTGGTCTCCAATCCCCCAATGTTTGATGTGATATTTTAACTTGCAAAACAAAAATACCTCCTTTAGCCTCATAGCCATATAAGAACGTCCAAATTAATATAAATATAATTAAATTTCCAAAATCATCTAGATATATGAATCACAACAACATCAAAGCAATCTAACAATATCATTATAGTTTTATCAACAACTATATCATCATCCAATAATTTTCCATTTCTGGGGCTACTCACAATATCCAAATATCACAAGTCTGAACAACATCTATCATATAACCATGTCCAAAAGTATAACATCATCACCATATAAAGTGTCTGTAATAATCATCATGCATCATATAAGAATCAAATTCAACAATAATCCATGATCAAATATCTAACATTACTAAATCAAAACTATAATAATGTCCATAATATAGTTAACAGTGTCATGATCAATATCAAAAGGTGTCAAAGGGAAGTGGGCACTACATCCCCCTCCCGTTAGACTTTACTTCCTCCTATAAGTCACTGAAACAAATGTGGAAACTGAACTTGTAATAAAGTGGCTCATGTGTTCATATAACTTAGGGCACTCCTCATACTTGTGCTTCTTTCCACACTAAGAGCATTGTAACAGATCATGGCATTCATGCTTATAGTTCTCTGTAGACACACAATTTTAACAAGTTCCACATGGGAGCTCAATTATTCCACCTCTGCGGTTGCCTCAACCTTGAAATCCTCCATGTAAGATTATTCTATGGGATCCTCCATCCACGTGCCATTCATAGTGATGACCATTATCCTTGGAATTGTTTGCAATGCTGGTTTGGCACACAACAATATCAATGGCATCATGTATCTAGTAAATTAATCTAAAATCCTTAGTGTCATGAGTAGTGGAGGTGCAAATCTTGCAATAACAAGACACATTATTACGGATCACCCTTTGCAGTAGTGGACACCTACTTGCATCATGATCTTCGTGGAAAATTTTACAGTCTACCATCATGGCACATACCGATCTCCGAGGAGAACTATCCTTCATATGCCCCTCTACCTCACAATCCATGCACCATAGGCCACTACGAGTCTCATGCACCAAGTTCATAGACAACTTCTCTAGCTTCTTTGTCATGGAAAAAATTTGAACTTCAAGAAAAGGACTAACATCAATATCCATGCTTCTTGCAACCTCAATACGTAGGGCAGCCTCCAAGGCCTCGTGCGGGTTTGTGAAAGTCTTGTGTGATAGTGCTCTCCTAAAAGGTGTTATTAGTCCTTCAATGAACCATTCAACATACTAGGAAGCATGAATATCATAAGACAATTTTGACAAGAGAGTCTTAAAATGCGCATCATACTCATGCACACTCTCTACCATACCTTGTTGAATCTCCTTCAGCACGCTAATGCTCTTCTATTCAATCTTAGGAATATGGAATTCAACTAAGAAGGCATTACACAATGTGGTATAATCTACTAATTTTTGGTGGGGGTCATACTTCTGGTACCAACTATGCACGCACCCTTGTAACGTTGTTACAAATTGACTTGCCTTCTGTTCCGGGGTAGTGATCCCCTTTGTGCACCATAGAAACTCACATTTTTGTACATGCTCTACAAAATATTCAACACCTTTGTAATCTGGTAGATGTAAATACATTTAAAGAAATACTTACTGAGGTGGTTGAGGCCCTTGTCCTCCTGATCCGGAACCTTGATTCCCACCAGTGTTGCCTCCACCACCAGATCCACTACTTCCACTAATGCCTATTCCTCCTGACCGATCTGCTAGGTCTACCAGGTCTACTAGTTCCTATTCCACCTCATGTAGCTGGTAAGCATCCTAAAATGGTTATGCCTTGTGTCCCTAGTGTCACGTTGAATTACATGCCAACAATCTATGATATTACACTGCTACGAGATGTGTGACCCACACTGCTTCTACACATGATACCTAAACTTTGTGTACCTTTACTTTTCCCAAATTTTATTCTAGATAATATACCTCCAAACACGGTGAATGATTGTGTAGTCATAGATGTACCAAATGAAAAGTTATACCTCATAGGTGCTGATTGGTTTCTTCCACCAATACCAACTAGCTTAGTAATACTTATCTCTAGATTTGGAAAGCTAAGCGTTATGGGTTGGTCACTAGTTGGATTTAGATGTGCACCAGGGGTTGGTCACCTAAGTCATATTCTTGGTCATTTTGTGACTATATTTATATTCTATTTGTGTACTTTTTAGATTTGTGTTGTATCTATAAGTTGTTAAAGGGGTGATTTTATCACCTAATGTATACCTCCCCTCATTTAGGATGCATGCAATGATTGTAGGAGTGTGCAGCCCAAAAGAGAGGACCTGATGTGGTGCTGAAGTGGATACCTATAGGTGGTAGGGGATTTACATGGTACAAACCAAGTCACATGTAAACAAAGTGGCTAGTGACATATGTTGGTAGCAAAATTAACAACCATACAATAGAAGAAAATGTAAAAAACAAGTGTGTAAAAAATGTGGATTGTAAAAATTGGGTTTCAAACATAGGACATCACTCACAATGTCACAAGACAATAAGGACCGAAGTGGCCAAAATTATAAAAATAGTGATCAAACAATACATAGGGAACAACCCACAAATAATGGCATATAATAGAAAATAATGGAAAGAAAAAATGTATCAAACAACCATTGTGGAATATAGTCCTACAAGGAAACTGCACATGAAGAAACCATTAGCATGTTGGAAAGATAAAAAGTATGTCAAGGCATATATGTATCAATGGAAATTAATGTGCTAGTAAGAATATGAAGTAGTAAATAATGAAACAATAACACTTGTAATGTGTGAGATTAGTAATGGTAGATGCCCCACAAGAGCCTTTGTGGGATTGGAAAAGGATACAATGCCAAGCATCATTGTAGCGTGTGAAAATATGTAAGAGATATACATTCACTCCAAAATACCAAGTGAACGTGCATGTGTGTATAATAAATATAATGACATACTGGGTATCCAACTAACATAATAATCAAAGTGCATCATGTAAGTAGTTTAAGCACGAAAGAGTAAGTACAACTAAGATATGCGAATGTAGTGAATGAGTGTGATGGGATGGTATGTAATATATGAAAATGGATAGTAATAATGTGCCTACCAATGGATGTGTATGATATGAGGTTCATTTATAAAATACCCTTCAACAATCAAGAATTAACCATAGAAGAAGAGAGTGTGATCAGGAAATGGTTGAGAAGTGTGCTAGAAAGATAGATCATGAAGCATAGAGTGTGAAAAGTTAATGTGGTGAGGTTCATTTTAGATTTATACCCTCAATAGTTGAGTATGAACCATGGAAATAGAGTGCATCATTAGGTAATGATGATACAAGGTGTGTATCAACATGCGTAAGAGAGATGATACAGAGTAGATATATAACACAAAACATGATAGTAGATAGTATAGATAACTTATGATAATAGGATAAGGAGGAAGAAAGTGTGACCCCCCTAAGCATGATGAGGATAGAAGGCTATCCAAAGATAGTGAAGTGAAATGGCCCTCCACCCGATATCTGAGGAGATAAAGGCATATGAGGATGCTCTAAGATTGGTGGAGTATGAGAGTAATGATGTACATGTGAAGGAGACATATGTGGTGAAGGATGTGGTGAACACCTATGTGAAGAGGCTACATGAACAGGGGACTTAGGCTGATGAGATTAGCTAGTGGACCAAATCCTGATGCGGATGTCAAAGTTGTGAAGTGGTTCATGTGCGAATAGGATAAATATGTGTAGAGATTGCCTTAGATTTGAGAGGTCCAATATTCCTAGATGTTGCAACCGATGGAAATATATCATTAAGACTAGGCTAATGAAATGGAGTGCAGTGGAATGCCTTTAAGAGTGAAAACTTGTTTATTGTGAATGAAATTGAGACAAAAATGATTCATGGAGGGAATGGCTTGGGTAGCATGGAGCCAAGGAAGACCTAAGAGCATGTCACATCCTTTGATTGAAGATGCCACAATGAATGGCACAACCACGGTAAGCTTGGTGTACCCAAAAGATTTAGAAACTGGGTATGTGATATTAGATAGTGGACACTTGATAGCCATGAGAAGTACAATGGAACACATAATGATAGGATCCATTGGATAGATCATGGTGTTATTGACAGTATATGAACCGATAGAAGTGTTGATGTGCAATGAATCCGAAGTGAATGTAGCTTGATAATAGTGATCTGAAAATGAAATGGTTGTGGTGATGTATCCATAGAAGAGACAAAGAAGCCAAGGGGCTCCAATGAAGGAGGGTTCACAACTCGATATGTATGATTAGAAAAAGAATCGAGTGCTTGTGTGTCATGTTTGGGCAAAGGGTCATTGAAGATTTTTAGATTTTTATTATCATTGATAGAATTAGAATAAAAATGGCTCAGGGAGCTTAGGTGAAATATTGTCAATAAGATCTTGGATGAGATGCTTGAGTTTGAAGAGGTGGTCAGTAGAGTTCCTGATGTATTGGTGATAATCACATTTAGTATTTTCATCATAATTGTTGCCGTGAGGGTGAGATGGATCAAGATTGAGTGGTGGTGGAAGAGTTATTAGATTAATTTTGATGAGTGGAGTCAATACAAATAGAGGTGCATAGGGTAATTTGGTGAAATTATGCTTTGGAGGTTTCCATTGAATATTTTTAGGTGGAGAGATGACATTAATAATTTCCTTTGCAGTGGGTTTAGAAGATGGCTTCAATGTTGATTTAGCTTGAAACCGATTAGAAGAGCATGAAGAATAATCTCGATACTTTAATTTTACCATAGAGAGTAGTTTGAATTCATGTATTTTAAGTGTATAGCATTATTGATCAAATGAAGGAGAGGTTTCAAAGATAACACTCTCATAAAGTGGTGGTAAGAGACTTTTAAAAGGAACGATAACCAGATCGTACTAAGCCAAGAACATAGATGTTAATCAAACACCACGATCAATTAGATGAAAGTATTTCACCAGAATAACTTTACATAAACCTTTACAAAAATATGAGCAGCAATATTATATATTATTATGGAACTCAATGAAATACAATGAGAATGGCCTTGCTTATATAGATATGGAATAACAATCTAAGAACTAGTCAAGGTCATAGATCAAGCCATAAATCAAGGAAAAAACTAGTCATCAAAGAACTAGACATCAAGGATCTAGTCAATACCATATATCAAGGAAAGAAATATACCTAACAACTAGATAATATCCCCCTAATATATAAATAAATAAAAATAAATATCCACACACATAAGTGGGTGAGGATAAATACAATAAAGGTAAATATAGTACCTAGGTGAACATGAGCTAAGGTAAATACCTATTCTAACACTCCCTCTCAAGTGAAGCTAGGGGCCAAAATAGAAGTGGCATGTCCACAGTATGAGTCCTGACAACTAGGCCTGATGAGGTACTCATGTATAATATATCCATGAAGAAATCTTGAACCAAAAGAAGGAAAAAATTCTACTATAAGGAAAGAGAAAGAATAAGAGGAAGGAAGATATTCGCATGAACACCCCCAAGAAAAAAAACCAAAACCCCAAGCATTCCATGCAACTCAAGGTAGCGAGGTGATGAAAAAGGCTTCGTAAAGATGTCCGCAACCTACTACTGAGTTAGAATGTACTCGAAGAAAATAAATCCATCTTGAATGTGCTGATGAATGAAGTGGATGTGTATCTCAATATGCTTGGTCCAATGGTGCTCAACTGGATTACGAGAAATGTGAATTTCACTTTGGTTGTCACACCAAAGTAAAGTCATTGAATCTTGTGGGAATCCAAACTCTATCAATAACTTTCAAAGCCAAAGAATTTTATGACTCTCTGTTATTGATGCCCTGTACTCTACCTTTGAAGATGAAATTGCAATAGCCTATTAATTTTTACACGCCCAAGTAACTAAAGAAGAACCAAGACAAAAAGATAGCCAGAAGTGGAACACCTGTCATCAATAGAACCTACCCAATCTGAATTTGTATACCCAACTGAGTAGAACCCCTAGTGTAGTGTAGGCCAAAGTGGGATGTTCCCTGCAAATATCATAAAATCCTTTTAGTAGCCTACCAATGACTATAATGAGGAGAATGTGAAGACCGAGATACAAGCCCTACTATAAAGGAAATATTACGGTGAGCATGGGTTAAGTACATGAGACTTCCAACCAACTGTTTATAAAAATTAGGACCACAAAGTGGAGTGGTACATGTGAAAGTAAGAGTAACCCCAAAATGACAAAGAAGACAGACTTGGATTGAAATCAGCCATATCAAAGTACTAAATAAGATCATGGGCATACTTTTGCTGACTCAAATGTATCCATGAATCCATCTGAGGAATATGCAAACAAAGGAAATAATGCAATAACCCAAAATATTTCATGTCAAACTATGTAGAAAGAGCCCTTTGAATAGTCTGAATGTTGGAAGAAGAGCTGCTAGTAAGTAACAGATCATCAACATACAAGACAAGCATCACAATATCCTCACCAACATGTTGGAGATACACTATATGATTTGATTGGTAATGGAAAAAACCAGTAGATAGAAGAAAATATTCCATCTTTTTCATACCAAGCCCAAGGGGCTTGTTTGAGACTATAGAGAGACCTATTATCCAAATAACTCTCCTAGTTATTTGGGTAACTTATATATATCTTCGAGCTCTGAGATCTTCATTACAAGGTTTTGCACACTCAAGATTCACTTGGCACATTCCCTTGGTTGGATTTCCCTGCACATTTCCCCTTGTCCCCCTTAATTTTCCTTTCTTCTTTGTTCCACTCCTCCCTTGCATGCATCTGCTGCGCATCCACATTCTTCATTTTAGATTTTCACCCTACGCATGCCTAGCACTTGCTTTAATTAGCCAAGTCCATGGCCCTCGCACACACCCCACATATTACTTTGTAATAGTTACACCTCGACCATGTGTTATCTTCTCACCATTTTTCCTCATTTCCTTGCGCGCGTTGTATGCGTTTTCCTTCTGTCTTCCTCTCACACCTCATTCTTCTGTGTGCATATATTTGCACCCTCCTTTATGCCATTTCATGCCATGTCATTTTGACGTGCTTGAGTGTGCCACACACAACTAGTTAAAGTGTGAAAATAGGGTGTTGGATCCTTGCAAAAAATCAATGAGTGACATATGGCAGAAATGACAAAACATTTGCACAATTGGCCATCCTTTCAGCTGATCGGCATGTGCCACATGTTTTGCATGTGCAAACGAATCTAACCAAATTTTGATAGCCATATCTTTCACTATAGATCTCCAATTGGCGTGCACCTAGACTTGTCTGATAGTTGCTGACGTAGGCTACAATGTGATACATTAAAATTCAAATTTTTGGTGGACCTGGTAGGTGAGAAATTGGAAAACATCTTTTTAAGCATTAATGAGAATATCTAATTACTCCAAGCACCTGTTTTGATCTGATTTTCCCTCCTTCCTTCTTCAAACACACCAAACAGACCTAGGAAAGTGCATTTGACAAATTTACAAGTGGATTTGTAGGCATTGAATGCTTCTTGTTGGTGGTTGTATTTCAAATTCAGGTTTTCCCTCCTTCTCTCCTTCTTCCATGGATTCATCTATAAATGTAAGAGATGGGATCATTATTAAGGTTGGACATTTTGGATCTTTACGCACTTTGCCAAGGACTTCATCTTTTCTATATTTTGAGTTGCAGACCTCTAGATCTAGCTCTCCCACGTGGATATTGGCATATTTTTCTATTGTAACAGCTTTATGCATTTCTAGAAGTAATAAAAGCATCATTTGGTGACTATTATCTATCCTAACGTGTTTGCACTCCTTCTGGCCTTTTCTTTTACATTGCATGCCTGATGTGCCATTTCACATCCCTTGTAACTCCTTATTTAGTTGTGTTCCATGAAAATAATCTTGTAAATATGTTTTAAGTTGTGCTACATGTGCCTAGCCTTCTTTCACAAATTTCCTTTCATTTACACTCATAATAGATAGTGTTCATACCTCTTTTCTGGTGCTATTTCCTTTTAATGTAGTTTCCTTTCATGTTATACTTCTATCCCTTATCCCTTGGCATTATTAGCTTTGTTTCCCTTTCAACAATAGGAGTACCAGTAGTAGTAGAACTAGATAGAGGAACTGACCTTCTCTGAAGATCCGTCCCAAGTGCGCAGGGTCCCAAAACTTGGGAACGGTTATATTGTTGTCATAAACAACTCAGTTCTTCTAGATTTGAGACACAGGTGTAAGTTTGATGACCAAATTTTTTTGTCATGCCCCGTGGGAAAAACATTAAAAGCTTAAATTTCATATTGCTAAGTTCTGGTGTGTGGACTTAGTATTTCTAGCCTTTGGAAGCTTATTTTAACACATCTAACAACTCCCAACATTTGTAGATCTTTGTTTCAGCATCCCTGAGTGCCTTTCGTGAGAAGAGTGCATACAAAGAGAAGTGCAGTAGGTGAAGATTATTTCGAGTACCTCTAACTATCCCCAAGAATAGTTCATTCTAGAAATCCTCCACATGCATCTCCATCCCCAGCGTGCCACACCCATTCAACTCCTCACAACAGATAACTAGAGTGCCCTGTAATGGCACATCAACCACTTCCTCAACTAAATAAATTTGCTAACTTCACTAGAGGAAGTCCCTTGGTTCTAGCTATGCAACATGATATGTCAAATGACATGCTCAAAATTAATCCCTACTTTACTGGTGAGAATCAAGTCACCCCTTAGGAGCATATCCAAGATATAGAGAATGTATGTTCACTCTATTTGATCACACATGATGATGTAGTAGTCAGGCTACTTGCGGCCTCTTTCAAAGGAAAAACACTTCAATGGTATCGAGGCTTGAGATTTGGATTTATTGCCACTTGGGATGAGCCGGGGACAACTCTTTTCAATTATTTTGAAGATAAGTCAGATCACCTATCTTTGGCGAAGCAAATGACAACAACAAGGAGGGTGCCCCATTAGCAGATGACTAATTTTAAGATTAGATTTTAGAAGAATTGTGACATAATCCATCTTGTGGTAATACCTACAAGCAAAAATGGTTTTCTATATTATATAAAGGCACTAAATAGTGATATCTCAGTCATGATTCAACCTATGGGAGGTAGGACTTTACCAGCTACTTATAATATTACAGTAAGGGCAGAAAATAGTCTTATTCAGGTGGGAAAGATAGCTCCTAGAATGCCCATGTCCTTGTTCCTAGAAATGTCACAAGCACCCTAGCCTTCTTTGGCCCCCATTCTTGTTCCTGAGTAAAGTGTGCAACATATTACATCAACATCCTAATATCCATCACAAAATAAAGAAGATGAAGAATTAAAGACCATGATTAGAAATTTGTCAAATAAAGTCATATCATTAGAGAAACAACATGCACAAGCCTATAGAGGGAGTTCTAGTTAGGTGCATAGCCAAAGCAATCAACCTAGGTGGAATCAATATGGAAACCAAAGGTACGTGCCCAACCAATAGAATGATAGATGGAATGCTAGTGCACATATGCCCTTGTAAGTTATTCCTCCCACGTCCTCTCTTCTAGCACCCAATGCAAGTCAGGCGCTTGTTCTAGTTCAGAACAATTTAGTGCAGGAGTCAAAGTGGTGCTTCCCTTGCAACATGCCTCATAGTCAATATCACTATGTAAATGTTGCACATGCCCAAGTCTAAATGATCCAGAATGATTCAACCTGTGAGCCTTCAACAAGTTCCTTTGAAGCAAAAAATCAAGGAAGGCCAGAAGCTCCTCCGGAGGTAAATTTGATATTCTTTGGTGATGAGGACTTCTGTGTAATCAACCAAGCTGTAGAGGACACAATCAAACCATGTTCCCAAGTTTTGGACAACATAAGGTATGAGAAGAAAATGCTCAAGTCTAGTGCGTGGGTCGTAATCCCATCAACACAAGAAGACCATTAGAAATAGAAGGATACAACTAAGGAATCGAATAGTAAAGATGCTTAAGTCCTTGCACAAGAGGCCCTGCAAAAATCTCCTTCAGATGTGGCACACACCCATCCTTTGGTAGGTCAAGCCTCATATTTGGAAAAATCCCTTGCCTTCATGCCCGGATAGTAGAGAAAGGATGTCCTTGTGCCCCAAATGAACAAGTTAGGGGTTCTTCTATTATACATTGTGAAGAAAAATATAAATGTCACAATGTGGGATGCTCTGACCATTCCACCTCAACACGAATTTTTGCATGAATTTCTGGCATAACTCCCACGCGCTGATCCAACTATTCAGAAGCCACACACTAATATCAACATCTATCAAGAAGAGGAGAAGAAAGTGAGTAAATTTGTTAAAACCCTTACCTTCTACATGTCATTGATCACAGGAAAACACCTAGCACATAATTGCATGATAAACTCAAGTGCTAGTACTTCTGTCATACGTAAGAACATAGCTGATGTTTTAGCTCTCAAGTATAGCCCCCTGATAAAAGGTGTCCTAAAACTCGATGGTTCAACTGATACTACCTTAGGAGTCATCAAATATCTGTAGTTGAACCTTCATGCATGTCCAAATTTAACAATTACTCAAGATGTGTCAACCATTGAATTACCTCCTTTGTTTTCCCTATGTCTATCAAGAGAATTTACTACAAAAGTGGGTGGTTACTTGTCTTCTGATTGGTCTCATATTTTTTCAAGACAAGGTATGGTACCCAGTTTAACATAAGAGTTGAGCCAGTATTTTCCTATCATGTAGATTCATATGTCCTATCCCCTCTCCAAACCAACTGTTTAATACATGAATTGGCATAAAAACCTAAAGAGCATCCTCTTCCACATTCTATCCTTGGTTTAGTACTTGATGAGTGGGCAAAGAGGCACCATAAATCTGACCCATATGCTAAATAACTGGAAGCCTATGAAATTGGGCCTGGTACTTACTGCATTCTTGAATAAGAAGCTATACTACCCTGCACACTCAAGAAAAATGAAGAGAACACTGGTCTATGCAAGTTACACTTTGATGGTTCTAGAAGCAGAAACGATGCGGGAGTAGGATTTTTTCTCATTTATCCCAAGGATGATAAATTATTCTTCAAACATAGGTTGCAGTTTACATGTTCTAACAATGTGGCAGAATATGAAGCATTAGTGCATGGCCCTCTTATTGGTGAAAAGAAAGGGATTAAGTCACTGTAGATCTTTAGGGACAAATAATTGGTTATTCACAAGGTTACCAAAAAGTTCCAGGAAAAGAATAAGCTTCTCAAAGATTATAAACAAATATTTTGGGACCTCTTTGAGAGATTTGATGCTCTAAATCTACTTGTGGTGCCACGCAAAATGAATAAGGAAGCTGACTAAATGGCTGTGCTTGGTTTGTAGTTCTCTCCTATTAAGGACTTTGTCAAAGGAAATACTCACCACATTAAGATGGCGATCAGACCATCCATTCCATACAAACTTACCAGCTGAAAAGTGTTTGACAGTGACACGTAGATCATCCAATTCATCCAAAATGAAGTTGAGTTCTCATTAAGCATGCAAGCTGACTTGCATAACAACTATGGTGACCAAGTGATTCAATTGAAGTCAAATAAGCTTCCTAAAGGGTTGGTCACCTTAGAGAAAATGTTTAGACTTGATGAAAAGTTCAAGGGTGAAGAAAATTATATGCACATCATGCAAGAAGACTACTCCCCAAATCACTATTACTCACAAGAAAGAGTTACTACTCAGTAAAGCTTGTGCACATGAAGAAAAGCAGACCTTCATCTCTCTATAAAAAATATAGTGATATATTTTCATGGGAGTATGAAGACCTCAAAGGTTTTAATCTAAGTGTTGCTCATCACTCCATTGATCTTGATCTTGATATTAAGCCCATCAGATAGAAGCAATGACCAGTCAATCCAAAGATAGAGCTCCTCATGAGAAAAGAATTATCCAAAATCATTGAGGAAAAAATTATTTCTCCCATCAAGTACTCTACTTGGGTCACGAATCTAGTTTCCGTGCACAAG
Organism: Taxus chinensis; assembly: GCA_019776745.2. Lineage (NCBI taxonomy): Eukaryota > Viridiplantae > Streptophyta > Pinopsida > Cupressales > Taxaceae > Taxus > Taxus chinensis. The sequence continues at coordinate 408,076,749 of CM034150.1, forward strand.
AAGCACGGTGAAATCTAATTTTTTGTTGATTTCAAACATTTGAACAAGGCATATCTAAAGGATTATTATCCTTTTCCTTCAATAGAGTAGATTCTGCAAACTGTGTTCGATGCACAAAGATTCTCACTGTTAGATGGGTACTCATGTTTCAATCAAATCTAGGTCAAGGAATAGGATCAATTCAAAATGGCATTTAAAACCAAATGGGGGACATATACATATCAGAAGATGCCCTTTGGTCTATCAAATGTAGGAGTGACATTTCAGTGCACCATGGACATTACCTTCAAAGGTTACATCAATGAGTTCATCTTGCTTCACCTTGATGATATAACATTTTTCTCAAAGTAGAGCACATATCATATGGTGCACTCGGAGAAAGTCTTTAAGAGATGTAGAAAGTTTGGGTTGTCTCTTAACCCTAAGAAGTGCAATTTCGTAGTGGTGTAGGGAAAGATCTTGGGCCATGTAGTTTCGAAGGATGGCATTGGCATTGATCCTGAGTGCGTTTCAGCCATCTTGGCTCTTTCCCTACCAGTGAATAAGAAATCCTTACAATCCTTCCTTAGAAAGATCAATTTTTTTAGGCATTTTATCCCTAACTTTGTAGGACTAGTCTGACCCATCACCCTAATGGTCAAGAAGGACACGACCTTCAGATGGAAAGCCAAAGGAAGAGAGAGTTTCAATAGAATCAAGCAAGAAATTTCTTGTGTGCCAACACTCATCAACCCGGATTACTCAAAGGATTTCATCCTTTATGCTTATGGCTCTAATGTGAGTGTTGCTGCTATTATAACACAAGAAAATGAACAAGGGCTGAAATAACCAGTGGCTTTCTTTAGCCAGACACTAAAGGATTATGAATTAAAATATAGTTACATGGAGAATAGAGTCTTCACCATCATGCGTGCACTCAAAAAATTAAAATTATGCTCACCACAAATCATATTAAGGTGTTATTCTCCCACTCTTCTATCAAATACTTAATCATGGGAGAAGAGATCAGTGAAAAGAGGGAAAAATGAGTGACCAAAATCATGGAATATGATGTGACTATCAAAGACACAAAACTAGTAAGAGGTAGCATGCTCCACAAGAATATTATTGAGGATGCGTAGAATGAATATGAGACTTCATTATTTCTAGATGAAGGAATCCCATGCACAGAACATGAGTAGGATATAAATCCTAACACGCGTAACTGGATGAAGGACATGATCACATTCCTTTCCGAGGGTGTATATCCTCTTGGTTTGAAAAAGGAAAAGAGAAGACATCTAAGGTTACAATCTATCCCTTATGTTTTGATTGATGGAATTCTCTTCAAGAAAAATATTGATGGCATGCTGTTAAGGTGTATCAATGGTGCGCAAACTAAAAAACTGTTAGCAGACTAAAATGATGGATTATATGGTGGACAATTCTATGCCAAAACTACATAAATGAAGATCATAATGGCAAGAATATTCTATCCTACCTTTTTTATAGATGCACACAAGTGGGTCACAAAATTCAAGGAATGTGCTTTCTTTACAAAAAATAAAATATTGGCAGCGCTTCTCCTTCGACTAATCCAAACGGATCAGCCTTTTGGGAAATGGGGCCTCGACTTCATAGGCATGATCAATATACCTTCAAGTGCTAGACAAAAGTGGGTGTTGGCAGATACAAACTACTTCACCAAATAGAAAGAAGCTATTGCACTCAAGGAATCAACTGAGTCAGACATCCTTAACTTTCTCGAAGGTATAGTCATAAGGTTTGGCGTTCCTCAAACCATTATCTTCGATAATGAAAAATACTTCCTTGGGACCAGAATCATTGATTAGGATCTAAATTTGGACATTTATCTAAAAAATTCTTCCAACTATTAGCCACAAGGAAATGGTCTGGTAGAATAAATAAATAAGAACCTGATCAGAATCATAAAGCACACAATGAACATCAACCAAAGACAGTGGCATACAAAGGTCTCGTGCATGCTCTGGGTAGATAGAATCACAATAAAAAAATTCAATAGGAACTTATACTTACAAGATTGTCTATGGAAATGAGGATACCCTTCCTTTGACGCCGGAGTTCAACTCATTGGTGCTTTCCCAACAACTAGAATTCGAAGGCGTGGACCAAAGAGAAATCAGAATGGTAGAATTGGTTAATATTGAAGAATCAAGAAACTCTGTCACGATCAAGCTAGAAAAAAATCAACAAATAACAAAGAAATGGTTTGATAGAAAGGCTATGCCTCAAGCTTTCAAATTTGGGGACTTGGTATTAAAATGGGACACTGACAGAGATAAACCAGGGCATCACTCAAATTTTTATGCACTTTGGAGTGGCCCATACACCATTAGTTCGTGAAAAGAGGCTAAATCTTTCGAGTTAACTCAAAATATTCCATTAAGTTTTCTACATCATTTTGTATATATTAGAGTAGTTTCAATTCCTATAAGTGTGTTGCATGCACATTGTTTGTTTTTACATAGTTATTTCTTCTCGCTTGCTTCCTATGTGTGCTCTTCTTTTGCTTCCAGGATGCCAACATTTTTAGCAGTTTACAGCATTCGGAATAAAGTCAAGAAATGATCCTTCAAGTGACTAAAAGGGAAGTTCTTCAAAGCTGTAGATCTGAATTTCATGATCACATAACAAACTCCATGCCTAATGGATGCTCCAGGCTATTCATCTCCTTCATCTAACAGGTAGATGGCCCCAAAATTCACCAAAACTGTTATCCAAATAACTCTCCTAGTTATTTGGGTAACTTATATACATATTCTGGCTCTGAGCTCTTTATTAGAAGGTTGCACTTGCTCAAGATTCACTTGGCACATTCCCTTGGTTGCATTTCCCCGCATGCTTCCCCTTCCCCCATTTCATTTTCCTTTCTTATTTGTTCCACTCCTCTCTTACATGTATCTACTATGTGTCCTCCTTCCTAACAAATTTTCACCCTATGCATGCACCTAACACTTGCTTCAATTAGCCAAGTTGCTGGCCCTCATGCGTGCCCTGCATATTACTTTGTAATAGTTACACCTTGACTATGCCATTCTCTTCTCACCAGTTTTCCTCATTTCCTCACGTGCATTATATGTGATTTCCTTCTATCTTCCTCCCATGCCTCATTCTTCCGTGTGTATATATTTGCACCCTTTCATGCCATGTCATTTTGACATGCTTGAGTGTAACACACACACAACCAGTTAAAGTGTGCCAATAGGGCATTAGATCCGTACAACAAATAAATGAGTGACACATGGCAGAAATGACAAAACATTTGCATAGTTTACCATTATTTCAGCTGATTCATGTGTGCCATGTGTTTTTGTGTATGCCAATGACTCTAACAAACTTATAACAACCATATCTTTTACTACATATCTCTAATCGGTACGTGCCTGGACTTGTTAGATAGTTGTTGATATAGGCTATAGTGCTAGACATTCAAATTCAAATTCTTAGTAGACTTAGTAGGTGAGAAATGGTAAAACATCCTTTTGAGCATTAATGAGCATATCTAATTACTTCAACCACCCAATTTGATCTGATTCGACCTCCTTCCTTATTCAAACACACCAAAAGGACCTAGGGAAGTGCATTTGACACATTTGTAGGCATTGATTGTTTCTTGTTGGTGGTTGTATTTCAATTTAGGTTTTCCCTCCTTCCATGGATTCATCTATAAATGTAACAGTTGCTCATTATTAAGGTTGGAAATTTTGGATCCTTACGCACTTTTCCAAGGATTTCATATTTTTTTAATTTTGAGTTCCAGACCTCTATATCTGGCTCTCGTATGTGGATATCGACCTCTTTTGCCATTGTAACAGATCTATGCATTTCTGTAAGTAATAAAAGCATCGTTTTGTGACTATTCTTTGTCCTAACATGTTTGCATTCCTTCTTCTTACCTTTTCTTTTGCATTGTGTGCTTGTTGTGCCATTTCACATCCCTTGTAGCTCCTTATTTAGTTGTGTTCCATGAAACTGATCTGGTAAATATGATTTAAGTTGTGCTACATGTGCCTAGCCTTCTTTCACGCATTTCCTTTCATTTTCACTCAGAACAGATAGTGTTTCATACCTATGTTATGGTGTTATCACCTTTTAGTGTATTTTCCTTTCATGTTATCCTTCTATCCCTGGTCCCTAAGAATTATTAGCTTAGTTTCCCTTTCAGTACTAGGAGTAGCAGTAGCCATATAACTAGATAGAAGATCCAACCTTCTCCAGACATCTATCCCAGATGTGCAAGGTCCCACAACTTGGGGTTGGTTCCATTGTTGTCATAAAAAAACTTGGTTCTTCCAGATCCGAGATGCGGGTGCAAATTTGAGGACTAACAAGACCTTTGGAGCCTACAAACAAGAGATGAATCCTGAAAAAATATAGTATGTTCCTCCATGTATATTTCCTCTTGTAAATCTCCATGTAAGAAGGCACTCTTTACGTCCATCCGGTAAACGGGCCACCCCTGTGATGTAGCAATAGCAAGTACAAGGCATAGTGAATCCATCTTGGAAATGAGTGCAAAGGTCTCAGAGTAATCAATATCTTCAACTTGTGAAAAACACTTTGCAACAAAATGAGCCTTATGTTGGTGCAATTTTTGGGTTTGCACACATTGCCTTATTTTCCATGCTTCATTTTTACTCCAAGATGTCTTTTTGGCTTGAGCTGGTGATCTGTAACTCATTTTTTCAGTTGGATGCTTTCAAACTGCCCTCAATGTTGTTATTCTGCCCTAAATTGAAGCAAAATCCAAGTTCTCCTCTCCCATTTGTGCCCTAATTTATTCATTTTCATGGGTTGTATCATTCCTCCTTGTCAAATCTTGAATAAACTCGAAGTTGATCAAATCCTAAATTCGTGCAAGTGTCTCCCCAATCCCAAGGTCGAAAATGATGTCAAAAGATGATTCAGTTGGTTTAAAATGAAGAATTCTACCTTCCCTGTCAAAAAATTCAGTTTCTAGGGCATTCCCTGTATTTTTCACGCTGTGAAGTGCTCTCGGGCCGTCAAATTTATCACTGCAACCTTTATGCTAATGTGGCAGGCTCTCATTGGTCAGGATATGCGGGAAAAACATTGCTAACTTGTCACTTTTTGAAGTTTTGCAAAAGGAATTTTTTTTGTCCATGGCCCCACAGTGTTATAATGGTGTGCTTACATGGCACGATATAATTGGTTGGAGGATCATTAGGTGGCAAGTCACACTTAGATTTCTTGCTTTCATTTTTGTAAAAATTCTCAAAATCTAAATTTTTCCCGAAGGCCCGCAGCGAATGGCATGATGACACGTAACACAGGATGGTCAGGCGGGTGGTGAGGGGTAACTTAAAACTTTTTCTTATTTTTTTGAAAAAGTTCTCAATGTTAAATTTTGCTCCAAGGGCCCGCACCCATTGGTATGGTGACACGTGGCATGGGAGGATCAGATGGGTGGTGGTGGATTTAAAGTTTTTTCAAATTTTTTGGCTCAAAACGTCATGGAAAATTTTGACCTAGAGGCCCGGGCCCAATGGAAGGGCAACACATGTCCATAGAGGTCGACCGAAAAAGCAGGGACTTGGAGGAGTTTGAATTATTTGGCTTTAAGATGCTAAAATCAAGTTTTTTCCCGAAGGCTCGTGATGAGTAGGAAGGTGACACGTGTCCAGGAGGAGAAATGGGAATGGGGGCCGAAGAAATTTTTTGGGACTTTTTACCCTTGGTATAAAAGGTAAAAAATGAAGAATAGGCCCGCGTCCAATGAAGATAGGACACATGTCCTAAATTTGGCGGAGGTTTGGAGCGCAGAGAGGAAGTTGAAAATTTTGTAAAATTTTAGCGAAAAATCTCAAGGTGAAAAATAAACCCGCGGAAAAATTTGGAGGGTCGTCTCCACATCCAATAGGACAGAGACACATGGCATGTTTCAAAGGGAAAAGCAAAGCTCGAGCTTGCATGAATTTTTGATGCTCGCGGAGGAATGAGGGAAGAATTGGAAGGGTCGGTTTTGAGGTGAATGGGAGACCGCCATGTGTCAGAGGAGATAGCGGGTGTTCGGGCCTGCGGGGTTTTTTGAAGCAAGAAATTTTCCTTTTCTCAAAAAGGAAGCAAATTTGTCATTTTGGCCCGTGGTTTTCAACAGGGCCTATAGGAGGACACATGGCGCATCTAGGGGCTCGTGGGGAAAATGTTCAAAATTTTCCCAAGGTTAGAAAAAGTTCAAAATGCATTTTTTAAGGTTGGAGGCTCGGTCCAATGGTATTTGGACACATGCCCACTTTATCTAGAAGTCAAAGAAGATATTTCTTAGTCTACATGACAAATCTCATCAAGACACGTGGAGGGCAGAATTTAAAAGTTGATTTTAATCGATGGTTACTGTGCGTTTTCATTTTTGGGCGCCATGGATGCTCCAAGAAGTGTGGAATCGTCATTTTTGCACCAATCACATGAAACTTTACATTATTCTGCATCCCTTCAGCCTTTTGAACATAATGAAATCATTCTTTTGAGTTGATTCGATGTCCTATGATGTTTTTTGATGAAATTTTTCCCTTGACCCGTGAAAAAACGTGAAAGGTGAAAGTAAAAAGTTGCAGAGTTAAAAATGGTGAGGGAAAAAGGTGAAAAATGATTGCAAATGCATGTTGGCATGGTGGAATGCCAAAAACATGACCTTGGGATGGATAAGGATCCAAGTTCGTGCAATATTTTAAAATATCTGTGCATCTCTGGAATTTGGCGAGCTGTTTCATAGTTTTATATCATTTTTCATCAAATGGATAGGGTTTTGTAACAAATTTGATCCCTTTGGCATATTCTTTACTTGGGATGCAAGGATCCAAGTTGGCATAGGGTATATTATGTAATTTGGAGGAATTTTGGAGGTGGGTTGAGAATTTTGGAGAAAAAGAGAAGAATTTTCATAGGAAAAAACTGGAAGAAGTCCATTTCCTTTTGGAGAAACTGCCTGAGAGCCATTTTTTATTCCAGTTTGCATCAAATGTTCATCATGTTGAGTTGGTTTCAGCTGTAAAGCCATCAACAAGCTTTGAGATTGTCTAAAAACATTCCCTTACTGAGTATATTTGATCAAATTCTTGGATTAACTGGTTTTATCTCTTGGCAAAGCTTGCATACACTTATATTTCAGTATGTTTTCAATTTGTGTTTCATGCTCATGTTGCAATCTTGTGTTTGGGATATTTATTAGTCATACATGGTCTCATTTCTTGTAGAGGTTTTGAAGGCATCTATAATCCTCCATTTAGAAGAGCATTCATTTGAGTGGAGATAAATAGATTTAAATTCATCTTACCTTCCTTGTAAATGGAGGGTGTTTGTAAACCTTTGGGTGTACCTTAGGACATGATCTAACAAGGGGTTCTGAATGATTTATTGATATTTTTTCTTCAAGAATTTGTGGTAGGTTATCAAAGTTTGTATGGAATAGTACAGATTTGGGCATCCATATGTGCACACATCCTGGTTGAAAGAGCACTTCAAATTCATTGAAATATCTTTGTTGTTTAGGTGTTGTGATTCATTTGCAAAGTTTCCTAAAGAAGGTGATGACTTCTAACTACTCTTATCCCCACATCTCTCATCATAATTTCATTTTAAAATAACTCATCCTACCTACAATACCCCTACATCTACATTATGCGTCCACAAAAGAATTCTATCCTTTCACAAAAATGCACAAAGTTGATCAGGGTTCCATCATGTCTTTAACAGCTCTAGCTTTGTTTTGAAAACATTTCCATCATTTAGTAGTGACAACTCCTTTGAGTTTGGATAATGGATACTTGATCATGTTTTCACAAGGCCTCTTCCATATCATATGAAAAACACAAGGATATCTTCATCTCCTTTACCATACAAGGGTTGTGATATAGGTTCTCTTACCTTGGTTGATAGGCACAACCTAAAATAGTGAGGGTTAGATCAAAACCCTTATGAAGGTGCTATCCACTCCCTCAATTCTTGAATGCAAACAAGCAGATAGGTGTGATCCTTGGCTACAAATGACATACAAAACATCTATCTATCCTTGAGTGTCTTATGCAAATTCATGATGTTGTTCAAGTTGTGAAGGAGATTAAATCTGGATACAAACACCTTATACTTGTCAATGGATCCATTAGCTGCATATTTGGGTTGGTATACCCACTTACACCTAACCATATTTCTTCCTTTAGGAAGAGATACAAAATCCCAAGTATGATTTTGCATCAAAGAAGAATAATAAGTTATCATTCATCATCCCACTCTTGTATCCCATTAGCCTTTGAAAAATACTGTGGATCCTTAGAAATTGCCTGACACAAAAGTCCAAAACCTATCAAATGTGCATGATGATGCCTAGTGGTTGGAAGATCTTGTATGAAAGGTGTTGCCTTAGAAACAGTAGTATGAGTCAACTTAGACATAGTGACAACATCAGTGGGAATAATATCCTCAATGACATCTATAACATCCTCAAAGAAAGTATCCTCAAGATGAGAAGAAGAATAAAAACGAGGCATGGAAGAAGATGAAGAATCATGAGGAGTGAAGTTCTTATCAAACTGAACATGTTTTCTAAAAATAACATCATGAGTATTAGGAAATAAAATCCAATAAGCTCTCATGTTCTCACAATACCCTACAAAGATCAAGGGTTTGTTCTTCTTATCCAAAGCTTTCATTTTCTTATTTATAACAAAGGCCAAAGCATGGCTCCTAAATACTAAAAAAAATGAAACATCTGGCTTAGTGTTGGACTAAGATTCCTCTGAAGTCAAATGATCAAGTGCTTTATGTGGTGTGTGATTCTAAATGTAGTTAGCACAATTGACTGCTTCTGCATAATAGATAGAAGGTAAATCTCTAGAATGCATCATACAGTTAGCCATTTCCTTCAAAGTTTTATTTTTCCTTTCTACTAAGCCATTCTATTGTAAAGTATGAGGAACAAAATGGTGGTGAATAATGACTTGAGTTTCCAAAAAGTTAGAAAACGCATTGCTGAAGTACTCCCCCCATTATCAGAATGAAGGCTCTTTATGCAACTAGAAGATTGTTTCTCGACCAAAGCCTTAAAAACTTTGAAGTGTGGAAAAACATCACTTTTTTACTTGAGAAAATAAACCGAAGTACGCCTCAAGAAATTATCAATAAAGGTAAGTGCATACTTATATCTATTGAAAGAGGGGGTAGGAAATACCATCAAGTCACTATGCACAAGCTCAAGTGGTGAAGAAGATCTCTTTGAAAAATTCTTAGGAAATGGATCTCGGTGTTGTTTCCCTAATGCATAGCCATGAAAAACTCCCTCAAGACAAGAAACTTTATGAAGAATATCAACCATACCATGAGTCCTCAACTCCTTCAAATATCTATAATTGAGATGTTCAAATCATTCATTCCAAATATTTATCTTTGAATATGCATGAGAAACTAATTCTTTCCCTATTGAGGAAGTGTCTTCAAAATCCTAAAAGTGATGTAGTCTAGACATATGATCAACAATACCATGACAAATAAGTGAATGAGGATGCAACAAGGTTTGGAATTTTGTTCCTTGTGGTGTAAAATTCATTTTCTTTCACTTGACCATTACTGACAAATTTGATATACAGAAAGCAAATTTGTAGTGATGTTAGGAAACATATAGTGTATCTTGGATACTACCACTATCAAGCTGTATATCACTTTTCCTTTAACAAAAGAAAGGAAGAATCTCCAACCTTAATTTTGGAAGTAGAACTCAAACCTAGAGAAACAAAAGACTCCTTAGAAGAAGTCATATGATGAGAGGCACCATAATTTATAACCTAATTGTCTGTAAGTGATGATTGAGATCTCCCAACAACATTAAGTGCTTTTCCATGTGTTATTAGAAGGAGGTGGAGTGGAGATAGAAATTTTGTGTTTCTTGACTACTCCTCTAAGGCTTGTATTCGCTTTATAACACATATGTTATTCATGACCCACTACCCCCCACAAAAATATCATGAAAGGATAGACTTATTCTGGGATTTAGAAGGCTCCTTGGGTTTAGAGTTTTTTTCTTTGGGTTTAGGAGCATTTTGAGATAGAGAAGGGGTGGATTTGGTTTTACTTTTTAGTTTTCTCTTGCCCTTAGGATTAGATGCAACTAATTCCTTTTGAGAGGTGGAAAGGACTCCAAGGTGTGAGACACCGTTAGATTTTTCCTAGTAAGTCTTTCACAAAATGTTATAAGTCAGCATATTATCACAACGATGCGGGAGTAGGATTTTTTCTCATTTATCCCAAGGATGATAAATTATTCTTCAAACATAGGTTGCAGTTTACATGTTCTAACAATGTGGCAGAATATGAAGCATTAGTGCATGGCCCTCTTATTGGTGAAAAGAAAGGGATTAAGTCACTGTAGATCTTTAGGGACAAATAATTGGTTATTCACAAGGTTACCAAAAAGTTCCAGGAAAAGAATAAGCTTCTCAAAGATTATAAACAAATATTTTGGGACCTCTTTGAGAGATTTGATGCTCTAAATCTACTTGTGGTGCCACGCAAAATGAATAAGGAAGCTGACTAAATGGCTGTGCTTGGTTTGTAGTTCTCTCCTATTAAGGACTTTGTCAAAGGAAATACTCACCACATTAAGATGGCGATCAGACCATCCATTCCATACAAACTTACCAGCTGAAAAGTGTTTGACAGTGACACGTAGATCATCCAATTCATCCAAAATGAAGTTGAGTTCTCATTAAGCATGCAAGCTGACTTGCATAACAACTATGGTGACCAAGTGATTCAATTGAAGTCAAATAAGCTTCCTAAAGGGTTGGTCACCTTAGAGAAAATGTTTAGACTTGATGAAAAAGTTCAAGGGTGAAGAAAATTATATGCACATCATGCAAGAAGACTACTCCCCAAATCACTATTACTCACAAGAAAGAGTTACTACTCAGTAAAGCTTGTGCACATGAAGAAAAGCAGACCTTCATCTCTCTATAAAAAATATAGTGATATATTTTCATGGGAGTATGAAGACCTCAAAGGTTTTAATCTAAGTGTTGCTCATCACTCCATTGATCTTGATCTTGATATTAAGCCAAATAATCCCTCCAATTTATCCCATATTTTGAAAGGAGAGTCACATCCTTCTAAAGGAAACAAAAGATTATCATTTACTTAAGTTCTTATTAAACCCATACACTCTTCGAATTGCATTGGTACTGAAATTTCTCATATTCTCTAGTGAACATTGGTTTTTCTACTAAATTTAAAGCCCATAATCCTTTTCATTTAATGATTGTTTATCATTGTTATTTTCCATGTGTGGTAGATTATGCAAACTGGTGTTCGATGGCTCAAGTTGATTCTCAATGTTAGAAGAAGATAAAGATGTCATTCAATCAAATCTAGACCAAGGAATAGAATACAATTCAAGCCCCCCATATTTGGCACTTAATAATCAAATGAGGGACATTTTACAAAAAAGAAATTTATAGTTTTAGTGTGGTCTCTCAAATGTAGGAATGACATTCCAATGGAACAAACACGAAAAAATAAGCACTTTCGAAAGGTTACATCAACGAAACTCAAATCTTGAGTTCACCTTGATCAAAAGGTACAAGCTTATTAATTTCTCAAAGTAGAGCTCATATCATATTTATTTCAACTCGGAGACTAAGTCTTTAAGAGATGTAGAAATGTCTGGGTTGACTCTTCACTCATCAAGAAGTGCAATTTCGTAGAATGGGGCTACATTAAAGCATCTTGGGCCATGTAGGAATCCCAACCGTTAAGCCCTTGGCATATGATCCTGAGTGCGTTTAAGCCATTTTTATGGGTCTTTCACTTCTTTAGTGATTTTTGAAATCCTGTACAATTATTCCAAAGAAAGATCACATCAAATTAGGCTTTTCTGGAAACACCTTCCAACTTTCTAGGACTGCGGTGAAAATGACTTACCATCACCCAAAATAGTCAATAAGGACTAAGAAATTCATGAATATATAAAGACAGAAGGAAGAGACCCTCGTTTGCAAAATAAAACTTACAAATGAACATCTACAACATATACCAGTCTGCCATACCACTCATCAACCCGGAATGACTCAAGAAGATTGTCATCCAATTCATAAAGATCTCATATGGCTAATAGATCATCACATGTCAATAAGCTGAAAGTGATAACACATAGAAGAACTTTACAAAAAAACTTTGTAAACAAAGAGTAGCAATATCATATAGCCATACACTCATGGAACTTATGTAGTAAAATATAGTTACATGGTGCCTAGAGTCTTCACCATCATGCGTGCACTCAGGAAGATTAAAATTATGCTCACCACAAATCATATTCAAGGATGTTATTCTCCAAGCTCATAGATCAAGGATACTTAACTCATGGCAAGAAGAGAACTAGTGAAAAGACCTTAGATCAAACTGAGTCAAGACCATAGATCAAAAGAAAGAACTATGATAGGTAACAACTAGATAATATCCTCATAATATTTAAATAAGAAAAAATAGCATGCTCCACACATAATATGGGTGAGGATAACGTAAAATAGAAGGTAAATAAAGTACTTCATGTGATTTCATGAGACTGAAGGTAAATAACCATGCACTCTACATGAGTATTTATTATTATTATCCTAACATTCGTACCCATAGTATGAAGGACTTTAATCACTTTGATTTCCTAGGGTGTCATAACCCCTTGGTTTCACAACGTTTCTATTTTGAAGACATCTAAAGATACAATGTATCTCTGTATGAGGTGATAGATGGAATTCTGTTCAATGACATAATTCCTTACATCTCATGCTCTCTAAGGTGAGTATAAAACATTAGTATATCTCTTCTTTCAAGATCCTGTCAGGAGACTTCCTCACCTGATGGATTGTCTTCGGTGATGATCAGTTGTATGCTTACCAGCTACATAGGAATGAAGATCATAATGGGATAGAATATTCTATCCTACCTTATTCTCAAAAAGAAGCACACAAGTGGGTCAAATAAATTCAAAAGAATGTGAATACTTTATAACAAGATAAATATATTGGATCTAGCGCATATCACTTACTCTTGTCGACTATTTAGTGTTGAAACCCATGTGTCTTCTTGGGAAATGTGAGGCAAATCGACTTGGATAGGCATGATCAACCTATTCTCTTCAAACCTGCTAGTCTTTAGTGGATGTTGTCCCATACAAACTACTTCCTAGTCAAATCAGAAGATAAGCTATGGGAGGTCATATTAAAATCAACTAAAATCAAAAATAACCTATATACTAAGAATCGAAGGTAGAAAAATTGAAGGTAATGAGTGTTCCTCAAACCATAATCTTCGATAGATGAAAAAGTTACTTTGTTTGTACCATAATAAAGAGAGTTATAATACGTATCACTTGGTCATTTGTCTACAACTAGCCATCGAAACTATTCAAACACTAGGAACTTCTACATTGTTCCACCCTAAATAAACATTTCCCTGATCAGAATTTCCTAATCCCACATCAATGATTATTATCTACTCAACTACTTAAGTTTATCATTTACCATCATGTCTCGTTCATGCTCCTTTTTCCATAGATTGCACAATAAAAAACTTCCTCTAGTTTTGAACTTATACTGTACAAGATTGTCTATGGAATTCACTCTACAACTTCCATCTGTGTGATCATGCCATATTTATCTCACCTAAAATATAGTGCTGTCCCAGTACATATCTATATATCATCCATTGCACTGGACCATAAGTCTACACTCAGAATGGTAGAATCTCATATCCATCCTATTGACCCATCAAGAAATTGTGTCACGATCAAGCTAAACAAGAAAAGTCAACAAATAATGCATAAGTAGGATGAGTTTCATAGACACCATGCTATGCCTCAAACTTTCTACTGTGTGTGTGTGACTGTGTGTGTGTAAAATGTGTGACACGTGACAGATCTAAACCAGGGCATCACTCAAATTTTTGTGCACTTTGTAGTGGCCCATCACATCCATTAGTTCGTGAAAAGAGGCTAAATCTGTCGGGCCCAACAATCAAAATATTACAAAAAATTGGTATACAAGCGCATCCATGTATATATTAGAGTAGTTAATACACTAACCTAAAAATGTGTTGAATGCACTAGTGTTTGATCTTCCCATAGTTAATAGTGCTCGCTTGACTTCCTATGTGTGCTCTTCTTTTGCCTATCCACTATGCCAACATTTATAGGAGTTTACAGCATGAGGAATAAAGTCATCCTATGATCCTATCAAGTCGATCCATTTGTATGGAAGTTCATCAAAGGTGTTCATTTGAATTGTCATTGCCCTCCATCTTAAAAAACTCCATGCCTAATGGATGCTCCAGGCTATTCATCTCCTTCATCTAACAGGTAGATGGCCCCAAAATTCACCAAAACTGTTATCCAAATAACTCTCCTAGTTATTTGGGTAACTTATATACATATTCTGGCTCTGAGCTCTTTATTAGAAGGTTGCACTTGCTCAAGATTCACTTGGCACATTCCCTTGGTTGCATTTCCCCGCATGCTTCCCCTTCCCCCATTTCATTTTCCTTTCTTATTTGTTCCACTCCTCTCTTACATGTATCTACTATGTGTCCTCCTTCCTAACAAATTTTCACCCTATGCATGCACCTAACACTTGCTTCAATTAGCCAAGTTGCTGGCCCTCATGCGTGCCCTGCATATTACTTTGTAATAGTTACACCTTGACCATGCATTCTCTTCTCACCAGTTTTCCTCATTTCCTCACGTGCATTGTATGTGATTTCCTTCTATCTTCCTCCCATGCCTCATTCTTCCGTGTGTATATATTTGCACCCTTTCATGCCATGTCATTTTGACATGCTTGAGTGTAACACACACACAACCAGTTAAAGTGTGCCAATAGGGCATTAGATCCGTACAACAAATAAATGAGTGACACATGGCAGAAATGACAAAACATTTGCATAGTTTTACCATTATTTCAGCTGATTCATGTGTGCCATGTGTTTTTGTGTATGCCAATGACTCTAACAAACTTATAACAACCATATCTTTTACTACATATC
This sequence comes from Taxus chinensis, assembly GCA_019776745.2. Classification (NCBI taxonomy): domain Eukaryota; kingdom Viridiplantae; phylum Streptophyta; class Pinopsida; order Cupressales; family Taxaceae; genus Taxus; species Taxus chinensis. The sequence continues at coordinate 408,091,806 of CM034150.1, forward strand.
TCTAATCGGTACGTGCCTGGACTTGTTAGATAGTTGTTGATATAGGCTATAGTGCTAGACATTCAAATTCAAATTCTTAGTAGACTTAGTAGGTGAGAAATGGTAAAACATCCTTTTGAGCATTAATGAGCATATCTAATTACTTCAACCACCCAATTTGATCTGATTCGACCTCCTTCCTTATTCAAACACACCAAAAGGACCTAGGGAAGTGCATTTGACACATTTGTAGGCATTGATTGTTTCTTGTTGGTGGTTGTATTTCAATTTAGGTTTTCCCTCCTTCCATGGATTCATCTATAAATGTAACAGTTGCTCATTATTAAGGTTGGAAATTTTGGATCCTTACGCACTTTTCCAAGGATTTCATATTTTTTTAATTTTGAGTTCCAGACCTCTATATCTGGCTCTCGTATGTGGATATCGACCTCTTTTGCCATTGTAACAGATCTATGCATTTCTGTAAGTAATAAAAGCATCGTTTTGTGACTATTCTTTGTCCTAACATGTTTGCATTCCTTCTTCTTACCTTTTCTTTTGCATTGTGTGCTTGTTGTGCCATTTCACATCCCTTGTAGCTCCTTATTTAGTTGTGTTCCATGAAACTGATCTGGTAAATATGATTTAAGTTGTGCTACATGTGCCTAGCCTTCTTTCACGCATTTCCTTTCATTTTCACTCAGAACAGATAGTTTTCATACCTATGTTATGGTGTTATCACCTTTTAGTGTATTTTCCTTTCATGTTATCCTTCTATCCCTGGTCCCTAAGAATTATTAGCTTAGTTTCCCTTTCAGTACTAGGAGTAGCAGTAGCCATATAACTAGATAGAAGATCCAACCTTCTCCAGACATCTATCCCAGATGTGCAAGGTCCCACAACTTGGGGTTGGTTCCATTGTTGTCATAAAAAACTTGGTTCTTCCAGATCCGAGATGCGGGTGCAAATTTGAGGACTAACAAGACCTTTGGAGCCTACAAACAAGAGATGAATCCTGAAAAAATATAGTATGTTCCTCCATGTATATTTCCTCTTGTAAATCTCCATGTAAGAAGGCACTCTTTACGTCCATCCGGTAAACCGGGCCACCCCTGTGATGTAGCAATAGCAAGTACAAGGCATAGTGAATCCATCTTGGAAATGAGTGCAAAGGTCTCAGAGTAATCAATATCTTCAACTTGTGAAAAACACTTTGCAACAAAATGAGCCTTATGTTGGTGCAATTTTTGGGTTTGCACACATTGCCTTATTTTCCATGCTTCATTTTTACTCCAAGATGTCTTTTTGGCTTGAGCTGGTGATCTGTAACTCATTTTTTCAGTTGGATGCTTTCAAACTGCCCTCAATGTTGTTATTCTGCCCTAAATTGAAGCAAAATCCAAGTTCTCCTCTCCCATTTGTGCCCTAATTTATTCATTTTCATGGGTTGTATCATTCCTCCTTGTCAAATCTTGAATAAACTCGAAGTTGATCAAATCCTAAATTCGTGCAAGTGTCTCCCCAATCCCAAGGTCGAAAATGATGTCAAAAGATGATTCAGTTGGTTTAAAATGAAGAATTCTACCTTCCCTGTCAAAAAATTCAGTTTCTAGGGCATTCCCTGTATTTTTCCACGCTGTGAAGTGCTCTCGGGCCGTCAAATTTATCACTGCAACCTTTATGCTAATGTGGCAGGCTCTCATTGGTCAGGATATGCGGGAAAAACATTGCTAACTTGTCACTTTTTGAAGTTTTGCAAAAGGAATTTTTTTTGTCCATGGCCCCACAGTGTTATAATGGTGTGCTTACATGGCACGATATAATTGGTTGGAGGATCATTAGGTGGCAAGTCACACTTAGATTTCTTGCTTTCATTTTGTAAAAATTCTCAAAATCTAAATTTTTCCTAAAGGCCCGCAGCGAATGGCATGATGACACGTAACACAGGATGGTCAGGCGGGTGGTGAGGGGTAACTTAAAACTTTTTCTTATTTTTTTGAAAAAGTTCTCAATGTTAAATTTTGCTCCAAGGGCCCCGCACCCATTGGTATGGTGACACGTGGCATGGGAGGATCAGATGGGTGGTGGTGGATTTAAAGTTTTTTCAAATTTTTTGGCTCAAAACGTCATGGAAAATTTTGACCTAGAGGCCCGGGCCCAATGGAAGGGCAACACATGTCCATAGAGGTCGACCGAAAAAGCAGGGACTTGGAGGAGTTTGAATTATTTGGCTTTAAGATGCTAAAATCAAGTTTTTTCCCGAAGGCTCGTGATGAGTAGGAAGGTGACACGTGTCCAGGAGGAGAAATGGGAATGGGTGCCGAAGAAATTTTTTGGGACTTTTTACCCTTGGTATAAAAGGTAAAAAATGAAGAATAGGCCCGCGTCCAATGAAGATAGGACACATGTCCTAAATTTGGCGGAGGTTTGGAGCGCAGAGAGGAAGTTGAAAATTTTGTAAAATTTTAGCGAAAAATCTCAAGGTGAAAAATAAACCCGCGGAAAAATTTGGAGGGTCGTCTCCACATCCAATAGGACAGAGACACATGGCATGTTTCAAAGGGAAAAGCAAAGCTCGAGCTTGCATGAATTTTTGATGCTCGCGGAGGAATGAGGGAAGAATTGGAAGGGTCGGTTTTGAGGTGAATGGGAGACCGCCATGTGTCAGAGGAGATAGCGGGTGTTCGGGCCTGCGGGGTTTTTTGAAGAAATTTTCCTTTTCTCAAAAAGGAAGCAAATTTGTCATTTTGGCCCGTGGTTTTCAACAGGGCCTATAGGAGGACACATGGCGCATCTAGGGGCTCGTGGGGAAAATGTTCAAAATTTTCCCAAGGTTAGAAAAAGTTCAAAATGCATTTTTTAAGGTTGGAGGCTCGGTCCAATGGTATTTGGACACATGCCCACTTTATCTAGAAGTCAAAGAAGATATTTCTTAGTCTACATGACAAATCTCATCAAGACACGTGGAGGGCAGAATTTAAAAGTTGATTTTAATCGATGGTTACTGTGCGTTTTCATTTTTGGGCGCCATGGATGCTCCAAGAAGTGTGGAATCGTCATTTTTGCACCAAATCACATGAAACTTTACATTATTCTGCATCCCTTCAGCCTTTTGAACATAATGAAATCATTCTTTTGAGTTGATTCGATGTCCTATGATGTTTTTTGATGAAATTTTTCCCTTGACCCGTGAAAAAACGTGAAAGGTGAAAGTAAAAAGTTGCAGAGTTAAAAATGGTGAGGGAAAAAGGTGAAAAATGATTGCAAATGCATGTTGGCATGGTGGAATGCCAAAAACATGACCTTGGGATGGATAAGGATCCAAGTTCGTGCAATATTTTAAAATATCTGTGCATCTCTGGAATTTGGCGAGCTGTTTCATAGTTTTATATCATTTTTCATCAAATGGATAGGGTTTTGTAACAAATTTGATCCCTTTGGCATATTCTTTACTTGGGATGCAAGGATCCAAGTTGGCATAGGGTATATTATGTAATTTGGAGGAATTTTGGAGGTGGGTTGAGAATTTTGGAGAAAAAGAGAAGAATTTTCATAGGAAAAAACTGGAAGAAGTCCATTTCCTTTTGGAGAAACTGCCTGAGAGCCATTTTTTATTCCAGTTTGCATCAAATGTTCATCATGTTGAGTTGGTTTCAGCTGTAAAGCCATCAACAAGCTTTGAGATTGTCTAAATAACATTCCCTTACTGATATATTTGATCAAATTCTTGGATTAACTGGTTTTATCTCTTGGCAAAGCTTGCATACACTTATATTTCAGTATGTTTTCAATTTGTGTTTCATGCTCATGTTGCAATCTTGTGTTTGGGATATTTATTAGTCATACATGGTCTCATTTCTTGTAGAGGTTTTGAAGGCATCTATAATCCTCCATTTAGAAGAGCATTCATTTGAGTGGAGATAAATAGATTTAAATTCATCTTACCTTCCTTGTAAATGGAGGGTGTTTGTAAACCTTTGGGTGTACCTTAGGACATGATCTAACAAGGGGTTCTGAATGATTTATTGATATTTTTCTTCAAGAATTTGTGGTAGGTTATCAAAGTTTGTATGGAATAGTACAGATTTGGGCATCCATATGTGCACACATCCTGGTTGAAAGAGCACTTCAAATTCATTGAAATATCTTTGTTGTTTAGGTGTTGTGATTCATTTGCAAAGTTTCCTAAAGAAGGTGATGACTTCTAACTACTCTTATCCCCACATCTCTCATCATAATTTCATTTTAAAATAACTCATCCTACCTACAATACCCCTACATCTACATTATGCGTCCACAAAAGAATTCTATCCTTTCACAAAAATGCACAAAGTTGATCAGGGTTCCATCATGTCTTTAACAGCTCTAGCTTTGTTTTGAAAACATTTCCATCATTTAGTAGTGACAACTCCTTTGAGTTTGGATAATGGATACTTGATCATGTTTTCACAAGGCCTCTTCCATATCATATGAAAAACACAAGGATATCTTCATCTCCTTTACCATACAAGGGTTGTGATATAGGTTCTCTTACCTTGGTTGATAGGCACAACCTAAAATAGTGAGGGTTAGATCAAAACCCTTATGAAGGTGCTATCCACTCCCTCAATTCTTGAATGAAAACAAGCAGATAGGTGTGATCCTTGGCTACAAATGACATACAAAACATCTATCTATCCTTGAGTGTCTTATGCAAATTCATGATGTTGTTCAAGTTGTGAAGGAGATTAAATCTGGATACAAACACCTTATACTTGTCAATGGATCCATTAGCTGCATATTTGGGTTGGTATACCCACTTACACCTAACCATATTTCTTCCTTTAGGAAGAGATACAAAATCCCAAGTATGATTTTGCATCAAAGAAGAATAATAAGTTATCATTTCATCATCCCACTCTTGTATCCCATTAGCCTTTGAAAAATACTGTGGATCCTTAGAAATTGCCTGACACAAAAGTCCAAAACCTATCAAATGTGCATGATGATGCCTAGTGGTTGGAAGATCTTGTATGAAAGGTGTTGCCTTAGAAACAGTAGTATGAGTCAACTTAGACATAGTGACAACATCAGTGGGAATAATATCCTCAATGACATCTATAACATCCTCAAAGAAAGTATCCTCAAGATGAGAAGAAGAATAAAAACGAGGCATGGAAGAAGATGAAGAATCATGAGGAGTGAAGTTCTTATCAAACTGAACATGTTTTCTAAAAATAACATCATGAGTATTAGGAAATAAAATCCAATAAGCTCTCATGTTCTCACAATACCCTACAAAGATCAAGGGTTTGTTCTTCTTATCTAAAGCTTTCATTTTCTTATTTATAACAAAGGCCAAAGCATGGCTCCTAAATACTAAAAAAAATGAAACATCTGGCTTAGTGTTGGACTAAGATTCCTCTGAAGTCAAATGATCAAGTGCTTTATGTGGTGTGTGATTCTAAATGTAGTTAGCACAATTGACTGCTTCTGCATAATAGATAGAAGGTAAATCTCTAGAATGCATCATACAGTTAGCCATTTCCTTCAAAGTTTTATTTTTCCTTTCTACTAAGCCATTCTATTGTAAAGTATGAGGAACAAAATGGTGGTGAATAATGACTTGAGTTTCCAAAAATTTAGAAAACGCATTGCTGAAGTACTCCCCCCATTATCAGAATGAAGGCTCTTTATGCAACTAGAAGATTGTTTCTCGACCAAAGCCTTAAAAACTTTGAAGTGTGGAAAAACATCACTTTTTTACTTGAGAAAATAAACCGAAGTACGCCTCAAGAAATTATCAATAAAGGTAAGTGCATACTTATATCTATTGAAAGAGGGGGTAGGAAATACCATCAAGTCACTATGCACAAGCTCAAGTGGTGAAGAAGATCTCTTTGAAAAATTCTTAGGAAATGGATCTCGGTGTTGTTTCCCTAATGCATAGCCATGAAAAACTCCCTCAAGATAAGAAAATCTAGGAAGACCATCAACCATACCATGAGTGTTCAAATCCTTCAAATATCTATAGTTGAGATGTCCAAATCTTTCATGCCAAAGCTTACTCTCTGAATTTGTATGAGAAACCAATCCTATCCTTATAGAGGAAGTTTCATCAAAACCCTCAAAGTGATATAGTCTAGAAATATGATCAACAATACCCTAAGAAACAAGTGAATAAGGTTCTAAAAACTTTTGTACTTCTACCCCATGTGGTGTAAAAGTCACAGTTTTCCCTTGACCATACTGACAAATTTGATATACAGAAAGCAAATTTGTAGTGATGTTAGGAACATATAGTGTATCTTGGATACTACCACTATCAAGCTGTATATCACTTTTTCCTTTAACAAAAAGAAAGGAAGAATCTCCAACCTTAATTTTGGAAGTAGAACTCAAACCTAGAGAAACAAAAGACTCCTTAGAAGAAGTCATATGATGAGAGGCACCATAATTTATAACCTAATTGTCTGTAAGTGATGATTGAGATCTCCCAACAACATTAAGTGCTTTTCCATGTTTATTAGAAGGAGGTGGAGTGGAGATAGAAATTTTGTGTTTCTTGACTACATCCTCTAAGGCTTGTATTCGCTTATAACACATATGTTATTCATGACCACTACCCCCACAAAAATATCATGAAAGGATAGACTTATTCTGGGATTTAGAAGGCTCCTTGGGTTTAGAGTTTTTTTCTTTGGGTTTAGGAGCATTTTGAGATAGAGAAGGGGTGGATTTGGTTTTACTTTTTAGTTTTCTCTTGCCCTTAGGATTAGATGCAACTAATTCCTTTTGAGAGGTGGAAGACTCAAGGTGAGACAATTTAGATTTTTCCCTAGTAAGTCTTTCACAAAATGTTTCTAAGTCAGGCATTTTATCACCTAAGGCATCCATGCTAGAGAAAAAGGTAGATGAAAATATTTGAAATGGTCCTCTCAACTTGGATAGAATCAAGTGAAAACAATCTTCATCTTTCTTATCTCTTCCACTCCACTTCAACTATGTCAAAAAATGCTTGAACTTGGTAAGATAGTTTATAATTGCTGGAAAATCTTTAGGATTAAGAGAGGTGATCTCAATTTCAAGTTGCATGGCTCTCATATGATCCACCTTACCAAATAAATCCTCCAATTTCTCCCATATTTTGAAATGAGAGTCACATTTTTCCAAATGTAAAAAAATAATGTCACTTACATAAGTTCTTATCAAACCCATACACTCATCAAATTTGCACTGGTACGAACACTGGTTGTTTTGAAGAAGTTAAAGCCCATAATCATTTCTATTTAATTATTGTTTCCATTATTATTTTCCATGTGTGGTAATTATGTGTTAATAATGGATCAACATGATCTAATGTAGAAGTAGATAAATACTTCATCCTAAAAAAAAACAAAAGAAATTCAAGAACCAAGCAATACAACAAGACCCCTAAAAAATGCAACAAGATCCCCCCCCCCAGATTTTGGCAATTTATAATGAGTGTGTGTTACAATATGACACTTCATAATTATAGTGCAATTCTCAAAATAAATGTTTCTAATGGAAAGAGCATAAAAAAACAAGAACTTTTACGAAAAAATGGCACTCAAAACCGAGTTACCGATCAAAAGATACAAGCTTTTCAATATTATGCTCTACTATTTATTTTAGTTACCACTAAAACATAATAAAATGCTCTTTCCTTCACCACGCAAATAAAATGAAATGGGGCTGGAGTTAAGAACCTAATAATAATAATCACAAGATTTAAGCCCTCATATGACCATGGGCTAAAGATTTCAATGGGTGTGTTCCAATGCATCGTAGTTTGTTCCTCTGCTATAGCTAAAAAAACTAAAAAATTGACTACCTCCACAAATGGTCAAGTTTACAGTCAATATTAGGGTTTTGGCACCTCCCGAATCCAATGGAAGCTTCTGTTTTGCATAAAAATGCATGCAAAAATAAAATATGAACAAATCCTGCATATATGAATATACAAAGAACTTATTTGTGAAATAAAACTTACAGACAGATGTCAATAGCAATCTCTTGCTCTGATACCATAAAAGGAATGATAACCAGATCATACCAAGCCAAGAACATAGATGCTAATCAAACACCACAATCAATAAGATGAAAGTAATTTACCAGAATAACTTTATATAAACCTTTGTAAACAAATGAGAAGCAATATCATATATTATTATGGAACTTAATGAAATACAATGAGAATGGGCCTTGCTTATATAGGCAAGGAATTTTTTTTAAGAACCAATCAAGGTCGCAGCTCAAGCCAAAAATTAAGGAAAGAACTGGTCATCAAATAACTAGTCAAGACCATAGATCAAGGAAAGAACTATACCTAACAACTAGATAATATATCCCTAATATCTAAATAAATAAAAAGAATTATCCATACACATAAGTGGGTGAGGATAAATACAAAAAAGGTAAATAAAGTACCTAGGTTAACATGAGCTAAGGTAAATAGCTTCTTTAATAACTTTGAATAAAAATATTTTGCAATTCAAAATCAATGAGTACATTGGTCATCTTAGCTAGGTTTTTCTTGTAACGTAACACATAGTCCGCTAGATTTTCATTAGATATTTTTTTGATTTGGGCCAGTTGTGCATAAGAGATCTTAGTGTCGATATTGATATAAAAATGTGCAATAATAACATAGACTATATGCATAAAAGAATTTACTGAATGAACAGGGAGATCATCAAACCAATGCATAGTGTAATCTTGAATACTTCTAGGAAATATCTTATCTATTAATGTATAATCATTCGCATAATCGAGACATACCACATGAAAATATCTCATATATAAGGATGGAGCTAGACATAGGTTCCTATGATAGGGAAAGGGCACTTGGGCACCGAAGACCGCTTCTGGGTTCTGGTGACTGCGTAGGAGATGCTTTCTGGTGTGTCGTAAAGTCTTCGCTATTGCTCCATGTTGATCACTTGATAGTTGTTCCTTGATTGTTGAAGGTACCTATGTAATGTGAAAAATAAAAGTTCACCTATACAAGCCCACAAAACACATCAAACCTTAAAAGGAAAATGTAGAATGGGGATTTGGACTGACCCCGATGGTCACCCTGAGAGTGAACTTATGACTGAGCACTGCACTACATCTCAGACTCCATGTATTTCCTATGATTTTGTGTAGAATTATTTCAATAGGATGCCCTTGTGCAATTTGTATTTGGTAACAAGATATAGCTAAATATAACAATGTAGTAGAATGTGTGGATGGAATAGAATGAACTTCCCCTTCCTATGTTGTGTATGCAGAAGTATGCATCCCTTTTCTCTTGAATGGATATTATATGGATGCTTTTAGTTCTCTTTAGTGCCTTTGGATACAAGCTTAGGTGATGACAGTATATACTTAGCTCTTGGTCACTCATTTTGAAAGCATAACTGTGTATTTATATGATTCCCTTGTTTTAATTTCTTAATTGACAACTAGAAGGATTACCCATAAGTGAAAAAGATTCCCAAAAGATAAAAGAGACACAAAAGGAGATAATAAGGTGAGAAAGGGTCAGGGGCACCTGGGCACTGCTATCCTAGCTTGGTGTTAGTGTCTAAAGCCATGAAAGATAAGAAAATAAAGTTTTGACTAGGATTTAGGGTGTGTAAGACCAAATAGAAACCCAATACAAAGCAAAGAGGCCAAATATAGTTTTCAACCACTAGTTTTATTACTTAGAAATCATAAAAAACTAGTATGCTTTTAGGACCTAGAAATGTATCCAAGTGCGTGATTTTGTGTCTAAACTCATAAAGCAATTTTTAAGTGTTGTTTTTTTGTATGGTTCTCCAAAATAAACCACCTCAAATATGAAACTATATATTCTTGAGTATCTTGGAACAATAGACATGGATTTAACACTGCGACATTACTCAAAATGGTCATTTGCAAAAGAGATAGGGGTATACTTATGTATAGACACTGAGACTCTTTTTGGAATCATTTAAATTTTAGGATACTGGAATATATGATTTTTTTAGAGTTTTTTGGATTGGTAAAGTGTGTAGGATAACAACATTTTCCCCGCTATGGGCACCAAAAACTATTGGTGAAATATTTTTTCAAGGAAAAATTTTGGATTTTGTCAATGCTCACGAGGCTAAGTCTATAAACTTCAATATGGGGTGGCTCCCATTTATTTAAATCTAGAAATTTTTTACACTAAATTATCTCTCAAGGTGGTCATAGACCAAGGAATGTGTAGAAACACCCTTTTTGTGAATGCAAAAATATCTAAGAGAGAGGGGAAACATAGGTAAGTGAGAAGAGAAAAATGAGGAGGGAATTATATTAATGAGTTGAATGAAAATTTCATTAACTACAATTTAGAGAGCTTTCTAGTTCAATCAGAAGACACAAATAAACATATGTAATATATATAAATAATATGAAATAAATCATACATTTACATAAAGTTCAAATGTTTATTTTCATTCCATTTTCAATAGGTAAAAAGTTGTTTTGTCCTTACAAAATTGTCATACATTCAACTGAGTGAAAAGAAGGAGAATGGAGGAAAATTACTAAGTGGGAAGTAGAAGAATTACAATATGTTATAGAGAGAGAAAAAATTGATCCTTTGGAATGGAGAGAACATTCCAATTTATAGCCAAAATAAGTGACTCTTTTCATTCTTATGTGACTTTTCAACTTAAAGTGCAAACTCAATGAAGAAATGGAAACTTTAAGTAACTTAATTCACTTTTAAAAAATTTGTTTCTCAATAGATAAATATAATGTTAGAGAGAAAATAAGAGGGAGAATGATCCAAGATGGAATTTTGTTCTTACCACATTGTGCAGATGAATCTTACAACTAAATAGGATATTTCTTGGTTGTTTATCTGATTGGATAATGTATGTTTACTTAAAAATTATTTCCACTGATCATATTTGGTCATGCCTCAAAATATTTCTTTTAGCTCTTCATCTATGTGAGTAATTGTATGTTACGCAAATAAATTCTTTGTAAAAAACATGTTCTCGTGTCTCCCACATTAAAAAACACTTATATTGTAATCATCAAGAAGTATGCACTCATATCACACATACCCAAGAGTTGGAAATAAAAATCAAACCATGAGATCACTTGGATTTGAGAATATCTTAGATTTATGAGAATTCTTTATGGAAACATAACAATCCTCTTAATGGAAACACTTAATCCTCTTGAGATGGAATTAATAACTGACTAAAATAAATTCCTAAAGAATAGGATGTGATAAGGAGATTGATAATACACCAAAACCATGGTTACCATCATAAAATCCTTTGAATGATTCAATTGGAAGTTTCATGCTCAATAATCCTCATGTGCACTCTAGCTTAGGTTAGAAAATGAGTTTGTTTTATTTATTTTCAGGTGTGTACACTAGTCCTCGATGATGCTGGCTGCAATATTGATGTGGTCACCACAAGATAAATACTAATCCAAATTTTATAATACTTGATTTGTTTGAAATATATTTCCAAGAGGAATATATGCTCCAGTTTTGAGACAAGTATCTTGTTGGGATCAATGGGAAAGTGCAAAATCCAATGAAGAGGGAAGAATAAAATGAAAAAAAAGTCATTCATATATCCAAAAATAATCCACCTAATCATACAAGGGATATTTCAAATGAAATATTATTTTAAGAGGAATATTTTCTCCAGATTTCAGGAAATTTAGCTAGCTAAGTCAATGGGAAAGTGTAAAACAATTTTCAACTGTTCTGGGCATAAATGGAGATTGTTGGTTGGAAACGTATTTCTTGAAAAATTATATACCATGCCTAATATCCTATGACTAATAAATCATATGAAAGGTGTTTCCATGGAGATCAAGTGTGCATAAGTAACAAGAGTGGGTAAATTTTTTTTGAGAAAGATAGGGAATCTAACCTAGTTTTAATGGCCAAAGGAGGAGGGGAAATAAAATTTTAATGGAGTTTCATCATGAATTTTATATAATTTTGAGTTTTGTTTTTTGGGAGAAAACACAACATTCAAATCATGACTTAATTGAGGGTGGGTTTTGGAGTTTTCTTTAATAAACATGAATGTGTGCCATATTTATAACTCCCACCTCTAAAGGGTAATCCAACCAGCACAGGGTACATATTTTAGGTGGAAAAAAAAACTCACAAGTCTACTAATGCAATTAGGAACTTCAAGTTGTGCCTATGCCTTGGGGATGAGAATTCCACTACTCAAAATAAGCATATTACTTTTGTGTTAATTTTTACTTTTGGAATGGACTAATGGGGTGAAGATGTACTAATGGATAAGGAGAATCAAAAAACTCATTTAAAAATTTGTTTCCCACCTTTTAAAATGCCTCCATGATCCAAAATTGTGCCTAAGTTATTGACATCAAAAACTGAATGAAAAATTAGAACATGAAAAACAATTTTTGGATCCAAGACCCAAAAAATGATGTATACATGAATTTGACAAGAAATGGGCCAAAAATTCAATGAAACCATTTATAAACCTTGAAAATGCATTCTCTTTTAAATTTGATCCAACTCGCCCTTTTGGCATAGGAAGACATGATAGTGAGCTCAGATGCCACAATAGCTTGAGATGAGTATGAACAAACCTAACGAATGTGCCATAGAGAGAAATTAACGAGATTAAATTTGACCAATTTTTAGGCTCTTGAATCTAGTCAAGGATTTTTAACCCTTATGTGTAGTTTCTCTCCTTTATAAATACTAAGATGCTTCACTGTATGAAAGGTTTCCATTCTCCATTTTTACAATAAATGAAAAAATATTTCTAATGACTATGGTTTGGAATTTTGAAACCACTAGAGGCTTCTGAAACCTTTTAAAAAAATTGAACTTCCTTTTATGACTGTGAACACATTTTCCTGTAAAAAGTGCTAGTAGTGAATATGTTACTAAGACTAGAGAAAAACTATCAGAATATTCCCTAAACTATATTGTCATGAAGTGGACTTGGATACCTTTCCAATGACTATAATATGGAATCCTAAAACCACCTAGATATCTTGAAACCTTTCACACAAATCATCACTTGTAAAGAGACAATTTTGATCAACTTCTTCGAAAAATGGAAAAAGTTCATTAGGGTTGACAAATAAAATATCTAGACATTTTACACACAAACAAGTAGGAAAGATTTGAGTGAATAAATATTGAAGCCAATTTTTAACTATGATATTATTCATTTCAGTAATCATAGTCTTGTAACACATGTCACATCACATTTTTAGGCATAAAGTATTTGAAATTCATTTTTATGTACTAAATGGTTGTTACCATGTGGATACAAATTTATATTTATGTTTTAATATATTATAACAATCATATATTACATTTTGGGTTTAAAACATGAACTACCTATTTGATTAGTTATCATTCGATGATAGTTTAATTTTAGTTATGTTATTGTAGACACAAAATCACACACTTTAGGCATTATTTAGTCACGGTCTCAAACTATTATTCATGTGGTTTTTGAGTGAAGAAAGTACTAATTAACCCCTATCCTTTGGACATTTTACTTTTCTTTCTATCATCATTGACGACCTTCAACACATACTTTCCTAGTTTTTTTTTTTCATTTTGCATCATTCTACTTCTGGTTAGGGTGCCCCAAGCACCCTGGTCCCATTTGGGTTGTGTTGAGCCTTTCTACACTTTCCAACCACTTTTCAAGCACTTTATAGCCATTTGAGATTTCTATCTTTTTAGTGGTCGACCATTTTAGGGTTAGTTACAAAATTAGAACAAGAGAACCATATAAATATAAAGACATGAGACCATAATGAGGGACCAAGCACTAAGCACTAATATCATCACCTAAGGTTACATTCATCAAAGGTTCCATTTGCATCCACCTAGCTCCATCACAAGGCTTAAGGCTAGTTCATCTACATGACATTGCATAGGAGGGAAGTTTATTCTATTCCATCTATCATTTTATTACATTTCTACACATAGTTATTTCTCACTACTTTCAAAAAGTGTGACTGGCACAAGAGCACCTAAGGAATGATTGTAGACACACACATAGAACTAGATCTAGTATGAGATGTAGTACATTTCTCAGGTAGTAAGTCTACCATTATGGCCATTAAGGACAATCTGGCCCCTTCATATGCATTTTTATTTTTGTAGGGATTTAATGCTCATCTTGCGGTTTTACAGGTGATTCCTTATTACAGGTATTTCAACAAAATCTAACATAGTTCAACGAAGTTAGTGTGATAAGAAGAGAACACAGGTTAACATCCAATGACACCTCAAAGGATGGTTTTAGGTTATTTACGCAGACCAGGGCTCCCATATCTCAGACCAAGGTTCCCACGGCTGCCCATATTCCTCTCCAGGAACCCCAGTCCAACCAAAAATCTCAAATCTATGTTTTCTCAGGCTTCTGTGTGAGCATTTCTTCCTCCTATTTTCCTAGTTCACACTGTAACATAGTCCATCACCTTCAACAAATCAGCTAAGCTCTTCCTAATCCTCTTTGCACTTTAGGGTTTCATATTTCTACTTAGTTATTTGGTTCATTTTATTTATGCATTCATCTATAATTTAGTATTTTTCTTAATATTATATTAACTTAGAATAATTCCACATTTTAGTTAATCAGTTATTGTTATTTATATATGTTGTGTGTATGTTAGTTTAGTTGATCTTATACTAATAAATGGATAATGCACTAGGTGTTTCTTATCAAAATGTGTACAAGTTTCCCTAATAGGAGGAAGGGTTACACAAGGTTCATTTAAGACCCCCCTCCAGAAAATTATTATAGAATGGGTGGAGAATATCTGAAATTAACTTTCAAAAAAATGGAGAATATCTAAAAAATGATTCGTGGAAAAGGAAATTTGACATGCCAAAGTTTTTTGTGCTTTCACAAGGTTGGATGGCTATTAGATGACCATCTATGTAGATTCATATGGGATGAGTTGGACAACCAACCAATAAGGAAAAGTCAGATGGTAGATGGATGACCGTCTATCTAATATTATACGGTGTTATGTTAGATGAATCTCTCTCCCAGAAATCAATGTACTCATTGATAATTGGGTCCAACTTGATCACTTCTTTTGCAACACTACTGAAAGGATCTTCAATACTAATATATCCTGTTAGAAATGCATCTAATTTTATCTGAAACAATTCCTTCTCAAATAGGGGAGTTGCACTAATAACCAAGTGATCTACTTCATGTTCAAACAAGGGGATTGGATCTAATCTTAACATAATGTCATTCTTGTCAGGAAATTTCTTGGGTTGTTACTCACAAAATTCAAACAACTGATCAAAAAACTTAGAAAAATCATCATCATTGCAATATGAAGGAAGCTCAATAACCTAGTCAACAAAAGGTAAGATAGTCCAAGAAAACTGATTATTATCTACAATATGATCTTCTCGATGATATTTAAAGTTAGAAGATTCAAACAACCTCTTCAATTCATAATCAGCTTGAAGGTCGACAAATTTTTCATTCAAGTCAAAGTATGGTGTATCAAAAAAATCATTAAGAATATAATAAGCTATATCAACATAAGGTTACTCAACAAATGATTCATATAACTGATCTTTCTCAGGAATAACCATGGGAACATTAACTAATGCAATAATCTCATTTTTATGTGTGAAGGATAAACCTTCATGTTACATGCCTCCCAAATCAAATTCCTTTTCTTACTCAAATTCCACATTAGTAAACAACTACATACCCTCCATTGTAAGAAATTCTTCTTCACATCATTCAAACAATTAAGTACTCAAGTTATCATAACTAGAACTAGGAATAAATGATTGAGACACTTCAATTTCAAATTATGAAGTAACCTTAATGGAAGGATACCATACCTTACTCAAAGCTTCCCAAAATTCATCTATTGTCTTTACACACATGAGATCCTTAGAGGTAACACCATTATCAACATTTAATTTATACTCTTGCATGAAGGATTCATCATAGTCTGATTCACACTTAATATCAATATTAGCTAAATCAATTTGTTCAAAATAAACATGGGGCATTAAGCACTTGTCACACCAATCAATGATGTGATTATCTTCTTCAACTGTTTAAACATTGACATCCAAGGAACCAGTAACTCCTCCATCATTCTTAGGTGCATTTTTTCTTTCAATTTGACCCATAGGCCACTTTTCTTTATCATTTTCTCTTTAATCCATTCTAGGATAAATCACATACATGCTCTAAATTAGATTTTATCTCTGGACTTGATTATGAACTTGGGGGCCAAAAAAATCCCCTTCTCAACCTTTACCAACTTTAAAGACATACCTTTGATAGCACCAACTAGAGTGTTAACTACTTCCAAATCCAAATATTTCTCAATCCTCTTATTCTCAACACTGGCTAATTTTACTCTTTCTTTTCTAAGAACTTTATCATATCTCTTGATTTTGTTCTCAATACAAATATTTTTAGTAAATTCCTACCTCAAATTCCTAGAATTTTTGTCTCTTAAAAAGTAATTTTCCTTCTTATATAATGCATTACAGTACTTGATCAAGCACGATTCTTCACTAGGTCTCAAGCTGATTGGTAATCTTGTCAAGGTTTTATTGAATCTAGTGTTAAAGTCTTACACACATTCATTTGGGTCTTTGTTAATGTTTTCAATTTCAGATAGGAAGAAGAAATGATCATTCCTATCAGCATACTATATTATGAACACATCCTTCATTTCATCCCAAGAATTTATCAAACTCTGAGGCTAGGAAATAAACCAATATCTTGCATCCTCCTCTAATGTGTGTATAAATTTCTTTAAGAAAGCGTATTCATATTATAATCCATAGTCGTCAATAATGTTTTCAAATAATCTAAGATGTTTCTCACTAGAAATAACATTATTACCTTAAAATTTATGAAATCTAATTCTTATTTTATTTAGAACCTCATTAGGATACCTTGACATGCCCCTAAAGTTTTTAGGTTTGAAGGAATTAAATTTGAAAGTAACTATTGGAGGAGGATCAATGTTGCTAACAACCAAATTTTTAATTATAGGATCATCAATACTATGATTAGATTTTTTCTACACTTACCTTATGAAATTTGATCAACACTTGATTACCAAACTTGTCTTTCCTCTCTAGCATAAAGTATCCAGCTCAGGGAAGAGTTCCTCTAAAAAATATGATTTTCATGAATATTTGAACCCTTACAATCTTGCACAGGTGAAATACCAACAAAATATAGTAATAATAAACATTGATCTAACCCAACAATGAGATCAGAGTTGCCACTAGAGTCTTACACTCTATAAAGTGTAAATTAACCTTGAAACATGATTAATACTTTTACCAAAACAATAAACTAAAAATGGCATGAAATTGAGGGAAAGGAGGAAGAATATACATGTTGATGTGTCATTTTTTAGCTATGAATGGGCCTATATCTCTCACTTAACTGAGGGTTTTCTTGTCTACCTACTCCTTTTGGCTTTACCTAAAATAGGGTGAGAGGACCCAAGGTGTAGCTTAAAAGAGAGAGGGATATGTCATATTTCAATCCCTCAAACTAGTTGGGAAGTTAAATATGACACCAAGTTTAACCACTCAATGCAAATATCACTCAAGAGAGTAGTCACAAAATCACTGTAAACACTTGGTGGGTCAAACACAGGTTGTCGAAGAAAGATTTAGAAATATTATAATAAGCATTTCAAAGGATATTGTTGATGATTTGAGGTGGAATAATGCTAGGGATTTTAATCTTCACAAATCAGGGCAAAAACACTTTATATTTATAGGAATTATGTGCTTTTCCAGTAGATCTTGGGTGTGATGTGCAATGGTGATGAAATCTACATAAGGGGTTAGGAAAAAAGGACAAAGGTAGTGAATATGAAAGTGGGTATGGATGGAAGATGGAATTAAATGGGGAAATTGGGAGACTAATGGGAATAATTGGTTGTATTAACCATCTTGATATTGACCATTTATGATGATTTCAAACCTAGAACCAAAGAAAAATGATCTTATGAAGGTTATTCACCCTCGTGAAAATCTAAGTAAAGAAAACAATGTAAAATAACCCTTAAAACATTACAACATAAACCTAATACTAAAGTAACATGCATTCACAACATCAAATACATTAAATAAAAATATACCTTATGAAAAAAGGTATTCATTCATAGTATTGCAGAGAGGAATTTACAACTGAAGCAAATAATGCAAGGTAACACTACAAAACACTATTTCCTTTAATGCCCAATCAAATAATCAACTGTAAAACATTTTCATGTAGGTATTTAACATGATAGATTACATAATTACAAAGGAAACCCAATTTTTATTGATATCATATATATTTACAACAAGAAATAGCAAAAAAACATTACATGGTAGTCTAATCTTGTGTGTTTATTTATATGAGACAAGGGAAACATACACAAATGTTATCAAAGCATATTAATGGTTGTGTAGCTGCAACTACCTTAGCATAAACCTCAAATAAAGCCACAATGAACCAAAAATTTACGGTATCCAACCCAAAAGATAATCCCTAATGCATTTTCCCTAAACAATTCACCTAGAGCATTTGACACCAAAAAGGGAGAGCCAAAGAATGAAGATAGGCCTTCATTAATATATAAATATTTTCCCCCTAAGGAAATATTCCTAGATAACCCCAAGAGGCCTTCTAAAGCTTATTAAAAATGTAGGAAAAAGGCCCTCATTCCACTAAAATGAGAAGAAAGGCTGATTCAACTGAAAAAGATATGATATTGATATGCCAAGCTAGAACAACTTTGTACTATCATGGATCTTAAAGAATATTATGTCTGCAAAAATTTTCCTTATCTCTTGTTGTTGTGTCACCATCATTCATGTGCTTCTAAATAGAGTTTTTTATTTGCTTCCCTAATTTTATTTGATTCTTTCACTTGAAATAATGTTGAATAGAAAATAATAAAGAATGGGGATGAAGAACCTGACAATCAATATTGAAGGCATAACAATAATATCTTTGATTTGACCTCACATGGGTATCAATTCATAATGAGCTTAGGATTGACAAACACACTCTCACACACAAATCTTACCTCCATACTCCTTCATTCATGTCAGACATTTGAGAAATATCTGGAGTGGGATGGGTAATTAATGGATCACACATGATATTATGGGAAGTGCGTTCATTTAAATCATCATTCCACCACCATGGGTTATAAGTATTTTTTATTTTTAATAAATATAGCACTCGTAAGATCTTTTTGGGATACTTTTTTTAAGATGATGGCATAATTAGAGGTGGGAATTAATCTAGAGGAGTTGTCTTTGGAGGACCTGTAATCTTTGTTTTTCCTCTCAAGACCAAATGAATATTTCATCATGATGGTTTTTATAATTCAAGATTGACAGGTGCTCCACCTCGATAGTTTTATACATAATGCATTGCAGTTGGATTTCATGACTAAACTTTCCAATATAATACCCTCATTTGAAGTTTTTGAGGTCATGTTTCATCATCTTCTTCATCCACGAGACCACATCAAGATGGACATTTTGAGGTAATTTTCACTTCCTCGTCATTCTGTCATCAAGGTGGAAACGTCAGTGATATTGGAGATGGAAAAGGAACTTCCAAAATTCATAATTACAGGTGATGCTCAAGGAAAGAAGGTTTTAAACACTCAATGACTAGATGCACTAGAGAAGAGGGGCTTTTCTCTTTAGAAATATACTACAAATTCCACTCTCCCTCCCTTTATAAAATTCCACACTACGCAAAGCAAGCCGGTAGATGGTTCCAGATCAATTCCAATGTCAGAACATAAATCCCCTCCTAGGAAAAATTCATATCTTAAAGGAGGAGATGACCTTTTTGGAATGGGTCTCATCTCTTGTAAGGAAGTCAAAATTGATCCAAATTTTCAATAGACCCCAAGTGAGCATTTAAGACCTCATGGATTTGAGGATGTCCCACATAATGGAATGTGATATATAATTTATTTTCAATATAGTTGATGGCAGGGTGTTTGTATCTTATAAGGAGAATTTTTTACACCCTTTTCCAATATTTACAGAAGAATTTATGAAAACTGAAACATAAAGTAGAAAGTTTGATATATTTTATTGTATATACTTCCATGGGTTGGAACCCCTATAGAATTCCTTTTTTATTTCTACGAATATATAAGGAAAATGTTTCATTATGGGTCGATATCCATTTTTCACCCTCTACCTCATTTTCAAGTTTATTTCTACATACATATAGGCATTCAAACATCCCCAAAATGGGGTCTTTATCAGCCCCCCAAATGATAGAGAAAGGTGACTTCCTATAAAATGTTTCCAAAGAACCTTGATCGACTCTTCTGTATTTACAGATTTTGGAGTGTAGGTGGTAGTGAGGAGGAGCATTATCTCAATTTTTTGATTTCATGTCATCAACATATTATCTTGCCTTCTACCTCATGTCCCTTAATGTCTCTATTCTCAACCTAATAGCCCTTTCTTACATTCCCATTAATGGAATTTATATCCTCTAGTATTTTTCATATCTTCAACTATTGTATCTTATGATTTAAGTTTGAACGTGAGCCTCACATGTAAAAAAATTTGACATGTGGAATTTACTTGAATAACATGTCATTTTCTTAATGGTTCGTCTCTTAAAGTTACATACGTGGCCTATTAGCTACTTTTCTTTTCACAAGGTGAAAAATGATGACATGTGTCCCTTCTTATGTGTCGGAAAGGGTAGGGAAGTAGTTAGTAGTCTTATAAAAAATTCAAAGATACCAACTGTGAGGCTATAAAGTTCCTCCTACCATATGATGGCTCCACATTGTGCCACGTGTCCCTTATGTCAAGCCTTGAGGAGTAAACATGTAACTTGTGTCATTGCAAGAACTGCAAGTTTATTACCTATGGAGCTACAAATATGTCCCATCTTGAGGTGTCATTATGTGTCATTACATGTCTTCTATCGAGCCACGGAGATGGAAGTGCAACTTGCAATACTATAAAAACTATAAGGATATCCACTGTTAAACTGTGAGGATGTTACCTCAGCTCACTACAACCAAAATTTTCCACATGTCTCTTACCATTGTGCTTTAGAGATGGGGATGCAACTTATAGCCTTACAACAACTGTAAATTTCCAAACTACAAGACTGTAAAAATTTCCTTCCGCATACTGTCAATATTCTCTTTCTCAAGACTCAGGGAATACTTTGCAAGTTACACATCTGCATCAAGTTTGATTTTTAATAAGTGTCACCAAAGGAAATAATATTCTAAGTATGTTCCCTTCTCAAGGCTCAGAAGTTTCGTTGCAAATTACAAATTTGTAAGAATTTTAAAACTACTAATAAGGCCCACACACCCCCAGATGCTCTAAATATTCTTTTTGTCATGCCACAGGGGTGAAATTTAATGTTTCAAACTTACATGATTGCAAGCTTACAAGCTTGAAAAATTCAAGAAAACTCATTTCCAAAGGAAAGGGGCCTAATTCTTAAATATCAGTCACACCATTAAGGTCGTAGTAACATCACCCATGCCCTTCAAACGTACAAATCATATAATCAACCAAAAAACATATAAAACAAGGCATTAACAAAATACGAGTAACTGACCACGAATAAAAGATGTATTGGGTAACTTGAAGCTTCAAGGGAACACTAAACATCCTTAAAAAGGTTAAAGGGATGATGGAAAGGGTAAGAAACATCCATTCTCTTAGAAAGGGGATACAAAAATGTGGCATGATTTTTAATTGGACCAAATCGGGCACTAAAAAAGTCACGCATAGAATAGCGGGCTATAACTACTTTTTCCCAATGTAATAATGTTTGATATGGACGTCAAAATAGCCTCCCCTGAGTAGTGAATAATGCAACCCAAAATGTAATCCCTAATTTTTCTCTTGTGTAAGTGGTAGAAATGATATCCTGATTGTCCATTAGAATAGTTGGTAGGTTATGTATATATGAGTTTTTTGTTTGAATTTCGACACATAGTGACACCAAAATCTGACCTAGGTGGTGAAAAGGAGATAACAATACCCAAAGATAAAGTAAAATGATAAAATATAAAATGAATTAAATAGGATATAAGTTCCCAGAATGACATTAGCGCTTGGGTGCTACTATCTTGTCTAGGTGGTATTATCATATAGCAACAAAATAGAAACATAAGAAAATATAGAAACAATTATCCTTATGACTCGATCGAAATGATGCAAATAATAGACAAAAGATGTAAGTAGATCCAAACAAAGAAAGAAAAGGCCCAAATAGTTGTCACCAGTTCCTAGTTTCCAAACTTAGAAATCATACATATAACAACATACTAGAGGCATAATGTAATAGTAATAAGTGCATATTTTAGTGACTACAACTATCAATAATTTGCATGATGAGGTGAGTACGATTATTATTTAGAGAAATATTTATGCTATTGGTTGGATTAACATTTGTTTCACTTATAAAAAATTTAGTACAATTTATATATAAATCCAACTTGCTAGAAAGATAGTGTATGGCGGGTAAAAATGTGTATACACCATACACTCTTATCATCCATTCAACTAGGGTATACAAGAAACGAGTAAATGACACACCAAGACTAGAACACAATGGATAGAATAAAAGGGGGTACAAGGACTACTAACACTACATATCCAAAGGGAAGTATCCCTTACACTAGGACAACCTAAGGTTTCCAAGGCCCTAGGTCAAAGAAGAGGAAAGAACCCTATTGCTATATTGACACTATAGGGGTAATAAAAGACACGATAAACATAAAAGTTTTATGTTAACCAAAGTAAAGCATGTAACATGAAATAAAGATCTAGAATGCAATATCCTAACCTAGCATGTGCATGAAATACTAAGCTAACAAAATTACAAGTCCAGTTAGAGAATTTACCTATTGGGGGTGATCATTGATTCATTTATCTCCCAAATGACCATACATAAAGAGAGAGAAAATTTTTGGTGGAGAAGGGGAAAAAATCTAGTCCTAACTCACTATAGATGACCCAAAGTGCAATAAAACCAATCCAAATAAGAAGAATCTCCAAGCCAAAATTCAAGATGCAAGAAATCCAAGATCTAAGTGAGAAGATACATGTTGGTACAAGAGACAAAAGCGAATGTCAATTTCCTATGTGATCTGATATGATGATGATGATGTGAAAATGTAAGTTAGGTATTTATACCGACGCCATCACCCATGGGCAAAGGCATCGACCAGGGATTTTGAAATAGCATCAATGCAATCGTCCATGAGTGATGGCATAAGCTAGGGAAGAAATGCAAAAAAGTGTGTGTAAGTGTGTAAAACATTAGGTGTATACATATGCCCCATACACTGATTACCACATGTTGCAATAGCGAAACATGGGGTAGTCAACAAAAATAATGATACATAACACCACAGTCAAAATTAAATGCTAAAAGTAAAGAAATGACTAGCTAAAATGAAATATACCTGTGTACCTGATAGTTTCGGTCTTTCTTCCACGTGTGGGAACAATCTATGTTATTATAACACTTGAAAATTAAAATGAAAAGAAACACTAATGGATCATCAGTAATATAATACATAAATTACCTAGCTAGGGTCTTATAGGATGGATGTCAAGATTTGGAAATTAAAGATATAGGGTTGAAAAACATGATTTTTGGCCAAGGAGTGGAATAGGGCATGTAATATGTCAAAAATAATGGGAGGAGATTACTATCCTAACACAAATGATTGCAGATTTTTCAAGGAGCGGGAGCTAAAATGACAAGTATTTAAAGATTAAGGACCATTGCAGTGAAATTTGAATAGAAATATTATATTTATATAGGCTTTTTTTATTTTATTTACTTATTACTATTTATGGAATTAAGAAAATTGGGCTCTGCAATTCCAAATTTGGCTATTAATGGGATGATATGGCATGATTACAAGGAAGAGGAAGAGACCAATGAGGAGGAGCATGTGGCGTTGCTCGACCACGGGTAAGTTGTTGCATTAAATTTCACTAGGTAGATTAGGAGCAATTTGTTCTTTTTAGAAATATGAAGGTATTAGGGAGTCATTTTAAATCAAAATTATGTCACTACAAAGGGTAGAAAAAAATACAAGTGGGTTTGGGAGGGATTTACTTTTTTCTTTGTTGTTTTGTAGATTTTTTCTTTTTAATTTTTTTAAAAGTTGCAGCCATACGGATCTAGGGGCCATCGACCCCCATGAAAAAAGGTCTAGTGGCTTCAAGGACATTTTGAAAAATTGACAAGGGCCAATGGCGTAAGCAGTATTAAGAAAACATGTGAATTTTTATTATATTAGATATTAAATTGATTTTTGATGGATCTAATGCCTATATTTTGTTGATTTGTGAATGCAGGAAGAGCATAGGATCTTCTTATGGTGAGTGGGTCATATAACATGGCTTAATGATTTGATTTCAGAATTGACAAATGAAGAGATAGAAAAACTACATAGATGGGGATTTTTGGGCATCATGTAGATGCCCAAGATACTGTTGAGCCTAGATTTACTATAGATGTTTTTGACTACATGGGAACCTCAAGCCAACACCTTCAGGTGGTGGGTAGGTGAGACCGTGGAGATGACCGTGACACTTTAAGATGCACACAGGATATTAGGCTTGTTGATTGATGGGGATCGCATGTATTACAATCTTACCGAGGACATTTCAGAGAGGATATCCTTGGTCATATGCACCACAAGTAGCAAGTCATATAATGAGGGGATGCCCAATGTTAAATGCAACATAGTGTTTGCTACAAATATTATGGCTATCGGGAAGGTTGTGATGGGTATTACCGTGGCATGCATATTGTGTCACAAGGAAGATGGGAATTTTCCATTATATTTGGTGGTTATATGCAAAGAGGTGATAAAGTAGGATGTTTTATTTAGTTGTGGGACCACTATATCGATGGAGCTGGTACACGATTTATATAAGGTTTGACGGAAGGAAAAAAGGAACATAGGTCTCATGATATTACTGACAGTTTATATAAATGAGAGATTTCCCATGTAAAGGCCCATAGAGACAACATTACTCATAGAATTAAATTCCCCAAGATTACTCCACTGGGCACAGGGGCCGACAGTGAGAGCACTTTCAGGGTATCAGCCACTATGACAGGTAAATCCAGATGAAGTCTTATAAGATCGCTATACAAGGAATGTTGATCAGTGGCCCAGTTGGCCTAGGGAACATGACTTGGAGGTATTTAAAGAGGTGGCAGGTCCTTATTTGCATTTGTTAGAGACCCATTCGATGGACAAGGTACCCAGACAGTTTGGGCTACCCAAGCCTACCATGGTACCACCACTACCATCCTACAAACAATGACATGTGAGGGAGGTTGTGAGTGTATTAGATAGAGTAACAAAATTACAGCCCTAGAGAGTATAGGTCGTAGGAAGACATGCCCATAGGTAGATATTAAGAGGTGGAGTAGCTCAGGATCCACTAGATATTGTTGTCGTGTAGAGCTTATATGAGATATCCGATGGAGGACCCGTCACCCTAGACTCATAGGTGGGAGATACAGGCACAACCATTCCTAGCACTGAAGAGAGATAGGAGAGACAACCATGACCATGGCTGAGAAAGCATAGGATATGGTGATCAGGAGGTGGTTACCTGACACCAATAGGGATGTAGATAGCTCTACAGATGTGAGACAAGATTAGGACCCACCATAGCATAGATGTGATTTAGGTACCCCAAGATATATGGGTGCACTATGTCAAATAGATATATCATAGATTCAATGAGGCTAAGGTGGTATTGGATTTCCGTAGAGACATCAATACTGTCGTTGAGAGAGCCGAGAAGCTAGGTATGAATGTGATGATTTTATTTAGGAATCTAGATGATTATATTCAATGATTATATCATGATATTAGTATTGATTTGTGAATTTTGGTTTTGTAGAGTGGATGACAAAGGAGTGGCACTCCTTGATAGATAGTGCATACCCGAGATCCTAGATCCAATATTGAATGTTTAGGATACCTCAGTCATTGTAGACCCCACAACGCCATCAGCCAGTAAGTTAGTATGGGAATTTTGGCTGGTTGGAGATGTTGTCAGGGAACTGTAAAGATTGAGAGATATGTAAGAGATGGTAGATACCGGAACTATATATGTGATATTTTGGAGCCTATTTTACACACAGGGTACCTTAGTTCATAACTAGGAAGCATGCCTTGTTTATTTCAAGAGGGTTGCAGAGAGGATCAAAAGGCTAAAGGAACAACTGCCAAGAGAATAGGGAGAGGCCTTTGGAGCCCAATCTAGGGCAGAGTCTCTAGCTCACACATCATGAGCATTCAACATAGATCCTTCGACACAAAGCATTCAAATACCCCCTAAGGAAGTGAGGATGTTTGATCCACCTAGATATTGATGATGTATCATGATGGATTATGATTCTATTTTTGTATATAACAGATTATATATATGATTTTGATTATGATGGTTTTATTGATGTAGATTCCTTACTTATCACTTTCCTTTCTTTTTGCATGCATGTAAGTGGTAATACTCATGATACTTAGGAAGAACGATAACGATATCTAGGAAAGAGGGCCAATAGGAAGGAAGATAAATCCAAGTGATGCTAAGGCCCTAAGAAAGGATGCACAAGACATTAGTGATCCACTAGGAAAGGCCGGGGAGAATCCAAACCAAGATTGGACAAATCAATACTGTAACACTCCAATGGTAGGCAATGTCAAGGAAAAAGATAGGTGATGATAAACCCAAGTGGGGAAAAGATCCCAAATAAGGATAAGATATTTTGATGATGTGTGTAAAACCTAAGGGGAATTGGAGCCCAAGTGAAGCTGAGATCTTAATCTAAAGATGAAATCAAGGTATTTTTAATAGAGATTCTTAGCCACGAGGGGAAAATGATTGTATAGTATTGGTGATGATATTGTCTACTTGGTTCAAAATGTGACTTCAGACACAAGTCATAACGTCCTCAATAGCATTTTTTGTAATAGTTACATCTCAATGGACTTCAGATGACATGGAAAATAAAGTGTCATCTATTTGGTCCTCCAACGGAGTGAGGATGTTGCACCGAATATCATTAAGAGTAGGGCAAGGGTCAAGTCAAGGTGGAGGCCCATATGTAGGTTATGGTCTAGATGGTCTAGGGGAAGTTTGGTGGCTCAAAAAGGATTCATCTCTACACTCATTTCCATGTGAAGAGGACTTGAGAATTGGATGCCTACAATGCATGACCCAACAGCCTGCATTAGTATGCAAATAGTAGCCATGGTGTAAACAATACAATGGAGTGAAGGTGAAAGTCCATGTAGCCTTCTAAGATTGATCTCTCTTAACCTCAACTTCAATATTTTTCATGTGTCTTGTGTAAGATATATGGCCAGAGACATCATGCCCTGGAGCCTCATTCCATGTACAATATGGCTCTGCCCTAGAAGGTCAAGGAGCCATGAGGGGAAAATGTAAGGGAGGATATGAGTGACTTATATGGGTTGGCATGGATGATTTCAGTGGATCTGGAAGTTCATCATTCATGAGGTCATCATCTTCATAGTCAAATCCTGGTATATTCTCCCCTTCTATATAAGGAGGTATACCATGTGATTTGCAAGGAGAGGGTGAGGCTGGTAGAGTAGTTTGAGGCTCAAGCATTGGTCTCCTAGGAAGAGGCTTGACCGAATGTGAAGAGTCTTTTTGTACAAGAATGAGATTCACATCATGTGAGAACATGTTTTGGAGGGTGATTTGGTAACTAAAAAATTATTTATCCCCTTAACTAGCTAAAATAAGATCATCCCATGTGTAACAGTCATCATAGTCAAAAGTGGTGATGTCTATTGCATAAGAATCGACTGTGGTTTTGTGTTAAACCTTTTATTCTGGTGAATTTTGAGGTGTACGTGAAATGGTAACAGAAATAGATCGATCATTTTTGTAAGTTTGCAAGTTAATAGGTCATTGATATTTAACAAGGTCTAGTAGATTAGAGGTATTAATCATAGTATTAATCTCATTAGGATCATCATTGTCAAAATCCAAAAGAGTGGGAGGTGTATGCCCAACCAATTCATGATGACCCACACTACCACAAAGAGACTCAACATGATAACTAAATAATTGATATTCACGTAATGGGATAGGATATAGTTCTTGAAGGGTTGGGAATTTATAAACCCCTTTTTGTTTTGGAGTGTCATAATTCAAAGAATTATGATCGCCTTGAATTTTATAAATAGCCCATTGATGGTCAAACTTGACACATTGATATGCATAAAAGGCGACCGCACACATACGGTGGGTCCAAGGTCAACCTAAGAGGATATTATAAGATAGGGGAAGTTAAAGATCATCACTTTCACATATACGGTCCTAGGAGGAATAGTGATGGGCAGTAAAAAGCAACCTATGGGAGTGATATGTTGACAATTATACCCCTGACAAGTAGTACATGTGGTTTTAAGATTGTAGATTGAGTAACCAAGGGATTTGATGAAGTCTAATGAGGCCACAAAGGTGTCAATACCTTCGTTAATGAGGGCACACTTGACTGTGTTTTGACCAATTTTTACTTAGATGAAAAGTGGAGGATCACTTGCCTGAAGCAAGAGCTTATCTAGAATCATAGCAACTATGAGTAAATAGATGTAGGTTTTAACATTAGTGGTACAATCTGTACAAATGGAAATTTCCTCACATTGACGATGGATTTTTTCTTACAAACTGTGCAATGTGGGAGACTACTCTAAAGTAGGGGGAAAGGGATGTTTGTGTCAAATAGTGTAGTGATAAATCAATCATAAAGGTTAGGTGACATGCACATGAGTTTTAAAAATTGGATTAGACTAGGAATTTGAGACAGTTCTTCTAAGGGATCCCACTCATCGTGGCTGGACTAAGCAGTAGGTTGAGAGTGTTAAGGATCCCAAGAAACATGCTCAGAAGGAGGAGTGATTACATATACCTTAGAAATTGAATTTTTTTATGCTCGATGTCATTGGCCTGCCCAAAGACATCTGTGATTTGGGAAGTACTTTTAGACACCTTTGACCCTTTAGAAGTTTTATCACAGGGGTCGATGGTGTTTGTAGAAGATGGAATTTTATCTTTGGGAGTCTGATTTTGAAAAACATAAGAATAAATGACTTTCTGAGTCCAAGGCTGAAATGATGGAGAATATTCAATGTAGTATTTTATTTCCCCTTAATTCCTAGGTGTGTTAGCACTTCATCTAGATAGATCTGAATGCTCACCTGAAGCGCGTGAAGCTATCAGGTCCCTACTTTATGAAAT
Organism: Taxus chinensis; assembly: GCA_019776745.2. NCBI lineage: Eukaryota > Viridiplantae > Streptophyta > Pinopsida > Cupressales > Taxaceae > Taxus > Taxus chinensis. The sequence goes on from CM034150.1 coordinate 408,121,120, forward strand.
CTTGTTAAGATGTTGGCATGCATGTTCATGATAACTATTAACATATCATATACTCAAGTGTAAATCATAACATTCACCATTCCATAAACCAAAAATCATAATAAATCAAAAGAACTAAGGTTAAATTCATCATACAAGTACTAATCTCAGATACATCCATCATCATAATCCAAAGACAATTATCTATTGATAACCAAAAGATTACATAATAGAAGTTGAAAACATCACAATAGTCACCAAAGAGTCATGCGCGCTAGAACATAATAGTAGCATAACTCTATTAAAATATGGATCCTAATACATGGTGTCCAAATTTATGTAGATCAACTAATATATAGGTGTGGGGAATTTCCTCTCAACACCCATGCATCTCAAAATAGACTGCATGCTCAAAATAGCCATGCACTAGTAGCTGCATGTTTTTACAAGAAGGCTAATAATAGATTAATCTATAAATAAACTCTGCTTTAATCCTATTATTAGCATGATCCATGCATGACCTTTGATCTTCCACTTTAGTCCCAAAATATCTCTTTCTTACCCATGAATTCTTCTTCCTTTTATCTTTACTTGGGCTGCACTCCAACCGTTTTTCCTATTTTTCAGCCCGTACCATGAAAAATTGGATAAGTCCTTAAACTGATCTTCCTAGGCGCACCTTACTTCAAGTGACACTTACATGCACCTACACGCCCTTTCTATGCACCATCTCAATACTTAGGAAATTTCTTGAACCTAACATTACCCCACACTAAGTACATTTCCTCCCTCAGTAATGGGGTTGCCCAACTTATCTATCCAAAGAATGAAATAATAAAGAATAATTTATCCCATAATAAAAGAATGAATCAAATGAAAGAATAACCAGTGTTCCTCAATCCACAACTAGGAGTAAAGGTTTAAGATACTCTTTGTTTATATCAGTCTCCAATTCATTCCATTCTCGTAGCCCCTTCTTTTATTTATCTAGTACATCTCCAAGTATCTTCTCCATTTATTCCAAAGTCATATCCTGACCCTTGTGCTTCAACTCTCTTATCACTCCAGCTAACCCAAATATCATGGCATCTATGAAGTCCATTATGCACATGAGTAGTTCCCCTAGCTCCTTTATTCATATCTCATTTTGGTCCCTGACGGCCTTAAGCACATCACACTTCTTTACTACAGTGGCTAACTTTTCTTACCTGAACAAGGACTCATCTTTCTTTATAGATGTAACCTCGTTTTCTTCCTGTATTGTATATTCCTTAAGTATCTTCTCAAGATCCTTGTAGTTTTCCACTACCTAATTTTCCTTCTTCAATTCATCTTTGAGTGTTTTTAGTATGGCATCATACTCTATAATCCTTTGTGATATGGTCTTCTTCATCCTCTCTTTCTCGGCCTTTACTTGTTCTGCAGTCTTCTCTTATGATTCTGGATTCTCCTTGAGTAAAAGATGGGCACAATCTTATAGAAAGTGCACGGTAGAAGGGTAATTCTTATTCATTTGTTCATCAAATTATGGATGTGCCTCTAAAATTTCACCTCACATCTCCATAGAAAATTCCATAATATCCCTCTTCCTCTTCTCAACCTATCTTCGCGCCTTAATTAGTTATTCAATTTGCTTTTTCTTGTTCTAATTATCCTCAAGCAATTTCCTGAGCACAACCACTTTGTCCAAATTTCTTATTTCTAATTCAGTTTCCATCTTCATCAAGGCATTGCTAGCGTACTCATCTGTGAACTCAGTCACCTTTATTTTCATATGGGGTTTCTATGTTTTCTTCATCTTGCGCCTAATGCAAACTTCAGGTTCTTCCATGTGCATTTGCATGCTCCGTGAAAGTTGTTTTCTCATGCACATATTTTTACCCTTGGGATCTATCAAATCCCATCCATATAAGTTTTCAGGTGCAAGGGTGCTTTGAAACCTCACATATAAGATATTTATGGATCGTTAACATACCCCAAGTCAAGTATCTCCAAAATTTCTTCTCCTTTACCCCTACCAATTTGCTTTCTATTGGGAATATGTGTCTTTGTGCCCAAAATTGGGCCTTCACCTGATACACCCCCATGCTCTCCATAAGGCTCATGTAATGGCTCACTAGCACTTTGTGCTCTTTCCTCATCTCCTTCCATGGGGTTTTCCTCCTCACGCTCACCATGTGCCTTTGTGTTGTCCTAGGATTCCTCCTCTCTAAGATCCTCTCCTCCTTCTACCTCAATTACTTGTGTATCCTCCATGATGTACGTAGCCTCATCTAAAATTTATTCCTTACTTTATTTCTTGGGAACATACTCATGTCTTGTTTGTTCCTTCTCCTGTAGGCTTGGTTTAATAAGAGATATCCTTGGTGAATTCCTTAATGAATGAGTGGGTCCCGTGTCAGTGCTCGATGTCGTATTCCTTCTCAACACTCTCTTAAACCCTTGTTTTGTCACGTCGCCTTCCTCTGTCTCTATCTCCTCAGCATCAGTCTCCATCCTTACTTCCTCTTCGTTTTCCTGCCTCGTAGAAGTACTCTCACACGGGCTCTTCACACTTGTAGTTTGTTGTCTTCTCATGTCGATGTCTTCCATCTCCTTCTCCTCCTCATAAACTTACTCTTCATTTTATTGTGGATGATTGGGCTAATCTTCCTACATGGTTCCAATTATGTGTCTTCCCTTTGGCATCTCATGGAGTTTGAATTCATTCTTAATATATTTCTCATTCACAAACTTGCGCTTAAGGTTAAGGTACACCTTATCTGCTACCACCTTTCTAACCTCCAAAGTCATGGAACTAATATAAATATAATCAGATATCATTATCTCAATGTATGCATACTTACCTAGATAAACATAGGTCTTCTAGAGTGTATGGTACTTGAAATCAACTTTTTCTGCATCAAATATAAGTTTCCATGTGTCCAAAAATTGGTTAACATAAGATTGAAAGTAACATGTGGTTAATGCATAAGAGATCTTACACCAAGGGCTCCACTACCATTCTTCATTCTGAACCTTCCAATGCATTAATGCTAAAATACTACAAACTTTTCCTGCTTATCCACCATAGTAGGTAAGTCCTTGGGTATTCTACACTCATGTTAAAAGGCCTCGTGCATGCACTTGTACTAAAGCTCCAAACTTTGTTTGTATGGGCCACTCATAGTTCTCCCACAAGTGTAATTTGCAAACCTCTCAGCTAATGACCTCTTCTCCTCCGAAAACTACCATATCTTGTCCTTAGGGCCATCCAAGACCCCAATCTCTGTAAATACAATAGATAAAAGGATAACACCCTAAGTTATCTTATCTCCCTTGTGTGCCTCTTCTATGATAGTTTCAAGTATGAATGCAAAAAAATTATACATAGTCCCCTTTACCATTTTCTTTGCAATGTGGATCCACTTGTTGTTCACCTGACCCCAACGATCATGGTTATTGAACTTAGTTAAAAGGTGCTTGGGTATTTTGACCACATGATCATCTATCTTCACCATGTCCATCACGTGACCTCCTTTTTGATATGTAAATTAAAAAAAAGTTTCTTCTACACCCACTTCATCATCCAAGTCACAAGCAATCTCAGTCCTTGAACTCCTTAATCATGTCAATTTTCTAATCAAGGATGTAAAAAGGCACACCCGTTGTCCTACAAAATAAAATAAGTCCTCGTGGACTCTATAAATTAACCACTAGTAAAGTCTCTCTGGCTTGCCAAAGTATGGCATCTCATATATGTGCAAGACTCTAAATTTCTCCAAATTCTTTTGTCTAGCATTCTCATAAATGGGTTTATTATTTTTTTTTCTCAAATTCATCTTCTTCACCAACTCTTTTTCCATATAGTCTTTATTTGCTTAGGTTTGGTGATTATAATCACTCACCTTGCTCCTTTGTATATAAGAATCCCATTCCATCCCCATAATTATGACTTTAGGGTATTGCATTTCAAAAAATTAGCTTTCAGGTGTGTCTTTGATTTCCACTTTAGGTTCATCCTTCTTGTTTCCCCTTGTGGTTGCTCTAGGTGCTCTCTTTGGTGACATTTCAACTTCTATAACTTATCCTCATTATTTTTTTCCTTTTACTTCGTTTGCAACCAAGAACTCATGAGCCTTAGCTACAATTTTCCCCTCTTTAAACCCTAACTCCTTGAACACTTCTTTCACATGCCTCCAATTTCTCTAAAACTTCCCATGAAGGATTTCTGCTATGGTCATTCTCAAATTCACCTAGTTTGATGCTCTTTACTTTAGCACTCACACTTTACACTCAGTCGCACTCCAATTCACACTTCTTAGCTTGAAAACTCAAACATGCAAAGTAAGAGTGAACTTGTATGCACCCTTTTTTATAGATTTTTCCAAATTTTCTGCATTCGTTTCTCCTCACCTACCACTGTACTCAGCTTTAATTACATTTTTTTTGCTACTTTTTCTACACCTCAATCGTAACCCTCTAGGGTTCCTACTACTTCTCAGCCACAAACCTCCTTATGCACACCTCCATGTGTCAAAGCACACAAAACTTTGTGCCTTATACTACATTGTTTCCAATGTTGTTTCCTACCATGTGTTATAATTTGCGATCCTTCTTCTACACGTGGTATTCAATCTGAGAAAAATTTGTTCATAATACATTCATTCTGAGCACTTGTAACAAATTTCTTCTTCGCACACCAATCTTTCAGAGGACATTCATATTCCAGCCCAATTATATACTTGTATGACATCTTGCACTTTGAATATTATTTCAAATATATCCCTTTTTCATATATCTTCTCCACCCCACACTAAAAGTATGCACAATCCTCTTCACATGAATTCAAAAGATAGTAATCAACTTCCTGCATGTATGTGCACTCATTACAACAAAACATTGAACTAAATTTGATAAAGCATAGCAATGATGAAAAGAAACACATAAAAAGGTAAATCTAATCTAAGTGGTAATACTTCCTTATTACAAACACTGAGAAGCCTTATTTATAATATGGCTTCAGCCTACTCCCATTTAAGTAACTGGGAAATAAAGTGTCATCTAGTTCATGAAACTTACAAGTTCGTAATACAAGTATCTTTGTTACTATAAACGGTCCCAACTAATGCACTTTCAATTTCCCTATATGGCGTGCAAACTTGGAATCATACAGAAGAACCATCTTTCCCACTTCAAATGTTTTGTTCCTTATATGCCTATCATGTTAAGCCTTTTATCTATCCTTCTTCATATTTTGGCTTCATCATGAAATGGTGTGCCATTCATCTATCTACATCAGTATGTTAATGTGATCCTCAATAGCTTGCTCATAAGCTATTCCTCCTGTGCGCGCAATACGTAGGGATGGTAGCATAAATTCAATAGGAGATACTTCATTTGTGCCAAACACCTACTGAAAGGGTGTGGCCTTCTTAAACCTCTTATAATTGGTCATATATGCCCAAATTATAGCAAATACTTTATCATCCTAGTATTTCCTTCCAACATCACATGTTTTTGTTAATGTATGTACCAGAATTTATTTGAAAGCTTCAGCAGTACCATTATCCTATGGGTGATAAGGAGTAGTCTTATGATGTGCTGCCATATCCTTGGCCAAAAAGATTCTAATTATCTAATTTAAGAAATGAGTTACCATATCACTTGTTAAAATCAATGGGAATCCATACATGTTGATAATGTTTTCCCATAAAAAAACTTGTTGTAGCTATTGTGCAATCCTTTGTAGGTGTTGCCTCTTCCCACCTTGTAATATAGTCTATAAAGGTGATAATATAGTGCACATCATTCCTACATGTGGGTGGTGAAATAGAACCTAAAAATTCAATATCCCATTTCTCAAAAGGTTCAACACTTGCAATAGGCCTCAAAGGCATTTCATCTCTAGTTCTAGGCTTCCCAATGCATTGACAATGGTCACACGCCTTGACATGTTCTCTAGTATACTTGTAGAAAGTTTCCCACTAGAGTCCAACCATTAGAATCTTGTAAGTGGTAGCATTACCAACATAATGACCTCCTACAATTCCACCATGAGATTTGTCCATAATAGCCTTGCGCTCATGTTCAAGAACACATCGGTGTAAAACTTCATCGCAGCCTAGCTTATAGATATCTACACCTATCACTAAGTAAGGAGCCACATGTATTTCAAGTTTCTTCTTTTATAATGTCTTAAGTCCCTTAGGAACTTGTCCAGTGCGTGAAAAGATTGCAATATGCTCTAAATTTTTGGATGATTCGTTTAATATAAAAAGTTTTGCATCAGGCATTGTGTCCTCAATACTCTGTGTATCCTCACCAAAATTAATTCTTGATAAATGGTCAGGCTCTAAGTTACTTTTTCCTAATTTTACAACAACTGTAAACTCAAATTCTTGAAATAGAAGTATCTACCTACATATGTTCCCTTGAAAAACAATCTTTTTGAATAAATACTTGAGTGTCATATGATCTGTAAAGAAGATAAATGGTGTTTCCAACAATTATTGCATGAACTTGTGTATCACGTAGATCATGGACAAATCCTTGCGCTCAGTAGTTCTATACTTATGCTCTACTGGTGTCGATTTCCTACTTGCAAAGAAAATGGGATGGTCTATTATTCCTTCTCCTGCTTGCACCAACATTACGCCAATTGAAATGCCAAAAGCATCCACATGAACATGAAATGGTTTTTCCAACAAAGGAAAATGAAATATAGTTGCAGTGGTCAACTTTTCCTTTAATGTTTCAAACATTTGTTGTTGTGTGTCACCCCAATATAATTTTCCTTTAGTTTTTAATAATTCCTCCAAGGCACAACATTTTTTGCATAACCTTTAATGAATTTCCTGTAATACTCTATATGTCTCATAAATCCATGCACTTCACTTTGACTATTAGGTTCTTCCAAACCCAAGATCATAGCTATCTTAGTTGGGTCTGCCAACAATCCTTCCTTACAAATAATATGCCATGGTAAAGTGTCAATAGGTGTTGCAAATATGCACTTCTTAATGTTAAGGGAGATTCTCAACTACGTGCACCTCTAAAACATGATCCTTATATTTTCACAATGGTCCTTGGCTAAGCCATATATTGTCTATTCATCCATATATACCTGTAAGAACTTATGAATAAAGTCCTGAAAGGTACACATAACAATGCACCAAAACACTACTGGTAAAATTTTCAATCCAAAGGGTATAACTATATATGCAAAGCTACCCCACTTAGTGGTGAAAGTAGGTTTTTCTTGATCTTCCTTCTCTATGCGCACTTGAATATAACCTAAAAACCCATCTATAAAAGAGTATATATCTCATCTAGAAAATCCCTCAAGGATTTCCTCTATGAATGGGGTGGGAAAAGGATAAATAACACATGAAGAATTCAATTCTCTATAATCAACATAGATCTTTATCCTTCCATATTTCTTAATGATGATGACCATGGGGCTAACCCATTCATATTCTGTAATAGGATCAATTATACCAAACTAGAGCATTTTATCAATTTCTTCATTTAATTTTACATGCAAATTAGGATTCATCATGTAAGGTCTCTTCCTAGTTGGGTGCGCTCCTTCTTTAAGCTTGATTTTCATCTCCCCTAAAGAAGGGTGTAAACCCCTTAACTCATGATAGCCCCATGGAAATAAGTCCTCAAAGTGATGCAAGAGTTTAATAATTTCATCCAATTCATGCTCTAACTGGTAATCACCAATAATGGCCTCCTTAGGCTCTACCTTTTTACCAATATTAAATTTCTCTGTCTTCATAAGGTCTTGATACGCGTGCACCTTTTCATCTACAATTTCCATCACCTCATGCATACCTTCAGTGTTGTGAACATACAAGTTATTATCCTCATCAAACTCATCATTTATCATGCATACTAGTTTACCCCTTTCTTTTTCTTCCCAAGTGCAAACCATCTTTTCTTCCTTTGTCACTTCAAGATCAAGGTGTGCCTCTAGATCAAGTTCTCCAAACATATCTAACAAGATTTCCTCAACCTTGGCAATATCTTCCAAAGTAAGATGCTTCATAATCTATAGTGCTTCATTGATCATAGGCTTAGTAGAAAAGTAATCAAAATTATGAATCATACTTGAGGTCACCTGCTTCTAATCAGTTGTTTCTCTTGTCAACTCTGTATTGACATACCATGTGTGTGCACATTTTCTTAAATTGGAGTACAAATTATGCACCCAGAATGATAGTGGTAAAGCTTCATAACCCTCCATCCAAAGTTTCTCACAATTCTAGATGTGCTACGAGGCAGCGGACTTCCCATGAAATTTGTATATTTGAGAAGGTGCATTGCTCCTTAGAAAACTTCTATAAAAGGTGATTCTCACTTCTCTCCATTCTAGTAAGTTGCCTCTATGTCATTCCCACCAATGCATTGTTGTCCTGCGTAGAGTATAGACTAGCATATTTCTCCTATCTCCTTCATTCATCCATGGAGTTTCCATGGCACATAGAAATACATTGGAATTTCCCTCACCTGTGTACCTAGGTACTTGGTTGTACCCCAAGTGCCTAACCATGTGCAGCCTAATAATGTGAGTAACTATGTTTTTTAGCTCTCATCCAACCACTTCATATGTTCCATGTGCCCAGTTATCGCAAGCAATACTAGTGGTATCACTAACTAACTTAGCATCATCCCACTCTATTGCTCCTTCCTTAGATGGCTCAACTACTTCAGGGTCTTTGATTGTGTGAACATATATTTTTTTCAAATCCTCTTCACTCAAGGGCTATATATATGAAGCATAATTGGCATCATTCAAACTCATAATGATGCATTCTTCCTAGTTCTCAAAGCTAATGTACCCCTTGTTAAAGTGCAAATCTGCATTATTGGCCTAACAACAGGGTCACCCAAGTAATGTTGGGAAGTTATCTTCTTCAACTAGCTCCAATACTTCAAACTCCCAGTAAATTTAGCTCCCTAAATTGTAATACTTACATATTTTAGGACTCCAATAGGATTATCCCTAGTTTTTTTTGCCATATATAGCACATTCAAAGAAGGCTTTAATGGTGGTCTTCCCATTTGATTTCATGCATCCAATGTGAGTATATTAACCTCCGCACATATATCTATCATAATGTTGCTTAGAATCCATCCATATATGACTCCATTAAGTGTAATATCCTTATCAAATTTGTGATTATGTGGGGGTAGATTTATGTGGAATATCTACTTCTCATGTTCAGAACCAGCATGTAGTACCTTCCTTTATGTAACCATTATCCTAACAAAGGGATAATTTTCTCCTAACGCAACATTTGACATACCTACTTCAAGTCATCGACATCCTTCTGTAGGAGCTCAACCTTCTTTTATCGATCCATGATGCATGCCTTCTCCTTCAAGCTTTGAATATCTCCCTACATATCCCCGATAACATCCATAGTCTCTTAGTAAACCTCTTTCTTATGTGTAGCATCTGGGTACTTTACATTGATCACTTCTTACTTTATTATAGTTATTTTATACTTTGAAATCTCGTGTGCATGTGCAGCCTCAATGCGTTTAGTAACTAAAACAAGTTACAACTCAGGACTAGGTGTCTCCTTCAACATCCATTAATCTTCAATTGTGCATTATACCTTAATCATTCCCGTTGTAGACACCAAAATTGGGTCACACTCCTCTTGGTCCCTTTTCAAATAACCAACTTAAACATGCTCACCTAACCATGACCCTTTACCCCACATCAATATTAATTTAATTATTTACAATTAAAGTAATACCCATGCTCACAATATTCATTATTTAATTATCTTAATTAAAACTAATTTCCACCTCACCTAGAAACTTCATCACAAACCTATTCTTAGCATGTTTTCCTTTTACTATGACTCAATATTCACTCACCATAACTAAATAAGACTTAGTCCAACCTACCTTAATGAACTAAGACTTAGTGCGACCCTAAAATCACATGTTCTCCCTCTAACCACATTCTCACTCATTAAAACATAACATTATGTTTTGATCCTCAAGAATAGATAGGGCTAGCCCAAAAGATTGCCAAGATCTAGAATTTTAGTAAACCAAGGATTTCCTGCCTTAACCGACATCGGTCAACCCTAAGCTGACGTCGATCACCCTAAACCGTCATTGGTTACCATAAATTCATTTTTGGTAACCTTGTTGGAGAGGTTAGCCACATTCTTGAGTTTTAGAATGAAGGAGATCTACATACAAGCAAGAATGAGTGCCCTTTTGCACATCTATACATCCATAGCTAGTACCAAGACTGATCCAAAGGTATTTTACGTTCACAATAGCATTCTGGGAAGCATTTTTGTAACACTGAGCACCATTCCACATATCAACCTTCACCAGTATCTCCAACCACCTCTCCACCACTACGGGCATTTAGAACCCTTCTAAACTACAAGTTGGTTTCTCCTCTATCACTTGTAGTTATATTCTCTCTTTGTCTTCATCCATTCATTGTTCCTACCTAGATCTATCCTTCAGCTCTCTTTCTATCAACCACCCACTCACACCCAACCTAAACTTCACAAAACCACCTCCCTCACGTAAACCTCATAAACACCCTCCAAACTCTTTGTGCAATCATAGAGAGAACAAAAAAATCATTTTACATCATCTTTCAGCTCCCCAAATTCACCGACACCAGTTAACCCTAGTCATGGTCGGTCTGTCTTATACATACATCGGTCTCCTCAATCAATATCAGTCACTATAAGTGTCAACCCAATATAACAAATCAACCCTTAGCCTACCCCAAACCTCACTCAAAACCTTACCACACCTATCTTGGACATGTCACATCACCCTCCCCCATAGATACCTTTCCAAGTCTCAGTTCGAATACAGAAGAGAGCCCAAACACCCTCCACCTAACTCCCTGCCACTCTTCACAATGACCGATATCTGTCACCCTAAACTGGTATCGACCATACCTAAACTAACATTAGTCACCCTGATCGGCGTCGGTCTCTATGTCTGATAAAACTACTTCAGACTAGAAACCAACCTACCCCACCTAAAAAAACCCAAACACCTTACCCAACTTTACCAAGGCCCTATCTATGATCCATAGACTACCTAGGTTACCCACAACCTAACATGAAACCTTTACCTACACACTACCTTAGTATTTAATCGGATCGAAGTTGATAATAATATAAGGCACCCAAATCAGAATGCTAGCACTAGATTCTTTTATTTACATGTTTAAGTTATTTTATATCGATTTATAAACAGTGGGTTGACAACCTTATAGGAAGTATCACACTTCCTAGATCTAGCATATGCTAGGCAGTCCACTATTATATACTATTTAACTCTCTTTTTTGGTCTTGTTTTGTATTTCACATAGTTCCTCCTAGCCAAAAGGAAGCTCTCACATTCAACATTGGATCAATAAGTCAGAACATGTGCAATGACCTTTAAACTAACCATCACAATAGGTATTCCTCCTTGGCCCATACCCTTATTTGTTTCATCAAATCCATAGAGAAAATGCTGAAATACCCACACCCATGTTTTAATTATGTTGCTTTCTCATGTTCTCATATAATTAATGACATGCTTAAAACTTGTGTTGCTTCCCACACCATGAGAAAACCACATTATAAGGGAACCCACGCTGATAATGACTAGGTGATCCATAATTATAACAAGTTCCTTTAAGAAATCCTCCTCTGCCACCACCGCAACCTCAACCTCTATATCCTCCATGGAAACCTATTTCTGTTATCCCCATTATTACGCCCTTCATTATGTTATCCTTCACGTTCCTTGGATCCACTAGTCTGGCGCAAACTGGTCTCAATGGCTTCATGAATATGACCGATCAGTCTATAATCAATGGTGTCATGAGTATGGGTTTTGTAAATATTATAATACATAGAAACATTCTTCTAGATCACACATTGTAAGAGAGGGTATATACTTGCATCATCGTCCAAATGACATATCTCGAAATCGAACAACATGGTGCACACCAACTTGTGAGGGAAACTATCCTTACTATGGGCTTCGACCTCGCAATTTGTACACCATATCCCACTATAGACATAAATATTACACATTAGACCATATTTAGCTCGGTCTTATACTACTATTTAGAAGGTTCTCAAAGGTATAAAGTACTAATTAATCCCACCTTTTGGAAACCTTTTTCTAATCTTTAATTTCATCTTTCCCACCTATTTCTCGATGCCTATCATCCCATTTCATGACCGTTCTGACATTCGAGCCTAAAATCAAGGCACCCTAGCCTGTACTGGGGTGCCCCAAGGCAACCTAGTCCCATTCCGGGTGCTTTGGTCTATGCACAACCTCTTCTACTTCTTTTTGGGTCACTTCTATTTGTTGGTCATCCTTATCTTCTTATCAGTCGACCTTGTCGGGATTAATTACAAAATTAAGCTTAAGATCCTTATAAATATAAAGTTATAAGACCATAATGAGGGTCTAGGTCATTGCATCTTATCACTACTATCACTCCATATAGGGTTGCATCCATTACATAATTTACATCCACATATTTTCATGCATTCAAGCTAGGATATTTGTATCATACACACTTCATAGGGGGAGGGATTCCATTCTATTCCATGCACACATGTTATTTACATTTCTATAGCTACTATTACTTGCTACTTCACAAAGTGCAACCGGCACAAGATCACCTAGGGCATAATACACACACACCAAAACTACATTAAGGTGTATGATGTAGTGCAACACTTAGTGATAATTTCACTAGCTTGGTGGTTGAAGTTAGTCTGACCCATTCATATGCATTTTTTATTTTTCTAGGGTTTGATACTTCTCCTTACATTATGGGTCATTCTCCAATTCATCCGATGAATCCAGCCCAATAGAAAATAATTAATTAGAGACATTTAGTGGTCATACCAGATTGAGGTTTTGAGAATTTATGATGTTCCAAGTGCCTAGATTACAGACCAGGGCACCCCAGGGTTCCCCAGTACATTCCCAAAAACTTGTATCATCTCAGACAATCTAAATCTTCCCTTCACAAGGTCCCCAAGGGTTCATCTACACTTCCAGATTCTATTTCGAGATCTACAACACTGTGTGATAGTCTTATATTATCAGTTGATTCTATTCCTTTCTCTTCTCTTGCACATTAGGGTTTTATTTCGTCTATAATATTTTATTTACATTTATTTCATACTACTTTATTTTATTCACAACATTTTAGTCCTCCTAAGTAGATTAACATTAATACCCTAGATATCCCCTTAGGTCATCTAGGTAAAATCCTTATTTTTGTTAATAATTTTGGTGAACCCGATGTGTATCATGGTTTAGTCATTCTTACTGCTGCATACGGCTCGTGTGTTTTCCACCTTTTCATCCATCTTGCACATGCTCCTCCTACTTTTCTGCTCACTCTTGGCCAATCTTGGATAGATTATATCATAGGGACACTCTATCCTGATCATTTTGATATAACTTTTCCCATGCCATTTGGTGATGTGTGTATTTGTAGAAGTTATTTCCTTTGTTATTCACCCAACTTCACTATTTGGTATGCCTTGGGTTTCCCATTACCTCCCTTTACCGATGAAAAATATGGCATGGTCATGATTATTTTACGCATTCATGGTTATCTAGACAACTAACCACATGCCCTTTCTTGTCAAGTATCTTGTGTTATACAGTATGATTTTGATGCCTATCTTGATGATTCTCTAGAAGACCTTCCTTCTCCCTTAGCCTCTTGTGTTAACACCGATTCACCTCCTACTATAGTATTTTCTTTCTCCTTTGAGACAGTTGATGATTCTTACTCTCATAGTCCTTCTTCTAATACATGCATCTGGGAGGCTATACACGTGCTACAAGTTCAGTGTCAGTCTATAGAATCTACAATTGTGTCTCTTCTTGCTACGATTGTGCAAATTCAGCATGCTTCTACTCCTCCTACAACTCCTACTGCATCCACCTCCCCTACTAGTCCCCTCACTGATCCACTAGTTCCCCCTTTCAAATAACCCATTATTCTTCCCTCTAACACTATGTCATACCACATTCTCAGTCACCTTCTTCACCACCAGCTCCTTACATTACCGCCTACTCATTCATTTCCTCCTTTGCGATTAATCTACACCTGTGATCATCTATTTTGTCACTATCATCACATTCAAGGTCATCATACAGATTCTTTTCATGCATAAGCCCGTGTTATTAGAGATATTTAATAATTACGCCTTCTCTCATTTAGCACCCAACCTCCCCCTATGCTCCATACACCCCCTTAGGTGCACCTAGTTTGTCGGCATCAAACACACCCTACCCACATATCATCTCAACACCCACCTCTAATATCACATTTCCTATCTCCCTCTATGATTTTCCCACCTTAATCTTCATCACTAGATCATCCTTCACGCGCATATGAATTTTGGTCATCTGTACCAACCATCTCTAATATATCCCCGCTAGTAGATTGTCGCCCTCTGTTCCCATCATTTCTAGCATCAGTTGAAGGACTTTCATCGTTCAACATTCTCGATTAATTTATCTTTTCCACACACTTTGGGGGGCACATCACATTATATTCTCCCCCCTCTTATAGTCTCACATTATTATATAGTCGTTCATTACATATTTTTGTTCAGATCATCATCCCTTCTATCTTGTGTATCGTCGCACCTTCGCCACCCGATGACGCACCCTAGTGCTTCAGTTTACACTGGACTGTTGAGAGATTTCCATTACATTGAACCCCACACACTACACTACAGGACCTATACATTTACATTCCATCATCCTACATTATATATCCATAGCATCCACTACTCATCATTGTATATGAGCCTAGTTTAGTATTCCATCCTCTCATTCTACATTTACGATAGGTTATGTTGTATATGAGTCTAGCTTTATCTTTTATCATCACATATTATACCTACACCTATCATCTTATCTCCCACACTACATAAACATCCTACACACCCACACAACGTTCATACATCCTATACATTCTACATGCTACACTTGATTTCCTTATATATGGGTCTAGTTTTATCTATCATCATTACACATTCTATTTCTACTTACCCACATATTTCATTACATTCCATACCCATTACACACTCTACATTACATTTCCTACACTACACGCTCACATATCTTGGTCATTTATACTACATTTTCAATGTGTTGCACTCACCGTTCTATGACGCACTTTAGTTCCTCAGTCTGTACTCAACTGCCGAGGGTTTACCAATCAAATGGACCTTACCTACATGTGACATGTCTGCATACCACATTCAAAAGATTATTCACCAATGCTCTAGGCTATATCATCACCCACACTCATCATCACATCATGTAGTGATATACACCTTAGGTTAAATCACCAATATTTTCATCAATTTCTCATTATCCTCTTACATCCTATCATCACACATTTTATTATCATATCCTACTTCATTCTATTACATCATCATTTATCCTACTCATCATTTAGTGGTATACACTTTAGGCTAAATCACCACCTCATTCTTATTCATCACGTAGTGGTCTATGCTTAGTGCTAAAATAACCACCTTCCGTTATCCACCGCCTACTCATATACACTTCATACGCCCTCATAGCCCATCTCATAGTGACATACGATATAGGCTACATTGTCACCTTCTTCCTCCATCATGTAGTGATATACACTTAGGGGTAAATCACCACTCTTCCATTCAACAAGTCATGGTATACGATTACTCTATAGGGTACACGCACATCTTTCTATAAATCTCATTCCCATACATTCATTCTATAGTGATATAAGCTTAGGACTAAATCATCACTCCTATCAAAAAATTTGTGATATACACTTTGGCTATAGGGTTCACACACATATTCTCCCCATGTCGTATTTTATCACCATCCCATACACATACTCATCACAATGCATTAGATACACCCAAAACTACTTGATTGTTTCCCGATGATGCACGCATGTTTATGGTTCATTCTTTATTGTTGAGGGGGAAAAAATGAACCTCGTTGCATACACTTTTCATCCACTCATGGGGCATCTTTCTCCTATCATTCCATATTGCATTCCATTCCATCCATCCATGGCATACTACATTGTCTTTGTAGCATTTACTCTTGCTTACTAGTGTTTTACATGTTTACTTTACTACACATGTTATATTTTTTTCCTCTATGTCATTATCATACACACATGCACATTCCTTTCTTTAGTATGATCATAGATACATGACTCTACATGCAGCATGGATGCTCACATTCTACCTTTCCTATACCGGTCACTCAGGGTATCCACATTCATCTGATCTAGGTTTTATTGTTTAATTTTGTATTTATCATCTTTTACTACTTGCTTCTACACATTTTGACATATTGGTTATCATTCTAACATGCTAATAGGTGTTCCATGTGCAACACTTTTTTTAAAGGACTACATGTTTGTTTTTACTTGTCTACATTATTTACCATTGTTTGTGGGATTTTCCATTTTCTTGGGTGCACACTTGATTGTTGTTTGTGGCCATGATGGCCTTGCATGTCTTGCAACATCATGAGCGATGTCCCATGTTTGAAACCCACTTTATGCAATCTATTTGTTTTCTTTCGTGTTTACACTAATTTTCTTAGTAGTTTTACATTGTCTTTGTATTTTATACTTATCATATTTTGCATGCATGTGTTTGAACTAACACATGTATTGGTTATCCATCCTCTTTTTTGGCACCTTGGTATCTACAAAGTATTTCCCTTTCCACCTACAGGGCAGAGTTCTACAAGTCAGAGTGTGGTTGGTCCTCTTTTGGGTCTACATTTTCCTTCTAGGGTCATCACATATGCCCCCAAAGAGGGGGGCATCATTGAGGGTTTTCTACTAACACATCATATCTACATTAGTTCACACATAGCGAGTGAGTTCAGAATAGTCTATGAACTCCATAGATAGTGGCCTTAACATGACATGGTTTCCTTCAAAAATTTTACAGAGTGGTTACAGGATCAGGGTTTACATTGGGTGTGCCTCTCTACACTTCTCCATTCAGTGGCATTAGATCACCCAAAAAACTAGGACAATATAGAGATATCTTTAACAAATTTAATCAAAAGTAGTTATATTTGGAGGACACAGAGCATTTCCTCCCTACACTTCTTTGGCTAGGGTGGCGTGAGATCTCCTGAAAAACTCATGACAATACAGGATATCCTTCTACACCTTTTTTATTAACATGGATCAGGTGCATATGTTCTATTTTTCCATTTACACTTTCTATTCTAGTGTATTTTACATTTGTGTATTTTCACATACATATATATTTGACTACTTGATCATTTTCTCCTTGTAATTCTGTCATCTGAGGAACAAGAAATCAAATTGGGGGCAACAACAACATTGACAATGACAACGAAAACACACTATGATGTTATTTTCCATACTAACGATGTAGGTACACTACACACAACAATAACTACACATGTGTTCCACCCTAGGTTCACTCTCATAACTTTTTATACAGATTTTTTATCTTTAGAATCCATGCTCTTCCACATTTTTTGTTTTTTTAATTCCATGCTTGAGTCTAGTCCATTGGCACATCTTCTTCTACACTCTACATGATTATCAAGTGCGCATCTCTATCTACTTTATTTACCTAGCTTTCCACTCACCAATATAAAGTGGGGGAAAATGTAGACACAAATATTGCACATTAGAAAATATTTAGCCTTCTCTTATACTACTATTTAGAAGGTTCTTATGGGTAAAAAGTACTAATTAATCCCACCTTTTTGCCACCTTTTTCTTATCTTTTATTTCATCTTTCCCACATATTTCATGATACATATCATCCCATTTCATGACCATTCTGACATTCTAGCCTGAAATCAGGGTGCCCTAGCCTATACTGGGGTGCCCTGAGGTGCCCTGGTCCTGTTTCGGGTGCCCCAATCTATGCACAACCTCTTCCACTTCTTTTTGGGTCACTTCTAGTTGTTGGTCATCCTTATCTTCTTCTCAGTCAGCCTTATCAAGATTAATTATGAAATTAAGCTTAAGATCCCTATAAATATAAAGTTATAAGACCATAAGGAGGGTCCTAGGTCATTTCATTTTATCACTACTATCACTTCATCTAGGTTTCATCCATTGCATCACTTGCATCCGCATAGTGTCATGCATTTAAGCTAGGATATCTACATCACACACACTTCATAGGGGGAAGGATTCCATTTTATTCCATGCACATGTGCTACTTATATTTATATAGCTACTATTGTTCATAACTTCACAAAGTGCGATTGGAACGAGAGTGCCTAGGGCACAACAATTACACACACATCAAATCTACATCAGTGTCTATAATATAGTGCAGCACTTAGTGATGATTCCACTAGCTTGGCAGTTGAGGTTAGTCCAACCCATTCATATACATATTTCATTTTTCTAGGGTTTGATACTTCTCCTTGCATTACGGGTCATTCTCTAGTTCATCTAACGAATCCAGCACAACAGACAAGAAGCACTCAGAGATATTTAGCAACCATACCAGATTGAGGTTTTGATAATTTATGATGTTTTGAGCACCCATATCGTATACCAGGGCAATCTGTGGCACCCCAATACACTCCCAAAAACTTATGTCATCGCATAAAGTCCAAATCTTCCCTTCACAAGGTCCCCAAGGGTTTGTTTGTACTTCTATATTCTATTTCTAGATCTGTGAAACTGTGTGACATTCTTTTGTTATCATTTGAGTCTATTCCTTACTCTTCTCTTACACATTAGGGTTTCATTTCATCTATCATAGTTTATTTACATTTATTTCATACTGCTTTAGTTTATTTATAGCGTTTTATTCCTTCTAACTAGATTAACATTAATACCCTAGATATCCCCTTAGGCCACCTAGGTAAAATCCTTATTTTTGTTAATCACCCACAGCGCCTCTCATGAGTTGAATTAGTAAAGAAATTCTCCAGCTAGTTTTTCCTAGTTTTGATATGTTCTTCTAAGAATATACTTACTCCTGTGACCACACTTCCAATTCCCTCAGTGTGTAGAGCTGCTTTCAAAGCATCGCATGGATGCATAAATTTTTTATGAGATAGTGCCCTCTTGAAAGGATTCAACAATCCACCAAAAACCCATTGTGTACATTGATTGGGATTTATATAATAAAATGACTTTGACAAAAAAGTTTTATAATACTCATCATATTCCCTTACACTTTGAGATAAGCCATACTTAATGTGTGTAATCACACTGATACTTTTCTGCTCAAACTCTGGAATATGAAACTAAGCCAAAAACTTATAGCACATAGAATTATAATCCACCACAGTCTAATGTGGGTAATAATTTCTATACCAGTTATGCATGCACCCTTGAAGAGTGGTAAAAAACTAACTTGTTTTTCTATTTGAGGTTGTAATTCCTTTAGCTCACCATAGCAGCTCACACTTCTGCACATGCTCTGCATCTTCCTCAATACCCCTATATTTTGGTAAGAAAAGAGACATGTCGTAGTAAACTTGATGTGGTTGATGATGGTTTGTACCTTTCCCGCTAGATCTAGAACCAAAACCCCCACCATTATTTCCTCCACCTCCAGAACCACCTGATCCACTTGATCTCGATCCTCCTGATCCTCTAGATCCACCTAATCCTCCTAAAGCGGGAACCAAACTAATGGATGTACTTCTTTGCATCCCAACTATATAACTAAATTGAACTCCCACATTCTGTGAATTTTTAGTACTTCTAAACATATTCCCAATGTTCTATGTGCCCACACTCTATCCTAATGATGTGCCTGAAAATATTCCTCCATTCGGAACTCCAAAAAATGATGTTGTTTATACTGACATAGGTGAATGTGTTATCTGATGTACTTCTGAATTCAAAGGAAAATGATATCTACCCATTTCTACAGGATTACCTATACTTTCATGCTTCTCAAAGAATAATTCTAGAACTGGAACACCAAGCGCAAGGGCTAGGTCGCTAGGTGGGATCAGATGTGCACCTGCAGTCCTCAATATTTCCTCCTCTGACACTCTCTCATCTAAAGCTTAAGGGGATTATTTACCATGCTTGCCTAAGGTTGGGAGATCCTAATGTAACATCTCCACGTCTCCCACGTGAGCTCCAAATCCTTCATGAGTTATCATCCTTTGTACCTCTATAGACTCCTCAATATCATGTTGCTTTGCCAAATCCCTTGAGTTGTATTTCCTCTCTCTTCCTTTCTACCGCTAGGTCCGCCATCTTTTACCACACCTGTTCATACCCCTACATGTGGTAGTGGGTTTTTCTAGCCATAGGTAGTTTCTCCAAACTAAGTAGCACCATCAAGATCTTAATTTCTAAAGGAATAGCATGTATCTAAGACCCTTTGGGCTTGCGCAAGAATTCAGACTTAACAACTTTTAGACAAGAATACATAGAAATAGCGTACTCCAAAGTATTACTTCTCACTACACCAGCCCACCAATGATCTACAACATGAGTCCAAGCTTCATCTACATCAAACAAACTCTGGTAATCTACCTTTGTCCAAACCCTTCTCTTGTATCCCCATCTCTTATGTGATGCGTATGCTGACAACCACTCGTATAATTCTATTGGAAAGAGGTTGAAAAATGTCTCATAGAGCTAATGAAAAATATGATCTTCCACCCACTTACACACATTAAAATCAGGTCCATAACCATATCTCCATGCAAATTGATCTTGTTTTTCTTCTACCCAACTATCAATGCTCTCCAACGTCAACCGATATGCCATCTACTAGCAACATCCTATAAAATATCTTGAAAAGAGGTCCCAACAATAGAACAAAAATGTAGCCTTTTATTTCCACTCAATTCCGAGGTGCACTTGCACTTCATCCAAATAGAACTGAATGCTCACCCGAAGCACGTGAAGCTTCCAAGTTCCTCTTTTATGAAATCTTGTCACGATGCTAGCATGCATGTTCATGATAACTATTAACATATCATATTCTCAAGTGTAAATCATAACATTCATCATTCCATAAACCAAAAATCAGAATAGATTAGATAAGAACTAAGGTTAAATTCACCATACAAGTACCAAGCTCATATACATCAATTATTAGGATCCAACCATAATTATCCATTGATAACCAAAATATTACATAGCAGAAGTTGAAAACATCACAATAGTCACCAGAGAGTTATGCATGCTAGAAGATAAGAGAAGCATAACTCTATTACAATACAGATCCTAATATATTGTGTTCAAAAATACACAAATCAACTAATATATATAGGGGTGGTGACTTTCCCTTCACCACCCATGCATCTCAAAATAGACTGCATGCTCAAAATAGCCATATGGTAGCAACTGCATTTTTTTACAAGAAGGATAACAATAGATTAATCTATAAATAAACACTACTTTAATCCTATTATTAGCATGATATATGGATGACCTTTGATCTTCCACTTTATTCCCAAAATATTTCTTTCTTAGCCATGCAGTCTTCTTCCTCTTATCTTTATTTGGGCCACACTCCAACCGATTTTCTTATTTTTAGCCCGTACCATGCAAAATTGGCTAATTCTTGAAAGTTATCTTCCAAAGCACACCCTACTTCAACCGACACTTACACGCACCTAAGTGCCCCCTTTGCACGCCCTCTCAATACTTTGGCAATTTGGTCAACCCAAAATTTAGGATCCATATATGTTATAACATGTCTCACATCATTTATGGAAATTGTTTTCTGAGGAGGATAATCAGGATCAACCACATTTTTTGTGGCATTTTCTTATTTCTTATATCTTTCACTTGAATTTTGGTTAGGCATAGGATTACAAAAAACTTTGAGTTCTTCATTGGCTTGATTTATGGCATTGTGATTATCCTTTTACTTCTGACCATCATAAGCCTTGACCACTTAATTAAAATGCTCTCTAGTGATGACATCATTGTTAAATTGAGGGCCTAAGAAAATAGAGGAGAAAACCAGACCTAGAATTTTGAGGTCCATTAATGGCTGCCATATCCAGAAGCACTGTCAAGTACAAAATTTGAAAGTTTAAAATCTCCTAGACTATTAAATAGATAGTTCTAAAATTTTAGAGGGGCGATATTGGAAAAAAACCCATATCAAAAAACTTTGTTCTGCATCAATCCAACCTCCAGAAGCCCACTTTATAAAAATAGTAGGTCTTTCACATAGGGGACTGCTATTTTGTGAAATTCAACAACAAAAGAACTTACAAAGGAGACAAAGACATTAGAGGTGCACTGTAGATGAAAACTCATCGGAACGGACATTATTAGCACTTATTAAAAATAGTAAGTGGTCCCACTGACACTTGCTAAAAATAGAAATTTGATCCAGAAAGAGTGAGGAATGCAGTGAGAAAGGGGAATCAGGGTTGCAACATCCAGTTGAGGTTTGAGGAAGTTTCCTTTTCATACTTACTAAAAATAGTAATTTATTATTCTAGGGAAAAACATGAACCAAAAGTGGATGGGATAGAAGATGGCTCATTCGTTTGCCTACGAGTACGAGATAGAAGACATTGATGTCTTTTACATGGACCTGAATGACTTAGGAACTTGCATGATAGCCAGAGATCAAAAGAATATTGAAGATTGGATATTCACCAGTGGCTTGTTTGCTACCACAGGACAACTAGTGTTTGTCCCAAGTCATGAGTTGGTGCTAGCCTACTCTCAACACTATGAACTTGAAACACGAACCATCTGAGCCAAAAATGGTGATCATCAGCCCTAGAACCATCTCTCTCTCTCTCTCTCTCTCTCTCTGTAGCAAAAAGTGACATAACCCATCATGGTCATCATCTCAAAATATAGGGCCTTACACAATTTTGAAACAATGGATGTATACGTGCAAGGCGTTATGCTGGGGTTGTGGTTAAAAATAGGAAGAAAGGCCTCAAGGATTCCTAAGAATCTTCCAAGGTGTGATTTCTGAGAAGGATATTTAGATGTCATCACTCTCCTCAGTAGAGTAATGGAAAAAGTAAGCACAAGAGACTTCTAAGACTGAATGGGCCTTTTCATCTTGACATTGACAGAAGGAAAGCAAAGAATTGACTAGGGGCAGATAATAAGTGTCAATCTCCACTTGAAACTACTCCAAGTACCCATGTCAAAGAAGTTCCACATGACTTCTTACTTGGTCTACCTCCTCACTACCTCAAGATCATTCAAGGTATTGTTTCTCACGTAATCCATTACTAGAAAGGTGTTTGCATTCAATAAAACTTCCACATGTGGTGATGGAGGAAAGCCATAGGAATTTCGATCATGTAAATGATACATTCACGATGTACATAGTCTGAAACATGGAAGGATATCTAGAAGCTAAGATGTCATTACAAGCGGCGTCCTTGATCAAGTATGGCTGTTATTTCATATAACTCTCGACATTATCCTACTTGCGAGTAGCTAGCTTCAATCAAGCACCACTAAGGCTGCCCAAGTACCTTAGTGACCAAATTGTATTGTTTGATATTTGCAAAGATAACATTCAAGTAAAACACAGGCTCAAAAGCATGAGGAAGAAGTTGATTATGTTTCCTATCTCTCTCAGGATATTCATGTGCTAGATCTCAAATGACACATCTCATCTAGTGACTGCTTTCACTCATTTGACTCTGGATTCCTACATTTTTAGGCCTAACTTTGACATCCGAGAAGATCCTAACTCTTTCCATGTCCCAAAATTACAACACGAGCCATGAATCGAGGACTGATGACCCAATTACATGAATGAATTTGAAGTTCAAAAAAAGGATCATATTTGGATGGCAATCAAAAAAATGAAGAAATTCAAGTTCTCTTGGTATGAAGATATTTTGCAAAATGATGGGACAAAGATGTATTATTCTGAGTAAGTGGTAGTCAAGATGTCCCCTATACCTTGATGTAGCCTAGAATTTACCAGATAACACCCTAGATGCATTAGCACATCACTCAGCCTAGACTGGGCGCTCACCCAAAGTGTGCAAAGGTACCAGGTCCCTCTTTAGGGTTTTTGTAGTATGATATTAGCGTGATGAAGGAAGAAACATATAGATCCATAACTAATCCATCATTCTAAAAAGCATGCCATATTTAGATATAGGAAAGAACAAACTTAAACAATAGTCATGATTGAGTCAAGAGCATGCACTACTTAATTACATATAGGAATGACACTTACATTTAGCAAATATCTTCCATCTATTAATAAACATAGAAGCTCCTTACAATAATGGCAATCTATACCGATGTGCACATGGATCTGATATAGTAATCCAGTCATATGCATATATCTCTTTATGCTTACCTCTTACGCTCTGCATATACCTATATATCAACTACCATGTGATTCACATCATATATATAGGGTGGGGACTTTCCCTTCACCGCTTATCTATTCCAAAAATAGGCCACATGCTACTAATAGCCACATGCCATTTACAAGCATAGCTACATATGCAAGTGTGTTATCTATAAACGTCTTATGGTTAACTTAAGTGACAATCCTATTCTTAGCTCGTCTCCATGTAAAATGCTTCAATATGATCCTATAAAGATAGACAATGTGTGACACACATGGCTCTACCTCATTTATGTGCTCTACACACCATCTTCTAAAAATAGGTCTTCATGCTCAAAATCGGATAAGTCCCGAAAGCTAAACTTGCCCTCCGCATGCGAGTTCTTTCTGTCCTTCTGTGCCCTTGATCATGTCCTTCTCTCCCATGCGTACTTCTTGTGTGATATCTAAAAAGTATTCTCTAGTCAACATTACCCCACACTAATCTCATTGTCATCCTGACAATGGTTATCTCCAAAACTGAAGTAAAGAATGTTGAATGGAAAGAATAAGAAAGAATGTTTTATGATGTAGCTTCCTTCGTATCAGTTTGAAGGATAAACTCTGGATACTCCTCCTTTATTTCAGCCACCAAGGCCTGCCACTCGGTGAATGCTTTCTCTGTCTACTCTGGTATGTCCACAATAATAGACTCTAATTCATCTTGGGTAACTTCACCTTTTTCATTCTGCAATACCAACATAATGTTGGACATTACAATATGTTTTCCTTCTAGTTCATCCATATTTTGTGCAATGAGTTTCCTAAGCTCATCTAATCTTTCCTTGTGTGGCTCTTGTGTTGCTGTTAGGGCCTCGCACTTTTAATTTATGAGTGTTAACCGTTTTGCACAGCCCAAGGTATCATCCTTCATAGCCTTCTAGACTACATTATCTTCTTCCAGAGTCTATACCTTGATCAGAGCCTCTGGAGCCTACTCTGGTATGTCCACAATAATAGACTCTAGTTCATCTTGGGTAACTTCACCTTTTTCATTCTTTAATACCAACATAATGTTGGACATTACAGTATGTTTTCCTTCTAGCACATCCATATTTTGTGCGATGAGTTTCCAAAGCTCATCTAATCTTTCCTTGTGTGGCTCTTGTGTTGTTGCTAAGGCCTCACACTTTTTCTTTACGAGTGTTAATCGTTCTACACGGCCCAAGGTATCATCCTTCATAGCCTTCTAGACTACATTATCTTCTTCCAGAGTCTTTACCTTGATCAGTACCTCTGGATTTGTGCATATATTTAAGGCATGATCCACCTTTTTCAATTCTTCTTGGAGTGTTTGCAATAGGCCTTCGTATGATGCAATATTTCTAACTACTGCAGCCTTATCCCTTTCCACCTCTTCTTCAGGATTCTTTGGTTTTGGAATTCTGATTGTATCCTCTTCCAATACCAATTCCACCAAATCTCTAACATAATGCTTGCCAAGGGGAATTGTTCTGGTACCTTATATTTTAGATGTGGGTGTGCTTTCATCATGTGATCTTCAATGGCCTCTACCATGTCAATTAACGCACTATTATTTTTCTACTCTAAGTCCTTCTCTTGGGTCAGGCATGCTATCACTGCATCCTTCATCTTCAACTCCTCACAAAACACTTTGATTGTTGCATCCTTGTCCATGTTTCTTCTTGTAACCTTAGAAGAAACCTTTACCAGCGCATTACTAACCTGTTCATCTGACATAACAGTAGGTTTAATTATTATGTGCCTGGCTTTAGGTGTCTTCTTCATTCATCTTGACACACATGACTCCTCACATACATCAAAGGTAGGCTCATCCATATGGGTGTGCATTGATAATGATAATTACCTTCTAGTGTGAATGTTTTCCATATCCCCATCCATTAATTCCCAGCTAAATAAATCCTTTTTTCTACAGTGCTTTAGGAATGGGTGTGGATGATTTTTCTGGTGTCCTCTGCATAGCACATGAGTGGTGAACTATGTTCCCCACTCATCCTCTTTGATCTAGGACCCTTCAAAATTATAGCTTCAAGGTTAGGAGTCTATCCCATTACACCTTGAGCAGTCGCATGCGCGGATCTGGAGGTTTCCTTCTCTCTTTCTTCTTCATCCTTCATCTCTTCATCTTTTTTCTCTTCCTCATTTTTTTGTTTGTCTTCTTGCTCAAGTGGGGTAGGAGATGCACACTCACTCTCCCCTGATTCATATACTTCTTCATCCAAATTCAACTTTCTTGTCCTCTTTGGCGCAACAGTCTCCTTGTGTGGAGAGAGAGGAGGTGATTTCCTTACTGTTTTTGGGGTTCCACCTTGATTCCTTGTGCATCTGAATACTTTCTTAAATTTTTTATCCCCCTTTTCAACCTTTGTATCTTCCTCTTCGTCATGCCCCTGAGGTGAAGTGGTCGCGCACTGTGACTCTTCTCTTTCATATGGTTTCTTTCTTCTACGCTCTAAGCCTCAACTATATTCACGCTCTAGGCCTTTGCGCCGGTATGTTTTCCATTGTGTGCTTACCCTTCAGTGGCCTTGGGAGTGTGAATTCATTATCCACATAATTATTGTTCTCCATCTTAGGCTTCAGCTGAAGATACACTAATGTTGCCCCTATATCTGCTATATCTAGACTTATTGGCTTAATATTCAACACCTTCAAAATGAGCCTCTCAACATAGGCATTTCTTCCTCAACAAATAGTAGTCGTAGTATACCTTATCTACATTGAATACCAGTCGGCGTGTGTCTGCAAATCTGTGAATATATGCTTGGAAATACCTTGCAGTGAATGTGTAAGCCAATTTACACCAAGGGCTCTAGAATCCATCTCTCATTGGGAAGCATGCAATGCAAAAATGCTGATATATAGTAAACTAGACTTGTTTCCCCACTACTAATGGTAGGTCCTTCAGGATGTGTCACTCTTCTTCAAATACCACATGGATCCTATAGTACCTTTTCTCCACCCTTTACTTGACGTCATTTGTCATGGACCCTTTACATAAGTACTTGCTAAACCTTTTAGCTGGTGACTTATTCTCCATGGGGTATTCACATACCTTTTCCTTTGGCCCATCTGGTACTCCAATTTCCATGAATACCAATGATAATAGAACAGCCCCAAATCTGATCTTCCCTCCTGTGTGGGCTTCCTCAACTATTTTCTCTGCAATGTAGCCTATAATATTGTAGACTACTCCTTGTGACATCTTGTGCACAACATGTAACCATATAGTATTTACCTATGACCACCACTCCTGATCATTCATCTTTGTAACAAGGTGTGTTGTTGCTTGCACAACTAGACAGTTCTTCAACTTGTCTATATCTATATCGCGCAGACCCTTCAAGTACCCCAACTCCTGTCTAGTCTTTAAGATCATGGATTTATCTGTGAGATCATTATTTATATCATGTCATGTGGCCTTCAAACCTGTCACTATTAAGATAAGTGCGGATGAGATTCTAACTCTGTGTCCTGCAAAGTAGAAGAAGTACTCATGCACTCTGCTCATGAGCCACTGGTACAAGGGTTCATACGTCTCAAAATATGCAAGCTCATATAATTGGTAGAATTCTCTTTATAAGCTTCTTGCCTACATCATCATAAACCGGCCTGTCATCTGTTGTACGTTTGTTCATCCTCGTAATGAGAAAGAAATCAAGCTCCTTCTTGTTCTCTGAGGTCATTTGATTATATTCATTTACTTTGCTCTTTCTAATATGTGAATCCCATTCCTAGCCAATGATGAATCCTTCTGGATATTGCATTTCTAAAAAATTACTTTTAGGTGTCATCTCTTCCTCCTCAACAACTACCTTCTTCTTTCCTTTTTCTCCTACTGCAATTACCTTCTTGGGTGCCATTTTTACCTTGCAATTGTCTCCTCTTTAACTCTACAATTTGTGAATCAAACCCTATCTCGATTCAATCATGCCCTAGGTGGAAACTTTGTGCCCTAACTCCTCTCTGTCACCTTGCTTCACTCAAACCCTTCACCATTGGGGACACAAGCTTATTTTCACATAGATTTGTTTATCATGCTTAGTTTCACACCCTTCGCACCTTAACCTGATCACTCAGCTCTTCACACTTAGCTCTTTCCTCAAATAATCTTATTCACAATGGTATAAATGAATTTACATCCCATCCTTATATATTTTTTCAAAGTTTGATGCATTTATTGCTCCGTCACCTAGAAAATATCCTCTCATTCATTGACCAAATTTGTTCATTCCACATGGTACATTTTTACACCCCACCTATAACCTTCTACAATGCCTTCCTACCATCTTCACCGCACACCCTTCTGTACCTTCTCCTGGTAGTTATCATCGCCTCTGCTTGCCTCATGTTATACTATCCTTTCATTCATCTCCATCCTTGGTCACTTTAGAGAAGCAATCTTCTTTTGACTTAAAACATGCCCGTAGCAGATTATTCCTTTCACCTTTCAATTCCCACAGTCTTTTACTTGGATAACTACAACCACCCCACACTAAAAGTATGTACAATCCTCTACGTATAAACATTCTTCACATAGTAATTAGCTTCATGTGTGCAAGTGCGCTTATTACACAAGAACAACAACTAAATTGACAAATTATAATGACAATGAAGGAAATACATAATTGAAAACCTAATGTATACCTTATTACAAACACCAAGAAGACTTATTTATAGTAGGACTTCATCATACTCCCGTTAAAGTAATCGGGTAGCCATGTTCTGTCAAGTGCTTCTAACTAGAAAGCACCTGATTCAAGTATGTAAGTGATGGCATATGGCCCCAACCAATGTACTTTAAGCTTTCCTGGATGGTGTAAGAACTTATATTCATAAAGAAGTACCATTTTTCCAATTGCCAACTTCTTATCCTTATATTTCTATCATGCCATGCTTTCTACCTGGCCTTTTCTTACTTCTAACTCCAACTTGTTATGGCTCGTTGCTCATCCAACTGAATGATATTTTCAATCCACTCTTCTAAAGTGTGCTCATCAGCTAGACCTCTAGTGCATGTAATGCGTAAAGAAGGTAACATGAATTCTATAGGAAGAACATCTTCGACGCTAAACACCAACTGAAATGGTATGGACTTGTTCAATCTCTTATAAGTGGTTCTATATGCCCAAAGAATAGCTGACACTTTATCATCCTAATCCTTTCTTCCAACATCACAAATTTTTGTCAATGTCTAACTCAAAATCTTGTTGAAAGCATCAACAATTCTATTTTCTTGAGGGTGGTAACATGTAGTCTTATGGTGGGCAACCATAAACTCAACTAATAGGATCCTTATGGTTTTGTTTAAAAAGTGTGTACCCCTATCACTTGTCAAACTTAAAGGACATCCATATCTTATAAGAACATTCTCCCTTAGAAACCTATCTGGTGTAGCTGTTATACAATCATTCATAGGTGTTGCTTCTTCCCACCATGTGATATAATCTATGTAAGTAATGATATAGTGTGATCCAGTCTTGTGCGTGGCTAGCGAAATAGGTCCTACAAATTCAATGGCCCATTTGTCAAAAGTTTCTACACTGATAATAGGTCTCATTGGCATTTCATCTCTTTGTCCTAGTTTTCCTAGGTGCTAAAATTTATCATACACCTTACAATATTCTTTACAGTCTTTATACAATGTCTCCTACCATAATCTAGCAAGTAGGAATTTGTGTGTTGTACCATCACCTACATAGTGGCCACCTGTAATACCACCATAATCCTCGACCATTATATCCTTACACTCATGATCTAATACACAATGGTGTAATACTTCATCTCTACCTAACTTGTATAGGTCACCACTGATCAACAAAAAAGGTGTCACGCGTATGGCAAGATTTTTCTTTTCCAATGCCTTCATTCCTTCTGGTTCTATACCAGTCCGTAGAAAAACAACAATGTTGTCAATTTCAATTAGTGTGTATTTTAACCTATATAACCAGGCATCTGGCATGGTTTCTTTAATCATTTGTGCTTCTTCTTCTTATTGAATTCTAGATAGGTTGTCTGGTCTAGAATTAGTTTTCCCTAGCTTTACCACAACTGTGAAATTAAACCCTTGAAATAAGAGTACCCATATGCATATGTGCCCCTGCAAGATGGGCTTGTTTACCAAGTACTTCAATACCATGTGATCTATATAGAAAATAAATGGTGTAGCTAGCAAATACTACCAAATAAAATTTAATGCATAGATCATTGACAAAGCTTCGCGCTCTGTAGTTGTATAATTATGTTCAACATGCGTCATCTTCCTACTAGAAAAGTAGATAGGATGATCGACGATACCTTCTCCAAGTTGAGCTAATATTGAGCCAACAGCCATGCCAAAGGCATCCACATGTACATGAAATGGTTTATCCCATGAAGGAAAATGTAGGATAGGCGTGGTAGTAAGTTTCTCTTAAAATGTTTCAAACATGTGCTACTAAAATTCTCCCCAATAGAATGTACCTTTTCCTTTCAGTAACTCCTCTAGAGGTGCGGCAATTTTTACATATCCCTTGATGAATTTTCTATAATATCCTATGTGACCTAAAAATCCATGCACCTCACTCTGATTGGTAGGTGCTTCTAACCCTAAAATGACTGCAACCTTTTTTGGATCAACAAGTAATCCTTCCTTGCATATTATGTGTCCCAACAGTATTCCAATCATTGAGGTAGACCTGTAAGAAGTTGGGAATAAAATCTTTAAATTTTTAAATAACTATGCACGAGAATACAACAGGCACATTTTTCAATCTAAAAGGCATCACAGTATAGGAAAATCTACCCCATTCAGTAGCAAAAGTTGTCTTTTCTTGATCCTCTTGGGCAATTCAAACCTGATGATACTCGAAAAACCCATCTATAAAGGAATATATTTCACGCCCTGCTACTCCTTCTAGTATTTCCTCAGTGAATGGTGTAAGAAAGGGATTTGTGACACATGTTGTATTTATCTCCCTGTAATCAACACAAATTTGAATTCTACCATCCTTTTTTATACTGATCACCATAGGACTAACCCGTTCTGACTCATTGAAAGGTCAAATGATTTAAGACTTCAAAATTTTATCAATTTATTCTTTTACCTTTTCACATAAATTAGGATTCATTCTGTAAGGTCTCTTTCTCACTAGACACGCACCTTCCTTAATTTTTATCTTCATTTGCCTAAGTGATTGAGGCATGCCTTTAAGTTCATGATACCCTCGAGGGAATAAGTCCTGGTAATCCCATAGTAACTCAATAATCTTTTCCACCTCTGAGTCTAACTAGTAGTCTCTAATTATGGCCTCCTTAGGCTCGGCCTCCGATCCTATATTGACCTTATTTTTCTTCATTGGTTCATGACATGCACGCATATCCTTATCTGCACTATCCAAGACCTCGTGCACCCCATGTGAATGGTAAATATCTAGGTTTTAAAATTCCTCATCATCCATAATGTACATCATCTTTACTTTTTCTTTCTCAAGGCAAGCACGTTCAAGCAATATGGAGTCTTCTTCTTCTTCAAAATGAGCACCTGATTCCTATCTCACCAAATAATTCTTGTATGATTTCCTCCTCCTTTGCACTATCTCCCATGGTTAACCACTTGAAAATTTTTAATGCCTCTTCTATTGGAGGTTGGGAAGAAAATTAGTCAAAGTTCTTGATCATTCCAGTAGTCAAATTTTTCCAGTTTCCAGTCTCTCGGTGTAGTTTTGCATATACATACCAAGTGTGTGCGCACCCTTGTAAATTGGAATATAATTTATACACCTAGAGTGAAGGTGGTAATGCTTCCTATCCTGCTGCCTAGAGTCTCTCACACTATTGAATGTGGTGTTGAACAATTTGATCACCATTATAAGTGCAACTCTGCATAGGTGCATTGCTTCTTACAAACCTAGTAGAGAGGGTGGTTTTGATCTCCTTCCACTCCATAATATTATCTTTGTGAACTACCCACCAACGCGTTACCGACCCACGCAAGATATATGCTAACATGTCTCTTCTCCTGACCTGGTCTATCCACTGTGCTTCCATGGCTTATACGAATACAAGAATATCTTCTACTCTTGAATACCAAGGTATTGCACTACCTATCTGTCAAACAAAATGAAGTCCATTCTTGCATGTAATTGCACTTTTTACCTTGCGCCCAACTAGTTCATATTGAGCTCAATTATCACAAGCAATACTCATAGTATCACTAATAGAGTGAGAATCCTCCCACTGTAGGATGCCTTCCTTTGATGGCTCATTGACCTCTGGGTCCTGAATAACGCGTACATAGATTATGTTCAATTCCTCCTCACTTAGAGGCTCAACATATGGTGTAGACTTCCCATCTGTCAAAGGTATCACAACCCTTTCCTCCTTGTTCTCAAAGCTGATATACCCCTTATTGAATCTCAAGTCAGCATTATTTGCATAACACCAAGGGCATCCAAGCAAGGCTGGAAAATTGTTTGCTTTTGTAATTGCTAATACCTCAAAATCCCTAGTGAATTTGGCCCCTTGTATGGTTATAGATGCATCCTTCAAAACTCCTATAGGAGTGACCTTAGTCCTATTTGCCATAAACAACACATTAGATGATGGCTGTAATGGAGGTCTCCCCATTTGTACCCATGCATCTAAAGTAAGCACATTGACTTCCACACCTATATCAATCAAAATATTTCTCAACAGTCATCCATCTACAACAGCATTCAGATTGATTTCTTTATCATAGTCAATGTTATCAGGGGGAAGATTTGCATGTAGGATCTTCCATTCATTCTCAGGGCTTTCACATGGAGTGTTCCCCTTCAACCAATTCCCTAATAATGGAATAATATTCTCTTGGTGCAGCATTTTACACACCTCTCTGATGTCATCAATATCAGAGGGGACCTTCTTTGCTTCTTTCTTCTATTCCATCTTTTTGGATTGCTCTTTTAAATATCTTATTTTTCCTTGAAGATTTTTGAGGACCTCCATGGTCTCTTGATAGACTTTCTTCTGATGGGAAGGAAATGGGTACCTTACATGCAGAACCTCCTCCTTGGTGATTGTAGGATTAAAGTACGATGCCTCTCTTGTGTGTGCTACTTCAACACATGTGGCAATATTCACAGTTAAGGCCTCAAGTTCTTGTGCTATCTTGGGCATCCACTAATTTTCCTCCTCGCGTTAGATCCTAACAATCCCTATGCCTTTGTTTTCCTACTTATGTTGTTTACTGAGATTCTCATATAAGTTTGGGCACTCCTCATACCTATGATTCTTTTCATAGAAAGAACATGTAACATTCTGGGGACATTCACACCTATGATTGATCACGGGATCCGCATGTATAGCACGTTCCACAAGGAAACTCACTTCTTCCTCCACCACAGCCTCATCCTCCATATCCACCTCGATATCCATGTCCTCTTCTGTGACCTCCTTCAAAATGGCCCTCAATCCTGTCATAACACGGTTGATTATGATCCCGATCCTGGTGCTCGTTCTTGTTCTTAGAGTTATCTGTTACACTTGTCTGTCGTACCCCAATGTACATAACATCATGGATCTAACCAATCAATCAACAATCCTCAGTAGCATGGGTCATGGACCTGTAAATCTTACAAAAGTAGGATACATTATTCCTTATCACGTATTGTAACAAAGGACACTGGATAGCATCATGATAAAAATGACAGATTTCACAGTCTAACAGCAATGAACGTATAGTCCTGCGAGGGAAACTATCCTTGGTGTGACCTTCTACTTCATAATATATACACCAAATCCCTGAGTGTGTTTCATGAGTTGAATTTGCCAATAATTTTTCTAGCTTCTTTACCATGGCTGCAATCTATGCCTTTAAGAATGGACTAACACTAGTGTCAATGCTCCTAACTACCTTAGCACGTAGGGCTACCTCTAATGCTTCACGTGGATCATTGTATGCCTTATGTGGCAGTGCCCTTCTAAATGGTGTAATCAATCCTCCAACAAACCATTGTGCATGATGGTTGGCATGAATATCATAAGACAACTTAGATAGGAGTGTCTTAGAGCGGGCATTATACTCACGTAAACTCTCAGTAGTGCCCTGTTTTATACCTTTGAGTGTGTTGATACTCTTCTACTCAAACTCTAGGATATAGAACTCTTTTAAGAAATCATCCTTCAATGTTGCATAATCGACACAAGTTTGATTAGGGTCAAACTTCCTATACTAGTTGTGTACTCGTCCCTATAAGGTAGTAGCAAATTGACTTGCCTTATGCTTAGAAGTTGTGATCCCTTTCATACACCATAATATTTCACACATATACACATGTTTAGAAGCATCCTCTATACCTCTATACTCTAGGAGATAAAGAGACATACCCATATAGATATCTTGTGGTTGTTGTGGGCCTTGACCACCTGATCCAGAACCTCTTGTGTTTCCTCTGCCTCTAGAACCACCAGATTCACCAAAACTAGAACCACCTATACCTCATGATCCTCCACCTGTAGTTGGAATATGACCTATAGATGTACTCCCATGTGCTCTGATAGTAGTACTATACTGAACCACTACAATTTGTGAGGTAGTTCCACTTCCTGAGGTGAATCCAACATTTTGCGTGCTCAAGTTCTTTGTAGATAATGCACCTAAAAATGTTCTTCCAAATAATGAAGTCATCTGACCTACCATTGATGTACTTTCTTTCTGACTTACTCCTACTCTCCTACTTCCCAAGTTAGCTTGTTGGTTACTTTTCATACTAGATACTATTAAACCAAGCGTAAGGGCTAGGTCACTGGGTAGATTAAGATGCATGCCCATGGCCCAGGTAGTCTTTGCTAGCACACTTCTGTGTGAAGCAAAGGGAGGATATCTGTCATGATTTCTAAGATGGGGGGTTCTTGATGCTCTAGCTCCACGTCTTCTACGTGAGCTTAAAATCCTTCATGAGCCATCTCTCTCCTCAACGCCATACTTTCTACAATGGTATGTTGTTTCTCTATCTCCCTCTCGCATGCCTCATTATACTTTAGCCACCTTTCCTCTCTTTGCCTTTCTACCACAAGGTCTGCCATCTTTCACAAACATGTTCCTTTCCTTGTGTGTGGTGAGGTTTAGTTATCCATTAGTTTACTCTCCAGGTTCAAATTTACCATCAAGATCTTGATCGCTAGTAGAATACTTTGCAAATATGTTCCTATAGGATACCATAAAAATTGGAATTCATCTACCTCTGGGAAAGAATACATTAAAATTGAATATTCTAGAATATAACTATTTAGAACACTATGAAACCACATATCCACAGCAAGAGTCTAGATCAGATCATCATCATAAAGGGCTTGAAATTCTTCCTGTGTCTAGACAAGTGCGTGATACCTCTAATTCCACTTAGATGCACAAGTAATCAGCCACTCATATAATTCTACTGGAAAGATGGGAAAAAAACTCTCATATAAGTTTTCATACATATTTTGTTCTACCCAACTACGTGCATTAAACTAAGATCCAATGCTGAACCACCATGTATATTCTTCCTTCAGATCATGTATCCACTCCTCAATACTTGTTAGAGTTAACCGGTACATCTTCATTGCGAACCATCCTAAAAAAAACTAAAAAAGAGGTCCCAGAAATGAAACCAATGATGCAGCCTAGAATTTACCAGATAACACCCTAGATGCACTAGCACATCACTTAGCCTAGACTGAGCACTCACCTAAAGCACACAAAGGTACTAGGTCCCTCTTTAGGGTTTCTATAGTAGGATGTTATCATGATGAAGGAAGAAACATATGGATCCATAACTAATCCATCATTCTACAATACATACCATATTCAGATCTAGGAAAGAACAAGCTTAAACAATAATCATGATTGAGTTAAGAACATGCACTACTCAGTTACATATAGGAATGACACTTAGATTCATCTAATATCTTCCATCTATTAATAAACATAGAATCTCCTTACAATAATGCTAATCTATACCGATGTGAGCATGGTTCTGATACAGTAATCTATTCATATGCACATATCTCTTTATGCTTACCTCGTATGCTCTGCATATACCTATATATCAACTACTATGTGATTCAAATCATATATATATGGTGGGGACTTTCCCTTCACCACTTATCTATTCCAAAAATAGGCCTCCTACTACTAATAGCCACATGTTTTTATAGGCATAACCACACATGCAAGTGTGCTATCTATAGACCTCTTATAGTTAATTGAAGTGATAATCTTATTCTTAGCTTATCTCCATGAAAAATGCTTTGATCTGATCCTCTAAATATAGATAATACATGGCACACACATCTCTTCCTCGTTTATGTGCTCTACACACCATCTTCTAAAAATAGGTCTTCATATTCAAAATCAGCTAAGTCCCAAAAGCTAAAATTTCCCTCCACGCACAGGTTCTTCCTGTCCCTCCGCACCCTTGATCCTAGGTTTCTCTCTCACATGGACTTCTTGTGTGATCTCTAAAAATTATTCTCATATCAACATACCTCCAATCAACTGATATGTTCATTAATCAGGGGATATATTAGAGTGGACTGAGAAGGTGGTGAGGAGAATCTAGAATTGGTTTCAGAAAAATAGAACTATGATCATCAAGTCACAAGGATTTCTTCCAAGTTAGAGGTAAGCCTCACATCAGTCATCTTCAAAATTCATAGAGGTGATTTCCAGTTCTAAACACTCCGGAGTGAGTTTAAAAAGTAAGGCTACAGAATTAGAAAATTCTCCTTAGGAGAAGATTCCAAAGAAACTGAGAGTAGAAGAAGGCTTGTTTGCATCACTGCTAGAAGAATATTTGATCACAAAAATGTAGTAAGTACATCCCATGACAAATGCACAAGTGGAAGAACACATGGTTCAAGATTTAGTCTTCAAGCCACCATAGGAGGTTTCCCCTCTTGATGACACTCATGCCTCTCCTATCAAGGATTTGCCTCCTCCTTTAGAACAGGGTACCATTGGTGCACCTATCATTGAACCTAAGTTCGATGAGATGTTTTCTTTGATACATGAAACTATTTTCCCTAACACCCACAATATGCAGCAAGTGGTGGCCTCTGATCTATCAAGGACTGTCTCTTTGGCCAAGAAAAAGAGACTAATGAAGCTTTCACATAAAGCCTCACAGTTTTACCGCCAGGAAAAGGGTAATCAATACATCGAATTAGATCAGCCCAAAGTAATCAAGCCATTAGATGAAATGACACCAACTGACTATGAAATGAGCATAATTCAACGAGGACAAGAAATTCATGAAGGAAATTTGCACATGTATCAACAATCTTCTACTCGCATGGTGGTAATGAATAAGGAGTATAAGAAGAAAATTGATGAACTAAAGGAGTAAGTGTGAACTCTATCAGTCTATGTGCAACATCTAGTTTATCCTAATGCCACAAAAAATCCCACTGAGGAATTTACACCCATTAGTAGCTTCAATCTAGAATCCATCAAGAAGACACACAAGTTCACAATACAAGGGCGAGTGAATAATGAATGGATCGACTCAATCTCTGAAAAAGGAGATTCAGTTCTCTAAGAAGTGGTCAAACTCTTCGCCTATATGTGTGTGATAGAAAATAGGATGCGAACACTCAGGGAGGATTTGGAGAAGGAAAGGGATCATTGGAAACCTTTCATCCTAGTAGTAGATGAAATGAGTAACACTTGTCACTAGGAGTTGATCAACAGGAATATTTTTGAAAATCCCTCAGAAGACTTGTTATGTGTATGGGTGAGGTCCTTAGCAATCAGGTTTGAGGCAATCAATTGGGTCACCACAGAGTTGAGGGAAAAGGAGGAACACGGATAAAAATTGTAGGATAGTATGAATCAGAAAACTCAGAATCTCGGATTGCCTACAATGGTTGAAGATAATACTTCCAATGAGTTGATCATTCCATTTGAAGAGTATGTCAAGAAAGAGGTAGACAACCCCTCATCCTTTACTAAGGATACCCTCATCTTCCTCTAAGAGATTCAGGCCTCTACTATACTTATCATAGAGAAACATACATCATGGTTCAAGAAGTGTAAAGAAATCAACAATGTGGCCGATGGATGGACAAAAACCTTAAGTTGCATTCGCATTCCTCATGCCAATAAAATGGATCTTGCAGCAGCTCATTTCAATAAAGAGCTTGGAAAAATAGAGGCCTTCTCAAGAGTGTGAAGTGGAATCCAATCAGGGAGCAAGATCAAATCCACTGCAGTGTTTCATCCTTCTGCATAATTCACCTTCTTTCTTCTTCTTCCTCTTCTATCCCTCTCTTCTCTTCTCACCCAACACTCTCTCTCATTAATGTTATATTTTTGCATTGTGTTTTGCACTTTCTAATATTACTTTAAGTGACTTTATAAACATAATCTAAACTTTAGGTCACCTTGTTTTATAAAAGTGACTTAAATATTTAAGTGGAATATTAACTGTCTAAAGTCATATTAAAGTATTTGAAAATTCACCGGGAAGATGAAGAGTTTCCTTCTCTTCTATAGATTATAACAAGCTCCTCATTTGAGCTTCTTCTAAAATATTCTAAAAACCTTCATATTCTTCTTAGAAAAACTTCTGAAACTTCTTAGATGTTGAAGTAGTTTTTTGTGAATTCATGAGAGAGATATGCTTTTGAAAAGAGCAAAGAGATAGATAATTTCTTCCATTTTCCCTACGCAAAAATGTCTTCTACTTTTATGTTATGTATAATTTCTATTTAAGCTTCAATAAAGGAAGAATTAATTTTAGCCTTTTTTGACTAAGGAGTTTAGTGGTACTTTATGCTCATTAAACGCTATTTTTTCTTGATGCTAATAAGTAGATTTGTTTTCTTCTAAATTCAAGTGCATGTAATGAAACTTATAGTTGGTGTATGCAAGTCTCTAATTTTCTATTTTGCAGCATTAGTTTCTCTTTTCTAACTTTCTCACTCCCTTTCCTGTTTTATTAGAAAATTCCTCTCTTGTAGATGTATGCAAGATTTTTCCACAAGGTTAGTGGAGTGCCCCTATTAGATCCTCGGGTGAAAGGCCACTAGGATAAAACTCACATTTTACTTGTGCATGCACGTATGACAATTGCACTGGTTAAGTAGAGGGACTTAGACTCCCACAGCGTTGGCAAGATAGACACCAATTTTTCCCTGACATATTTTCTTTCCAAAAAATTTTGGCACCTACCATGGGGTATATTTAGCCGCATCTACACCTGAATGCAACC